>CM049318.1:259240-1459240 GCA_026874595.1 Sipunculus nudus | reverse complement strand
TCACCAGAGCGTTTCTATATGCGTGTTGGCGAGCGCAAGAGCGAACGCAAGTTCCTAAATCGCTCCAGAAGCGATTCAGAGGCCTGTAAAATATATCCATAAAGGATACTATACTGTTTTTAGATGCCACCTGTCTCTGTCACAATGATGTTTGAATGATCAGGGAGTGTGACAATGGGAATGCTTGAGGTAGAGGGAAAATAACTTTAAATACGTCGAGCGACATATTGATATCAAATAAATACATATTATAACATGCCCTTAATTAAAAAAAACTCACTTTGGTAAGTTATACAAAACTGAAACCAAATGAAAGGTTTTCGATTGACAAATTTAAATAAATGGAGAAAATAAATTCATGCTCCACCTAGCTGTACATTTTTGGCGAAAAGTAATTGGTGGAAATATGTACCAAAATATTAAATACCTGTACAAACGTCTCTATATTCCAAAGAAGCCTTACATCTGAAGCAGCGGATTTAACGCTGTACGCTAAAAGAAGATCAGATGTGGTTTATAAAGAAGAGTAATACACAGTAGAGCTTGTATCTCACCAAATGAATTAACCCTACTGTATCTACCCCTTTATCCCGAGCAACAACAAACGTTACCAAATGAAAACAACCCTACAGGATCTTTCCCCTTATCCCAAACCACAACAAATCTCACCAAATGATAACAACCCTACTGTATCTACCCCTTTATTCCGAACCATAACAAACCTTACCAAATGAAAACAATCCTACTGGATAAACCTTTTATCCCGAACCACAAAAAAAAAATTAAATGAAAACAACCCTACTGTATTTACCCCTTTATCCCGAGCCACAGCATACCTCGCCAAATAAAAACAACCCTACTGCATCTACCCCTTTATCCCGAACCACAACAAACCTCACAAATGAAACCAACCCTACTGTATCTACCCCTTTTCCCAACAAACCATAATAAACCTTACCAAATGAAAACAACCCTACTGGATCTACCCCTTTATTCCCAACCACAACAATCCTTACAAAATAAAACAACCCTACGTACTCTATCTACCTTTTTATCCCAAACCACAACAAACGTTACCCTATTAAACAACCTTACTGTGTCTACCCCTTTATCCCGAACCAAAACAAACCTCACCAACTGAAAATAACCTTACTGGATCTATCCTTTTATCCCGAACCACATCAAACTTAATTGAGTCCTCCATGGCCCTTGGCCCAACCCTCCACTTCAATACCGGAATCAGCTTGCAGATGGAGGCATGTTACAGGAGCAATCGAATTATTAATGAAAAGGAAAAACTGATCACACTAGATCTTGTCCTTTAAACGTTTCAGCAAGAAAGATATTGACGATTTTCCTGGCTCATGACCCAATCCTTCCCCGAAGATCCGAGGAAAATCGGGTATGTATCAATGTTTTCATATTGCTAACAAACCCAACGAACAATCAAACAAACAAACACAGGTGAAAACATTGGCATAGTGTATCACTATTTTCAAGTAATTTTATATACACATATTCGTGCTCTGCCCATGCACGTTGATTATTTCTTTACGGTGATATGATGTGGCTTTGGTTCAGATGAAGTCTCCCTAATAAGAATTGGGAAATAAACAACGAAGTCAGTCCCATCTGACTTAAACTTCGCCTTCCTGGTCTGTCGGTATTGTTCAGTCTTTTTATTCTGGTTGCTATGGAATATGCAACGCCAGAAGGTTATTCGTTCTACAGTTTAACCTGCGCCCATCGCCAGCGCAGATCCCTTGCTGGTCGGAGAGCTGCACCTTCGTCGTATGCAGGGGACCTAGCATTGAGGACGTACCGAACTAGAGTGGGCACTCTCAGTCATACAGTCATAAGCTCAGTGTCCTAGCCATTTCATTGATAATCTATACAGGCATGTAGCACAGTATTATATTTTCTATTCTTTCACACGAGTATCAAGAATGAAGTTTTTGTTTTGCACACCCCTAATATATAAATCATTTGAATGCTCATTAGTAGAACAAGGAGCTGAAATTTTCAGAGATTAATAAAATTTCTAGAAAAAAATTCTATTGAAACATCATATATATTGCTTTAGTGAAAAAATAGTTATAAACTTGATAATTATTAGCATTTTTAAGGAAATATCAAACTATGATAGTAATTATTGGGTCTTATGACCAATATTACCTGAAGGAACACTGAACATTCTTCAGATCTGGGTGAATTTATCAATGTCAGTTTGAAGCTATAATAACTTGAATAAGGTCAAAATGGTCATTTCTCATAATCTGAGGGGAAGGAATATACCCACAACAATGTGTGATGAGTTACAACTGATTATTAAACCATTTCATGTGAAACATCCTGTGTTATAGAAGAGCCCTGATGATTACTTCTTAGGGAAATAATAATAAACATTCACGGCTTCCTGGAATTAATGAAAATATATTAGTGGAGAGGAGGTACGGAATCTACGGACTCTTTCCTTGATAAAGTTTAATATGGAATTATTTATCGTGTATGATGAGGACTCTTAAATGCTTTACTCCCATATTGGTAATTATTCATGACAGTGGAAAAATCATAGTGTTATCAGACATTTTTTGTGGACAGGAGTGAACCTCTAATCCTGCATGTAAACTTTTGACTGTAAAAAAATAATGCATTGCTTCTAGCACAACAAGATAACTGCTAGCCCTGTAACTACTAACAGTCACAGTATGTTACACAGTTACAACATTCCATTCTGGTGAATTACCTGTTAGGAAAATTACAACTTAATGAATATAGGGCTAAGAATGTGCTGGAACACAAAAACAGGCTTAATCGGCTTGTTTTCTCAAGTATTGTCTAATTTATAATACTATAAACAAGTAACCTTGAAAGGGTCATGATTTAAAAGTAGCATCCAGACCTTTAAATGATACATTATTTGTGATACTACTAAAATAACCTGTTTTTAAATAAAAGATATATTAAGTCCCAAGAACACTGTACTGTGCTACGTCTACAACGTTCCTCGCATCATAAAGACAAAGCATAATAATTTAGAATTAAAATGATGCTTCAGACTTACTAGCATTAGACATACTGGCGCCAGATCGGCCCTCTGACATTACGGCCAGAGTCGTGTTTGTCATGGCTACAGACATACCTGCATATTCACCCTTCTTCGTTTGGAAAGATCCACTAGTCCGGTGGCTGAGGGGGGTCCTGTGTACAATTATATGTTCCCTAATTTTGACTTCTGATCAAGGTAGGATAAAATGGGTAGACATCCTGGATCACGGGCAAAAGGGGTAAAATTCAAGATGGCGTCCAAGATGGCCGCCGAACCATTGAATCAAACATAACTCAAAAAGTAATCGACGTAGGGAATTGATTTTGGTGTTTTTGCCTATGTTTTCAGGGTCAAGCAATCTATTGAAACCTTTTTCAAGGCAATACCATATTTGGTTATGATTATATTCAATATGGCTGCAAAAATGGCCGCCATACGATTGAATCGCGTATGTCAAGCCCAGAAATTAAGGAAATGGGTTTATTTTGGTGTTCTCGACGATAGTTCTAGGGTCCAGGAGTCTAAATTGAAATTATTTGCAAGACTATACTCTTTTTGGTTATGATTATATTTAATATGGCTGCAAATATGGCTGCCAATATGGCTATTGTACATATGATCATGAATGACACGCCAAGGAATAAAGGTAGGGGATTGATTTTGGTATCTTTGCCTATGTTGCCAGGGTCAAAGAATGTACTGAAACCAACTCTAAGACTCTATTTGGTTATAGTGATATTCAAAATGGCTACCAATATGGCTACTCTACAGTTGAAACATGTCTGACAAGCAAAGAAAATGTCTATGTTTTCAATGTCAGGAAACTATTTTCAAGACCATTGTTTTTGGTTATGATGATACTTCATATGGCTGCCAATATAAAAGTCTCATTGATAACTGCTACAATATATGTACACCTGACATAAAAAGTGCTCAAATCATGTTCTTTCACAAATCTTGAAGAACATAGGTCCCATTGACTTTATTTCTTATGTCCAAGGAGACTTACAATGACCTCCCTTTACTTTAGCTAAGATATTTCTATAACAAACATTTAAGATTGGTGCCCTGTCTGACTTTCTGGGTGCACCATGTTCACAGCCAGCCGGACGGACGATGGACAAAGGGTGATCACTATAACTCAGATGACTTACAGTCTGTTGAATTAAAAGAACTAAAAACATGAACAAAATCTCAAGTAAAAGTACTTTGTTCTGCCAGTGGATCGATCGCATATGCAAACAGGCTGTTTAATTGGTGCCATGGCATAATAAAAATCATAGTGCCACCACCTTTGGGGAACTATTTGAACAGTTTCTGATCTTGGTACTCAGATATTGTGTTATATTGCACAACGTATAAATTTCATTTTTCACTCTTATATAAAGGTATCTGTGAAAGACAAAGGCGCACATTGAACACTCCTCTCCTTGTTAAAAGCATTTTTCTCAGGACACTTAAACAACTAAGGGCTCTGGTCAGTTTCTCTCCATCATCAAATAATGAAATAAAACTTTAAACTTTCCTCAGCAAGTGTCCGGTAAAATAATTTACTCAGAAAGACCTGAGTGTTCTCATTGTCTTGGGTTGAATAGTGCAGGTTGGAGATATTTCCCTTAAGACACATTCAGTCCAAAATGAAGCGCCCACACATCATCCTGAATTAGTCTGTGATCGTGAAGAAGCGGATGTCAGAATTATTCCTCTTGTCCCCCTTGCTGTAACAAATGGGCTGATGCAGATAGTCATTCTCTCCTGGTGAAACAGGTGTGTTTGTACTTGTATTGTACTTTTCATATCTGTTTGTGTCAAGTGGACATAATGAATTGTGGCTCAGAGAGAAAATTTGAGACAAAAACAAGGTATATTCCAATTCATGATCCGACAGAAAGAGTCGGCCAGCTCATATTTATGTTCAGCCCCAGTCCTGAATGGAAGCGACATACAATGCAGAAAATACCTTGTTCAGGTAGTAAACCGTGGAAATCATAGCAACTGCCGATCATTTGCGGTACACAATGTACATCAACGAACAGGAACTTCACTTCTTGATCTACCACCAACAAAAAATTCTACCCAGGGCCGTACCTTAAAGTATTCTGTATGTAATACACATATATTTTGAGAATCTTCTTCTAGATCCCCTTTAATATGGATTTCAAATGGAGGACAATATTGTGCCAAGAACCCTACCAGATTCTGCCAGATATGGCATCCAAGTGTAACTGTATAAAGTGTCATATTCTGTAAATGTCAAGCAAGTAAAACGCACCCATTTAAAATCCAAATCTGGTTATTTTCATGCGAAGATAGTGTATTATCCATTGATATATGTTGGTTTTATCAATAATTTTACATCCATAACCTATAATCAATATATTCGTCAATGTAGCTTGGATTCTAGGAATGTTACATTAAATGTAAAGACATATTTAATGGCATATTGGTAGCCATACTAAATTTCATCATTATCAAATTCTTTATCGACCAAATGTTTTCAAGAGATACCTGGAAACTAAAAACATAAGAAGACCCTCAAAACAATTAAGTAGATGTATTCCTTGGTGAAGTTTAGATGATTCAACGACAATATTTGAGCCATATTTAATTCCACTGTAGCCCAGTAAGAAAATCTGCCTGATGATGTTGAATTTCACCATAACCCATAACTAAATACGATATTGTCTTAAAATGGTTTCATTAGATTCTTTGACCCTGAAAACATGAGCAAAGACATTGAAATATCAACCCCCACCTCTATTCCTTAGATTGTCATACATGATACAATGGTAAATTGACCATATTGGCAGCCATATTGAATATCACGATAACCAAGTATGCTTTTGTCTTCAAAAGGTTTCAGTAGTTTCTTTGACCCTGAAAATATAGGCAAAGACATCACAATATCATACATAATTCAAGTGTAAAACGGCCAAATTGGCAGTCATATTTGCAACCATATTAAATATCATCATAACCCAAAACAGTTTAGTCTTGAAAATAATTTCAATAGACTCCTGGGCCCTAAAAACATAGGCGAACACAGCCAAAATTAACGCCCTACCTTAATTCCTTGGCCCGTCATACGCCATTCAATGTTACGGTGGGCATATTGGCAGCCATATGGAATATCACCATAACCAAATACGCTATTGTCTTGGAAATGGTTTCAACTGACTCTATGGGCAAAGACATCAAAATCAATCCCCTACCTCAAATACTTTTCGAGTTATGTATGATTCAATAGTTTGTCGGCCATCTTGGACGCCATCTTGAATTTAACCCTTTCTGTCTACAATCAAGGATGTCTACCCAGGTTTTTTTTAACTCCCCTAAGGGTATCCTTCCTTGATCAGAAGTCAAAATTAGGAGACATATGATTGCACACAGGACCCCACTCAGCCCCAGGACTACAAGGGGACTTCGCACAGGTTTGTGCAGGACGTGTTTTCCATGGGCCGAGATGGCATTTGTCAGGTTCACAGGCGTAATATCTGATAAGTGTCGCTGCAGTGGAACTTTTCCACCACACGAGTGACATCTGTTGCGACGATTGACACCAACAGTTCGGGTCCGTTATATCAACAAAAAAAGATTTTAAATGATATATCTCCAACGATGAAAGTTAAAGAATCCTGTCACATCATTAGAGGTGGGGGTCTGTGGCAAGCATATGATTTCATTTAACCAGACATGCAATGCTAACTCAAGGGACCCGGACCCAGCAAACGACCGTTACGTGCAGTTCGCATGCTCGTTGAAAAAGGTCTTTTGATTCTTCTAGAAATAATGTCAAATTGTTCCAAATATATGGGAAATTGTGGGTGACGACCCCTTAAGACACAAATGGCATCGACCCCGAGATTTCAAGACAAAGCAACCGGCGATCCCGAGGCGATTAAACCGAGGAGTTACGGGACAACGGTTGAGTGTCACCACCGTGAGTTATAATATAAGTCCGGACGGTTGTCTACAACCACATACAGATAATACTAACTTATAAATGTTAAGTGTCGATCACTCAAATTGTGGTTGAATTTTACATTTGCTTTCATTCACAGAGTCTAAAATTGCTTGTACTTCCACTATAAGAATAATGAAAATGATATTTGTTCTTGCAACATCTGTAGGTGTATAGTTTAACTAGGCCCTTTGCCGGTCAGCGGAAGCAAAAATATGTATGTAAAATTTAAGAAAGAAACTGCATGTGAAAAGAAAAGAGTAAAATTCAGTATATTTGAGCTGATACCAATATAAATATAGTCATTCAATATTTCTATTCAGGAACCTTTAGGAGCCGAAAAGCAGAATTCTTATCATACACACAAAATGAATTCTATAGGGTTCTTATTTTGACAGTGTTATCCTTAAGGACTGACTTGATATAAAACAGGTTACGCATGATAATACCCAATGAAGACCATTAACTGACATTTCGATTTGTACACCACATAACATGTTTCTGTATCCTCATCTTTAACATACGCCTGGAGGACCGGGGTTAGATTACATGTCAAACATGGGATGTTTTAGATAGAAGCGCAGCGCTTAATGCCTTCATGAGTTCCCTCTGCAGATCGTACATAGACCACATTCGTCCATCAAGCCAATTTTAAAATAACCTGACTTACATAACACTGAGATATAGGGGTGGGAATCTGACACTGTCTGTGACCTTTTCATGCCCTGCCAAGTTTCAAGGGACGACTCCAGATGTAACAGCGTTGATCTTACTCTCTGGCCGTGGAGCGAAGAAGCCGAATTGTTCATCAGTGCTAACTTTAAAAGAAAGGGAAGTCTAAATATAAAATGTTATCGGATTTCTAACTATTCATCTGTACGTCACTGAACCTGCGACATATATATATATATATATATATATATATATATATATATATATATATATATATATATATATATGAGCCAGATACATATGTATTGAATAAGAAAACTCGTTTGCTGCTTAGTATTTTGTGAAAACTTTTAATCCGCTAACAGGAAATGAAAAATACTACACACACACACATATATATATATATATATATATATATATATATATATATAAAAATATATAAATTTTTGTTTAAGGATTGTCTTACTTTCCGGCATCGACAATTGATTTTCTGGGGAAAAAAATAAGATACAAACGTGTTATTGACTCAGAGCTTAATTATGTTGACTTGCAATGATGTTTATTTCTAAATAAAACAGACCATATAAATCACTGTCCTTCAGGCAGCCCACTTTAAGTTACTTGACAAACCGGCAGCCTTTCTTTCCAGTATGTATTTCTGTACTTAATCCAATATTGTCCCTGCGGGATTCTTGAAAAGAAAACACAGTGGTATAACGGCCGAGGGCAAACTTGTGCACATTTAAGAAACGAGAGTCGGCAATGCTTATTAAAATAAGGTCAATTAAACTGTAGCTGTGTACATGAATGGTTTGTTCTCTGATGATACATTCATAACAGTTCTTACTAAAGTTTGGCTCTTGTAGAGAACTGGAAGCTGTTCTCTCTCTGTATCGTTGTGTTCAAGTCCCGTAACAGTCAAGACAAATTCCTCTGTGAACTACCATATGTTTATAAACCTCACACATTAACAGTAACCTATGTAAATTACCAAATGTTAATAAACCTCACATATTAACAGTAAACTCTGTGAACTACCATATGTTAATAAACCTCAAACATTAAAAGTAACCTCTGTAAACTACAATATGTTAATAAACCTCAAACATTAACAGTAAGCTCTGTGAACTACCATATGTTAATAAACACCACACATTAACAGTAAACTCTGTAAACTGCCACATGTTAATTAACATCACATTAAACAGTAACCTCTGTAAATACCAAATGTTAATAAACCTCACACATTAACAGTAACCTCTCTGAACTACCATAGGCTTATTAACATCGAACATATACAGTAAAATTGTTGATTGACATCCCACAGTAACAGTAATCTCATTGTAATCACACATTAACAGTAACTTCTGTGAACTACCAAATGTTAATTAACACCACACACTAACAGTAACCTCTGTTAATACTAATTAGTATCACACAATAACAGTAACTTCAAATAGCAGCTAAAATATTTCATTTGTCATCAAACTAAAGAGATTTGTATGATTCTATCATTAATTGATAGATAGAAATTCCAACTTTATAAAATTAAGCTGAATTGTATGTATTTTACTTTATATTGTGCTGGCAAATCCACGGCTCAGTGTTATGGTATATAATTTAACCTTTTCAAAGTGTTGGTGTCATGGCTTGAACATTTAAACTCATGAAGGGAAAAATTATATAAAGTATGAAATTAAGAGAAAGTAATAAAATAGATAAATATCGTACACGATGGGCATATATGACCCAACTTCAGTATTTCCTTTGCGACAAAAGCTTCCTATAAACCGACAAATACGGCAGATTACTAAAATACCAGGGCTTGTTGTCAGTGGTGTCAGCAAATATTAAAGCAGATGATGAATTGACCAATATCGCAAGCTGAGGATTTATTCTGTAAATTCCGAGAGATTACGCCAGTTTATTATTTCATTTAGAACTAACACGGGAACCATGCCATTCTTTGAATATTGAACACTAATGCAATAAATGTTTCCTTAATTGAAAAAAAAATAGCCAGAATAATAATTTAAATGACACTGTGACCTCACAGAACACTTCGGTAAAAATGTTAGTCAGAATAATAATTTAAATGACACTGTTACCTCACAGAACACTTCGGTAAAAATGTTAGTCAGAATAATAATTTAAATGACACTCTTACATCACAAAACACTTCGGTAAAAATGTTAGTCAGAATAATAATTTAAATGACACTGTTACATCACAAAACACTTCGGTAAAAATGTTAGTCAGAATAATAATTTAAATGAGACTGTTATCTCATAGAAGACTTTGGTAAAATGTTAGTCAGAATAATAATTTAAATGAGACTGTTATCTTACAGAACACTTTGGTAAAAATATTAGTCAGAATAATAATTTAAATGAGACTTTTATCTTACAGAACAATTCGGTAAAAATATTTGTCAGCATAATAATTTAAATAAGACTGTTATCTCATAGAAGACTTTGGTAAAATGTTAGTCAGAATAATAATTTTAATGAGACTGTTACCTCACAGAACACCTCGGTATTTTCAGTGATTTAAAAAAAAAGTAGAAGACCTGACCACTGAGGGTGCATGGGTGGTTCCCAGAAATGTTCAGTTTTTTTCCACTCACTTTTATAATCATTAATATTATACTATTGATGGTTCGCTGAATCATGTACTTGATGTAATAATCACGACTGTATGCACCATAAAGAAATTTCAGCTGTAGGGATTCTCTTGTAGCTATATGGCATTCAGTCTAAACAGGACTGGTCTTGAATTACAGGAGACGAACATGCTGATCAGCAGTGTGACAGAGTAAGCGACGTTAAATATAAGATCGTCACGGAATTATTATCAATCCTCGTTATAAAGCTAAAATATTAAAGCTAATAATTCCTCTTTCGATCCATTGGCAATAGACCATTTCTGTCACACACATTTTATTCGTAATACAACATAATACTTAATATAGTGATCAAACTATATATCAAACAAACTCAAAAGGACCCGAAGGCCATTCCATCCAGTGACGATATTTAAACACTCATCTATTCATATTTTGTTCATCATGATTTGTTGCGTGTGAAAACCCTCTGTATACCCTCTTCTGATGTGCTATTCGCAGAACAGTGGAAAACCATTTCCCTGACCTCCGCAGGCGTAATATCCATTGCATTGAATTGCCAGGGTCGGGGTGCAGCCCTTCCATCAGACACCGCATGTATTATTAAGGATAACTTTCCTCAAACTTAATACCTGCTAGGAAAATAGTATGACAGTCAACAAAAAAATATCAGTCATGTTTAAAGCAAGTTTTATTACTCAGCACTTTCATCTGAAACAATTAACCGGGGATCTGTATCCTTCTCATGATAAACAAAAATCATAAAGATAATGATTGTAATAATTAACACTTTTCTGATAGTTTCATTTAAGATGAGGCAGCTGTTTCTTTTGTTTTGAGAATTAAAACTATTATTTAAGATCTGAGTTTATTATCCGTTTGTCCTTGGATTTCCGTTTCGATTGTATCACATAAACATTATAAACATGGATTGTGATTTCTAGAGGAGTCAATAGATGCCCGAAAACAAACTGTTTAATGTATGACACTTCATCGGACATAGAACCTTTGCGTGTAGAGAACCAATATGATTCAGAATACTAAATAGCAATGATGATTGGAACTAAGCAATTCCTAATTATACATTAAACCTCTTAAAATTTTTATTAGATAAGTTAATAATTTTTACCAATATTAGTTCCTTCAAATAATACAACTCATCAAATAAATCAGTGCTTTATGAGAGAGAGAGAGAGAGAGAGAGAGAGAGTCTGACGGAGAGATAGGTAGAGACACAGGGATAAAACAGTTTATCTGTCGATAGAAGATACAAGAATCTCCACAGAGAGATAAGCCCATCGAATTGGGCATTCAGACATAATTGGGAATCAGAAATCAACATTAGAGAGGAAATACTTGCTGTGAAGCGGTTAAGTTTTATACAGACTGTTATACACTGGAGATGGTTGATTTGTTCATGCCGGCGCACGGTCTCGTAGGCCGCGCACTTGTTGGACGCAGCGTTGAGCCGGGGTGTTGAACAATTAGACGCTCTCGCCTCGGGGAACCTGAATCTAATTCACCCAATACGCTGAGACGTTCTGTTAATCAAACCTATTAGCATTGGTCCGGGACCTCTGGCGGATCGACCGCCAGACGCCACCCGGAAAAGACCTGTATCGATTTCCAGTCAAGCCGGCTTAACTAATTCTGGCTAGAGTTCACCTTACACACTATATTGTGTAACGTCAATGTGAAACAATATTCAAATGATCCTGAAACGTCTCTGTGTCAGTTAAAATAATGGATCGTTTGTCACCCTAACATTTATAAAATCTTTGAACAATATTCCTGACAAAGGCTTTTGAGATTCTGCATCAAATATTCTAGTGAGTTTGAAAAGGTGCCGTTTTGATATGATTAAAATATAATTAAAGCTGCATATGAAATCTTACATTGTTTATTATTCTACTTCCACACTAGAAAAAAAAGTTTAACGTTGAAGTCATAATATGTAAAAGTGTAAGATGGTTCTAATAATATTCCTATCTCTTGTGTCGAATTTCAGACCCGTGAAGATTTGAGCACGTGGGCAATAATAAATGACAATTTTGACAAGCAAGTAATGGGAATGAAATAAAAATAAATCATTTTCCACGAACAGCAAAAAGGTTCATGTTTTCTACACACTATATTTGACATTTAACAATTAATTCAAAACTTCTTTAACCACGTGATAAGCTTTCTTTCCTTGTCAGAGTAGCTCATGTGACAGTAATGTACGAAAATTGCACTTCCAGAATGAAAGATGCGTCTCAGCACACGTTACATGACAACATTTCTTGTTTAGGCTCTCTTTAATCATATCGGCAGCTCTGCAGGAGACATTTATGACCAGTTAGGAGGCATACACAAGGGAACATAAAATTAATTTGTTTCATAATTAAAGTTAAAACGGATTAATAATACCTCATGAACGCTTGAAACTAACATGATACCCCTCAATCTTTTGGGTTTAGGTAATTAAGAATAACTAATCCATCAGATCACTATCAAAACTTAGTTTGACTGCTACAATACGGCTAATGACTAAAAATTTCAAAATGTGTTTCTCTAACGATATAGTAGAAGTAAAATATGTTATGAATACGTAACGGCTGTTGTGTAAATAACATATTTGAACTATAGTTATAGAGATAAGGAAATTACCCACTGTCTTTAATAATGAATTCACTGAGGTTTAAAGTTTCCTGAATTATTAATGTAATACTAAATTACAGGCATGTTAACTAACCGAGGAGAAGATTAGTTTAACTATCAATGCCCACCGTTTATTCATCAGTACTAATAGATATTATGTCTCATTTATCAGATCTGTTGGCTCAGATGGTATGTCAGGTTAACTGAAGATCTGATAAGAAGTGGGACCTCTAGTCTCCGGGCCCTTTCGTTCCACAAAAAAATCATGGTAATATCTAGAACTAATTTGAGAAAATATGTGTAATGAACTATGAAGTCCGAAAAGAGAGATTTCTGCGGGCTGTTTACTTTTGGTGGTTAAAATCCGACCGTTCATCATACTGTGGTGAGATATATTTAGATAACTTTTAAAACGACTACAGAAGACGAAAATTGTTAGGGAACCTAATATAAACAGATCACGTATGCGTTATGAACACAAATCCTGTAATGGAGAAAAAAATCGGATTCTGACTAGGCAGCGTGAAATGTCAAGGAGAATGAATATAGAAGTCAGTGGTTTTTTTTTTGTTAACAAATAACTATAATTTATTCTTAAAACAACCTTTACATTACAATACACCAAATCAATACAATTACACAGTATAACAGCAGTATAACAAAAATTCAATACAATCACACATTTAAATAAACAAAGTGCACAGTACCTGGATACCACCACTGTCACAGCGATAAGTCCTTTAATATGTATAAGCCGGATAAAAAGTTCTCACAAATTCTCTCGGAGAATAACAGTTAAATGTAAAGCTCTTGTAACAATCAAGAAAGTAAACTGAAGACCAAATAAGATTCGTCACAAAATCCAGAAGAAAATCTGAAGAAAATCTATAATCGCCGCACTTTTCGGAATAGGTCCCACAAATTGACATACACGCTTCTGTGTCCGCTGGAATATTTTTCTCTCCTGGCTCTAAAACACAGCCCCCTATTTATAACTTCTCTATAATTGCCGCACTTATCGGAATAGGTCCCACAAACTGACATGTAAACTTCTGTGTCCGCTGGAATATTCTCTCACCTCATTCTCGGCTCTAAAACACAGCCCCCTATTTATAACTTCTCACCTCCAGCCGAGAACCTTGCATTTCTCGAACAGTCTAAAGAATCTAACACAATACACAGTACACACGCGTTACAGGAACCATCTAGAAAAACGAATGCCGTGTCTCTACATATCTGGGTTCACACGCCAGCCGACCCGGCTCGGCCAGGCGAGAAAGCCCCAAGCTAGCATGACAACGAGAGTTCAACCAGTACGCATTAAACTGAGAATGCAATACCCGGCCAGGCGAGGCCGTTACAACACGAGTTACGCCCGTGTCACACAATAACAAAGACATCGGTAACAATATACAGAGTATAATATTCATACATAATGATTCATTTAACACAGCCCACAAAGCATATCGCTAACTGTTTTGACATATAAGTTCATATCAGTTCATTTGGTTTCGAGTTTAAACATGTGAAGTCACAAATAAATATATTATTGAAGAATATTCTGCTTTTACTATCATAGACTACCAATACCTTGCAAATGCAAGTATTTCAAAGCATTTACAAATGTAAAACCATCATATTATTGAACTCTCCATACCATTCTTCGTGTCTCTGCAACCTTCCGAACCATACTAATATTTAAATAATGTCCCTTCGCCGAAGCTCATAAGACCGCCCGTACTGGCCATGAAGGAGGTCAGTGGTGATTATGGTCTGGACTAACCATCAGGGAGACAGGGAGAACGACTTAACGGAGTACACGCAGGTCACCGCCAGAATAAATACATTGGTGTGTTAAAATCGTCACCTTATGTTTTCCAGGTGGACGTCGTCAAACTTTATTGCAACACAATCCAGCTATTAAGCGAAAGAAAAAAATGATATTTGATTGATTGTAACATATGCGTTCTGTCATCATGATTTTTTTTACCTGGGAAAACAGTTGTTGCTTTCAAATGATTAAAACGGACAAAGTACAGAAGTAAGAAATGCATATCAAATCATTTTGAATAATTTTGGTCTTTTAACGCTTTTTGCAATTTTACACTTGCCGTTTTGAAAAATGACAGACACTTAAATAATAAACACGACCGTACGAAGGAGAACACAGACGCCACGATGTTGTCAACATTGTTAACAATCCCCCCGTAATAAGATAAAGTGACCTTGCTCAAACACTTAAGATATAACGGACGATCAGATCAGACTATGTAACATTACCTCAAAGAGGATCATCTGATCCTGACGTTAAAAAAAATCACACTTGAGACGCATAGAAAGTATTTTTATGTTTTTTGTTCTTATTCGTCAACTATGACGTAAGAAATGGCAAAACATATGGGTCGTACGGCAGCTGTTTCGATATCAAGCTTATTAAATGAAATGGAGAGTTGTGTATAAGATTTTCAAAAACATATTCAATATCAAGGTCAAGATAAAAATAAAAATTTAGAATTAAATTCAAGCTCCTAAGAAAGTCTGTGCATAATATTTATTCAAAAGTTCCGTGACCGATTTGTATGTGATTGATTAGTGTGATTCATTTTTTTTTAATATCGTCACAACTCTGAACAAAAACGCACACTGCATCATGGAAATGTCCAAACGTAATTGACTGAAAACAGCTGCAGGACCCAGATTTTGACTTTGTTTTCACTTTCATTGATTCTTAATATCTCGTAGCAGAATATTTTCTAATTAACTGATAATAACTTCTTCTACGAGACCTAGCCACTGTATTGTCTAAGGATAAAATCCTAACAACTTCCGTGTTACGCTTTGTGTGTGGCGCGTTTACGGACTTGAGCGTATCCGGGGTCCCGTCACGTTTGTCGTGCGTCTGTTTTTTTCTCTGGCCCGCGATAATAAATAAGAAAAACGTCGGCCGGTCTGGCATCCTGCTGATAATGCAGAGGATTTCCAGGCTGCAGCTTAATTGTTTCCTCCCCCACAAAACCGTGAAGATTTTTAGATATGATTCAGGTATCGATTCACTAAGGATGAAGACCACACAGAGATGCTTATATGCACGTCTTGCCATGGTTTATGACTTTCTATACTTTATAATGGGCTGGTAAGCCTAAAATGAGTCGTAATACAAGCCATGTGGGGGAATGTACTGCAAGAGTCACCCATTCTGTTGCATTGATATCCTGGTAAAAAACCGGTGATCTTAACATTAGGCAACGAGTGATAAATTTAAACAAAAGGACACATGCACTCACAAACCAAACAGAAAATCCGTCTCTATGGTAACGAGTCATTTCCTGTATCGCTTACGAATGGCTGCCGTCCAGTCCCCGTGCGAGCAATGTTTTCATCCCTGCGGTCAGAAATTCAACAAACATGCAGAGGGATTAACCTGTTTGCTGAGTAAAAAAGGAATTTTCTTGCACATGGCAGGTGTTGTTAGAAAGAAGGCCTATACCTAAAATTTAACTATTGTTCAGGTTCATGTCAAGTGACAGCGTACTTGCACACTTGCAGCTGTGATAATTAAAAAAATTGGTGGATGTAAAGGCACTCTGACGATTTTAGGTTTGTCGTAGACTCTTATATCAATAACGCTATTCTGTCCTCGGGTTCATATTGACCTGTATTCACTATTCAGAAAGGATCTTCTTCTTTACCAATTATCGCCTGCTCGTTACGACTGTAAAATATAAAAAAAAACAAAAGTGTCGGGTTGAGAAATTGATGGTTTCTATAATAACCGGATGAAACTGCCTTACGCTCAATAATTAATTACTTGTTTGTTTAAAACTGTCACCCTACGCGGAAAACTAACTTATCGTTATCAGCTTATCATTTTATATAAGGAGTAGTTGGAGGCAATGACATCCCAATTCATCACAGCGTTATAAACTGCTGGATCTCAGCCATTGTTTTCTGTCTCTCCACACATGCTGTACGGAGTTAACGACCTGCTGGCCTTAGTGTTTACTTTCACATCATTCAAATCTGGGGAGATATACGCGTAATCTGGTTTAATGGCCCCAAGCTGGTCCCCTGGGTTAATCTATTACACCTTTGTTTGCTTTCCAAATCATCTGCCCCAAAGCCTATTAATCATGCTTGTTGACGGTAAAAGAATGTACACTCTCATTGTAAATATACGTGTCCCTGCAATTCGAAAGCTGATGCAGGGAAAGGATACCTTTTTAATTTTTTTACATATTATTTGGTGGGGGTAACCGCCTCCATTTTTTATGCTGACTTATATAATTCTTAAGCTAAGTGTGGACATCTTCTGAGTTTCCTTTTGGTTTGGGACTTGGTGACAAAGCGACAGCTCTCTCTCTTTCTGACATGTTATTTTTATATCCTGATGTCATCTAGGCCCGGTATTACCGCAGCTGCAGTTCCTTGGTGTGTAATCATACGCGTTGCTGAGTAATAACATCGACAACTCCCCCCCCCCCCCAAAAAAAAAAAGACGCACTACTTTGTAAGTGATACACGACAGTGGGTAACAGCCTTCCCATTAAGCCTGCAGAGCGCTAACCCTGGGTTTGGGCGGACCGTGCAGATCTCACCGCTCTTCGGCTGACATACGAACTCACGACCTTCAAGCTCTGAGTCCTGTGCCCTTCTCCTGAAGCCTAAATAGGGTTTTTTTTAACTGGCCGATCGTTCTCTATGATTCAAGAATGCGAACAAACTTGCAGCTCAAAAACCACCTTTAGTGTAGAATTTTGCTGCAGAATCAAAGATAATTCTGAACTAGATAATCTTCCTTAACGCTATTAATAAAATAAATATTCTTCATTTTAGTCAGAGATATAGAAATAGTTGAAACATTTGTTCACAGTTCGAGCAATAGGAATTGTAATTACTTCGTTGAAAAACATGTAACGCTTTGCCTAATCTTCACTGGTAAATTTCAACATCCAAACGATAATTTAAGGGAATTTAATTGGCATGAAGCTGAGCGCATCAGTTTCCATACATTGATGATGGAGAAAGAAAATAAAGAGAATTAAGTAGCTCGAACACCTAGTGATGCCGGTCGAAATATAACGGTTTGTGGTCCCCAAACCTATCCATGGCAGCAAGAGTCCTTTTTGCTGGTCACACATTTCCCCTCGGCATCGTATTTCTATAAAATACAGAATGAAGCAGCCAACAAAGGAGCGCTGTCAGAAAGGTGTGGCTAGGAAAAGATGATTGGGCAACTTGAAGAAATGAGACCAAGGAGGAACTAGAGAATGCACAACAAACAGACCTTAACATACCACCCCGACTTCACCTGCAGCAAATGTGCCAGACACTTTAGTGCTAGAGATGGACTATTCAATAACCTCAGACACTGCCATATCAAAGTGGTATAACTGCCATGCGAGTGTGGGATTACTTTGTCACCTCAGACTATGCCATGCTAGAGTGGGATTACTTTGTCACCTCAGACACTCCCAAGCTAGAGGGGATTACTTAGTCACCTCAGACACTGCCATGCTAGAGTGGGATTACTTTGTCACCTCAGACAATGCTATGCTAGAGGGGATTACTTTGTCACCTCAGACAATGCCATGCTAGAGTGGGATTACTTTGTCACCTCAGACAATGCCATGCTAGAGGGTATTACTAAGTCACCTCAGACAATGCCATGCTAGAGTGGGATTACTTTGTCACCTCAGACAATGCCATGTTAGAGTGGGATAACTTAGTCACCTCAGACAATGCCATGCTAGAGTGGGATTACTTTGTCACCTCAGACAATGCCATGTTAGAGTGGGATAACTTAGTCACCTCAGACAATGCCATGTTAGAGTGGGATAACTTAGTCACCTCAGACATTGCCATGCTAGAGTGGGATTACTTAGTCACCTCAGACAATGCCATGCTAGAGTGGGATTACTTAGTCACCTCAGACAATGCCATGCTAGAGTGGGATTACTTTGTCACCTCAGACAATGCCATGCTAGAGTAGGATAACTTTGTCACCTCAGACAATGCCATGCTAGAGGGTATTACTTAGTCACCTCAGACAATGCCATGCTAGAGTGGGATAACTTAGTCACCTCAGACAATGCCATGCTAGAGGGGATTACTTTGTCACATCAGACAATGAAATGCTAGAGTGGGTTTACTTAGTCACCTCAGACAATGCCATGCTAGAAAGGATTACTTAGTCACCTCAGACAATGCCATGCTAGAGGGTATTACTTAGTCCCCTCAGACAATGCCATGCTAGAGTGGGATTACTTAGTACCCTCAGACAATGCCATGCTAGAGGGTATTACTTAGTCACCTCAGACAATGCCATGCTAGAGTGGGATTACTTAGTCACCTCAGACAATGCCATGCTAGAGGGTATTACTTAGTCACCTCAGACAATGCCATGCTTGAGGGTATTACTTAGTCACCTCAGACAATGCCATGCTAGAGGGTATTACTTAGTCACCTCAGACAATGCCATGCTAGAGGGTATTACTTAGTCACCTCAGACAATGCCATGCTAGAGGGTATTACTTAGTCACCTCAGACAATGCCATTCTAGAGTGGGATAATTTAGTCACCTCAGACAACGCCATGCTAGAGAGGATGACTTAGTCACCTCAGACAATGCCATGCTAGAGGGGATTACTTAGTCACCTCAGACAATGCCATGCTAGAGTGGGATTACTTAGTCACCTCAGACAATGCCATGCTAGAATGGGATTACTTAGTCACCTCAGACAATGCCATGTAAGAGTGGATTTTTTAGTCACCTCAGACAATGCCATGCTATAGGGGATAACTTAGTCACCTCAGACAATGCCATGCTAGAGTGAGATTACTTAGTACCCTCAGACAACCCAATGCCAGAGGGGATTACTTAGTCACCTCAGACAATGCCATGCTAGAGTGGGATTACTTAGTCACCTCAGACAATGCCATGTAAGAGTGGGATTACTTAGTCACCTGAGACAATGCCATGCTAGAGGGTATTACTAAGTCACCTCAGACAATGCCATGCTAGAGGGGATTACTTAGTCACCTCAGACAATGCCATGCTAGAGTGGGATTACTTAGTCACCTCAGACAATGCCGTGCTAGAGTGGGATTACTTAGTCACCTCAGACAACGCCATGTAAGAGTGGGATTACTTAGTCACCTTAGACAATGCCATGCTAGAGGGAGTTACTTAGTCACCTCAGACAATGCCATGCTAGAGGGGATTACTTAGTCACCTCAGAAAGTTGCTATGCTAGGGTGGGATTACTAAGTCACTTCAGACAATGCCATGCTAGAATGGGATTACTTAGTCACCTCAGACAATGCCATGTAAGAGTAGATTTCTTAGTCACCTCAGACAATACCATGCTAGAGGGGATTTCTTAGTCACCTCAGACAATGCCATGTAGGAGGGGATTACTTAGTCACCTCAGACAATGCCATGCTAGAGGGGATTACTTTGTCACATCAGACAATGAAATGCTAGAGTGGGATTACTTAGTCACCTCAGACAATGCCATGTAAGAGTGGATTTCTTAGTCATCTCAGACAATGCCATGCTATAGGGGATTACTTAGTCACCTCAGACAATGCCATGCTAGAGTGGGATTCCTTAGTACCCTCAGACAACCCAATGCCAGAGGGGATTACTAAGTCACCTCAGACAATGCCATGCTAGAGTGGGATTACTTAGTCACGTCAGACAACGCCATGCAAGAGGGGATTACTTAGTCACCTGAGACAATGCTATGCTAGAGGGGATTACTTAGTCACCTCAGCCAATGCCATGCTATAGGGGATTACTTAGTCACCTCAGACAATGCCATGCTAGACTGGGATTACTTGGTCACCTCAGACAACGCCATGCCAGAGGGGATTACTTAGTCACCTCAGACAATGCCATGCTAGAGTGGGATTACTTAGTCACCTCAGACAGTGCCATGCTAGAGGGGATTACTTAGTCACATCAGACAACGCCATGCTAGAGCGGATTACTTAGTCACCTCAGACAATGCCATGTAGGAGGGGATTACTTAGTCACCTCAGACAATGCTATGCTAGGGTGGGATTACTTAGTCACCTCAGACAATGCCATGCTAGAATGGGATTACTTAGTCACCTCAGACAATGAAATGTAAGAGTAGATTTCTTAGTCACCTCAGACAATGCCATGCTAGAGGGGATTACTTAGTCACCTCAGACAATGCCATGTAGGCGGGGATTACTTAGTCACCTCAGTCAATGCCATGCTATAGGGGATTACTTTGTCACATCAGACAATGCGATGCTAGAAAGGATTACTTAGTCACCTCAGACACTGCCGTGCTAGAGTAGGATTAGTGAGTCACCTCAAACGATGCCATGTTAGATGGGATTACTTTGTCACCTCAGACTATGCCATGCTAGAGTGGGATTACTTTGTCACCTCAGACACTGCCATGCTAGAGGGGATTACTGAGTCACCTCAGACACTGCCATGCTAGAGTGGGATTACTTTGTCACCTCAGACAATGCCATGCTAGAGTAGGATAACTTTGTCACCTCAGACAATGCCATGCTAGAGGGTATTACTTAGTCACCTCAGACAATGCCATGCTAGAGTGGGATAACTTAGTCACCTCAGACAATGCCATGCTAGAGGGGATTACTTTGTCACATCAGACAATGAAATGCTAGAGTGGGTTTACTTAGTCACCTCAGACAATGCCATGCTAGAAAGGATTACTTAGTCACCTCAGACAATGCCATGCTAGAGGGTATTACTTAGTCCCCTCAGACAATGCCATGCTAGAGTGGGATTACTTAGTACCCTCAGACAATGCCATGCTAGAGGGTATTACTTAGTCACCTCAGACAATGCCATGCTAGAGTGGGATTACTTAGTCACCTCAGACAATGCCATGCTAGAGGGTATTACTTAGTCACCTCAGACAATGCCATGCTTGAGGGTATTACTTAGTCACCTCAGACAATGCCATGCTAGAGGGTATTACTTAGTCACCTCAGACAATGCCATGCTAGAGGGTATTACTTAGTCACCTCAGACAATGCCATGCTAGAGGGTATTACTTAGTCACCTCAGACAATGCCATTCTAGAGTGGGATAATTTAGTCACCTCAGACAACGCCATGCTAGAGAGGATGACTTAGTCACCTCAGACAATGCCATGCTAGAGGGGATTACTTAGTCACCTCAGACAATGCCATGCTAGAGTGGGATTACTTAGTCACCTCAGACAATGCCATGCTAGAATGGGATTACTTAGTCACCTCAGACAATGCCATGTAAGAGTGGATTTTTTAGTCACCTCAGACAATGCCATGCTATAGGGGATAACTTAGTCACCTCAGACAATGCCATGCTAGAGTGAGATTACTTAGTACCCTCAGACAACCCAATGCCAGAGGGGATTACTTAGTCACCTCAGACAATGCCATGCTAGAGTGGGATTACTTAGTCACCTCAGACAATGCCATGTAAGAGTGGGATTACTTAGTCACCTGAGACAATGCCATGCTAGAGGGTATTACTAAGTCACCTCAGACAATGCCATGCTAGAGGGGATTACTTAGTCACCTCAGACAATGCCATGCTAGAGTGGGATTACTTAGTCACCTCAGACAATGCCGTGCTAGAGTGGGATTACTTAGTCACCTCAGACAACGCCATGTAAGAGTGGGATTACTTAGTCACCTTAGACAATGCCATGCTGGAGGGAGTTACTTAGTCACCTCAGACAATGCCATGCTAGAGGGGATTACTTAGTCACCTCAGAAAGTTGCTATGCTAGGGTGGGATTACTTAGTCACTTCAGACAATGCCATGCTAGAATGGGATTACTTAGTCACCTCAGACAATGCCATGTAAGAGTAGATTTCTTAGTCACCTCAGACAATACCATGCTAGAGGGGATTTCTTAGTCACCTCAGACAATGCCATGTAGGAGGGGATTACTTAGTCACCTCAGACAATGCCATGCTAGAGGGGATTACTTTGTCACATCAGACAATGAAATGCTAGAGTGGGATTACTTAGTCACCTCAGACAATGCCATGTAAGAGTGGATTTCTTAGTCATCTCAGACAATGCCATGCTATAGGGGATTACTTAGTCACCTCAGACAATGCCATGCTAGAGTGGGATTACTTAGTACCCTCAGACAACCCAATGCCAGAGGGGATTACTTAGTCACCTCAGACAATGCCATGCTAGAGTGGGATTACTTAGTCACGTCAGACAACGCCATGCTAGAGGGGATTACTTAGTCACCTGAGACAATGCTATGCTAGAGGGGATTACTTAGTCACCTCAGCCAATGCCATGCTATAGGGGATTACTTAGTCACCTCAGACAATGCCATGCTAGACTGGGATTACTTGGTCACCTCAGACAACGCCATGCCAGAGGGGATTACTTAGTCACCTCAGACAATGCCATGCTAGAGTGGGATTACTTAGTCACCTCAGACAGTGCCATGCTAGAGGGGATTACTTAGTCACATCAGACAACGCCATGCTAGAGGGGATTACTTGTCACCTCAGACAATGCCATGTAGGAGGGGATTAGTGAGTCACCTCAGACAATGCTATGCTAGGGTGGGATTACTTAGTCACCTCAGACAATGCCATGCTAGAATGGGATTACTTAGTCACCTCAGACAATGCCATGTAAGAGTAGATTTCTTAGTCACCTCAGACAATGCCATGCTAGAGGGGATTACTTAGTCACCTCAGACAATGCCATGTAGGCGGGGATTACTTAGTCACCTCAGTCAATGCCATGCTAGAGGGGATTACTTTGTCACATCAGACAATGCGATGCTAGAAGGGATTACTTAGTCACCTCAGACACTGCCGTGCTAGAGTAGGATTAGTGAGTCACCTCAAACGATGCCATGTTAGATGGGATTACTTTGTCACCTCAGACTATGCCATGCTAGAGTGGGATTACTTTGTCACCTCAGACACTGCCATGCTAGAGGGGATTACTGAGTCACCTCAGACACTGCCATGCTAGAGTGGGATTACTTTGTCACCTCAGACAATGCTATGCTAGAGGGGATTACTTAGTCACCTCAGACGATGCCATGCTAGAGTGGGATTACTTTGTCACCTCAGACAATGCCATGTTAGAGTGGGATAACTTAGTCACCTCAGACAATGCCATGCTAGAGTGGGATTACTTTGTCACCTCAGACAATGCCATGTTAGAGTGGGATAACTTAGTCACCTCAGACAATGCCATGTTAGAGTGGGATAACTTAGTCACCTCAGACAATGCCATGCTAGAGTGGGATTACTTAGTCACCTCAGACAATGCCATGCTAGAGTGGGATTACTTTGTCACCTCAGACAATGCCATGCTAGATTGGGATAACTTTGTCACCTCAGACAATGCCATGCTAGAGGGTATTACTTAGTCACCTCAGACAATGCCATGCTAGAGTGGGATTACTTAGTCACCTCAGACAATGCCATGCTAGAGGGGATTACTTTGTCACATCAGACAATGAAATGCTAGAGTGGGATTACTTAGTCACCTCAGACAATGCCATGCTAGAATGGGATTACTTAGTCACCTCAGAAAATGCCATGCTAGAGGGTATTACTTAGTCCCCTCAGACAATGCCATGCTATAGTGGGATTACTTAGTCACCTCAGACAATGCCATGCTAGAGTGGGATTACTTAGTCACCTCAGACAATGCCATGCTAGAAGGTATTACTTAGTCACCTCAGACAATGCCATGCTAGAGGGTATTACTTAGTCACCTCAGACAATGCCATGCTAGAGGGTATTACTTAGTCACCTCAGACAATGCCATGCTAGAGGGTATTACTTAGTCACCTCAGACAATGCCATGCTAGAGGGTATTACTTAGTCACCTCAGACAATGCCATTCTAGAGTGGGATAATTTAGTCACCTCAGACAACGCCATGCTAGAGAGGATGACTTAGTCACCTCAGACAATGCCATGCTAGAGGGGATTACTTAGTCACCTCAGACAATGCCATGCTAGAGGGGATTACTTAGTCACCTCAGACAATGCCATGCTAGAGTGGGATTACTTAGTCACCTCAGACAATGCCATGTAATAGTGGATTTTTTAGTCACCTCAGACAATGCCATGCTATAGGGGATAACTTAGTCACCTCAGACAATGCCATGCTAGAGTGAGATTACTTAGTACCCTCAGACAACCCAATGCCAGAGGGGATTACTTAGTCACCTCAGACAATGCCATGTTAGAGTGAGATTACTTAGTCACCTCAGACAATGCCATGTAAGAGTGGGATTACTTAGTCACCTCAGACAATGCCATGCTAGAGGGTATTACTTAGTCACCTCAGACAATGCCATGCTAGAGGGGATTACTTAGTCACCTTAGAGAATGCCATGCTATAGGGGATTACTTAGTCACCTCTGACAATGCCATGCTAGAGTGGGATTACTTACTCACCTCAGACAGTGCCATTCTAGGGGGATTACTTAGTCACATCAGACAACGCCATGCTAGAGGGGATTACTTAGTCACCTCAGACAATGCCATGTAGGAGGGGAATACTTAGTCACCTCAGACAATGCTATGCTAGGGTGGGATTACTAAGTCACCTCAGACAATGCCATGTAAGAGTAGATTTCTTAGTCACCTCAGACAATGCCATGCTAGAGGGGATTTCTTAGACACCTCAGACAATGCCATGTAGGAGGGGATTACTTAGTCACCTCAGTCAATGCCATGCTAGAGGGGATTACTTTGTCACATCATACAATGCGATGCTAGAAGGGATTACTTAGGCATCTCAGACACTGCCGTGCTAGAGTAGGATTAGTGAGTCACCTCAAACGATGCCATGTTAGAGGGGATTACTTAGTAACCTGAGATAATGCCATGCTAGAGGGGATTACTTAGTCACCTCAGACAATGCTAAGCTAGGGTTGGATTACTTAGTCACCTCAGACAATGCCATGTAAGAGTAGATTTCTTAGTCACCTCAGACAATGCCATGCTAGAGGGGATTACTTAGTCACCTCAGACAATGCCATGTAGGAGGGGATTACTTAGTCACCTCAGTCAATGCCATGCTAGAGGGGATTACTTTGTCACATCATACAATGCGATGCTAGAAGGGATTACTTAGGCACCTCAGACACTGCCGTGCTAGAGTAGGATTAGTGAGTCACCTCAAACGATGCCATGTTAGAGGGGATTACTTAGTAACCTGAGATAATGCCATGCTAGAGGGGATTACTTAGTCACCTTAGACAATGCCATGCTATAGGGGATTACTTAGTCACCTCAGACAATGCCATGCTAGACTGGGATTACTTAGTCACATCAGACAACGCCATGCTAGAGGGGATTACTTAGTCACCTCAGACAATGCCATGTAGGAGGGGAATACTTAGTCACCTCAGACAATGCCATGCTAGAATGGGATTACTTAGTCACCTCAGACAATGCCATGTAAGAGTAGATTTCTTAGTCACCTCAGACAATGCCATGCTAGAGGGGATTACTTAGTCACCTCAGTCAATGCCATGCTAGAGGGGATTTCTTTGTAACATCATACAATGCGATGCTAGAAGGGATTACTTAGGCACCTCAGACACTGCCGTGCTAGAGTAGGATTAGTGAGTCACCTCAAACGATGCCATGTTAGAGGGGATTACTTAGTAACCTGAGATAATGCCATGCTAGAGGGGATTACTTAGTCACCTTAGACAATGCCATGCTATAGGGGATTACTTAGTCACCTCAGACAATGCCATGCTAGACTGGGATTACTTAGTCACCTCAGACAATGCTATGCTAGGGTGGGATTACTTAGTCACCTCAGACAATGCCATGCTAGAATGGGATTACTTAGTCACCTCAGACAATGCCATATAAGAGTAGATTTCTTAGTCACCTCAGACAATGCCATGCTAGAGGGTATTACTTAGTCACCTCAGACAATGCCATGCTAGAGGGGATTACTTTGTCACATCAGACAATGAAATGCTAGAGTGGGATTACTTAGTCAGCTTAGACAATGCCATGTAAGAGTGGATTTCTTAGTCACCTCAGACAATGCCATGCTATAGGGGATTACTTAGTCACCTCAGACAATGCCATGCTAGAGTGGGATTACTTAGTACCCTCAGACAACCCAATGCCAGAGGGGATTACTTAGTCACCTCAGACAATGCCATGCTAGAGTGGGATTACCTAGTCACGTCAGACAACGCCATGCTAGAGGGGATTACTTAGTAACCTGAGACAATGCTATGCTAGAGGGGATTACTTAGTCACCTCAGACAATGCCATGCTATAGGGGATTACTTAGTCACCTCAGACAATGCCATGCTAGACTGGGATTACTTAGTCACCTCAGACAATGCCATGTAAGAGTAGATTTCTTAGTCACCTCAGACAATGCCATGCCAGAGGGGATTACTAAGTCACCTCAGACAATGCCATGTAGGAAGGGATTACTTAGTCACCTCAGACAATGCCATGCTAGAGGGGATTACTTTGTCACATCAGACAATGCCATGCAAGAAGGGATTACTTAGTCACCTCAGACAATGCAATGCTATAGGGGATTACTTAGTCACCTCAGACAATGCCATGCTATAGTGGGATTACTTAGTCACCTCAGACAACGCCATGCTAGAGTGGGATTACTTACTCACCTCAGACAATGCCATGCTAGAGTGGGATTACTTAGTCACCTCAGACAACGCCATCCTAGAGGGGATTACTGAGTCACCTCAGACAATGCCATGCTAGAGGGGATTACTTAGTCACCTCAGACAATGCCATGCTAGAGTGGGATTACTTAGTCACCTCAGACAATGCCATGCTAGAGTGGGATTACTTAGTCACCTCAGACAATGCCATGTAAGATGGGATTACTTAGACACATCAGACAATGCCATGCTAGAGGGGATTACTTTGTGACCTCAGACAATGCCATGCTAGAGGGGATTACTTAGTCACCTCAGACACTGGCATGCTATAGGGGATTACTCAGTCACCTCAGACACTGCCATGCTAGGGTAGGATTAGTGAGTAACCTCAAACGATGCCATGTTAGAGGGGATTATTTAGTCACCTGAGACAATGCCATGCTACAGGGGATTACTTAGTCACCTCAGACAATGCCATGCTATAGGGGATTACTCAGTCACCTCAGACACTGCCATGCTAGGGTAGGATTAGTGAGTCACCTCAAACAATGCCATGTTAGAGGGGATTACTTAGTCACCTCAGACAATGCCATGCTAGAGGGGATTACTTAGTCACCTCAGACAATGCCATGCTATAGGGGATTACTTAGTCACCTCAGACAATGCCATGCAAGAGGGGATTACTCAGTCACCTCAGATGCTATTGAGAACGCCGGTAATAAATTCATTAACTATTTTTCGCGCATTTGGCTGAGAAAGTCAGTGAATTGCTATTACAAAAGGATTCAGATGAAATTGAGATTTAAATGTTGGTGTTGTCAATTAAGGAAAGACATCAGAAGGAGGAGGACCGATTATCAGTAATTTGATAAGAAATAAAACTTATTGATTGATCCTGACTTTCCTCTTATTGTTACCACCATAACTGGGTTTGAGGTTTACCGCAACCATATGAATTGGTCCATCTACTAGTCTGAATAGAAAAAGCAGACGGTAAAATCTGGTTCCACATCAATGCACTTTATTACTAAACCTTTTTTTTCCATCAATGTTATCTGAAATGTCTAATGTGAAAGGTGTGTGTTCTAATGAAACGCCTTCACCTTGTTAATACCACTTAGCCAGGATTTGGGCTGTTACTTTCCACAAGGTTTTAAGGTAGTCAAGTAACAGAATAGTCTCATTACATCAAGGTTCATTGACCATCGGAATCCGATTTCAGCTTGTTATGTGATGGTCGTCTTTAATGATTTTTGATTTGCACAGACGAAAGCTCTCCCGTCTGGTTCAGCAAATGCTCCTGATATAATGCTTTTATTGCCACATATTTTTTATAATGGTTATGATTTTAATTCGGTGGATTGGTTGGAAATTAAAGATTACATAAGGAGTATGAACATAAAAGTTTAAGACATTGTAATTTTGGTATTTCTTATCGAATCTTAAAAACGAATAATGAAATAATTTGTACTTAAGTTTTTGTTTTATGCGTGTGTGAAATAAAAGGAAAGCCATTATTACTGAAAAGGAGGCACTTAAAGCTTGCACAGAAATCAAGTTATCTAGTCCAGTTGGTCAGTCAGGGCCATTAAAAACAGTATAAGTAACCAAGGTGACGCGTAGTAGGCAAATACAGTGTCATAAGAGAGGTTTGATTTCACGGTGAATAAATCCTTTAAATAATATCTGGAAAAAATCTTGCCAGCATTTGGTCTTGGAGCGTCGAAACGACGCCAAGTGTATCCTAAGGGGGTCAATAGCCAATACGAAATATAACGATAAGTCTTTCGCAGCGCCATTGAATTCAACCCATGGAAACCCCTATCTGACCAGTCCCAAAGCAAGAACGGGTAAAATATCAGTAATATTTAATTAAGGAAATTAATGAAATTTACTCACAGGACGTATACGAAGTTTATTGATTTAGAAAGTACTTCAGTATGAAGCTCTTTTAATTAACCCACTTATTTCTGGTAACATTAATGAAGATGGAGTGGTTTTAATTACGTCGCCTATTTCTAATTAGATAAATCAACAGTATACGGTTACTCCATATTAAGACATTAACTTGAAATGACATTGCATACCATAAACTTGATTGAAATTTCCTCCCGCTCCCATTGCCTCTATTTAATAGTCGCTGTAGTCACGACACAAGAAGCAGTTTAATTCGATGAAACTAGACGATCATATCAGTCTACTTTTATCTTAGGAAATATTCAGAAACGATGTTCATTGAAAATTAGAATCTCCTGCCGATTAGATATTATGTGTGAAAATAGGGTTTCCTTGCTTTGGGGTTATGCTCGTTACACATCGTAAATCTGACTGGTTCTTTTGACTCCGTTTCCTTGGTTTCGCCACATGAGGCCAGACATCTCCATATAACGAGTGCAGCAAAATTTCAGTTTGAATATGAGTCGTGGTTGGCTGAACTGATCAGCCGGTAATGGAAAATACGGCTGCATCAAGTCTAACCGTATCATTTAGGGGAAATGCTTACTGAGAAATTACATAGGCATCAGGGTACCAAGTAAAAACTGCCTAAACTGTTTCTTTACATACAGGAGGTTAGCTTTATCAATGTTTTAAGGCCACTTGTGTTGTGATCAGGTTTATGTACAAATGTGTATTGCTCCTGAACTGAACTGCAAAAGGGTTTATCATTCACACCATTGACCCCTACCCGGTGTATATATATCATATAAAACAAAATAAAGACAGGTAACGGTTAAACTAGAACATAAATAAAGGGCTCACTGCTTAAGGGCTTATTTCTGGTGTTCAACCCGTTTCTTGGTAACGGTAACGGTAAACAATCATAAACATGGTTGCCAACAGCAGAAAATTTTAATAGCCACCAACCCACATGAACCAAGCGCTCAGAACTTTAACGATACTGTTATATATCTTAGTTAATGTATACATGTATATAAAAGCTGACATCTGCACCCCTGTTTCTGGTCACATTATGTATTAGCATACTCAGGTTTACGCGATTTATGGTATACAATGGGAACCATTTAATGGAAATAATTACGTATTATAGGCCTAGCAGCTCAATTGTTCCGCGTCAAACTTTCCTGTTTGCATAGGTATTGTAACCGTTATAATCACTTGTTAGAAATAATGTCTCTGGCAAAGGTGTGTTCCTCCTCTGATAGTAGAGAGTACAAGGAGTTGTCAAAGTAGGCCCACTAATCCCGTATTAATGCCAACACGTTGTTGTGTATTCACGGCTATTTGAAGAATAGGGTGGCAACTGGCCAGTTGTTCTTAAATTGTTATATTAATTAGCCATATCCTGTTAAAATATCCTTAGAAAGACCAAGGACACCCATTACGATACGCATTTTTTCTCCAGACGTGACTGCATGAGCAAGTTGTATTGAACAGATAAATGACAGCTGACAAGATGCTCTAATAAATCGGAAAACACGGTGGTTTCTAACAATAGAAAACCATAGAATGGAAACTGATATGAGTCGAATGTAATATATGTTGTACATGGCATCATCTGCACAGATAGAGTACAGCGGGGATGGAGAGCGGAATGTCATCTGGGGCTGATGGGTGATTTCTTTGCATTTTAAGACTTAACGTCGGATAAAAGGGACCTCTCTCTGACTTGAAAGACACATTGGTTCTTGTCAAATCTAGGTGTTTCATCCATCCATCTTGTAACCGCATCAGACTTAAATTGTAATGTAAAAGGTTTTCTTTATTCCCAGATCTTTTGGGAAAACTTTACATGTTTACCATAGAGAGTAAAAGAAGTCGGTATTACTTTTAGCTAATGCCCAAAATAGCCTGAGTGCCTGGTGCCCTGAGTCGGTATGTCAAGCGTCGGTTCACAGTCAACAGCCTTGACTGGAAAACACCAGTCGTTGTAACTAGAGTTTTATTCAGCAGAGCGCATACCTCCACCAAGTCGAAAAGTTCAACCCGAAACGTAATTTTTTGCAATTATTGATACCAGCGGTATACCCATAATTTTGTCATGCGACAAGTGGCATCCAAGTTATAGTGTGTATGTAAAATGACAGCCCCAAGGAATGGTTTAAATAAACTGAGAGAAATAAACCTGTCAGGATTCGACAAGGGCGCCCGGAAGCGACAGCAGAGTCTCAGAGGACGGCGTCCAGTCGGGAATGTCTGCGCTGGTGGCAATAATAGAGTGGAATCATGTTTTTACCACGCCTAAATCCCCATATTACAGTAAAACGTGTCAGTTCTGACCTCCTCGAGATAATGTCGTGTTGGTGAGTTAGGGCATGCGTAAAGTTTACTATATGAAGTGGTCCATGTTTTTGAACTAGCCCTTTCTTTATCACGGACCTTTTTTTTATCACAGACCTTTCTTTATCACAGACCTTTCTTTATCACAGACCTTTCTTTATCACAGACCTTTCTTTATCGCAGACCTTTCTTTATCGCAGACCTTTCTTTATGACAGACCTTACTTTATCACAGACCTTTCTTTATCACAGACCTTTCTTTATCACAGACTTTCCTTTATCGCAGACCTTTCTTTATCACAGACCTTTCTTTATCACAGACCTTTCCTTATCACAGACCTTTCTTTATCGCAGACCTTTCTTTATCGCAGACCTTTCTTTATCACAGACCTTTCTTTATCACAGACCTTTCTTTATCACAGACCTTCCTTTATCGCAGACCTTCCTTTATCGCAGACCTTACTTTATCGCAGACCTTTCTTTATCGCAGACCTTTCTTTATCGCAGACCTTTCTTTATCGCAGACCTTTCTTTATCACAGACCTTTCTTTATCACAGACCTTTCTTTATGACAGACCTTTCTTTATCACAGACTTTTCTTTAACACAGACCTTCCTTTATCACAGACCTTTCTTTATCACAGACCTTTCTTTATCACAGACCTTTCTTTATCGCAGACCTTTCTTTATCACAGACCTTTCTTTATCACAGACCTTTCTTTATCACAGACCTTTCTTTATGACAGACCTTTCTTTATCGCAGACCTTTCTTTATCGCAGACCTTTCTTTGTCGCAGACCTTTCTTTATCGCAGACCTTTCTTTATGACAGACCTTTCTTAATGACAGACCTTTCTTTATGACAGACCTTTCTTTATCGCAGACCTTTCTTTATCACATACCTTTCTTTATCACAGACCTTTCTTTTTCACAGACCTTTCTTTTTCACAGACCTTTCTTTATCACAGACCTTTCTTTATCGCAGACCTTTCTTTATCACATACCTTTCTTTATCGCAGACCTTTCTTTATCACATACCTTTCTTTATCACAGACCTTTCTTTATCACAGACCTTTCTTTATCACAGACCTTTCTTTATCACAGACCTTTCTTTATCACAGACCTTTCTTTATGACAGACCTTTCTTTATCACAGACCTTTCTTTATCGCGGACCTTTCTTTATCACAGACCTTTCTTTATCACAGACCTTACTTCATCGCAGACCTTTCTTTATCGCAGAACTTTCTTTATCACAGACCATTCTTAATCACAGACCTTTCATTCACAGACCTTTCTTTCACAGACCTTTCTTTATCACAGACCTTTCTTTATCACATACCTTTCTTTATCACAGACCTTTCTTTATCACAGACCTTACTTTATCGCAGACCTTTCTTTATCGCAGACCTTTCTTTATCACAGACCTTACTTCATCGCAGACCTTTCTTGATCGCAGACCTTTCTTTATCACAGACCTTACTTTATCACAGACCTTTCTTTATCACAGACCTTACTTTATCGCAGACCTTTCTTTATCACAGACCTTTCTTGATCACAGACCTTACTTTATCGCAGACCTTTTCTTTGTCGCAGACCTTTCTTTATCACAGACCTTTCTTTATCACAGACCTTTCTTTATCACAGACCTTTCTTTATCGCAGACCTTCCTTTATCGCAGACCTTACTTTATCGCAGACCTTTCTTTATCACAGACCTTTCTTTATCGCAGACCTTTCTTAATCGCAGACCTTTCTTTATCACAGACCTTTCTTTATCACAGACCTTTCTTTATGACAGACCTTTCTTTATCACAGACTTTTCTTTAACACAGACCTTCCTTTATCACAGACCTTTCTTTATCACAGACCTTTCTTTATCACAGACCTTTCTTTATCGCAGACCTTTCTTTATCACAGACCTTTCTTTATCACAGACCTTTCTTTATCACAGACCTTTCTTTATGACAGACCTTTCTTTATCGCAGACCTTTCTTTATCGCAGACCTTTCTTTATCGCAGACCTTTCTTTATCGCAGACCTTTCTTTATGACAGACCTTTCTTTATGACAGACCTTTCTTTATGACAGACCTTTCTTTATCGCAGACCTTTCTTTATCACATACCTTTCTTTATCACAGACCTTTCTTTTTCACAGACCTTTCTTTTTCACAGACCTTTCTTTATCACAGACCTTTCTTTATCGCAGACCTTTCTTTATCACATACCTTTCTTTATCGCAGACCTTTCTTTATCACATACCTTTCTTTATCACAGACCTTTCCTTATCACAGACCTTTCTTTATCACAGACCTTTCTTTATCACAGACCTTTCTTTATGACAGACCTTTCTTTATCACAGACCTTTCTTTATCGCGGACCTTTCTTTATCAAAGACCTTTCTTTATCACAGACCTTACTTCATCGCAGACCTTTCTTTATCGCAGAACTTTCTTTATCACAGACCATTCTTAATCACAGACCTTTCATTCACAGACCTTTCTTTCACAGACCTTTCTTTATCACAGACCTTTCTTTATCACATACCTTTCTTTATCACAGACCTTTCTTTATCACAGACCTTACTTTATCGCAGACCTTTCTTTATCGCAGACCTTTCTTTATCACAGACCTTACTTCATCGCAGACCTTTCTTTATCGCAGACCTTTCTTTATCACAGACCTTACTTTATCACAGACCTTTCTTTATCACAGACCTTACTTTATCGCAGACCTTTCTTTATCACAGACCTTTCTTGATCACAGACCTTACTTTATCGCAGACCTTTTCTTTGTCGCAGACCTTTCTTCATCACAGACCTTACTTCATCGCAGACCTTTCTTTATCGCAGACCTTTCTTTATCACATACCTTTCTTTATCGCAGACCTTTCATTCACAGACCTTTCTTTATCGCAGATATATAACGCAAACAATCCTAACCTCCAGAAAAGGCCGACATAGATTTTACAAACGTATTTCAGATTCTGACAAGAGGTTACGGCAAGTTGCCAGGGATAGATATACTAAGGCTGATCTTTCCGCTAAATCTTGCGAGATTATAATTGCTGTTTAATAATGCGTCAATAAGAAGTAGGAGATTTGTTTGAATAAAAGACAACACCTGGCTTCTTTGTGAAATAAATGTAGCCACTTGATGAGTTCACTAAATATCAGAGAACCAGGATTATTACCAACTACGTCTATACAGTGCTTCTTAACTTCATTTATTCATATATCTTTTTGTATAATTTATGTAATTTCCTGGCTTTCTGCGTACATATTAATGAGCTCTCGGTAATTCCGGTTAAAAAAAAGTGTTTATAACGCCTCTGTGGCGGATAGATGAGCTTGTATACCACAAGGCGGGCCCCCCGATGTTATAAATACGCAGATGTAATCAATACGAATACCGTGTGGGCGGTGGGCTCTGCATTTTATCGCCTATTTTTATAGAGGTTCAAGGGATTATGTTTAGTTAATTAGCGCCATTTGTTGGAATAGCCCCTTAAACCTTGCATATGACACATGACGCCTATAATACTTTTTATTAATCTTGTAATATTAATTGTTATTAGGCTTGAGCGGAGCAAACATATGGTTTGCATAAAATCATGCATATACATAATTTTTTATCGGTTCCATAGTTTTATCTGTGTAATGTTGCATGGTTTGAAAATAAAAACTTTTCTTCAGAACTGAGTTTGGATTTGGTTAAGATTGAATTATGTGTCTTTTCACTTATTGGTTCACTCTTTGTCCAATCTAAAATTCTCATTCGATCTTTTTAAGTCATAGTGATATAGCTCTGCTGAGCGTCATGAGCCCAAATTTATTGTTTACGAACATTACACGCTTTACCAGGAGATTCGCGTTTGAAAAAAAATAATATTTGGACCATTTCCCACGGAAATTCGCACCGCAGTTTGTATCTACAAGCCTTGATAGTTCGTTGGACATACATGGGTAACAACAGCATAATGAAACATCATAAATAAGAGAGAAGATTAAAATCCAGTGGGTACAAAAATAAACTATAACCAGATGAAGACTATTATATGCAAAGTTATCATAAAACGGTTTGTAAAATATCGCAGTTAATAAAAAGATCTTGACACTAGATGTTTAAGACTCATAATTTAAAATGAAAAGAATAGGGGGCGGTGGGGGGGGGGGCGGGTGGGCGACATATATGTATTTTTGCGACTGCAAAAACAATGACCTTCTAGTTTTCTGCTAATTATGAAAATGGGGGCCCTGACGACTACGCAGTCATCACCCCCTTAAGTCTCCAAAGCTCTTAATGTAGCACTGATTATTGAATTGAATAGAGAAAGCTACAAGGCTAACATTGTTGATCAGTGCGTCTTCTGAAGTTTATTTTATTTGTATAGGAGTATCAAGAATAAAGCCTTGTAATGTAACCGACCACCAATAAATATATATATATATATACATTATCTTACAGATACACGGCTCCTGTGCTTAAGAAAGTGTCCCTTTTTGCGGTTTACTCCACTAATTTTTGTCGGAAACCGCACAATCCCGTCACTCTTAATTAAAATAACAACTGACAACTGGACCTGGCTTTAAATTATTAATGAGGACCAGTTGTCAGGCGTTCCCTCGGATTGAAGCAATATTTGTTCTGGCGCTGGACTAAAACATGTACATAAATCGTGGTTGTTGTAATGTTCGCTCTCGATGACAGGAGGTAGATTCCGATGACGTAAAAATACCTTGGTACCTAGGAAGTTGCTATTCTACGCCTGTATTAACAACTCCACCCTCCGTATCGGCGTTACCTTGTTTATTACTTGTCCATGCCCGTACAAAAAAAACATCGTCAGCTGTCAGATTACAAGTGCTGGTATTTCTCTTGTGTGTGTTCGTCTCTCTCTCTCTGTCTCTCTCTCTCTCCCCCCCCCCCCCCCCCCTCTCTCTCTCTCTCTCTCTCTCTCTCTCTCTCTCTCTCTCTCTCTCTGTGTTTGTGTTGTATACAGTATAAACTTGCATCTGCCGTGTGCAGAAAAATATAGTTTTTTTTATAAGGGATAGGTCCATTGCCCTTTAGTGTCAATGTCTGTTAAATTATTGAGAGGAAGGTATACATAAGATAAGAATGATATGTTCACAGCAGGACAGTCACTCAACGTTACAGCATACACTGAGCGCCGTCTAATGCAGGCCAATATGACATTGTCAGAATTATAGCATTTTGTTAAGAAAAACCCTGGACCCAGATGGTGATATGGATCAATCCCTCAATTCAATCCGTTGTACCTTGTATCATAATCGAGATTTCCTGCAAATTTAAACAAAACCCGATGAGAACGTTTTGAGTTATGTTGCAATCACATAAATAGACATACCAACGCCGGCAAATACATTATCTCCGCCCCTTGGGGCCCTTTGAACGCAAGTAGATTCATCCCATTTTTTCCTCTTAAGTTTATCAGAAAAAAGGGAGATTTTTAATAATAAGAAGTACATGGATGGTGGAAGAAAAATAAGTAGACAGCAATTTATATTGTAAATGGCATCATCTCCACAAACAGAATACAGCTTGAACAGAGAGTAGAATTTAATTTTGGGCTGACGGGAGATTTCTTTGCATTATGAGACTTAACGTCGGAGATAGGGGACCTCCCTCTGACTAAAAAGGCACATAGATTCTAGTAAAGTCTAGGTGTTTCATTCAACTTGTCACCACATTCGACCGAAATTGTAATGAAAAAGGTTTCCTTTAATTTCAAATTAGCATCTTTTGGCAACACTTAACATATTACCCCAGAGTGAGAAACACAGCAAAATCCCTAAATAGTCCGACTTAGTGGTGCACTGAGTTGTTATGTCAAGGGCCTGTACTCACTCAGACAACCCGACTGTCAATCACCAGCCGTTCACATGTTTTAACTGGAACTTTATTCAACAGGGCGCATAGCCCCGCCAAGATAAAAATATTGTAATGATATAAATTACAATATAAATTTTGAAAAAGACCTGTCTTTATCAATGTTCGTTCCCTATACTTTTATAAAAGATATACGGGATCTATTAGACTTCGAAACTTGTCTTTACTTGGCTAGAGCCTTATTTACTTATGCAAGATAAGCAAAGATTTCTGACCTCTGGAACCCCTTGATATATCGGAAAAGGCGAACCTAAGCAGATCTTACATAGGTTTTTCAGCTTTTGACAAGAATTTCAGGCAAGTTATTAAGGATAGAATTATTAAAATTGGTCCTTTCGTCAAAGCATTGAACTTGCAAGAATATAATCGCTGATAAAACATTTAGGAGAACTTGGAGATTTGTTTGGATCCTACACCAGCATTTAGGAGAACTTGGAGATTTGTTTGGATCCTACACCAGAACTGCCTTTGTTGGTTAAATAAGTTGAGCCACGTGATGGGCTATACAAAGTGTCAAACGACCAGGATTATTACACTTAATCCGTCTGAGATCTATATCAGTCTGTACCCTAAATCCGTCCTTCTGAACATTAATCCATTTCATAAGAACCTGTAGTGCGTATAATTCATCTTTTAATAGTAGGTGTGCTGAGTAATATACGTTTTCCATGGAACCTGGCACATGATATATTTATCTCTTCCAAACCTATACCTATAAAATATCATCAAAATTGAATGTGTTAGGTCAAACCAAATTTTTGTTATATATTTGTCTTCTCACTTTTTGATTCACACTTTGTCCGATCTGAGTCTCATCAGATTCATTCTGCTTTAGGCTGACACAGATCTTGTTCGTCTGCTGAGCGCTATGAGACATGAGTCGCCAGTATTGGTGTAGCATTTATTTTCTTTACCAGAGAAATTCTTGTTCGGCAGTACCAAATAGAATAGGTGTTTATATATCAACATAATTAATCATCGTGATTTGAACCGCCGAGTACACGTACACACCTCAGCTGGGTACATATATTGTTGTAAAGACTTATGGATGAAATACATATTGTGGTTATTTCTCCAAAAACATAAAACGTAAAAATACATGCATACAAACATATACCGATGCCGTAAAAACTTCATTTTCTTTTATTGTTTAATGAATGCAAAACACATTTTACTTTAACTGATACATAATCAATATCACTTGGTATCAGCCGTTATCAATATTACGTGGTATCAGCCGTTATCAATATTACGTGGTATAAGCCGTAATCAATATTACGTGGTATAAGCCGTTATCAATATTACGTGGTATAAGCCGTTATCAATATTACGTGGTATAAGCCGTTATCAATATTACGTGGTATAAGCCGTAATCAATATTACGTGGTATAAGCCGTTATCAATGCAGTATAAAAATATCGATAAGATATACTAAGGTGATTGGCATTTCTTTTGGAACTAAATACAGAGCACTTCCAATTTTCAGTTTAAGAAACAGGTCAGATTAAGGTTGCTTCGGGCCTCAGGCTGGTTTGAAAATGTGTCTGAGAAACAGCAAAATATGATGTTTGGGTGTCCACAAATTCTCTCGGAGAATAACAGTCCAATGTAAAAGCTCTTGCAACAATTCAGAAAGTAAACTGAAGACCAAATAAGATTCGTCACAAAATCCAGAAGAAACTCTGAAGAAAATAAATAATTGCCGCACTTACAGGAATTGGTCCCACAAACTGACATACACGCTTCTGTGTCCGCTGGAATATTCTCTCACCTCTCTCTTGGCTCTAAAACACAGCCCCCTATTAATAACTTTTCACCTCCAGCCGAGAACCTTCCATTGCTCGAACATTCTAAAGAATCTAACACAGCACATACGTCCAAAGAACATACTAGAACAAAGAACGCAGTGTATCTAGGGTTAAACCAATGCGGATTAAACCGAGCCTGCAACATCCGGCCAGGTGAGGCCGCTACAACACGAGCAACGCGTGGCACACAAAATGCCAACAACACATGGAACATCCATGCGCACAATAAAATTATCATCTGTAAGACCGCTGCACACAATAAAAGGGCACCTGTAACACATCAAATAAAATCTTAGTACAAGGTCTAGGTATCCCACACACCTCCTTATTGCAGACTGTCGGCATTCCTTCCTGATCAAAACTATCAAAGTATGACATTTACTGTTACACATTGTTACGTTTTATATTTGTTATCAGTCGTCGCCCGTTTTTATACCTCAGGTGTGATACACAAGTTGCTTCTACCAATATCTAGGTAGAGTTTACAAATTGTTGACCCTGACCTTGATGTTGAATGTAAAATTTATGACAATGTATGATTTCTTTGAACGTTATTATTTTGTATATAGTGTATATTTATTCTTCAAACCTTACCCTTTGGTGTGACTTATGTCTGTTTTTGCGACTGCAAAGACAAAGATATTCTGCTAACAATAAAATAAGGGTGCCTGCGTCAACGCCTTAATTCCATAATACTCTTTAAGTGGTAACGTATATTGCTATGGAATGGAAAAAGGTTAACATTGATCAGTGAATCTTCTGTAGTTAAGGTTCATTTGTATATGAATTTTCGGAATAAAACATACGTCATAACATCTGAACGACTATGAAGATGCGACTTTGATTCATTTGCGAATTTGCAGAGCCGACGACCTTCAGCTTCTCATGTACCTTTTCCCACAGAAACATGGCTCTTGTGCTTAAGAAAGTATTCTTCTTTTTTACGGTTCTTTCCCAAGTTCTTGTCAGAAACCGCAGATTCAACAACTGGTGCTGCCTTTAATAATGAGCAACGGTTGTGAAGCCATATTTGCTCTAGGCGCAGGACTTAAACTTGTACAAAATTCCCTCTGGTTGTTGTAATGATCACTCTCGATGACAGGAGTTAAATTCCAATGACGTAAAAATACCTTGGTACCAAGGGAGTGTCTATACTACGCCTGTCTTTATCACGCCGCCCTCCGTATCGGCGTTATCTTGTTTACCTTGTTCACGATCGTACAAAAGCATCATAAGCTGTCAGATTACAAGTGCTGGTATGTCTCTTGCGTGTGCTCGTTACTCTCTCTCTCTCTCTCTCTCTCTTTGTTTTGTTTACAGTGTTTATCAGGGTGTGTGCGGGACAATGTTTTTCTTATATATGTTGGCTGGCCTGTCGGTTTTTTTTTACATTATGAAGATGAAGGTATACTTACGATATGATTTATATGTAAGCCTTCTTGATAATAATCCTTCATAAGTCATTACCTGTTCCTAAAACAATACGAGTTAATCTCTGAGGTTCTAACTATATTTCACCGTTATGCTTTTGAGACAGCAGTGGGGTTCTTACATCTTGTTAAATTATCATCATTAGCTGTTTGGGAGCTATTTTGGGAGATTATTATTATTTTTGTATCTTGAGATACATTTAGCAGGTTTGCGGAAATCACACGGTTCATGAATTTACGTTTATCTTGAAATGATTTACAGTTAAATATTTTATTAAGATTTACACTTTTCAGATAATCAAATATATGAATACTTGTTGAAGACTAGACGTTTAAGATATGGTTCGCGTCAAATACTGCAATCATTATAACATCAGACAATTTAATAAAGACAATAAAAAACGTAAAACCGGATCTGCTTTAATTTATTTTTATCTTATTTGTTTTTGTGTACTCTTAGTTAAGACAATCGCAAATCTGTGATCATGGTATTTTAACTAACCCTGTATATCGGCCTAAGGGGCCGGGCAACATAAATACTAGATTCTGATTCTTTAAGGTAAAGTGGAGATACAAAAAAAAAAAAGATAATGGGCACAGTAAGTCTCGTCCACAGACAGGACAATTACAATTGTAGCTGGATTCCTTTTCCATTGATCTATTATGCGAGAAAGAACACATGATAACTTTTTTTTAACACAAGATCCGTATGGCGTGAAAACGGCTATATTTCTTCTATTTTTGCAACATCATCCAAGAGAAATGATCAAAACAATTGTGGGTAACGTATTCAAAGGGCCGGTCCTATGTGTCAATCAAACAATCTATGTTGATTGCATCGGGGAAGATACAAAATGCCCCACTAAATGAGAAAATCAACACTCTGCGTGTGTCTTAACTTTGTGTTAAAATCAATAAGTATATACTTTTCATATACATATCGTTTGCTTGAATCTATTTTTTTATTTCGGATCTTAATGATGAGAGTAGATTTGTGTCAGTCAGTTAATTGCACCGTTATACATTTGGCCTTTATTATTTCGCTATCATGCGATCTCATTTTAGATTTATTGCAGTAGGCCAAGAGAATTAGCCAGAATAGACAACAAAGGTAAAAACAGAACAGAATTTCTGTTTGCACAAAGCATTTTCGTAAGATATGTAGTTTGACATTCTAAAAGGGCACTAAAATCAGCCGATAGGATATATGAATACCTTACGTTTTTCTTATACCCGGAGTCGTAATTTTTATAAAGATATAAATGACATTACAAATCCCAAATTCACTCACACCAGTTCTTAACACGGTACTTAAGTTAGCTATACTAATGTTTTGATGATATAAGATACTTAAAATGTCATATCAAGTATATTTTGGATAAATTATGATTTGTGGTGATTTTTTCTCTAAACTAATGCGTATCTATGGTGTTATTTCACAAACTTCTCTCTCATCCCTTGCATTCAAGCACATATTGTTACACGTTATACTGAGATGCATTTTTCAATCAAAATTTCATAGCTGTGTTTTAAAACAAACTATAAAAATTAATACTATATTTCTGTAGAGAGATATGACCGCTTTTGACTTCAAGGTTACCCCTACCCCCAAGTGGCTAATCAGGCTATATGAGCAGAACTTCTTTATGGATTAAGAAACAATAGCAAACTTTAACATGAAATTAAATCTTCTGGTGACAACATTACCGTGCCGACTCTATCTAACCTACTGTAAAGTTGGTCATTTATGTTAAAGGGCTGGGATTGTTTGTTATATATTATATATCTTAATTTCATATTTCTAAAAACTGATATTTTCTTATATAAGTGGGCTCCACTTCTTACAATGTACATTTATAGTTCCATTTTTTTCGAGGCTGTATATCTGTTCCACATATAATTTATAAGAGTGTTTAATTTATAATTTATAAGAGAGATCGATGAAGTGGCATTTTATCTTTGCATTTACATATATACATACACATGTATCTTTTAGTTAGTAATATGTGTATTTAATAGAGTATCGTGTTTTCGGATATCAAAAGTATTTACTGCAGCAATGTTCGAGCAGCAACATTCATATCTTATTCTCGCAAATGGGTCTGTGTTTTGGGAAATTTTCCGTATTAGAGATTCAGCGCAACAATGAGCGGAAGAAAGAAAAAGAAGGAAAACAAAAGTCATCAAAGTTAAATATATTTGGAATAGAAAGTTTGCTGAAGTTTCCTTTCTTGACAATTCGCCTAAATATATTTTTTAGTTTGTTTCCGCTCCAGGAACAGAAAGCTAACATATGATCTAACAGTTCAGTTTTAAAAGGCATTCAGTGTGTTCATAAATACTGAAAAGATGCACATCCTAAAAAAACACGATTTTTCAATAAATGATAGATATTCTAAATGATTAATAATGATATTTGTATGGTTCTCCAATATTTGTAAGATTAGTCGCCAAAACATGAAAATCTTTTCAGCCACTCTTTGCTCAAGAATAGTCTATATTGAAAAATATGTAGAGTTTTGCGGATACAATGTATGAGACATTACTTTTTTTATTGAAACTGTCACTTTAAATTTTAAATGCTTCGAACAACAACAAGAATAGATGGCATATTTAAGAGGAGATGCTTTGAAGATTCAAATTAAGTATATATCATTTGGACAAAAATATTTACCTATAGATTTGAAATCTAAATTGAACAAAAGTTGCTCTTAAAGAGGCAATGAAACTTTTGCTGAAGCGTGCCGCTGAAAAAAAATTGTTAAGGTACACCGTCTGGTTAGGCGTGGTGGCGTAATGGATAGGGCGCTGGACTTGTGCCGCATTGTCGTGGGTTCGCGTCCCGTTCTGACTCCTAGGCAAAGTCTTTACCACAAGGGTGCGATCTCTTGACCCAGGAGTGAATGGGTACTGATCATGGGAGGAAAGCAAATGTAGAACGAATAACCCTCTAGCGCCTGATATGGCGGCTTGGGTTGGATGCTCCCCAGGGAGCCGAGAAAAGCTACAAGAATGAACAGGCCTGAAAGACCAGGAAGGCAAAGTGTAAAGTCGGATGAGCCTCACGTCGTCGGTGATATCAGACTATAAACCCTTACCTTTATCTTTACCTTTATATCGGCTAAAGAGGGGGTGGGGGCAGAGTGAACTCTGGTTTCTGCATTAAAAAAAAACAAACAAACATGTATACGTAGACCCCCTGGTATTTCCCACTTATTTTTTTCTTTAAAAGGGCACCACCTACACTTGAATTATCTTATAAAATAGTGGGTAAACTACAGTAGTTAGAGTGGGCATGGGTATAGCGCCAGATCGGCCCTCTGACATTATGGCCAGATCACTGGCTTGCCAGAGTGCCTGAACATCTAACTCTGCATCTGAGGATCGCATTATAAGGACCCATGAGGATGCAAATATTTTCGTCATTTTGACAACGCCTCATTGCTTACAAGTATCGTGTCACTTCAAATAAACTCACTAGACCTTTTAATAAGTTTCTTATCTCTCCAATGACACCTACCATGTGTGTAAAATATTCCACTCTAACCCAATATATTCGTATATTGTTCTGCAGGTATGGGAGATTTCTGCCTGCGGTCTGCCTGCTGACTGTTTGCGGAGATACGGTTATAAAGCGTGGCGTGGACTTGCAGGGCGGTTCTCAATTTGGCTTGTGTCACGACTCAGTAGGGGGTCCTAACTGAGTCGTGTTTGTCACGGCTAGCATGGGTACAAAAATGCGTAACTACCATCGTTCCTTCATCCGTAAAGACGTTAATGCTCGTATACCATGATTAACCTCAGGGGGTAGGGGTAACCCTGAAGTACCAAAGCTGTCATATCTCTCGACAAAAATATAATATTTCGTCAAAATTTGTTTTAACACATAGTTCAGATATTATAAAATGTATCTCAGTATAACATACGACAATATGTGATGTAAGGGCTGAATGAGAAGTCTGTGAAGTGACACCATAAATACACAATATTTTATGAGGAAATTACTTATTTTTATCACAGATACATTAAATTTGTCACTTTCTAGTATCTAATGTCATCAAACCATTAGTTTTGCTAACTTTAGTACCATGGTTGTAACTGAAATTAAGATTTGAAATGTCATTTATTACAAAATATAATATTTAAAAAATGGCGACTTCCGATATAAGATAAACGTAAAATATTCATATATCCAGACGGTTGATTTGGTAGGTTGTTAGAATGTCAAACTACATACCCTACGAAAATGCATTGTGCAAACAGAAATTCTGTGCAATTATTTTGACCTTTTCCACTAGTTCTACTGGTTCTGCTGGCCTACAGGGACCATGTACGTTCATCAGCCTTATCTAATAATGTGTTATTTTTTAACTGTCTCCCGGAAAGACATGTTTCCCTAAATTTCAATTTTTTTGTTGGGTTGTTAAAATATAATATATTAGACACTCCGACATGTAATAAAATTTTACATAGTTCGGATATCGTATTAATATAACGGAACATGAAACAATGCAGTGTACTTAGCTTAGTCAGGTGTATTGAAATAAACGTAGTTATTAAAGCACCGGGTAACACTGATATAAGAATACTTATGGTTAAGTTAGGTAAAGAAACGAAATAGCGAGCAAAATGAAGTGCCTTCCGCACAGAAATCAAACAGGAATCACGTGAGCGCTCAAGCCAGTCCGGAGTAAAAATCTGTTACCGCTCAATTAAATAAATCAATAAAACGGATCCGGTCTCTGTCGAAAACAAGTGATGGCACAGGCAATACAAAAAATATTGTTCCACCTATTGGCAAATGAAGCCATGCTCCTTGATAATGTTGCTAATTTGTGCTATGGTACACAATTTTAGAAGGTGTGGAAAATGGACTTAATTTTGTATTGATCATGGCAAAATTCCACCTATAGTGTCGCGACCGGTAACCAAGACAAGACAAAAAACCGCCAGGTGGCAGCAGTAGAAAAAATGATGTTTTTTTATTGTTTGGACTTAAGCTCAGTCTCCTGTCACGCTCTGCTAAAAGCGCAAGAACCCTTTGAATTTAAGATATTTAAGATATTAAGAATTTGTGTGATTTCCCCCCAAAATGTACCTATTCAAAGTCAAGGTCATTCCCCAAGTAAAGTTCCTGACCCCATTTATATAGGCTTCGTCATCTCACCTATATCTATGTCAAGTTTGGTAAAGATCGTTTAGATATTTTCTCGCCTGAAAGAAATCTCTGCGGTGGCTGCGGAGGAGGTGGTGGCGGCTCGACCGTGCCTAAACCAAAGAATACCGACTTTGATATACAATAATAAGAAACACATTCCCTGTTTTAACCTTGTAAATGAGGCGTACAAACATGTAATTATGTGTTTAAAAGGTCAATTACACATATACAACGTCATGAAAGGCGTTATGGCGGATGACATACATTTCTAGTAAATTTGTCCAGTTTAACGGTGTTGTTATTCCAAAAACGTATTAATTTACATTAAATAACCCTTATTTTTTGCTTAATTCTACATCTGTTCATTATAATTATTGTATAATTTCTACAATATTTATTTAAAATTGTTCATTCGAGCTTTAAATATATCCCCTAAAACACAGTTACCAGATATATACAATCAGCTCTGTATATATGTCAATTATATTGATGACCCGACAATTTCCAATCCCAGCCCCTATCCATGTCGCAGAGCCGCATTTTGTACCGAGCGACCCGTGACGTGACGTCATAACATAGATGACCACGGTATTCATGCAGTTGCGGCAAATTTTCGGAGTGGAGCAATGCGTGTATTCATATATATATATATATATATATATATATATATATATATATATATATATATTATATATATATATATATATACACATATATATATACATATATATATATATATTTATATATATAGTACTATTGTAACTATAGTACAATTGTAATAAATTTCGCTATAAGTATAATTAATGACGTCAGAGTGGATTACAACGTTTTAAATACTACAATTCTGCAAAATTTTAGATTTTAACACAAATATAAAACAATGGTGGCATTTCAAGATGAACTACGAGGGAAATTATTTCTTCAGTGGTGAGATCAAAAGTGGCGGCTATTTGTTATTACAATAGTGACCGTTATTACAATAGTGGTTGCACAGCCCGGTCACTATTGTAATAAATTTCGCTATAGGTATAATTAATGACGTCAGAATGGTTACAGCGGTTGGAATACTACAACTCTCCATTATTGTACACGTGGACACAAATATAAAACAAAGGTGGCATTTCAAGATGAACTATGAAGTATTATTTCTTCAGTTGTGAAAAAACACTGACTTCTTTTTTCATTCCCCTACACATTTCACGCTGCCTAGTGTTGCGGAATCTGATTTATTTGTCTCTGTAACAATACTTTATTCTCTTACGTGATATGTTATTATTTGGTTCCGTAACATAAAATTGGGGGCTTGTCCGGGAGGCTTAATAGTTTAGAAAATTTATTAGGCCCTGCCCTAGACACATTGATTACAATACATTGTTTACAAGATTTATCTCAGTGTTTTTTTAATTGTTTAACATCTTTACATGGCAGATTCAAACCTGAGGCATTTGTTGAAGATCCAGATCCTGATCAACTTGAACATTTAACAAAAGATTTGTTGTTGGACAACACTTAGGGCTAGGTGTGAAAAAAGCTTTGAGAAAGCCGGATATTATGGCTAAACTCATGCAAGATCTGGTTAGCAAAGGTTTAATTGAATAATGTGAAGTGGAAACATAAAAAAATGACAGGATTGCTATGCAGTTAGAATTAAAAAGTTAGAAATGCAACATGAGCTAGCATTAAAAGAGAAAGAAAAATAAAGAGAAAGACTAGAAAAAGAAAAAGAAATTGAGTTAAAAACAACTGGAGTTAAAAATACTTAAACTAAAACATAGTCTACATGCTGCCCCAACTTACACTTTTGATGTTACTAAAAACTTTAGACTTGACCCACCTTTTCAAGAAAAATATTTCTTTCACTTTGAGAAGGTAGCTGAAAATTTAAAATGGCTTAAGAAAAATTAGACCATACTATTACAAAGTGTATTGAGTGGCAAAGCCAGAGGAATTTATACAGAGCTTTCAGTAGAAGCCGCTGCTGACTATTGTTACAGATGTCTCTTTTATTGTGTGCAGCAGTCTTACATGTGTCTGTGTAGCACTAGAATTGTCCGTTGCCATGGAAGACCCGTGAGCTGGCCCGGCCCACGGGTAGGGTCTGACGTGTAGAATCACAGCGTTCTTTGTTCTAGTATGTTCTTTGGGCGTGTGTATTATGTATTGTTGAGTTCTTTTAGATTGTTCGTAATATGGAAAGTTCTCGGCTTGAGGTGAAAAGTTATATATAAGGGGCTGTGTTTAGAGCCGAAGGGGGGGGGGGAGAGAAATATTCCAGCGGAAACGGAAGAGTGTGAGTCAGTTTTGTACCTATCCGATAACTGCAGTAGTGTAAGGGAATCTGCGAACTCAACGCAGATTTGGTGCGGTCTGTCTCCAGTTTGCTTTTTGAGATTATTACAAGAGCTTTACTTTGGACTATTTGAACAGTTTACGTGGATAATTGGTTTTAAAGGGCTTGTTGTCCCTGTGACAGTGGTGGTATCCAGGTACTGTACACTTTATTTATTATACTGTGTAATTGTTTGATTTGCTGTTGTACTGCTGTTATACTGTGTAATTGTATTGATTTAGTGTGTTGTAATGTTAGGGTTGTTTTAAGAATAAATTAGAATTATTTGTTAACTAAAAACACTGACTTCTTTATTCATTCCCCTAGATATTACACGCTGCCTAGTGTTACAGAATCTCCATGACAAAATTTATGCTCGTCACGACTACGTGATCTGCTGTTATTAGGTTCCGTAACAGTATGACCAGGTTAAACAGTTAATCCTGAAAGGTTATGAGTTAGTTCCGGAGGCTTACCGCCAGAGATTCAGAAATTGGGAAAAGCTAAAAAATCAGACCTATGTAGAATTTGCTAGGACTAAAGAGCAGTTGTTTGATCGCTGGTGTAGTTCTAAAATTATAATGAAAGATTATGACAATTTGCGCCTGCTGATTTTGCTTGAAGAATTTAAGCGCTGCATCAACGCAGATGTTAAAACATTTCTTGATGAGAAAAGTCCTGAAACACAAAGCATTGCAGCTAAATTAGCTGATGATTATTCATTAACACACAAAATGTCCTAGCAAATCAAACAAGTCATTCATAAACAAGAATGTAAATCAGTATGGTCAAAAGAAGTTTAAAGCGCAGTCGCCAAGTGCTAGTAGTCCTGATAGTTCAACAAAGTCCATTGCTACACCTCAGTGCACGTCCACTGTGTATGAGTCCAACAAAGACCAGTCACTTTCAAAGAAAATCTGTAATTACTGCAAAAAGGAGCATAGCTCTTTTCATGTAAATAAAAGGTACAACTCCTTTATTGACTCTAAAAAAGAGTTTCATGTTACAGAGGCCAACGTGTCGTCCGACTCCAAAGAAGAATCCGTAGCTTGCGGGGTAAAAACATCATTTGATCCCTGCGAGGAATTTAATAAGGCTAGGTCCTTTCAAGACTCCTGCGAGGAGTATCCTCTAAGTAAGACTAAGTCCTTTTATGACTCTTGCGAGAGTATTTCAAATGAGGCCAGGTCCTCTTATGACAAACAGAATTTTGTTTCTGTTGAGGAAAATTCCTCTGTTGAATCCCATGAGGAGTTTGATTGTAATAAGGATTTAGATTCCGTTTGTGACACTGAAAATGAGTTTATGACTGACAGTGTCAGTTCTTTGTTTGATAAATTTGAGGTAGTAGTTTCCCCTCCTGACTCTGAAATGGAGTTATTTAAGACATTCATACATGAAGGTATTGCATCACTTTCAAGTGTGATGTAGACATTTAGTGTGGAACAGTACCACTAAAAAAACTCAAACGTTCTTAACAACCTGGATGCCAAACTGTCAGACCTTACCGCACAACAACAAGACCTCAAGAACCTGCTGCAGAATCATAGACATTCGTTTAGTGACATTCAAACGCGAACTAACATATGTTGGCGAGGCAAGCGCAGTCAAGCAGCATCCTTATGAACTGAATCTAGAAAAGCAAAAATGTCTGAAAGATGAGGTTCAGTATTTGCTGGAAAATGATTTTATTGAATCTAGTAACAGTAATTGGAGTTCACCATGTATTCTTGAGCCAAAACCTGATGGAAGTAACCGTATGTGCACCGATTATCAAAAACTTAACTCGGTCACCAAGATGGTTGTCAAGGACATTCAGGGCTGCGACGCATATATTGATGACCTCATCGTGTACAGCGACACTTGGGAGAAACATCTGCCGGCAGAATCTCCAGTTTGCCTTTGGGATTAATATCAGAACTCCATTTTTTTTTATTACAACAGACTGTCTTTGAGATTTAATCGGACTATTCACAGAGAAGATTTATTTGAACTGTTTACGTGGATTACTTGTGTTACAGGACTCTTGTTGGGCTGTGACAGTTGTGATATCCGGGAATCAAAGCCTAGGATCCGGACTTTGGTAATGTACATTTTTCTTATTGTTATGTTTTAAATACTGTGTAATTGTATTGATTTTGTGTATTGTATTGTTAGGATCGTTCTAAGAATAAATTATAATTATTTTTTAACAAAAACAATACTTCTTTATTCATTCCCCTAGACATTTCACGCTGCCTAGTATTACAGAATTTGATATTTTTTATATTCGTAACAAAATTTATCCACGTCACGATTACGCGATCTGTTATTATTAGGTTCCGTAACAAGTTATTGTAACTGTAATCGTTTATTTTTCTTAAAATACAAAAGTTATTGTAATTGTAATCGATTAATTTAAAAAGTAATTGTATTTGTAATCGATTTCACTGAGAGAATTTTGACTAAAGTCTGTTCAAATGTAATGCACAGGTGTGTTCATGTTCCTTCAGTTGTTCTCTTTTCTGAAATTCTGTTGCACTTGTGAAATACACATTCTCTGAATTTTGAGACGGATTCATCTGTGGACCATTGGTCATGATATTGTACAAATACCCCTTACCAAAGTGTTGTTTATTTAGACTGTTCAGCACTGTAACCATATACGTGTGGCGAGTCTGACATATCACTTAACATGTATGAGGGTAGAGAACCAGCTTCATTTACTATGACCTTATAATAGCCACTGAATGGACTGCATTTGGCTTTGTTACCATCTTGATATTTATTTATTCATTTATTTATTTTAAAGATATTTTTCCAGGATGGCCTATTAAGTACAATATGCTGATTTTCAATATTGTCCTGGGTCCAGTGAACATTTCAATTAAGTACACCTAAAAGGCAAATTTACTACACTCATCATATATGGACCCGACCCGACAAACTCGCCATAAAGGTAGTGGCAACGCCATGTCCCAATGCCATGTCCCTCAGCACTGCATAACAGCGAAAGAGCAGCTACCCGACCAGGTAAGTCTGCCGAGCGGATCCTATTTAGACGGCATAACAGCGAAAGAGCAGCTACCCGACCAGTAAGTCTGCCGAGCGGATCCTATTTAGACGGCATAACAGCGAAAGAGCAGCTACCCGACCAGGTAAGTCTGCCGAGCGGATCCTATTTAGACGGCATAACAGCGAAAGAGCAGCTACCCGACCAGGTAAGTCTGCCGAGCGGATCCTATTTAGACGGCATAACAGCGAAAGAGCAGCTACCCGACCAGGTAAGTCTGCCGAGCGGATCCTATTTAGACGGGGGAATCCTATAAGTGTTTTATGACGGGGTTGTCAAAGGTCCCCTCACTGGATCTTATGTAATTTTTTCCTAGAATTAAATGAGCCCAGGGGCCCTTCCATATTTTGCATATTTAATGATATAATTTGCATATATGAATAAATTAACGGAAATTAATAAATAATAAAGTAATAAATTCAGAACATGGCAGGAGAATAACAGAGTATTGTTTATTGGGAACGAATTATTTAACTTTTATCACATATTACATAAGTTTATTCAAAATTAAGGTTTTAGATAAATAAAGCGAATAAATTATGCAAATTAGGCAAATTTTCAAGTTATTGCGTATTTAAATGTTTTCTCTTGAAAAGAACATTACAAAAAAAAATGAATGATGCTTTTATTGACCCAACCTTAATATATTTTATTATCATCATTTATAAAGTTAATTTACACATATACATTATTTTTATCAAATAATTTGCATATATATGTAGGTATTTGCTCAACATGAAAATCCATACATTTTTAAATATGAAATAGATATCATTAGTTGGCTTCTATTCAGTGTGAATTAAATTGTACGTCTACTTGTGTAGGCGCCATGTTGTAGGTAATCTTTCCGTTAAATACGTAATTTTCATATAAAATGAGGGATGGGTTAAATCATGATTATTGCATTCATGTTTGTAAAATAAGCAAGCAGCACATACATTCATGGATTTCTGATGTCAAGGAACTCATTTTTACATGTTAAAGGCAATTTGTTATTTTTTTAAATATACATTTGCGCAAATATAAAGAAACATTAAATTACAGAACATATGTACTGGTGGGGAATCAGCGGAAATAAAGAGTAGTCCATATTATGTTCTCCTGGTTTTTGTTATAAGAGAAATTTATACCTATAAACTGTTCGTTTAATTTAAGCAAGGAAGCAAGCTGAATTATATCTTTGTTTTCAACTGACAAATTTGAGCACAAAACTGTTGTCTTTCATAAAAGGCCAGTAGCCAAACCACAGAAAGAAACAACCAAGAACAACAACAACAAAAAAACAAGTCATTATCATCCTCCCAAGATTTCTGCACTGCTCTTTGTTGAAACAAGATTACCCATGTATGAACAACAGAAAGCCAACTCTAGTTTTGCATTGCTGCCTGGCCCAAGCAGCACTAAAGGGCATTTGAAACGTGCTGATCTCCAGGCATACATCTGGTATCAATGTCTGTCACAAAATATTGATTACATTTCCTCCAGGACAGATGTAAATAGAAAAACAGAAAAAAAATCTTTATGGTATCAGTGCACACAACTGCCCCCTGTCTGTGAAAGGAACAGTTAGGAGAAGAGCAGAAATCCGGGGAGGATGATGCTAATGAATCTCTTTCGGACAAAAGTGGTAGTGATTCTGATAGCGGTCAAATTGAAAGTGACGGTCAATAAATATTTAAGTTTGTCAAGGATGTTTTATCGTCATCTACGCGACACAAAGGAAATGTGCTTTGCCTGATACCTCACCTATATTAAAATCCTGACACCGTGTATTCGTGTTAAAACCTCTGTTACTTCTCAAAATCATCTCCTCATCAAGCTGACACCTGATTAGCCCTGCCTGATTAGCCCTGCCTAGTGTATTGATGTTTACTGCTAAAATGCTTAAAATGAAACGTGATTCCATGTACCGACAGACATAACTCAGTTCTAGCTCTTATCACTAAAGCCCTGTAAAGTCCGTAGGGTGAATCCCTGATATTTGCATATTAGGGCGTCACAAGGCTCCTGACGATTCCCTCGCATTTGCATATCAGGCCGCCTGGCCTCCTGTGAATGGCATCGTTGCTATGAGGACGCTAACAGCGTCCCATCGGCAATAGACAGCTCAACCCGCCTGGTAACATTCGCACTGAAATCTTGCATGTTTTCAGAAAGTCAGTACATGGACCTTCGTGTCCTATGATATATATCTGCTGTCCGAACGAACGGTCCATGGGCCAAATTTAAGTGCATTGTAGACAATGTCGCATCGATTTTGTACTGTGTATTTGTTTAATAGTGTTCAAGTTACACATGAAACTCTTGCCACTGTTAAGTTACCAACACGCTGAACGTCGTGATCGTTTCAGTCAGCCGGTACATGCCGGTACATGAATTACAGTTTGACTGCGTTCGTGGCGTGTGGACCTGAATAACTCACGCTGATTGGCTGAGCTAGAGACACATTTTTAAACCGGACCGCTTTGAAAAGCGATGATCTGATAAACGGTGACACACTGACTCACTGAGGCTGAGGGTTATATATAGTGTTAAAAGTCTCGGCGTACTCAAATAGGCGAGGACCCAAAAAATATTAAGATTGATTAAATGGCAATATATATATATATATATATATATATATATATATATATATATATATATTGCAAGCTGGAAGCCCACAATAGCAGGTTACTGAATTAACCATGTTGGTTTTGAAAAAGATTCTCGGCAAGACCACTACATGTATAAATACTTCTTACGTCACTGGGAAAGACCTTAGTGCAGCGAGGCGGTGATGTGTGGCGCTGACTGTCCGGAACGGCCCAAGTTTACCAGTCGATGAAATAAGAGGGTCAGAGAGTAGTAATTAGTTATGTAAGTTGCCGCGAGGTAGCACAGTGAGAGAACGTTTGATTTCTGTGTAAGAGCCATTTAATTGACTGGGCCAGTCTAACAGCTGATGTTTCATTACATTTTGCGCTAGCTCTCATTGTCTTGTCTTTGATGTCTTTAAATATAGTTTTTAACTCTTCCATATATGCCATTAAATAAAACAAATGCTAATAAGACGTACATTTCAGTTCTTCTTTTTTTGTAAGAATATTAGTTGTGTGGTTAGTGAAGACATCTGCATGCATATCCGTTTGCTTATTTTAAACGAAAAACTATGGTAATCATGTTTCAATCACCTCACTCACCATATATACAAACTAGCTAATAATGTATTCATTTGGGGGGTGGGGAGAACAGTTCCAACATGTCACCTCGAAAGTAAACAAACAATTTTATTCACATTGAATAGGAATAAATTTCTCTTTTAACCAAAACCAGGAGAACAGAATATGGGTTATTCTTTATTTCCGCTAATTCCCACAAATGCATATGTTCGGTAATTAAATATTTCCTTGTATTTGCGCAAAAGTATATTTAAAACGTAACAAATTGCATTCTAACAGGTAACAAGCAAATTCGTGGAATTAATGTCCCCCGCTTTTGGATCTTGGTGTTTTTCATGCTTTATAAAGGACGGACAGACAGAGTGACAGACAGACAGACAGAAGCCAGAGACTCCAAAACAAATCCAAACCAGGGTATGCATGAGAGCAATCACTGACCAAAATTTGAATGAAATCGGCTAATATTTAGGAAAGTTATAGCAGGGAAACGAAAACCTGACGGACGGACAGAGAGACAGACAGACAGACAGCTTGACAGACAGACCCAAAACAATGTCCCACGCATCCGCGGAGCGGGGGACAATAATGAGTTTCTTGACATCAGAAACCCATGAATGTATGTGCTACTTGCTTATTTTACACACATAAATCCGAGAATCATGATTTAACCCGTCCCTCATTATAAATGCAAATTAACTAATTACGATTACTTACAACATGGCAACTAAGACAAACGAAAACCTGACAAACTGACAGAGTGACAGACAGACCGACGGACATAAGCCAGACACTTCAAAACAAATCCAAACCAAGGTATGCATGAGAGCAATCACTGACCCAAATTTGGATGAAATCGGATAATATTAAGGAAAGTCATCGCACGGGAACGAAACTTGACGGACGGACAGACGGACAGACAGACAGACAGACAGACAAATCCAAAACAATGTCCGCCGCATCCGCGGAGCGGGGGACAATAATGAGTTTCTTGACATCAGAAACCCATGAATGTATGTGCTACTTGCTTATTTTACACACATAAATCCGAGAATCATGATTTAACCCGTCCCTCATTATAAATGCAAATTAACTAATTACGATTACTTACAACATGGCAACTAAGACAAACGAAAACCTGACAAACTGACAGAGTGACAGACAGACCGACGGACATAAGCCAGACACTTCAAAACAAATCCAAACCAAGGTATGCATGAGAGCAATCACTGACCCAAATTTGGATGAAATCGGATAATATTTAGGAAAGTCATCGCACGGAAACGAAACTTGACGGACGGACAGACGGACAGACAGACAGACAGACAGACAGACAGACAAACCCAAAACAATGTCCGCCGCATCCGCGGAGCGGGGGACAAAAATGAGTCCCTTGACATCAGAAACCCATGAATGTATGTGCTACTTGCTTATTTTACACACATAAATCCGAGAATAATGATTTTACCCGTCCCTCATTATATATGCAAATTAACTAATTACGTTTCCATGGGACCATTGGAGGGGAAGATAACTTACAACATGGCACCTACACAAGTAGACGTACAATTTAATTCACACTGAATAGAAGCCAACTGATGACATACATTTAATATTTTCAAAATGTATTGATTTTCATGTTGAACATATACCTACATACATATACAAATTAGTTGATAAAATAATGTATATGTGTAAATTACCTTTACAAAATGATGATAATAAAACATATTAATGTTGACTTAATAAAAGCATCAATCATTTATCTTTTGTTATGTTCTTTTCAGGAGAAACATTTAAACACATAATAAACTTGAAAATTTGCCTAATTTGCATAATTTATTCGCTCTTTTCATCTTAAACCCAAATTTTAAATAAACTTATGTTATATGTAATAAAAGTTGAATTATTTGTTCCAAATAAACAATACTCTGTCATTCTCCTGTCAAATTCTGAATTTATTTCTTTATTATTTATTAATTTCTTCCAAGTTAAACAAATATGCAAATTATCTCATTAAATATGCAAACTACGAAAGGGCCCCTGAGCTTATTGGATTCTACGGTAAAAATTACATGAAGTCAATTAAAGGGACCTTTAACACCCCCGTCATAAAACACTTATAGGATTTCCCAAGTCTAATTAAGGGATGAGTGATATAACTTTAATCTGTGTACACAACCATGACCCAGGCTTGTAGTTCCATACACTTCCCCCTTTCAGCTAATAAGTTGCATCACGAAACAGGATTCCCCTCTTTGTCAAATAAAATGTGTGAATTGTTGTGAGCCGATACTGTCCTCAACCATGCAGCTGGTGACCAGTGCAGCTCTGTCATATATACTTAACAGAAATAGATTCCTTTATTCTCGAGTTTTGTTTTATATATTTTAAAATACAACCATGTGCATCGGAGTCATCAGTCGGTTTAATTATGTTGTTAGTTAAAATATTTGACCATATTGAATTTAAAATTACCTTAAATATTTAAAGGCGACAACAGGTAATATGTGATAAACGTGTCTCAGTTGCTAACATTTCAACTTATATGGCAGTATTTTTTTGTTTGTGTGTTTACCAGTGAAAAAACTAGAAAAGTCATAATATCAGCAAAAGGTGATAACAATATCTACTCACAAAAGATAGTCATTCATTAACAATATTTGAAACAAATCATAATTTTTTAGAAGTGCGGGGTGGTGCGGGCTGAAAGGTAAATGTGCGGGGCGGATGCGGGTCGATTAAGTCTTTTCTGGGTGGGGCGGTTGCGGGCTGAAGGCTTGGTTTGTGTGCCTAGTGTGCTCTAAATTCCGACCTTCGCAGGGCTCATACTATGCTTACACCAACAAAAAAATCGTTGACATGGCAAATGCAGTTTCATTGGTTTATATGTATCGCGCTTGTTTAGCAAGCCTTATGTTAAGCCACAACAATAATACTTTTATAATATGATGCGCCAAGGATAAATTAACCATCTTATGTTCTGGAGTAGTAACCCCTATTAACTGGTTAACCTGGAAATATTTCATACGCCACATAAGGACTTTTGAAAAGCCCGCATTAGGACTTGTAAATGCGCGCACACCATACCACGCTAACACGTGTGTGTGTGTGAGAGAGAGAGAGAGAGAGAGAGAGAGAGAGAGAGAGAGAGAGAGAGAGATGATGCGTGTATACTGCACATTTCTAAGGCACTTTGGTTTTCATGAATTATTCAAGAAACAGTAAATATTTAATAGGTTGGATGCAGCGGCATCCCGGGCCTAGAATGGGACTGTTCGTCTGGTTAAAGCTTTTCTAGGACACGTTCGATAAACGTATCATCGCCGTTATGTCCTAAGCTGGCTGGAAACGTCTTCGTGAATGTTTGAGCCTCATTGGCAAATAGAGAATGTAAGGTTATGTTACTTTTTTATGCCTAGATCAGGAGGCCTTTCCTTGTGAACTATATTTGTTTCACAGAATAAGAAGAAGCGCCATTCCGGTTCTCTGACATTAGAGAGTCTGTGTTACTGGACACAGCCAACTTCTACCTGGTAAGCCTAACTTGAGTCGTGATACAAGTCATATCGAGGAATGCATCGCAGTTGTCTTTCAACATGTTGCATTCATATTGTGGAAAACATCCTATAATTTTAACATTAGTCTACGAATTATGAATTAACAAAAAAAAAATACATGTGAAGTCACGACCCAAACTGAAACGCCATCACTTTGGTAACGAGTCATTTCCTGTATCGCGTACAAGTTGGCTGCGTCCAGTGACCCGTGCGAGCCATATTTGTAATCATGCGGTCAGAAATGCAACAAACAAACGGAGAGATATACCAATATTCTGAGTTAAAACGGAACTTTTTTCGCTCATTTTTTTCAGAAAGTATAGTAAAAAGCTAACGACTGGTCTGGTTTATGTCGAAAGACAGCGTACTTGTAAGTCTTGAGGCTTTATCAGGAATGACGAAAATATCTGCATCCTCATATCGCCTTAAAGTGCTTTCCTCGCCGACAGCCGGCCAGTGCTGGTTGTAGATTCTCTAATTTAAGAGAGTCACAATGGCTCTTAATAAAAACAAGCATCCTTTAATCTGGCAAGTCATAGTGCTGAACATAATCGGAAGCACAACGGTGTAAAAAAAAAAAAAAAAAACAGTATAAAACCTGGAGACAAACAGCGGAAAACGGTTTTTCTGTTAAGGGATAATTTTACATCTTTCCTATGACGAACTGTTTCGAAATGATATATATATTTATTTACTATGGACTATTTATAACATTGAAATATGTTTTGGGTAAACATGAAATTCATACAACATATGTTGTCAATAGGTTTGTATTAATAATTAATATAATTTACTTTTACATGCCATGTCACAAATCTATAACCTGTCAGTTGCGGACAAATTTATTATTATTATTTTTAGCTCAGAAAGGTTTTCTACGCCCGGTTGGACAAACATTATATATAAATGTTTCACTATCTGTTCTGAAGAATAAGTTGCGTAGAGCAAATACGCTTTAAACCTTTCACTTTAGACCTAGCAGGGTGGGGTTCACCTTGTTCTATTTCCAGGCAATTCCGCTTACAGAATGAATGTGCTTTGTGGCAAATGGCATAATTGGTACTTGGAAATCTTTACTACAATGGCCTAGACACTGCAATTCATAAATTGCTGCTGCAGTTAGCTTATTTTCCTTAATCATTTATAACCAGATAGAGCGTTGGATATTTAATCGAAACAAAAACAAGACGCAGGCAGGCTAATATTACTCTGACATGCAAGGCAATGATATTCATTTTTACTTTTACCTAATTGCAAATAAATAACAATACCCTTGTCTTAATGACATTTAATAATGCATGGTCTGGTATTGTCTTTTGATTTGGAATATTCTTTGTTGCATACAGTGTAATAATAATAATACATATTGATATTTCGTATTTAACTAAACATCTGGACATACCAAATCTTAGTTGAAGGTCTAGTTATCCCACACAAACCGCCCTGCTGACCGTCAGCAGTCCTCCCACCTGATGAACTAAATCTAAGTATGACATTAATAATACATATGATTTCTCCTTCCCCTCCTCCACTTTGTATGATATGTTGTTTTTGGTCACATCGTCTGTTGTTGTCAATGATCCTCCACTTTCGGATTTATTGTGATGGTGATAACTTTTGAAGCGCAACATATTTTTTTTTTAAATTTCCAACACTAATATCTCGGATAAGTTTGACCAAATGGTAACCTTGGCCTTGATCGAGGATAATGCATATTATGTCCTCAGATTTAAAACACAAGTTGTTTCAGCCAAGTTTGCGGATGAGTTTGAAAACTTGTGTCCTTGGCATGAATCTTGAAGGTGATAACAGGCACGTTATAGTTCATCGTCTATAGACTTTCTTGTGAAGGAGTGATTATTTTTCAATAAAGGGTTATACACAGGTTATTTCTAGCAATTTATCTGAAGAGTGCAGAAATGGGTTACCTTGACCTTTATCTGCAAGGTCAAATCTGCAGAAATTAAGGAAAAATTTAAGGATCATAACTTTTGCAGTACTGTATTTTTTTCACCAAATGTAACACATTTGTTAACAAAAAGTCCTCGGACGAGTTCGAACACCTGTTACCTTGACATTGATCTCCATTTCAAAGTCTAGAAATCTAGGAATTTAAAATCCCTATAACTTTTAAGCACTGCATATTTTTCGCTTCAATTTGATATACCAGTGTTCCAAATAAAATTTATTAAGGTTGATCTTCAAGATAAAATATTTTGGAAATATGTGATTTCTGTAAGCGCCATTCTTTTGATATGGCGCATATTTATACCAAGATGTGGGGTATAGACATGTCTGTTTTGCGAATGCAACAAGAAAATCCCTTCTAGATCTCTGCTAACTATACAACGGGAGCCCTGCGTCAATACATTTAGCACCTCGTAAGTAGCATTGTCTGTTGAGCTGAAATGGAGAAAACAAAAAAATGATAATGTTAATGGGCGAATTTTTTATTGCATTTAGGTTTATTTGTATAACGTATTGTCGCGAAATCTGAACGATTATCAAAACTTGCTTAAATGGCGGATTTACAGAGCAAAACCCTTTAGACTTCATATGTAATTATTTTACATGAACAAGGAAAAGAACAAAAACAGACCTACCAAGAGAGAAAAACAGACATTCCCAAAATTACAGAATAGATAACAGAACAATCAACTAACGCCTTTATCAGAATAAAATACAGCAACCCAATAAAAGAAATCATAACAGAACACAAAAAAGCACCCCCAAAAACAGAAAAATAACCCCGCTCAACATCATTTTAGAAAACAATAACTAATGCAAACCCCCACATGTTACAACCAACCCCCCCCCCCCCCCACCCCAGGTAGAAAGTTCCTATGCCATATGTTCGATGTGTAGACACGACATGTATCCAAGCTGAGAACCAAAACCGCTACCCCCCCCCCCCCCCCCCCCCCCGGATCCATAAAAGACTAATGAACGATTGAGTTGCCAAATGGCGTCCAACGTCAAAACTGAACCCCCCCCCCCACCCCCCCCCCCCCCCCCCCAAGCTAGGCAAGAATGGACTAGCGCATGGCCCACTCAGTGGGAGCTAGTCCTTCTCTTTCCCACAATAAAACCTACAATTCAAAAACCAAACCCCTAAAATACCCCCCCTAGGCAAAAGCCACTGAAACTCCTCAAAAGAAATGGCTCTGACACAGAAATCAAACGTTCTCTCACTGTGCTACCTCGCGGCAACTTTCATAACTATTTACTACTCTCTGACCCTCTTATTTCATCGACTGGTAAACTTGGGCCGTTCCGAACAGTCAGCGCCACACATCACCGCCTCGCTGCACTAAGGTCTTTCCCAGTGACGTAATTATACATGTAGTAAATTCAGTAACCTCCTATTGTGGGCTTTCAGCTTGCAATATATATATATATATATATATATATATATATATATATATATATATATATATATATATTCCCATTTAATCAGTCTAAATATTTTTAGGTCCTCGCCTATTTGAGTACGCCAAGATTTTTAACACTACATATAACCCTCAGCCTCAGAGAGTCAGTGTGTCACCGTTTATCAGATCATCACTCATCGAAGCGGGCCGGTTAAAAAATGTGTCTCTAGCTCAGCCAATCAGCGTGAGATATTCAGGTCCACACGCGACGAACGCAGTCAAACTGTAATTCATGTACCGGCATGTACCGGCTGACTGAAACGATCACGACGTTCAGCGTGTTGGCAAATAAACAGTGGCAAGACTTTCATGTGTAACTTGAACACTAAAAAATACACAGTACAAAATCGATGCGACATGGTCTACAATGCACTTAAATTTGGCCCATGGACCGTTCGTTCGAACAGCAGATATATATCATAGGACACGAAGGTCCATGTATGGACTTTCTGAAAACATGCAAGATTTCAGTGCGAATGTTACCAAGCGGGTTGAGCTGTCTATTGCCGATGGGACGCTGTTAGCGTCCTCATAGCAACGATGCCATTCACAGGAGGCCAGGCGGCCTGATATGCAAATGCGAGGGAATCGTCAGGAGCCTTGTGACGCCCTAATATGCAAATATCAGGGATTCACCCTACGGACATTATAGGGCTTTAGTGATAAGAGCTAAAACTGAGTTACGTCTGTCGGTACATGGACTCACGTTTCATTTTAAGCATTTTAGCAGTAAACATCAATACACTAAAGCCCAGGCAGGGCTAACCTCATACATAAGTAATACCATCCTTAAACATTCCCTGTTGCAATAAGTGAAGAATCTGTATTTATTTCCAATGTGCATTGAAGGAAAACAACCACTAAGAGTGGGCCCTGAGAGAGTATGCACCATAATTATTTCATGTAATCAATGAGCCCGTTGTTACATGAAGCTGTTGAGCCTGAATAAAATGAAGACCCCACATTAACATTGGAGTGTCATAAATCATTTGTACCATCATACAAATTAAAACAACATATATCACGTTTCATTAAGAAACGGTTGATCCATACACAAAGTGAACCATTTCCTTACGTAGATCTCAAGCGAAGTATTTCGACTTTAAGGAACACTGCTAAATCTATGGGAACCCTAGCTTGTCACGTGATCCCAAGCTTCCGAATAGATGGCGACCATTTAATCCGTGTCGGAAGAAAACTAAAAGACTAGTTGAGTTTGTTTTAAAATCCAAATTGTTATACATATGCTATGAAGGCAGCGATCAGCTGGCAGATGAGGTCCGAATTTCAGAATTTCTGGAGCACCATCAATTTTCCATGCTGCTAATACCCTGTATTACCTGAATTGGTATTCACATTTCGTCAGCAGTCATCTGTGTCTCAGAAAAGTTCGGAATCTCCAGCAGACAAGCAGACATTGTATTTTGTCATCTTCAAGGGTAGATTATTTTTTTTTTCCTGGAAGACATTTTGTGATGAGAACAGATGGCTGTGCATGTTCCATAGTGTCTATTTATCTATCTGACAGCTAAGATACGTTTACAAGAAGAGAATAAAAATGATAATGAAATGTTTTCAAATGAGATCTGTGAACAGAGTAAATCTGAATCCAAATTAATTCAACTTGATTACTATGAACTTGTTTTTTACTCAGAGGCTGTCCTACCTTGTTGGACATCTCATCATTTGTGTCCGAGGGTAGTCACACAAAGAGAGCACTGAGTATTGCACAGACAATACAATTTCTGATCACCAAAATCCCAAATAAGACGATTTTGGGTCTAGGTGTCAAAGTACACCACCATATTGGCCCAAAAGAACTTGTTTCACTTCTATTTGAGTACGAGGTATCAGTGTGTTTTGATGAGGTTCTGCGTCTCATACAGTCAGTGGGGGAACATACTAATGAACAGAATGGGACACGTGAGCCTTCCCATGGTTATTGAGTTCACTTAGCAACACTAAGCGTTCAACTGAGAAAAAATAGAATAAGCAAACAGTTTCAAACCAAGTGAGACTTGCCCTGTCCTCATGCACCATAATAAGGGCCTGAAGAGACCAAACCTCCACAGATTAAAAAAATCAAGGTGTTTCCTTTACACAACTAAAGAAATCACAACTGGGAATTCTAACGCAAACTCTCTCTTTGGTATCAAAAGCAGTGTTGTGGTCGAGTCTACACCAACCGAGTTCAAGTGAAAGTCCGAGTCCAAAGTGCCAAAGTCCGAGTCCTGTAAGTCTAAGTCCACCATCTTTGAGTCCGAGTCTTTTAGAGCTCGACTCTTTATTTAAAACACAATAAATTGGACATTCTATATTCTCAATATATGATCATCTGAACATCGCAGGCTACAGCCCTTTTTCCTTGGACTCCGGATGGACTCGGCTAGACATCTCGAGTCCTCGAGTAAAATCCGAGTCCAGGAAACGAGAGTCCAAGCCGGGCCCCGAGTGATACGTAACTGATCAATAGCCTAAAGAAAGACACTTAGTCTGATGTAAAATAATACCTAACTGATCAACAGCCTAAAGGAAGAAACTTAGTCTAATGTAAAATAATACATAGCTGATCAACAGCCTAAAGAAAGAAACTTAGTCTGATCTAAAATAATACATAACTGATCAACAGCCTAAAAAGAAACTTAGTCTGATGTAAAATAATACATAGCTGATCAACAGCCTAAAGAAAGAAACTTAGTCTGATGTAAAATAATACATAGCTGATCAACAGCCTAAAGAAAGAAACTTAGTCTGATGTAAAATAATACATAGCTGATCAACAGCCTAAAGAAAGAAACTTAGTCTGATGTAAATTAATACATAGCTGATCAAGAGCCTAAAGAAAGAAACTTAGTCTGATGTAAAATAATACATAGCTGATCAAAAGCCTGAAGAAAGAAACTTAGTTTGCTGTAAAATAATATATTTTTTTCTTTATTTTCGCTCAAGCTTCCGTACATATTTTCCATTGGTTACAGTATATTTCAACTAAAAGTCAGATGTATATAAGACATGCTGGATCAGACGAAACATTGAATAAAAATGCATCCTTTGTAAAACATATCAAACCACTATTTTCCTATGAAAACGTCTTTACTGATGAATAAAATAATTTGTAGAAAATACAAAATCATATACAAAATAAACGATAATTGATATAATGAGAATGGATAAATATGCCATAGTATTCTAGCTCTCTTATGTGAACTATAACAAGATTCTGTTGATTTTAAGATGTTTTAACTTATTTATGTGTAACTTTAAAACAAACACAAATACACAAAAAATATATGGTATATGCTATTACTAACTACCCAGAGATGTTGGTGCTTTGAATAAACCAAATAAATTTTTAATTATAATTATAATAATTATTATTATTCAATCTACAGATGTCATATTAAATGTTCATGGAAATATATTACTTTGATACATTTGCTAAAGGGCAACCAACAGAGCCCAACAACCAATCACAAACTATCACTCCATGCATGGTTAAACCTACGGCGTATTTCTAATCACGTTATTTTGAGAAATTTCGGTGGTCATTTTAGATTACTAAAATAATTTGTAGAAAATACAAAATCATATACAAAATAAACGATAATTGATATAATGAGAATGGATAAATATGCCATAGTATTCTAGCTCTCTTATGTGAACTATAACAAGATTCTGTTGATTTTAAGATGTTTTAACTTATTTATGTGTAACTTTAAAACAAACACAAATACACAAAAAATATATGGTATATGCTATTACTAACTACCCAGAGATGTTGGTGCTTTGAATAAACCAAATAAATTTTTAATTATAATTATAATAATTATTATTATGCAATCTACAGATGTCATATTAAATGTTCATGGATATATATTACTTTGATACATTTGCTAAAGGGCAACCAACAGAGCCCAACAACCAATCACAAACTATCACTCCATGCATGGTTAAACCTACGGCGTATTTTCAAATCACGTTATTTTGAGAAATTTCGGTGGTCATTTTAGATTACTATTGTATTATTGTTGCATCTGGGCATGTAACTATTTTTGTGAAAGTTTCCGTCCACATTTTATGTCAAGGAGACAGTTTGCTAAAACTTTTAAAAAATTGTTATTCAAATCAATGTAATTTAATTTAAAAGGAGTACCGGCTGCCCATTTGAATTTGTGCAATGATAAAAAATAGCCCAAGGATCAGCAATAATAAATTCCTTCTACATTAGTGCAAGGTTATTGGACTCGGCAACTGAACATTATAATCATACTTGTTGACCCCTTCTGACCTTGAAAAATGTGCAAAGGTCATCATATTAGTATCATTGGACAGAAATCACATATCTTTTCCAAAGGAAGGTCACTTGTATTTTTAATCTAAGTATTTCAAATGTTACAAACAAAGATGTTAACACTATCTCCAATTTGCCCTACAGATAGCCACTGCTTAAGAAAGTCAAATGTTCTTTTACTACCCCTTATCAGCAACATAAAAAGTGCAAAAGGTAAGCGTATGACACAACAACTTTATTCTCAGAGCCTATTCTTTAATTTGGAACAATCATATATGTTATTTTATAAAACCTGCGCAAAGATGAAAATGTTTTGCAAATGAAAATCGTTTCTGTAACGGGATATTTGATATTTTATCATATATGCACTTGTTGACCCTTCCTGGCCTTGTAAAAATGTGCCAAGGTCATCATTTTTAATATTATTTAAAAGAAATATCAAATTAAATATATTTTATGATGATATGTCTTTTATAGTTTTCCCCTCAGAATCGCAAATGGCAAATACAGATGTGTTACCCCTACCCCTACATGTCTAACACAAGTGATGCAATGAATGGGTTTAAGGGTAGGCATATAAACGGGCTGATACACACAGAAAGCTACCACCGATACAATGCTATCACATATTTCCAACTCCAGGGTTGTATACCATGCCAAAAATCACTATTAGAATTATTCCCCTCAGATGGTACTGGGTCTGGCTCATCGACTATAATGATCACTCTCGATGACAGGAGGTAGATTCTCACGACGTGCCTGGGTACTTAGGGATTGGTTATTACGCCTGTCTTTATCACTCCGGCTTCCTATCGGCGTTATCTTGTTTACTACTTGTTTGTGCTCGTACAAAACATCGTAAGCTGTCAGATTACAAGTGCTGGTATTTCTCTTGTGTGTGTGTGTTCGTCTCCAACTCCCCCCCCCCCTCTCTCTCTCTCTTTCTCTCTCTATTTTGTTTACTGTGTTCTTCATGATAAACATGCATCTGACGTTTGCAAAAAATACAGTTCTTTTTATGAAGGATAGGTCCATGGCCTGTTGTTGACTATGTCATTAAATGATGATAAAGGTTAACATACGATAGGAATAATATATTATACTAAGCCTTCTGGATTATAGATTTTCATGTGCAGGGGTTAATAATACTCACGAAGTTACAACCTGTCGCTATTTAATTAGAGCGAATTTCTAAGGCACCGGGGGAGATTGGAAACGGGGCCCTTCAGCACCGAAGTTCAACGTCTTAATGACTAAACCAAGTCCTACCCGGAATATATGGTTATTATTCATATAGTTTAACCTTGTGTAATAATAACCTTTCGCCCTGCGTCGGTATATCTTTAAATATACCTGGGTAAAATTAAATCTGAAGTAAATCACACGACACTCTGGAATATGAGCTAGCGTTTAGCTTGATTAGATTTACAGTTTATTGATTTTAGCTTTTCACTGTTTAGATAACCAATGATTTCTTGTTGAAGAAAGAGGATACTTTTATGTTACGTTTCGCGTCAAGGTCAGTTAAAATGCTGAAATTCATGAATGAAATTAGGATAAAAAATAAAGAATAAATAAATAAATAAAAACAGATCTGCTTTAATATACTGCTGTCTTGTTTGGTCTTTCAAACACTTGATTATATAAATCACAAAGTAGTGATTGGGATGTGTAGACTAACCCTGTACATCGGCGTGAGGGACCGGGAGACATAAACTCTAGACACCACACGGTAAAGTGGAGATACAGAACATACAGTCAGTCTCAATTCAGCAACAAAAAAATTACAACAACTGCTAGATTGTTGATACGAGACTAATCTCATCGTGGCGCTTTCATTATACACAAGTCTTGTAAATCGAAAACCGGCGTGATTTCTTGTTTTCTAGTAAAATAACCCTTAAGTAAGGATCAGAATGAATGTTTTCAATATAAGGGTGCAATACCTTGTATCAATTAATTAATCCAGAATGAATACCCGGAATGGATTTAGTCTGCCTCATTTGTATACACTAAATAATCCAGATTGAATACCCGGAATGGATTCAGACTGCCTCATTTGTATACACTAAATAATCCAGATTGAATACGCGGAATGGATTCAGACTGCCTCATTTGTATACACTAAATAATCCAGATTGAATACGCGGAATGGATTCAGACTGCCTCATTTGTATACACTAAATAATCCAGATTGAATACCCGGAATGGATTTAGACTGCCTCATTTGTATACACTTAATAATCCAGAATGAATACCCGGGATGGATTCAGACTGCCTCATTTGTATACACTAAATAATCCAGATTGAATACCCGGAATGGATTCAGACTGCCTCATTTGTATACACTAAATAATCCAGAATGAATACCCGGGATGGATTCAGACAGCCTCATTTGTATACACTAAATAATCCAGATTGAATACCCGGAATGGATTCAGACTGCATCATTTGTATACACTAAATAATCCAGAATGAACACCCGGAAAGGATTTAGACTGCCTCATTTGTATACACTAAATAATCCAGATTGAATACCCGGAATGGATTTAGACTGCCTCATTTGTATACACTTAATAATCCAGAATGAATACCCGGGATGGATTCAGACTGCCTCATTTGTATACACTAAATAATCCAGATTGAATACCCGGAATGGATTCAGACTGCCTCATTTGTATACACTAAATAATCCAGATTGAATACCCGGAATGGATTCAGACTGCCTCATTTGTATACACTAAATAATCCAGAATGAATACCCAGAATGGATTCAGACTGCCTCATTTGTATACACTAAATAATCCAGAATGAATACCCGGAATGGATTTAGACTGCCTCATTTGTATACACTAAATAATCCAGAATGAATACCCGGAATGGATTCAGACTGCCTCATTTGTATACACTAAATAATCCAGATTGAATACCCGGAATGGATTCAGACTGCCTCATTTGTATACACTAAATAATCCAGAATGAATACCCGGAATGGATTCAGACTGCCTCATTTGTATACACTAAATAATCCAGAATGAATACCCGGAATGGATTCAGACTGCCTCATTTGTATACACTAAATAATCTAGATTGAATACCCGGAATGGATTCAGACTGCCTCATTTGTATACACTAAATCATCGAGGAATGAATACCCGGAATGTATTCAGACTGCCTCATTTGTATACACTATGTATGTTTCTAAGCTTTCTTAGTTTGTGTCAAAATTAACAAGTAAACACTGTTCATATTCCTCTATCTATAAGTTTCTATCGGATTGTAAAAGTGAGATTCGAATTGTTTTCATCAATGAGCTGCACGGTTGGACTTTTAAAATAGACCATTAGCAAAGGTCAATAACTAAGTTTATAGTATTTCGCTTCTATTCTATGTCATTTAACAAAGGGTTTATATTGGAATCATGCGCCTTCACCATCCTTATCCAATAATGTCTGTTTTTTTAACCTGTCTCCAGACAGGTAAGGTTTTCTTACCTTTAAAATGTTTTGTTGGCTAGTTAAAATATAAATCACATGCACTGCGACATAAAAAGTAGTCAGGCTGATTTAAATAAATGTGGTTACTAAGGCACGGGATGACACTTATATAAGAGTAATTATGGTAAAGTGAGGTATAGAAACGAAATAACGAGCAATATGAAGTGCCTCCCTTACAGAAAATCACCACAGCACAAATCACTCTTGTTAGTAATATATAAAAACAGATGTCGCTCCATTACATAATACAAATAAAAATATCCCATCTCTGTCGCAAACAACCTAATTGGCACTAAGGCCACACAAAATAATACCCTATGAGGATTCGCCTCTTTTTTTTTGCAAATGAAAACTAGTCCTTGGTAATGGTACTGTTTTGTGCTATGACACAAATACCTTTAAAATTCTTAAAGGTTTTTAAAATGGACTAAATTTAGTGTAGATCATATACAGGAGCGGATCCAGGGGAGGGGTCCAGGGGGTCCGGACTCTCCCTTTTTCATCCGCTGCTAGCTTTACTTTAGGGTTTCTGACAAAATTTTGCAGCCTGGACCCCCCGTTTTCCGGACCTGATGATCTTTTTTAGGGTTTTCATTAGTCCTCCTTGGTTGGACCCCCCCCCCCCCTTTCCTAAATCTTTGATCCGCCCCTGATATACACACTGAGGATGCAGCCCAGAGCAAAATTTAATGTTTCGTAGGCAAGCTGGCAAAATTCCACCTTTTGTGTCTCGATTGGCACTAGACTCCTAGAAAATACATTTTTTTATGTGGCCTTAATCTTTATTACGTCTTTAAACGGAGTCTCCTAAGTCAGTGCCACGAGCGTTCAGACAATGGGTTATGGTGAACTGTTGGTTCTCCCTTTGTACCTGGAAAATATCTGCACAAGTATGACGTCACCATAAATACATTCTAGTTTCTTATAACATCCAATCTCACCGAGACCAGTCTAACAACAGCTGAACCACATATAGATAACACAATATGTAGGGTATTTATAAATAATACATGAAATCAAGATCTTAGCATAATGTTAATGTTCAAGCTCATATTTACGTCTGAAAATCTTGGTAATTACCAGTTAATAATAACTTCCTGGACCAAATGCTCGAGTGGAAATGTTTGTGTGCTTTGGGCTCAAAAAATGCTATCGTATTTGGTCTTAACTTCCTGTTTTGCATTTATGATCCGTTATTTTTTATCTATTTTACTGTTTTGAGCACCTGAAATAATCAAAGAAAATAAAGTCTGTAAAGCAGACTGAAATCTTGAACTGGTAAAACAAAGTGACTATATTTCAGTTCATATGATCAAATGTACATAATAAATACCGTGAGCATGTTATAGTGTGGAGATTAAAGAACATAATCCACCACGTATCTGGAGAGCTCATTGGCCGTGATTTAAACACAAGATACCCTCTTGAATCAGGCGCATTTAAGGCCGATCTGATTCCTGCTACGTATGACGGCATTTATGGGACATGGTATCGGCGATCTCATATTTGCCCGACCTGTTGTGAAAATTATCTTGTTTATTTTGATTCGTCGGCAAGTGGTATGAGCTCAGGCCAACTAGTAAGCTCTATGTCCGCAATTTAGCGGGATTCTACGCCTGAAAACACAGTAAGATGGACCATGTATCCGTTGTCTTCCCGTGCTCATACCATGGCGACGTTATTTTCTATACCAAGGAAGGTTCTGTCGCACGGCGGGGTAACAACGGTAACAGAGACTATACCGTTTTATCCAGGCAAAAGCAACGATTTTTTTTTTCGAACGACAAAATCGTAATTTTTACCCGTCGTTATCCCTGTTGTTGACCACCACCAATCAGTGAAACCATTACTCCACAAAGTAATGTCAGTCAGATTAATAGGTGTGTACGGACATTTCCCTTGGTTATGTCAGTCAGATTAATAAGTGTGTACGGACTTTTCCATTGGTTATGCCATTCAGATCAATGGCTGTGTACGAACTTTTTCATTAGTTATGTCAGTCAAGGTCAACAGTATTAAACATCTTATTGGCTAAATAATATCTTACCGTGAGATAATTAAAATTCACACTCGTATGCATTTTTACATGTGCAGATAAGCCTTTTTTCTGCTGAGCAGGTTTGCTGGTAAGTTTTTTTTTCTCGGTCACTATTTGTTTCTTTTAAGCTTTTAGAAGTATACCTTATTTAAAACTTATAACAATTAAAATGATATCTGACCCGTTTCAGCTCATATTCGGGTTTACCACAAAAATATCCAGACAACGGTTTTTACCCAGCCCCACCCCACCCCCATCCACCCGGCTGCACTAGTGTTTGGAATAGTTTTATATGTCATGAAAAATATCTGTATCAAGATCACCAACCAGGCTTTATGAATCTTTGAATCTTCCATATAAATACAAAAACTGAATCTAAATGTTTGTTTCGTAGTAAAACGGTTGGCACTTGGTACTTCTTATGAGAGAATCCGCAATACAAAAAGGATATCACAAGCATCAAGATCTTTTTTAAAACCATACTGCAGTATATAAGTATAATACTGTTAGGATTTAACATTCCTTCAGTGATCAATATCATTATTCCCGTTTGAAAACCATATTACATGATGTATGACAATGTAGTGCCAAATATATCTTAATGCTTTAAACAGTTCGAATATACCTTTGACCTTGAGCTTTGCCTTGACCTTGCTTACCTTATGTGGCTATCAGGCAGCTCCTGGTCAGTTGCAACTCAGAGAACACAACACATTCAAAAATGTATAAATCGATCTTATATCATTCAGTTTTATATGATAGGTGCAGAATAAAAGCATTATTACTATGTTAAGATTGCAGAGGCGGCCATCTTGGATTTTTTTATTCACAGGTCGCATAAAAATTTATTACCTGCTTTCATTCTTCTGCTTAAATACAAATAAAGTGAAAACAAGAACTATCTTATTCGATTCCTAAGGGAACGTCGTTCTGTTACACGTGCAACTACGCTATATCCGCAATACTCATTAATTGTCATGGGTGACATCTTGGAATGTTTTATGTTAGAGGGGTCCGAAAATTTGTTACCTAAAGTTTTTCATTAATTCATGTCCTATTTAAGCTAAATCATTCATTTTCGCGATAGGGGCATCAAATTCCTACGAAAATACATCCCCGTCTACACTAATACACCATGAAAATCCAACCGGACAAACCGTTTCCGATAGGCTCTATTCTCATAATGTATTCTTCTATTATCCGTTCACACATTAATTTTACATTGTATTATTCTTAGCCATTACACCTTTTTTAATATATGTATAAAAAGCATATTATCCGAGCTGAAAAACATACACCAACCGCATTCACATTCATTTATATATATATACCGATACCGGCAACGGCGTGAAACTCCGAGTAATAACACGATGCTCCAGCGTGCTTAACGTTTAGTTAACCTGCTCTACCTTCGGTGTATCGAGCACTTTACTGCAAGCACTGGAACCTACTTAGGATGATATATATATATATATATATATATATGTGTGTGTGTGTGTGTGTGTGTGTGTGTGTCGAAATGTAGGTAAAGAGAAAGATGACGCCTTATAGATTGACTTGTTATTAGTGGTGGGAGTCGGTTCCTTTTTCATAATCGATCATCGGTTTGAGCAAACCGACTGATGATCGATTATAAATCGGTTCAGGCAAATATATGCAATTATCAAAGAAATATGCAATTATCTGTGAAACTGTACCTACGTTTCCCCGGCAGGTATTCTCCTCTCGCGCACGAGTGTAACGATCCTTCCACGTATAAAGACTAATTTTAATGATCAAATTTAACGACCGGCAACGAAAGAGCGTCTTAGAATGTTAGGCCTATAAAGAGACTGTTTTTCTAGCACAGGAAGGCAGATTTTACGGGCCAAGGTGCGCTTGGGACAGATCATACAAAAAATATTGTAGACTAGTCCAAAAAATTCAAGCTGAAATCCAAACACTCGATCGGCCGGGTTAGCCCCAACAAAGAAACTTTTTAAGGACGACCTTAACAGATGCACCTGGCATCGGTTTAATAGCTTATTTCTAAGAGATCTCGCAAATTTGGCATAGACCTGGAGAATTTATGGAGTATTTTAACGCCTTCCCGCCCATATTATGCAATGTACATTTCGTTAGAAAACTCTCCGCTAATTCTGCAGCTCCCTGCGAGTTCACAGATAATAAGTTTAATAAGTCCTACATTCTCGCATCTACCGTGTCATACTCAGTTACATACGGAAGTTATTTGGGAACACAGACTCATTATATGAAGCGCGGAATGTGGTAAAAAATGGAAGCATAAATTTTGCCTATAACATAAAGCCATTCTGGAAAGAAAACAGTCATTATTATGATGTAATCGATAGTTGCCTTTGGTAATCGAGCGCTTGAAAGTGGCAGCAAACCGACTGACTTTCGATAAAACTCGATGATCGGCCCACCACTACTTGTTATTAACTCCCTAACTTGAGTGTTGATAAACAAGTAAGTCAATCTTTAGGGGTCACTCATTCTCCTTACATATATATATAATAATAACAATAATAAAATTATGTTACACATGTTTATGTTTACTACCACGTAGTTTTAACAGGTAATACTGTGAACTGGTATGGTTTATAACGATACACGTTAGAGCTGCTGGGTTTTGCGTGGGTTATCTCTTGTTGTATTACAGTAACAGATAGTACAGTGCTGGCCTGTGCAAATATAGTTGATTATCATTAAAGAATGGAAATCCATAAAGTGTGTTAAACCATTAGTTAGATTTACTAAGGTTGGCACAAGCCCGGGACACTTGGGTAGATTATTGGCAAAACATTTGACTGTTTATAGGGAGAATTCATTACACACTGATTAACAGGAACCATTTTTCAATTTTTTCAATGTAATATTTTTTTTTTATTATTAACAGAGGTTGCCTTACACCGATCGATATTTTGCACCATAAATATTCATTTCATTTCTGCATTCAAAATATCATAAGGAAGGCATCGAAATGTAATGACAAAGAATTAGTAGGACATATTATAATATATGGACCACCCATACCTGTCACAGTCTAAAAAAATCGCTCTCAGTTTACCATTGTAGAATGCTTCTGTGAATGGGGTTAAATGGAGGAAAATATTTAAGTTTAAAACTATTTTTCCTGTAATAATTTATTAAAGTTATCCTCTCTAGTTAGCTGCTATTACTGAAGTCGTGTCTCCCTGGGGTGTCTGGGACCAGCAAGTATTTTTTTACTAGATTATGACTCGGCTTTATACGGGCGTCAATTATTTTCAGCAATCTGGGATTCATAGAAATTGTGCTTCAAGAGAAGAGCTTACAAATGAATGGTAAAAGAACTAGCAGGATCCTCAAGGCCGCATTCATAAAAGGAGTATCATTAAGTCAAATAATACAAAGCTTAAGGTGAAATGTCTCTCAGTGGAAGTCAGTTTTAGGTATATTTCGTGACAAAGTGTTACACTACTTGTTTTTTTTTTTATATATTTCAGATGTACTCGGCTTTATACGGGCGTCACGTATTGTCAGCAATCTGGGATACATAGAAATTGTGCTTCAAGAGAAGAGCTTCCAATGGGATGGGATGACCGCCCGCACTGCTCACAAATGAACGGTCAAAATAAAAGCACGATCCTCAAGGCCGCTTTCATAAAAGTGGTTACACTACTTGTTTTTTTTTTATTTCAGTTATTGTGTACAAGAATACAAAACGTATGCAAACTTGATAAAGGAAACAAGGTCACAATAAACAAACATAGAAAAATAGAATACAGTTATTGATTTTCATGTACTCTTAATTTAAGTACAAATTAATTTACTAAAATTTTAAGTCCCCCAACAGTTGCCCGTCAAGTGGTGGAATTGAAATAAAAGTACATGAAAAAGTGATTGTATGATATTTACTTGAAAGTCAGTTTATTTTATAACAATGCAGTTTTTCACATTGAATCATCTGAACGCACATCTTTCAGTGTGCCCCATGACGTATAATGTTTGAATCATATATTTTTATCGAAAGCTTTTTGTCTTTTAATAACCTCAGACACTGTCAACCTTTACTAAACATTGGAAACAAGAAGAAGGACTGTTCTCCTCTGTATGTATAATACATATTTTAACAACAGAATGATCTGATTTAATGATAGATTGCTCCTGTCACATGGAAAAAATACCATATAATATAATATCCTGTGACAGTTTAGGTAAATGAATATCATATATCATCAGCCAAGTTTGCACTTTGAAATAAAAAAGTGTTGGCTACAGTACATTCAACAAAAAAATGAGTTAAACTCTCACTGGAATTAAGGCAAAATGAACATTTAGATGTTTCTTTTATTTTCCATTTATATAGCTTCGTATTAAGTATTTTATATTGAAATTCCCTCATGTAAGTGTCCATTGTAGTTTTACAAATACATTCATACACATCTTCCCAACTGATTTCAATATTATAAATCTTATTGAGAGTGTTCCAGTTCATTTGAGCTGTGGGCGTTTCACTTAATATGTCGATTAACGCAGAGTATATTATCATGGAAGTCATTCCATCGAGAGATTCGTGTCCATGTAAAGTCAGTATTGTATCTTCGTCCACAGGAGTGGTTCTTTCTTCATTACTGATAAATTAACGTTTCCACTGTTGGGGTATAGCTTCTCTCAGGGATGTCCAACACATATAGTCCAAAGAATTCTGCATTATATCATCATATATTTTCCATTGACCTTCATTATCCACAAGATTCTTAAAAGAATATACACCTTTACTGTGTAGGCTCTTATTATATGTTGACTTATCGTTCACTGTGATAAATTTATTGTTCCACACACATTGGTAAACAACATCATTATTTTACTTTGGTTTGACAGATACGTAAGATGACCAGTCTTCAAAACATTTTATATAAAAATAAGGTAATGTTTTTGGTAGTATTAGAACATCAAAGTTACTTCTAACGTAGACCGCCCTTTTTCTTAATTTAAATTCATTTATTTCTTGAATCATAGATAACCGATTACTAAAAAGACGCTTAATCCATTTAATTCTTGTAGTTTTTTCTTACTCTCGATATCAGGAAACTGTATTCCACCATTTTCGTATTTCTCGATTATAGTATTATATTTAACTTTTGGCTTGTTGCCACTCCAAATAAAATCACATATAATTCTTTTCAGTTTCTGCATTGTGGTTTTCGGTGGTATCAACATATTTGTCATATATAGCACCTACGAAATATTTAGCGTACGCGCAGCCTCTGCTCTTCCATATATTAACGAATTCCTACTTTTCCAAATTGACAAGGTTGTAACTAAGTTATTTTCAGCTCTGAAAAAAAATTATTCTTATGTACTATATACACATATACTGCATTAGACTTACTGGTGTCTACTCAACACACACACATACCACAATGGACCTACTGGTGTATACACAACACACATACACATATACTACACTAGACCTACTTGTGTATACACAACACATATACTACATTAGACCTACTGGTGTATACACAACACACATACACATATACTACATTAGACCCACTGGTGTCTACACAACACACCCACATTCCACAATGGACCTACTGTTGTATACACAACACACATACACATATACTACATTAGACCTACTGGAGTATACACAACACCAATACACATATACTATATTAGACCTACTGGAGTATACACAACACATATACACATATACTACATTAGACCTACTGTAGTATACACAACACCAATACACATATACTACATTAGACCTACTGGTGTATACACAACACACATACACATATACTACATTAGACCTACTGGTGTATACACAACACACGAACAAATATACTACATAAGACCTACTGGTGTATACACAACACACATACACATACTACATTAGACCTACTGGTGTATACACAACACACATACACATATACTACTTTAGACCAACTGGTGTATACACAACACACATACACATATACTACACTAGACCTACTGGTTTATACACAACACACATACACATATACTACATTAGACCTACTGGTGTCTACACAACACACATACACATATACTACATTAGACCTACTGGTGTATACACAACACACATACACATATACTACATTAGACCTACTGGTGTATACACAACACACGAACAAATATACTACATTAGACCTACTGGTGTATACACAACACACATACACATACTACATTAGACCTAGTGGTGTCTACTCAACACACATACACATATACTACATTAGACTTACTCGTGTATACACAACACACATACACATATACTACATTAGACCTACTGGTGTATACACAACACACGAACAAATATACTACATAAGACCTACTGGTGTATACACAACACACATACACATACTACATTAGACCTAGTGGTGTCTACACAACACACATACACATATACTACATTAGACTTACTGGTGTATACACAACACACATACACATATACTACACTAGACCTACTGGTTTATACACAACACACATACACATATACTACATTAGACCTACTGGTGTCTACACAACACACATACACATATACTACATTAGACCTACTGGTGTATACACAACACACATACACATATACTACATTAGACCTACTGGTGTATACACAACACACGAACAAATATACTACATTAGACCTACTGGTGTATACACAACACACATACACATACTACATTAGACCTAGTGGTGTCTACTCAACACACATACACATATACTACATTAGACTTACTCGTGTATACACAACACACATACACATATACTACACTAGACCTACTGGTTTATACACAACACACATACACATATACTACATTAGACCTACTGGTGTCTACACAACACACATACACATATACTACATTAGAACTACTGGTTTATACACAACACACATACACATATACTACATTAGACCTACTGGTGTCTACACAACACATATACACATATACTACATTAGACTTACTGGTGTCTACACAACACACACACATACCCCAATGGACCTACTGGTGTATACACAACACACAAACACATATACTACATAAGACCTACTGGTGTATACACAACACACATTAGACCTACTGGTGTATACACAACACACATACACATAAACTACATTAGACCTACTGGTGTATACAAAACACACATACGCTTATACTACATTAGACCTACTGGTGTATACACAACACACATACACATATACTACATTAGACCCACTGGTGTCTACACAACACACACACATACCACAATGGACCTACTGGTGTATACACAACACATATACACATATACTTCATTAGACCCACTTTTGTATACACAACACACATACCGCAATAGACATACTGGTGTGTACACAACACATACTTTCTCATATGACCAGTTGTTCAAGCACATAAAAGCAAATTTACAAAACACCTACTATCTTTTTTTGTTTACTTTCAAATTCAGAAAAAAATAAAACCACCTCCACTCTCGATCGGATGGAAAATTATCAGACAGAAAGCAAGACCGGCCAGACCTGCAATCTCCCATAGGACATTGATTTTTCTACAGAAGTTAAGTGGTTCGTGTGGGCGCCTCCACTTTTTATATTAACCCTGGAAAGAAATCTTACCGGGCGCCCTGTTTCCCGTTGACGTGCGCCTTCCTCTTAGCTCTTTTTTTGTAGTTTGCGTTACCACGTTATCTTTACTTTTTTATTTCTAAACTAGTAAACTTTAAAATAAGTAGGAAAGCTATTTTATCCGCACAGTATACTCACCTAAACACACATCAAACGCTCACACACATACTCAAACCACGTATACCGTTTTTCCTTGATCAGACCCCGGGCCTTAAATAGTCGCCTGTCCTATTTAGTGGCCCGGTCAAGGGAATGTCTTAGACAAATAAACGCAAGCCTTTAATAGACGTCGGTCTAGTTCAGAGGCCGGGTGTCAGAGTAGTTTCCATGTTTGCCACAAGATGTATTTCTCTTCAAGAAATAATTTGTGCATTTATGGGTCAAATTAGTCGGAGATTGTTGCATGAATTTTTGTTTTTGTGTGTTAATAAAATGTTCAATTTCTGTTAAAATATTTCCTTTATCTTCCGTGTCATGCATGTTTCCATAAAAGAACACCGATTTTTACCGATTCTTCCATTATAAATAAAGTTTATTAAGTCTCCTAGCAAACGCGACACAAATACAATGTCCACAGAGAGAAGGTTAAGATTCAGACACGCCCTATCATCACGTCTACGCTGAATTGCGGACTTTAATTTCATTTTAAGCGATATTTACTGCGTCCCCAGTGATACCAAAACCACGCTTAATAGATGATCTTATTTTGTTAAATTAGTATTTCCGTCTTCTCGCCAACCAATACATTTGGTGGATTATTGCCGGCAGTGAATGTCACATACCAGTATATACCAGATCGAATACACATGAATACGCTCTGTCAAGCTGAATCCGTTAAAGTCGGGAGGAAAGTGTCGTGAAACTGAATTACGCAATGCTACCCCCGTATTCTGTTTTGAACTAATATTACCAGTTATTCGTGGGGCACATTTAAAAAAAAAAATTTAACAACTGCAGGCGTTGTACAATAAACAAAACGGCCACATGAAACACCGCGGAACCTGGTCTGGAAAGATTCATGTGCATGGAAAACTGAAAACTCATATTATGATATGCGATTTACGGAGATGCCAAGTGTCTCGTGTCGCTATTACGACCCTTTGACATCTTCGGATATTTCGTAAACACAATACATTAAGAGGCGATGTTTTCAGGTGTGTCCACAAGAAATGACCGGTGGGTTTATAGTTTGGACGTGTTGTTTCGTGCCATATTTGCCGAGCTTGACAACGTAATTTTTTAATAAACGCCGGCCTAAAATAAAAGCGTACATTTCTTTACACGCCGGGTCAAAGCATGGTCAGAAAAAATAAACGCCCGGGCTTCTGAATAAGGATTACGGTAATGTGGTTCGGCGTATGTATATAAATTCAAAAGTATAAATACATACACAATATATATTAGGAGCAATGTTGCGGTTGCTCTCATTCATCAGGTACGTATCTCGGTTGAAATGATCCCATGTATATAGGAGTTTTTGGTATCACTTGACTGGTTTGTTATGACGTTGAATTGGGGTTACTGGGTGCCTGGCTTATTGTGACTGTATTAGGACTATTGTGAAGCGCTCAGGGATCTGTTGGTATGCTTAAAGCTAATCGAGACCCAAGATGCTGGTTCGCCCGGGAGATCAGTGGATTAACAGACCAGTTGGTTGTTCCTGCATACATTGACTTGGTTCCTGAGCCTGTATATTTAACTTCATTATTGTCGGCTTAAAATTACTTAAGGTTACAAAGAAGGTAGTTAGTTCCATGTTTGCATGAAGTTGTCAGCTCGTTCCTATTGTTTAGTATACTCAGATCAGGTCAGCAAATTATATAATATTTCTCGGTGGTGCATAAAATAATTTATTTTATGTGTTGGAATAGGAATTGCATTTAGCCATGACTTTCCAATTAACCGAATGGGGTATTTTTCTTTCCTTCAGAGTCCACACGTACTGACTTAGTGTTTTTTCTATTTCTGTATTTTTTCATTCTTGAAACTGCTAACGTGTCCACAGTGTCTAGTTTTAAAAGTGTTTTCTGTAAGTCCGATATTGTTTGCTGTCTTGTCTGGTAACCGTGGCCTGGTAAAATACGATTTTGGTAAGGCATCCTCCTTTGATCGGACATTCTTTCGGATTTCTACAGTTGCAATTTAGGCTTATGCTTTCTGTCTCCTTTTCTTTTTTTTTGTCTTTGTCAAGTCGCCCTTTGTTGTGGGCTGAAATGAGCTGCCTCATGTTAGGCATGCAACTATAGCTGATTTTTTTACAGTGATTCGTATCAGGATCTTCTTCTTTCCATCTGTGTTGGTTTGTTGCGAGCAGTTGTACTTTAGTTTAAGATTGTATCCACTGCTGCGCAATAACTCCTGATATGTTGGTGCTGCCTTGTTGAAAACATCTTCATTTGAGGAGCTATTTGACAACCCTCTGTTTATGCTTTCAGGTATGTTTCTTATTATGGTTGGGGATGGTAACTGTCTTTGTGCATGTATAACGGGGTATAGTTCGGTTTCATGAAAGGTTTATATTCAGCTATATTCACGTCCAAAGTTATATAAAACAAGTTTTTTTTTTTGTTTTTTTTTTTTGGCTTCAACTGTAACTATTAGGTCGAGCTTGTTGAATAGCATGCAAATTTTCTGTTTGATCCCCTCGTATTGTCTAGGTTGCAAGTGGCAGAAAGTGTAGAGTACGACTAGCTCACAGGTCTGCAACATTACTCCCACGTACTGTAGTGCCAACGGATGGAGTCAAACTAAGTAAATATTAATTTACTATAAATGCTCAGATATGGTAGAGCACTATCATCTGGATGTATTGAATTCATGTTATGTGAACAATGCAAAATAATGTTAGGGAACCTAATATCAACAGATCACGTATTCGTGACGAGCATTAATTTGGTTATGGACATAAAAAAATCAGATTCTACAACACTGGGCAGCGTGAAATGTCCAGGGGAATGAATAAAGAAGTCAGGGTTTTTTTTTTGGTTAACAAATAACCATAATTTACTCTTAAAACAATCCTAGCATTACAATACACTAAATCAATACAGTTATATAGTATAACAACAGTACAACAGTAAATCAATACAAGTATATAAATAAAGTGTACAGTACCTGGATACCACCACTGTCACGGCGACAACAAGTCCTTTATAACGTACAACCCAGATGAACAATTCACATGAATCTTCTCAGAGAATAACAGTCCAGTTCATTCACAAAATCAATCTGTTGTAATCCAAAAGTGAAGTTCTTGTTATAATCCCGAAAGCAAACTGAAGACTATATAAGATCCGTCACAAATTTAATCTATAACTGTCGCACTTATCGGAAAAGGTCAACAAACTGACACACACTCTTCTGTGTCCGCTGGAATTTTTCTGTCTTCTCTCACGGCTCTCAAACACAGGCCCCTATTTTTAACTTCTCACCCCAAGCCGAGAACTTTCCATTTCCCGAACAATCCAAAGAACCTAACATGATACACAGTACACACGCGTTACAGGAAACATCTAGAACAAGAACGCTGTGTCTCTACATGTCCGGGTTCACACGTGGGCCGGCCCGGCTCGGCCAGGCGAGAAAGCCTCGGACTAGCATGACCGCTCTGTTTACACGTGGGCCGCACCCGGCCAGCTAGAACAAGGAACGCTGTAGCATAGCAACGCCCAGGGCTTGAGCCAAACGAATCATAATTTCATTAGCGTACAACAAAAGAGACATGTCAACAGCTTACAATAAAACAAACATATGTAACAATATATATATATATATATATATATATATATATATATATATACAATTAAACATATAAGTGCACTGTGAACAGGTGTGGTTTATAACGATGCACCTTTGAAATGCCTCATGTTGGATGTATTATCCATCATTGGATAAGAGTTACACATATTCAGCTGCGTTTGCTTGTTCAATTAAATTCGCTTATCATTAAAGAATGGAAAATCCCATAGTGTGTCTAACCATTAGGTTGCTACAAGCCAGGGGGCCTTTTGGATCGATAACTGACAAAACTTTGAACTGCTTTGAAATGATTTAACAACCATAGGAAGTGGAAGGTTTCAATATGTTTTTGCAAACTTTAACAGGGCATATTTTAATATGCAGACCACCTTACCTTATTACAAAGGATATTTTTTCAAACGTAATTTTCTTTATCACATTTTACCACTGTTGAATGCAAAACACAGTTTAAAATTGTTCTTTCTGTCAGAGTTGGTTGAAGATGTCTCTAATCAGCCGCTATTGCTGCAGTCACGTCCCCTGTGCTGTGTGGTACCACCCAGCACGTTTTTTAGTCCTGCATTCTAACAGTACTTCCAGGGACTGGTATCTAATGACCTCCTGAGAGGTAGCTTTCTATGAAATTACGTGTACATTTCCTGTTCGGCTTATATACGAGCGGCAACACTTGTCAGCACTCTGGGAATCATTGAGGTAATGCTAAAAATGAAGGGCTTCCAATGGGACGGGATTACCGCCCGCACTGCTCACAGCTGTAAGTTATGAAGCACGATCAACAAGGCCGCGTTTCTGAGAGGACATGGCATCAAGGCACAGATTACAAAGCTTAAGGTTAAATTTCACTCAGTGGCACTTGGTTTTTGGTAAATTGCATGGCAAAGTTTTCACAATAGTTGTATGCTGAACCAATGGTATTAACATATATAAAAAAACTTCTTATGGATGGTTATGAAATTGTTATATGAACGTATCAGAATCAGCGAGCATTTGAATATGTTCAGAAGTACGATGTATAGATATGTTTATAATAAGCACTTTTTGTCTGGCTTCTGTAGTCTAGGGTTAAAATACTAGACTAAAAGCCTATGGCGGGGGGGGGGGGGTTGTGAATTTAAAATTCAGCCGGTGAACTGTAAGAAAATACTTATTTCCTGTAAATCAATACAATGAAGATATCGCAATACTTATCGCAATACGCCAGCTCATTCCAATGTATATTCCAGCCCAAATCTATAGTAAATTTAAAGGTATTTGGTTTATAAAATTAAAATTTATAAACGATGAAGACACCAGTGTGTCGATAACAACAGTGATGTAGTGTATCGGGCTGTGACATTGATCAGTGATTTTATGTTGACCTTTAGATGGAATAGTAGCTGCTCTGAGTGATTCTCTAAATACTCGAATAAATGGCAAGATTTCTGACTAACCAACGGAGGTTTAATAAAAGACATGTCATTTATAGTTACATGTGAATATAATAATTGTCAAATTACGTCATAGTGTGCATGGATATTCTTTTTGGCACACTTAAAAAAGGCATTTTTATTACTTTAAATATTAACCATTAAACATAGACCTCTGTTTTCCCCGGAAAATAAATGTAAATTCCGAGTATATATAGGTCTACATTCCACTTTTTGTTATGGTTAGATTTGCCAGGGTATAAAAGAAGTATACTTCATAGTAAAAGCACGGGCAATATCCTTCATCTCAGGGCTGTACCACACGGCCATCTGATGTCAGAGAGTCTTGCTACGACCAGCGTACTAGCGCCAAGTAAGGCTTACCGGTCCACTATAAATTCCTGCTGAGTCGTGTATATATTAATATATATTGTCTTTCAAGTGTTATAATCTGTTAGCTGCTCAAAGCCGTGCTTGTGAAATGCAACTATAGTATAGAACATAGGACAGCTCTTTTCCTGTTAATGGAGGTTTTTACAAAGAAAGTACCTTTATCTACAAAGCTGTCTCTAGGTACAGATAACGGGATGTATCTGCACTCAAACGGCCCGGCAGATCCATCATTGTAAAAATTCCATCAGGGGTCAGCTGGAATGATGGACACTAAAGGGAGTCGTCTTCCTTTGAAATTGTAACCTGGACACAGAAGAAAAAGCAGCCCGAAGAAGCATGTTATGACATCACTAAAACACTCACCCATCAGACTGCTGCTGTTGACTGGGGTCCGTGATTCATATTTTAACGGAATTCCTGCCGAGAACTCTGAGTGATATGCTGGTCTCGGGGAACAAAGGAAACTTCAAAGGTTCCTTTCTCTTAAGAACAGGAACAAACATGAATTTATGACCTCTTTTCCTCTGTTTAGAGCGTGGTGGCGTAATGGACAAAGCGCTGGACTTGTGAGCGCAAGGCTGTGGGTTCGCGTCCCGTTCTGACCTCCGTCTGCGCTAAGACTCCTAAGTCCTTACCACAAGGGGGCGCTATCTCGACCCATGAGTGAATGGGTTCTGGTCATGGACGCCAGGAAAATTTAGAATGAATAACCCTTTACACCTCCGTAACACGAGAAGGCGATCTCGCTGCGATCACCGAACTCTGGCGTATCCCCGTAGAGCGCAGTCAGAGTGGCCTTAAGTTTTCATGAGTTTGTAGGAGCGAGATAGTGTCATCTTGGGTCGTCATATGGTCGCCATGAGTGGCGACCAGTATTGAACATGGGCAAAATTTCCGCCGCGGGGTCGCCGTGGATTAAAAGCGCAGTCAGATTGGAATTCGATCGCCATCAGTGTCCCAGCAGCGCAGTACCAGCTTCCTGACAGCGCAGGTCGGTCGCCAGTAAACATGGTAGCATCGGTCTACCCGTTTCGCTTCGCTGCCTCCTTTTAGCCACTGCCAGCTGTTCGTGGAGCAGCATGATCTCTTGGCCTTGCAGACAGGCCAGTTGTAGCATGTAATTTCTGTTCATGCTGACATGTATGGCTTCACTAAACGTTCTTACACTGGTCATGTTATGTATTTTAGTCAACAATGGGGAACATAGCAACCACCGACTGCCAGTCTGAAGCAGCGCAATAGCATCTAACCACGGGCGCAGTTCCGTCGTCTTGATCGCAGACGGATCGGGGGCCGGTTGCTGCGGGATCATCATGATCGCAGCCCTGTCGTGGACTGAGCTCTTCAGTGGGTAGTAGGGACTTCATGCGGACGTAAGGGGAACGCAGTTTGATCATAAACGACGGTGTAACAGCGCCATACAACGTGGTAGGAACGACATAAAATGGCCGAATATTGCAATTGTACACGTCGTGCAAGCCTATTGACAGCGGCATAGCCGTCACACATGGACGGTTTTTCCCATGTTCATGGCGATCAACGCCGATCTGCAAGGTCGCCATGGTCGCTGTTAGATCTCCTTCTCGTGTGATGGGGGCTTTAGCGCCTGATATGGCTGCTTGGGTTGTATACTCCACAGGGAGTCGAGAAAAGCTACGAGAATAAAGAGGCCCGAAAGACCACGGTCTTATACCGCTAAACAGGTTGGATAACCATAATTAAACATATTATCCAGCACCCGGCTTACACACACTTGGGCCCTGCCAGGCTAAAAAAAAATTGAACCCCACCCCGCATCATGCCCTGTCAGCCTGCAGATCGCTCCGCAATCAAAGAAAATAATTCAGCCCGCCCAGCCCCGCAAAATATTTTCTTTCAGCCCGCACCCGCGCCGCCCCGCATTTTTCAAGTTTCCGGCCCGCAGTCCAACCTGCAAAATAATTTTTAAAAGTTTTCAGATCCAAAGGTACACATATCAAGAATATTTTACAGCACATATATAAGCCTTGCTTATTATTAATATATATGAAAGGTTTGATGATTTGAATGAAAAATTAATTTTAATACATTTTGCAGTCATTCAAACCATATATCACGAAATATTCTAAACATGGAAGACATGGTTGATTGATTAAATGGACTTAATATATACATAATTTAACATACCTAAAATATGTTTTCATATTTTCAGGGGGAAATAAACAAACCTTTGGTTTATTGCGTCTGTTTCTACTTAAATTTACAAAAAAGAAGTAAAGAAAAAAATTAGATTTCTTCAAAGTATGTGTACCCAAAGTTACCCTTTGGAATAAAATTAGCTCATCACAAGATATCAAACTAGTGAGATGTGATGCTGGTTAAAAATCGTTTCAGTCATTATCTGCTAATTAGCTGTAACTTGGACTAATCAGACGGTCAAGGGAGTAAAGAGAAAATCTGGACATGACCGGAGCGGTGTTTCTCATAGCAGTCATCACCACATTATGCAGTGCCCAAACAGGGATTTGAACAGCCAGTGGGCAATGTCAATAACAATTAGACGGCACATGGAGTTGTCACTAGATAAGGAGTTCACCTTAGGCTTTGTCAAGTTCTAGGTTAATTGAGTCACCTACAGAGCCAGCTGTAGCCATACACTGTCTGTTACAAAATCAAAGGTAAGCCCTTGCTTCACTCCCAGCGATATTATGTATTATGTGAGACCTGACACAAGTACAGGGTTACAGTCCATTAACAACGTGAGGCCAGGTAATTTTATAGAAAGTTATGATCAGCTTCCATTGCAAGGACATTAGTTTAAAATCTAGATTTCAGATTAATGATGCATCATCTATTTTGTGTAACAAATTTACGTTATACCTAGAAAGACACATTTGCACAGTGTTGTTCAAACTTTCAGTCAGCGTAAGGTGTAAACAGGAACAAATTAAAATTTATTCAGTTTTATCTTTTCAAATCACTATTTTTACAACACCTGAAAACATTTTATACAGAAATATCAATGTCTTCAAATGATAGATTTTTTTAACGTATAATTTTACATTCATGTTCTACTGAACTGCCAGATCATCAGCCCGCAGCATGCCCCCCCCCCCACAGACTTTATGTCGGCCCGCCCCGCACTTTCTTAGATATAGCCCGCCCCGACGAAAAGTCCTATGTTGGGGCCCGCGGGGGCCAAACCCGCCCCGCCCAGGCGCTAACACACACAGATTATGTCACACATATTCACTACTACGTAGTTTTAACAGGTAATAGTGTGAACTAGTATGTTTTTTGTTGTATTACAGTTACAGTTTGGTGCTGGCCTGTGCAAATATAGTTGATTATCATTAAAGAATGGAAATCCATAGTGTTAAACCATTAGATAGATTTACTAAGGTTGCCACAAGCCCGGGGACATTTGGGTAGATTATTGGTAAAACTTTAGACTTTTTATAAGGAGAAATCATTACACTGATTAACAGGAAATATTTTTCAATTAAATATGTGTTTTATATATTAAAAGAGGTCACCTTGCACTGATTGATATTTTGCACCAGAAATATTCATTTCTGCATTTAAAATATCATTTGGAGGGTATCGAAATGTAATGACAAAGAAAAAAAGGACCACCTATCCCTATCACTGTCTCAAAAATTCGCTCTCAGTTTACCATGGTAGAATGCTTCTGTGAATGGGGTTAAATGGAGGAAAATATTTCAGTTTAAAAACTATTTTTTTCCTGTAATAATTTATTAAAGATATCCTCTCTAGTTAGCTGCTATTACTACAGTCGTGTCTCCCTGGGGCGTCTGGTACCAGCCAGTATTGTTTTAATAGATTATGACTCAGCTTTATACGGGCGTCACGTATTGTCAGCAATCTGGGATACATAGAAATTGTGCTTAAAAAGAAGAGCTTCCAATGGGACGGGATGACCGCCCGCACTGCTCACAAATGAACGGTGAAAATAAAAGCACAATCCTCAAGGCCGCTTTCATAAAAGTGGTTACACTACTTGTTTTTTTTTTTTTTTAATTTCAGTTATTGTGTACAAGAATACAAAACGTATACAAAAATATGCAGCAGTACAATGACCAGATAAGGATAACTTGATAAAGAAAACAAGGTCACAATAAACAAACTTAGAAAAATAGAATACAGTTATTGATTTTCATGTACTCTTAATTTAAGTACAAATTAAATTCATTTACTAAAAAAATAAGTCCCCCAACAGTTGCCCGTCAATTGGTGGAAATGAAATAAAAGTACGGTACATGAAAAAGTGATTGTATGATATTTACTTGAAAGTCAGTTTATTTTATAACAATGCAGTTCTTCATATTGAATCATCTGAACGCACATCTTTCAGTGTGCCCCATGACGTATAATGTTTGAATCATATATTTTTATCAAAGCTATTTGTCTTTTAATAACCTCAGACACTGTCTACCTTTACTAACCATTGAAAACAAGAGGAAAGACTGTTCTCCTTTGTATGTATAATACATATTTAAACAACAAAATAATCTGATTTAATAATAAATTGCTCATGTCACATGGGAAAATACCATCTAATATCCTGTGACAGTTTAGGTAAATGAATATCATATATCTTCAGCCAAGTTTGCACTTTGAAATAAAATGTCTTAGCTACAGTACATTCAACAAATAAATGAGTTAAACTCTCAGTGGAATTAAGGCAAAATGAACATCTAGATGTTTCTTATAGCTTCGTATAGCTTCGTATTAAGTATTTTATATTGAAATTCCCTCAAGTAAGTGTCCATTGTAGTTTGACAAATACATTCATACACATCTCCCAACTGATTTCAATATTATAAATCTTATTGAGAGTGTTCCAGTTCATTTGAGCTGTGGGCGTTTCACTTAATATGTCGATTAAGGCACAGTAAATTATCCTATCAGAAGTCATTCTATCGAGAGATTCGTGTCCATGTAAAGTCAGTATTGTATCTTAGTCCGCAGGAGTGGTTCCTTCTGCGTCACTAATAAAATAACGTTTACACTGTTGAGGTATAGCTTCTCTCAGGGATGTCAAACACATATAGTCCAAAGAATTATGCATTATATCATCATATATTTTCCATTGATCTTCATTATCCACAAGATCCTTGTTACAGATGTCTTTTTTATTGTGTGACACGGGCGTAACTCGTGTTGTAACGGCCTCGACTGGCCGAGTATTACATTCTCAGTTTAATCCGTACTGATTGAACTCTCGTTGTCATGCTAACTTAGGGCTTTCTCGCCTGGCCGAGCCGGGTCGGCTGACGTGTGAATCCTGATATGTAGAGACACGGCATTCGTTTTTCTAGATGGTTCCTTTAACGCGTGTGTACTGTGTATTATGTTACATTCTTTAGACTGTTCGCGAAATGGAAGGTTCCTGGCTGGAGGTGAGAAGTTATAGATAGGGGGCTGTTTTTTAGAGCCGGGAGAGAGGTGAGAGAATGTTCCAGCAGACACAGAAGCGTGTATGTCAGTTTGTGGGACCTATTCCGATAAGTGCGGCAATTATAAGATTTCTTCAGATTTTCTTCTTGATTTTGTGACGAATCTTATTTGGTCTTCAGTTTACTTTCTGGATTGTTACAAGAGCTTTGCATTGGACTTTTATTTCCGAGATAGTTTGTGTGAACTTTTCATCCGGCTTAAACATTTTAAAGGACTTATCGCTGTGACAGTGGTGGTACCAGGTACTGTGCACTTTGTTTATTTTACTGTGTGATTGTATTGATTTGCTGTTATACTGTGTCATTGTATTGATTTAGTGTATTGTAATGTTAGGGTTGTTTTAAAAATAAATTATAGTTATTTGTTAACAAAAAAAACACTGACTTCTTTATGCATTCCCCTTGACATTTCACACTGCCTAGTGTTACAGAATCTGTTTTTTTATCTCCATTACAAAAGTTATGTTCATCACGCATACGCGATCTGTTGATATAAGGTTCCGTCACATTCTTAAAACAATACATACTTTTACTGTCAAAACTCTCATTATATATTGACTTATCGTTCACTGTGATATACATATTCTTCCACACACATTAGTAAACAACATCATTATTTGACTTTGTGTTGACAGGTACGTAAGATGACCAGTCTTCAAAACATTTTATATAAAAATAAGGTAATGTTTTTGGCATTATTCGAACATCAAATTTACTTCTAACACAACGTAGACCGCCCCTTTTTCTTAACTTTAATTCATTTATTTCTTGAATTATGGATAGCTGATTACTAAAAAGACGCTTTATCCACATAATTCTCTGTGTTTTAATCTTACGCTCGATATCCTGCAGGAAAGCAAAGTGAAATGTCAGATGAGACTGATCTCGTCGGTGATATCAGACTATAAACCCTATGTACCTTTGCACCTTTTTTTAAACTCGACTTTAGCCTGTTTCTTGTTATCTTAATGTGCACTCCTAAACTGTTACAATTCATACATACTTCCCGGATTCCTAACTAACACTTCTTTAAATAAAAAGAAGTCCGTCTTATAACGAACATCTATATATTAATAACGTAAGGCGATATTTGTAATTTTCCGTATCTCCTCTGATACCACCATACGGATTGCCGTGATTTTCGACATACATATGCTCCGTGATTGCCCAGCGAAATTCTACCAATTTTATTTGCAATATTTGCGTATTACGTGAATAATTAATAATTTTACTATTTGCTCCCCCGCGTGCGCCTCTTCGGGCCCGGTAACACAATTGACATAGTGTGTGATGGCGGGACAGTTTTTTTTTGCGGTCACCGGCCCAAGATAATCTCCATCGGCGATCCCTTCTGTAAACGGGGATCTTTGATATAATTGTTTTGCAGGCCTTCCTGCGACCCCCTCACATCACTTGATATGCTTGAGTGCACATCTACTGGGTCGCAGGAAATCGGGATGGTTAGGCCAAAAAAAGGGTATGGTTTTCAGGCACTTTTTTCAGAAGCCTGTGCGGGCCTTTGTTTTGTGTGTTTCGATAAAAATGTGATATAAACAGGGAAAAGCATGAAAACAACAGAATTGTTTTGCTAACAGACAAAAGCACTACAAAACAAAGAAAATCTGATCAAAATTGTATTATTTTATCAACTTGAAAGATTAAATCAAAATCAAAAATTTTTAGGGGGGGGGTAAAATTGACGCGGGCGGTGCCTGAGGACCTTACCTTTTATTTTTTTATATTTGTCTTATACAGTCGCACGAAGTCCGGGGCCTTGCATGCGATTGAGATGCTTGGCAAATATTCACCAACACATGTAGGCCTACTATGGAACAGATGTAAAGAAAACGCTAACAAAATTCACGTCGTGGTTGGTACAGTGTGATGTGTATACGTGTGGAGCGGCACCACCAAAGTTGTTTACACATTGTATTGACTTAAAATGTTTTGAAAATCGATTTTTTCTCATTACTGCAGTTACAAATGTAAAACTTCTGTTAAAATGTAAATATAAAACGTTTGTACTAGTATTGGTTTCATTTACATGCATGTGCAATCTCATTTTCAATAATGTGAATGTAATATGTATTGAAAGAGTTTTCTTTCATTCAGTATGTACGCTTATTGCTTATAAGTCATGGCAATCATTGTTCCTATTTTCCCAAATAAAACTACTGGGATTTTTTTTTCATTTTCTTCTAAGGTCTATTCCATGGATGGTTTCTTTTGTATGTATATGTAATATTGTTGATCAGTTTCTCATGTCAAATGGTACATATGTAGGTGACTATTTGTCAAATATCCCGACCACATGCGACCATGTTCGACTGTACGCTGTTCCGAAACATGTTCCGAAAGATTTTTATTCACAACACCATACATACAATGGATCTATATATTTATAGCATGTATTAATTTTTAATGTTATGATCTGGTCAAAATATTTTTAAGGGTCCTTGAAAAAATGGGAAGAATGGCTTCCAAAATGCTCAAAATTATGCTTTGTGCTCATAGTTCCTATAAAATAGGTTACAGTGGCCTTATTTAGGGTTTCCAAGAGGATTATACCAGAAATCCCTAGATGCTAAGTTAGAAGTTTTCTACGTCAAAATGATATAATCTGTGCCCATCTGACTACGATTTGTTATAGTTAGACCCAGAAGCTTCTAATTTGATAACGATTCAAGCAGGTACCTGAAAAGAAAATTCATTGGAAACATGATATAATGTTACTGTGGCATTACGGAAAACAAAGCTCGAAAAAAATAAGTTACAGTGACCTTATTTCACATTTCCTCCGAGCTGCAAGGCCTATAATGTGCCTCAAAGTCGTATCTTTTAAATGAGCCATAGTACAGATCTATAAAGCAATCCCGGCAGAAAAAAGAGAAACCACTAAGAAAAATTCGAATCGATTATTTTGCACACGGTGAATTTAAGAAGGGCAACCAATAAAAACTTGACCTAGAACTTGACTGGTAGACTTAGAAACTTCTAACTTCTTCGGCGACTGCAAGGGTCTAACTATTATTATTATTCGCCTGCAGGACTGACAGAGGGAAGCATGTCCTCACGGTATTTTTACCATCATCGGGCAACCGGGTGAGTGTTTATATCAAGCCCGCAAATTACGTTTTTCGTCTATATGCATATCTACATTTTCAGGGATAAAACATCACAAGAATGACCTGTTTTCTACCATTTTTTTACCACCGCCTTGAATTATACATACTAATACTGGTGTGAAAGTCATGGCTGGTAACTGTTAAATTTGACATGAACTGTTTCATTTCATAACTCATTCAAAAATTTGAATACCTTGGGAACAGCAAAACTTTATTGTATTTCATTGTCTGAGCAAGAAAAATTCCTTTTTTTTAGTCAAAGTGCATAACGTTTTGTGAGAGCTCAATTGGTACTTTGGGGCCAAAAGGTTGTTGTTTGTTTGCCATTCGGCGATAGAAACTGAGCCGTTCTTAAGATACTAGCATCTGAGGAGGTTATTTTAAATAAAATGGTTGATTGTCCCATAAAGTTTGTCGGACCTGAAGTGTCCTCTTGAAGTGAATTGTTATAAATTACAATTTTTACTGGTACCTTTAATCGCCCACCATGTATTTTCAAGTGCGATACATAAAGTGTGATGCAATCACCGCAGTCGATGCACACATAAACTTGTCACTGTAAGCATTATAACAGGAAGTATTTATTCGACAAGAGGATATCGGTGTCTGGTGTAAAGACTAGACTGGTGTATTAATCAAATAGCTACCAGGGCTGAACAGAGGCTGAATACAGCTACAGGGTGGAAAGGTCCAACATAAAACTTAATTAAAGGGTCCATAGGACCAGTGAGGACATAGGGCAAGTAGGGACAGCAAATTGACAGTCCAGTGGCTGGTCCAGCTCTCGTGAATTGTTTGCTGTACACCGCTGTGTATACTAAAGAGCGCTTGCATCGGATATAGTATCGTTGACGACTTTGAACTCTCTCTCTCTCTTTCTCTCTCTGGTTTGTCATGTATTCTTAGAAATATGGAGTTAAATACATATATGTAATAAAAAAACTCCTTCGTAAATGCTTCATTTGTGGCAGTATAACAATAAACAAACGCTGGTAAAAATCCTATATCATGCTGATGCCTTTGATTAATAATTTGCAAGCATAATCCACTTGCGTCCTAATGGTGTCAGGTAAAATCCTAATTTAATAAGATGTTGATTTGACATCCAAATCTCCTCAATCACATCTAACATTATGTAAGAAGAAAACAAATGTAAGCCTGTCCAACTGACTTCATAACTTCAATCCAAAAGCTCTCTGAAATCCAGCAACCAATTAGAGTAAATTAATACACGAATCTCCATATAAATGGTCATGTTAGTAGGTGATTCTGTTGAAATATTTATGACAAAATGATGATATATCATAACAAATACTCGGGACGAATTGAACAAATTGGTCCAGTCGCAAAAGGCATTTCGCAGAGGAATACAAGGACGACTTTCCGTTTTACTGTATGTTTTATTCCCTTGAAGAAATAAACCAGAAAAATAATCTCAAAATGCATATACAGTCGTGTGTGTTTGAGAGCGGGATGAATAGTTTGAGCTGGCTCCGTAAATATACCCATGGTACCCAGGACATTTGCTTACCATGATTTATTGGCATTAACTCAGCCACAGTAAGAGACTAGTCCTTGTCTATGCATTCCATGCCTATTTAATATTTAACTGGAATAATATAACGTACGTCATATTCCATTGCTGTCTTTCATGACAGATGTACAGTTGGCCACACAAATGCAAAACCTCTCATGACAAACAATTGGAAGCGGTATGAGGTTCCAAAATCTAAGTGATGAGAGGAATGAGAAACAGAAATAGGTTAATAGTTCCATGCGACCCGTCCAACAAATGTTACCCATTGGCATGGAGGATTGTTATGACGGGCGAGATATCGGTTAATGATTGAAGTTAAAAAGTGATATTCGTTGAATAAATATGGATGTAGTAAACAAAATACTTACCTGATGGTTTATTACGCATAATATCAAAACTGCTTGTAAACAAACACTTCCAGGACTCGTAAACACTGGTGGTTTACAATCTTGCAGGTTGTTATCAATATCTGTCTTGGGGGTTTCAGTATTAATATTGTCAGGATTATTACCTGTTTATTATACGAAAACCCAAAAACATCTGGTCATTTGAAATGTTAGTGTTTTAAACATAATTGACCAAAGTGCTGTTTTTACGTTTTCCCGAGCGTCTGGTAGAGTAGAATGGAGTATAATACTCAAACTAGATATGGCTGGCGTAGTAGTGGCCGTAAAAGAGAAATGTCCCTCATATGTTTAAACAGATCGTGGCTTTTTCTGCATCAACATTTTTTGTTGAAATATCCTCTAAATGATACATCACAGTTACGAATGTATTGTCATTCCTTGAATAACTGTATGTCGACTTTTTAATCAATTCTTTTCCTCGCCGAAAATAAACATACTGTTTGCTTTACGAAAATTCTTCTGCTAGATTAAGAAAGATGTAAAAATATATAATGGAATATCTGTAGGCTGTGAGAGCTCTGCCCTTACACTATCACTTTGTTGTGTAGAGGGAACGAAATTGTATTCATGGTGATTATTATTATTATCACTCATCTTGTATTTGTTGTTAATATCATTATGAGAAAAAAAAATTGTGTTGATTGTAACGTCAGATCATAATTGAATTGCCCGAAATCATTTTGGGGGCCCATAAGAGCTTTGAATAACTAACAGGATTTAACCATGCAGTACCCTCAGGATGGGAGAGCATATAAACTGCCAAACAACCCGGGAGTAATCCAGGGGAGGGGGGTTCAGCAATCTATGTTATAAACTTTTTAAGAAGGAATTCGTTTACATGCCTACAGACAGTGACGAGTTCGTTCAGTTTATTGAGGGTTGCCAAATATTGGATACAAATTATGTATTTTTACCCCATAAACACGTTGCATCTGTTGGTAGCGCTCTATAAGCATTTGACTGTTTAAGTATTTTCTATATTATATTGTAGTTTTCGTTTTTGTCTGTCAAAATATTTGCTAAATTCTGTGTTGAATTTCTTTGATTTGTTCTTGAAGTATGATTTGTGGTTGGCAAATCGTGTCTCGAATGAGTTTCCGTTATTCCTATTGTACATGCAGCTATAACTTAAGTTGAATGTACTCTGTTAAATATCTTGTGTAACCTATGTTCTCTTCGGAACTTTCTTTCACAATTTTTAGAAAAGTTTTACCGACATTGGTGGCTACATTTTTGCTGTAAGGTGGGTTGTACCATATGGTGTCTCTACGGCGTTTTTTTTTTCTATGGTAGAAGTGGCGGGTGTCGCTGTTAATAAAAAAAATTTAATCGATAGTTGTGTCCGCTTTTTTTAGCGCTTTCTTGTATATTGATGCTGCCTGACTGAATGATTGTGCGTCTGATGATTTTTTAGAGAGACGTTTATTGACCATATAATTGCGTATTGTTAGGTTTTGTCAACGGTTTGTGTTTACCACTATATAGGTATAAAGTTATATCTAGGATGTGGCACGAAACTACGTAGTCGTAAAAATTGTTTGACAAAACTTGATTCCTCTATATATATATATATATATATATATATATATATATATATATATATATATATTATAAAAGCTCTGTTGTAAGACCATAGAGCACTATAATTGTTGTTTATTGCAAGAAACCTGTTGATTATATATATATATTATATATATATTATACAACAAGTTGTGCTATACCAAATAATGCTATTGAGCATTCCGACTATCAATACCGTAACCGGAGCTGTCACGTTTTTAATATCATTACGTCATATTATTCAGTAATATGTGTGTGACCCACTCTTTGTTTAATGTTTAATATGTTTCTCCCTTACTGATACCGGTTGCTTAGTATATTAAGATACTTCATTTCTGTTTCTGTTATTGCAGGTTCAAATACATGTGGCCTGATGATTGTCGCATTTATCATAAATGCAACATGAAACCTCAGGTAGCCATAAACATGTAAAGCCACTCGAACCCAATGTGTATATATATATATATATATATATACCGGAACACTCATCGCATATTAAACAGGAGCTCGTTGGACTTTCGCACGTCCCAATAATCGTGCCTTTGCTCTTATTACAAGAGTGGAATTGACACAGTAGAAAACTGACAGGTTCTTCTAAGCCTTATTTGGGGTGATTAAAGCATAATGTACATGGATAGACGATAAATGTAAGGGAACCGTGTTTAATAAATGGGATGGTTGTTACGTTTAATTGAGCTGAATAAGGTAGCACTTTAGGTATTACAGTGAAGAGCCCTTTGAAGTAAATATTTTCCAGTGCCACTTGTTCCTTTTCTCTTGACTTCTTTTTGCCTTTCGTTATGTTAAATTTTAAATGGATTTGCACTGCGTAAGTGATACTCTAGAATAGATGTGAATGAGTGTAAACAGAATGTTTATCCACCCAGCCGGAGAACTTTCAGAGTTAAAAATAATCATCACTTTTTCTGCACCTTGCAGGTCACAGCTTTTCTGGCCATGCATGTTACAGTAAATTATACTGAATATTCACACAAGCTGTTTGGCAAAATATGCATACATTCTGCGCTGCAGTTTTAATCACAGATATTCTAAAAAGACGAAGGTTCATTGCGAAATGTTTTAGGCAGAAGCATCGTATTTAGCATCCAGGTTTCTTGTTGTTTTGGTTTGTTTCCACACTTTCGTACCTTTGATAATGTGCAGTTTTATGGCTTGCCACAGCAGGTTCAAGACTGCTTTTTCTGAGCTCGAAACGTTGCGCAGCATGGTTCACAAGGACAGGCGACCATGGCAAAACTTAAAATGTAACATGACATCACAGGTTCTATTTGCCAAAAGGGCTCAAACTTTTACGAAGACGTTTCAGCCAGCTGATCCAATAACTTTTGAAAGCACATTCAAGATCCATTTGCCAAAAGTGTTCTAGAAATGCTTTAACCATTAGGTATACAAACACTTGTAATCGATCAATTCCGAAAATAACATTTTAAGATAATTAAGCTCAATGCATACACATTTAATTACCCTTTGTCTCATGGTATAAAAGTAAAGAGTTTTTCTAATATACACCGGAAAACGTAGTATTTACCAGTCACATAATCAGTATTACTGCAAAACATGGAGTCTATCCTGATATATCAGTTATGTTTATTACATTATATGTCCATCCAAAAACTTTCATTAGCTCTTATATTCAGTTACCTAACCACTCGATCAATACCAGTCCTATTATGTAAAAACATTGCCTTCTGATAGTCCGTAAGGCGTGCATGAAACAAATTATTTTTAAAACATTATGAACCAATCAAAAATATATTATCAGAAACCTTGAATATCAAGAAGAGGCTCAGGATCATAATATTGTCCTCCAGGTCACAGTGACCTAATTTTTTTTTGTTTCAATGAGTATTTCCTAAGGACCTTCCTTGATTTTACGTCAAGAACTTCTGTGTTGCTGCAGGAAGAGAAAAGTCACTCATATGTTTAAGCAGATCATAGCTATTTCTACAACTTCATTTCCTGTGTTGAAATGCCCCCATAGTGATACATCTTAGTTGCAAATATGTTGAAATTCCTTGAATTAAGGCGGTCTCTCAAATATACAAATATATAAGAATTCTTTTCTTACGCGGAAAATACACTTAATGCTTCGCTAAGAATTCATACGCTATATAAGGAATGTTATATAAGTATACAGTGGACTATCCGTAGGCTTTAACAGCATTTAACTTATAGAACCAATTTTTTTTACTAGCTTAACCAAGCATATGTACATATGAGAAAAGCTGTTCCAACCTACGTGACAGGGCAATATTACACCTTCCTCTCATGTTATATCTGGTGTTAACTATCCCCGGTGATTGCTGCATCTGCGGGCCCTGGGGTGAAACCGTCCCGTTGGGCACGGCCTTCCCATTAAGCCTACAGAGCGCTCATCACGGTAGGGATCGACCGTGAAAATTTTCAACGCCAACGCACGATCTCCTGGGTTTGAGTCTTGGGCTGTACCCCTGAACCCCAGAAGCCTCTGATACAGGGAATTAGTTGTTGGAATAGCCAGGATTTGCTTAAACTTGTGAGGGATATTTCTCTTCTTACGTTGTAGGTTTTACTAAGCAGAAATGTCGAGTTTAAAAAGCATATACCCCGGCCTACCCAATGTTGGAGAAAAAAGTGTTATGATCAGTTATGTCTTAAAATCGCTGGCAATTCGAATTGTCAGAGAATTTATTGTTTCCATACAATACACACTGGAAGTGTATGTTTTACAGGAAATTTTAATTGTCTGCATTATAAGCAATCAAGTAGGTTTTTTGTTTACTACTACAAAAGATATAAAACAAATATCAAGTTTAAGTACACGCCATAACTGACAACCGCCTGCTATAACAATCTCTTATACCAACGGGTACACACTTTAATTAATGGGACGGACGGTATTGAACTATTAACTTATTTTTCGTTTCATTTCACTTATGACTCACGATAGTGACAGCTGTTTCTCCTTTTAATCTATTCCTTTTGAGGTAGTTCATTTGTATTATCAACCTGATATCTCTCATGCATGTTATATTGTGTTTAAGGTATGTACTAGAAAATGTTCATTGTTTAACTGACAGTCCCATTGAGTACATACGAGGGAGTGCCTCGTTCTATATTTAATGTATTGTATTTAACTCCATGATTTCTAAGAATACATTACACCAACAGAAAGGAAGAGAGAGAAAATATGTCTAATCAGGGGCAGAGGGAATGGGTACCCGTAGCAAAGTTCAGCAAATGCTGCTTTTGGAGCAGCTGCTGTATTTGTGCTGTATTTGTGCTGTATTATGCTGACAACATGCTGCCCTGAAATAAACATCTTGGCAGACAGCCTTAAGCAATTCCTGCTATTTCTCTGCTGCCTCGAAATGTACCAGTGAGTCTTGTGTGGATTTCAGAGAGCAGATTTTCAGCATGTGCTCACGCACTGCTGCTTTGAAATATTTCCAACAGCGATCAACGTTTCCTCAAGCCTGCAGAGCAGATTTTGAGCATGTATTGATTCAGTGCTGTATTGAGATAAATGAAATTCATTAGCAAGTTGCCATGGACAGCAGCTGTAAGAGATCTATACGCTGAAGGTATATACAAAGTATTTACGTAGCCCTGTTCCCCTCAAAGTCACACCCACATTTTTTCTTCTTATTTTAAAATTTATCATACAAGTACCAGTCATTTTGAGCGACGCAGGGACATTGGAATTATAAAACCACTCTCACTCAGTTGATAATTAAGAAATGAGAGAATGAAAAGTTGTCTCACATTGTTAGGCATTATTGGTCTGATTCCGGGATAATGGTATATTTGTCGGGGAATTAGCCCACACACAGAAACAAAATTCAGTGTGATAATGCAAGTACGAAATGAGCAGATCAGCTGATTAGTACTTGCATCGCCTGGCCCGCCCGGTTAAAACATATTGTATAACCAAGGGCATAGGCCTACATGTGAGGTTGTGGCTACAGAGGGAAGTTGACATCAACTTGATCAGCAGAACGCCGCCCGACTCCACTTGACTGTGATAAACTGGTGTTAACATGTTCAAAGCACAAGGCTGCATGGTAAAGCATGGACGGAGGCCAATTTCTCTCGGAAGACACACAATAGTGTAAGTTATCAACTTTCTTAGTTCCACCATGTCTGTTATTTCCGAATATAGGCAGATCTGTATCTGTAAACCTTTTATTTCTGATGAGCAGATATCTTTATCAGCTGAGTTATATAGGGGTATTCACTCCGCCCTCGGATAGTCGGCCTTTCAGAGTTCAGGCTGAAGTAGGACATTTTGATGCCAGGTGGGGAGGGAGGGGGCAGAACCACAGTCGCAATGTCAGTATTAGCTTAAGCAGGTAGACGTGGTAAGTCATAGAAGTAAAATAGATTGAAATTCAAAGTAAAAGTGTTATGTTGGGACTAGATGGTTTATTTAAGGTGTAAAACCTGAACTGAAATAAATGCCGGTGTGGCCGGAGTCGTATTTCCCTCTAATTATCGCCTAGGCTAACGTTATAACATTGTGTCAAGCGACTGTGGGCAGGAAATATAGCTTTATTTTTATTTAAAAAGGGCCACAGGGTCTACCGTTCTAAACATTATTAAGCAAGCATTTGAATTATCAAAAACTGTGTGATCTGAATTATACAATCTGGCGGTTAAAAAAGAAGGCTTTTTTTTCTGTTTGTATAACAAAAATAAAACATGATATCAAGACTAGATACTAAAAATTTTGCAGTCATGTTATTTATGATGAGATAAGATAAGATAAGATAACATTTTTTAGCCTTCAGTTCCAGGAATTTGTTGTTTACTTGCAATTTATTACATTAAAATTTATAAGTAGATAAAAAATACGTGAAAATACATAAAAAAAACACATAACGTATTGACTTTGCATGTAAAAATAAAACAACAGATAATTCTGCAGGTAATTTAAATAATCGAACTTTAAATTATGCTGAATCGAACAGGTTTTAGAGCAGAAATTAAGGCTATTTAGAGCCAAACTTTTTTCTTATTTGTCTCCATCCTAATATCAAGAGGGATAATATCCTGTTTTGTGTGCAATACCAACTTCTTCCATTTTCAGATTTAGATTAAATTAAATTATTTAAACAGTGATTATGTCATACAACATTGGCGTCAAAGCAAAATATTAATGAAGGTCCAATAATATATACACTGATGAGGTTGATATGGGGAGGGGGAAGTGTATTAGTCTATTAGGTAATCTTGTAGAGGAGTATATATTACCTGTACATTGAGGAATACCGGTACTCCTTTTTCCATCATATTACCCCCCCCCCCCCCCGAAACATGTCCTCCAGGCCCCCCGGTTTCGCCACCTTTGTACAATATACCTGTACATTGTAACAATATAATCAGTATCTTAAAAAAAATTGTGTCCTTGGCACTTGTCTGTCAAGAACCTCGTCATAAATTTCATTGTTGTACACTGATATATATATATATATATATATATACATATAAATATATATTTATATCTATATGGACACTTGTTTTAAGAATAACTTAAGAATAATTTGAACTGATATTTTACTAAAATCATTGTGTCCTTGGCACTTGTCTGTCTAGGAACTCATCATAAATTTAATGGTTGGTCACTATTATATATATATGGTCACTTGTTCTTAGAAAAATTTAACTGTTATTTACTCATATTTTTCCAGGTTTCCATCGCAGTGGAACACCTGGAAGAGTGAAAAATGACATGATTTGTATCCTCGTCTCACCAGGGACATTTTTAGCCAATTTTGAGTGTATATCATTAGTAAAGGTCTATTATACTGTTACACATGGACAGGTATGTGCTTTTTCATTCCTTCTGACAATGGTGTAAAAGAGAATGCTGATGCGAGTACACTTATCAAGAAAATACACTAAAAAGAAAATTGAGAGAGTGAATGTGATGTGAAAGACTATTTACAAGGGTGTGCCTTAGGACAGTACTTGTGGAGAGCACACAGGTCTGCTCCAAAAGAGCTCAAAGATTTGATGTAGGAGAGCACACAGCAATGCTCCAAGAGGGCACTGCTGCAGGAGAGCACACAGGTCTGCCCAAAGACAGCACTGCTGCAGGAGAGCACACAGGTCTGCTCCAAGATAGCATTGCTGCAGGAGAGCACACAGGTCTGCTCCAAGAGAGCACTGCTGCAGGAGGGCACACAGATCTGCTCCAACAGAGCACTGATGCAGGAGAGCACACAGCACTGCTCCAGGTGAGCACATAGGGTCTGCTCCAGGAGAGCATACTGCTCAGGATCTGCTGAAGAACTGCTGAAAACCTGATTCTTATATGCAAAAAGGCCTGACTCATTGGAGCACTAATTTTGTGCTGCATCACTGCTCCAAATCTGCAGCGCAATACAGGATTGTACATGGTCAGTTGAGGGGCAGACTTTCAGCATATAATCCATAGGTCTTGGAGCACATATACAGCATATGCTGTAAATATACTGAATAACTGCTGCAGATCTGCTGGAAACAATGCTCTTGCTATCTGCTGCAAATCTGTTTTAGATGTGCTGCAATACTGCTGAATTTTGTTAGGTGTATTTTACATATTTGTTATTGTATGTCCACTGATATATAAGAATACTTATTTACCAACATATACAGAGAGGCGAGTTAAAGAGGCGATTCTTGAAAGACCAGAAGTAAGGGAATGTTTTTGCATAATAACTCTTCAGGTAACAAATTTTTCTGCCTCGACTGCGGTTTTTGCATCACACTTTATGTATCGCACTTGAAAGCCCATGCTGGGAGATTGAGGATACGAGTATAAATCAAGTTGTCGTTTGTAACATTACGCTTAAAGAGGGCTCTTAAGATCCGCCAAATATTATGGGGTCATCAATAATATTACACAAAACAACCTCCTCAGGTGCAAGTACATCATGAACGGTGACGGAGGATGGGTTTTATCCATTGCACGGTTTGAATCACAGCATGGCTACCTGTCAATGATCCATATAGCCCCAGAGTTACTGTACCACTTGATCTCTAGAAAAGGGAGAAACTGAAGGAAATAAAAGTAACAAAATAAAGTTGTTTAGTCCGTTCCACCGCCCCTGTCAACCTGTTTTTTCCCGATTATATTTTTGAAAGTCAAAGAATGCTAGAACTTGTTTTGCCCCTAGGACGAAAAGAGGAAAAATGCGTTATAATATATTTGGAAATATTTGGAAATAAGACATGTCTATACCTTATGTCATTTTCCTTTAAACAATTTCAAACCATTTTATAGAAACTATTCTATTCTTTTGCGACATCTTATCACCAATCTGGGAAATGTACATGGCAAGGAACAGTGATGATAGATGATAGATCACTCGGGACCAATAATCAAGAGCTGTAGAACACTATTTACAGTGAAACTTGACCTCCCGCTCTATTTCATATCAATATCCGAGAAGGATAAACAATGGTCACCTGTTAGGGACGCCATTAACAACGGATATATACATATATATATATATATATATATATATATATATATATATATATATATATATATATATTGCTATGGGGTGAAATAAATGCGGCCCGAATTGTCTCGCTAGTGGAGCTTGCTTTTCTAGTGAAGCGGTGGGAACGCCGAAAATGTGCGCCACCGACATGGGTTCGAATCCCCGAGCGGCCAATATTTTCCCCTGAGCAATTTGTCTTCGTAACCAATTGGGGCTCGTTCTAAGTGACGTCAAACTTTGTGGCCCGGGAAATGGTGGTTTGAAGTAATTGGACAATTACCGCCACCTAGTTCACCAAAAGCGTGACTTCTGGAATAGTTAAGCTTCTTCTGATAGCAGAACGCTCTTAAGAGGGGGTTTGTTACTGGTGACATTGAAGCGGACCGAACTGTCTCGCTAGTAAAGCTTGCTTTTCTTCCGAAGCTGTTGGAACCCCGGACATGAGGGCCACCGAAATGGGTTCGAATCCCGGAGCTGCTAAATCCCCCCCCGAGCAATGTGTCTTCGTAACAATCAATATATATATATATATATATATATATATATATATATATATATTCAACCAGACCTTAAAGTGACTAATATTAATATTATGAACAGGAAGGCTATCAAAATTACGTATTTTTCTCATTCTGCAACGGGTGCCAGTTTTGTTCTGCAAGTTTGTCTTACGTGGAGTTAATCGCAAAAATCAGATGGACAGGGGTAGTGAAATAGACTATAGACACACTAATCATTTCATTTAAAGATTTGTTAATTGAGACAATATATCTTCCTGTAAGCAGTTAACAGCTATGCATATTACAAGAGTATCATTGGAATGAAATGGTAAGATGGTCATTCTGGTGTAATTATTTTAACAGGATGCGAGTTATTCGAGAGCCTGACGATAACAGTCACCCGGTGGCCCAAGGCTAGTAGATCATCCATGAAGACATTCTGCCTAACTGTCTGTCCTATTGGGAACAAAAAATATTAGTAACTAGATGTTTGCAATCGCGGAGAGACCACTGGAACACAACACACTCACAACTGAGCATAAACAGAGAATCGGTTGTAGAGTGCACTACGGTCAAGATTAAAAACGAATATCCGGCGCAAATGTGTAACCCAGTACATATAATGTGTATAACAGTCATATCGGAGATCTTACAATAACGGACAGAAGAAAGAAAAAAAAGAAAGAAAATTGACATTGATGGTGATGCAAACGCGGGATCTGAGAAGGCCAATCAACAAAAGAGTGACCCGAATAAGGATAATGAAATAAACTTATAAACCTCGGACAACCTCCCCTTCCTACGGGGAGGCATTAAATGTATTTTACAAAATACCTTTATGTAACAATATCCACTTGATTTTGTTTCATTTCCAGAGCTTCGAACTATTTACTTACGACAATAAAGGGATTCAGTATCTTAATTAGACAAATATAAGAAATATGACATTTTAGAACTGCGAAATAATTCCCTATAATATTAACCTATGTCAGGAATAAAATATTGAATAGATTAAAAAATAAATGAAATAGTTTGTTTTCCTGTAAACACAGGTCCTGATAAACACTAGTGTATCCCTAGCTAGCCATCTGGACTCGAGCCTAGGCGCAATAACGTCTGAGGTTCGCACATTTCATGGAGAGTGTTTAAACTGAGAAATTATCATTTACTCCAGAGTTGAAACATTGTTTCAGCAAATAGAAAACATATTTAAAGCCACTAATGCTTTTAAGGTTAAAATAAAACTGGGGGAGTTGAAGTTTCAACAGGGAGCAGAGTGATTAGTTTTCCATAAATATATAAAGGACATTAGCAGATAGGAAACAATCCATTTTGTACCCATATTTAAAAAAAAAGATCACTTAGACAGATGAGTTCTGTTAACTTAGAATACGTTGCCGTCTGATGATAAAATCCTTGTACAAATATGGTTTTGTTAAATTAGATCCATCGTGTAGTGTTAATATATTATAAATACGGGTCCATGTCAGAGGAATACTTGCATGTTTAATTTCAAGCTCATTTGTGCACACCTGTGTGTTGATGAAGGATCGTTGGGGAATATAATGTATTTCTGGTTTTTGTTTATATCTTTTGTATACCAATCAATCATCACGTTATCAGAAGGTTATAAACGGTGTGTTAAAGTCTCCATTTTTTTTAAGTTTTCAATGATCTAAACGTTAAAGGTTTCTATTTTACGCTACATGCACGATTTGCATGGCACTGAAATAAGGATTGCCAAAATATATTGTAGCGCTGCTTCGAAATATGATATAAAATAGTTTCGGAAACAATGGGTAGTAAGATTAATATTCCATAGGTCCCACAATGGTTTGATGGGTTGAAAAAAAAGTCTAACCCTGGAAGACATAGGCCTACTGATTTCATTTTTATGACAGACCCTGTGAAGTAAACAGTGATATACAGCAGACCCGCGTTGTCTTCTGGGGAAGCTTGTTGGGTTAATCCTGGAACTTACTCTACACAGATGCGGCGTACAGTAAATCATTTCGTAGTCCCTAAGATGTTGACCCAGATATATGTGAACCGTTGAACAAAGCAATAATTACAAAATGTGAGGTAATGTAACACAAATGGGGTTAATCCACGCCTTTGTTGAGCCTGAGCCAAGCCACCTGACTTTCTGAAAACAGTCAATGCGTGAAGGTTGAACAAGGAACTAACACATCTCTCTTCACGTATATATAATATGGTTTTTATGTGTTGATATGGTGTACGTATGGTGTGCCTGGGCCCTGGCATTCACTGTGCAATAGTATATAACCAAAAACCTCTGGAATATGTGAGCTTGAGGAATATATTGAGCGATGCACAAGAACCTTAACAAATCTGAACAAAAAAAAAAGTTCCGGTGTATCAGCGTTTAGATATTTAATAACTCTCCTTCTAAACAGAGCATTTGTTAATAATTACTATTTCAGTAATCCATTAATAGGAAAATCTAACAACTAATCAGAAAAAAAATAATATTCCTTAAGAAGTTGCAATTTTATAAAGAAATAATGCGACAAAAATATTATTATTCCCTGGAAATGTTTTCTGTAAATATAACAAGTAATCATGATTAAATTAAATGACAGTATCAATAATATTAGGTGAAATCCATTAATTCTGTGTGGCACATGAATCCATGTTAAATAAAATTTCTCTGATACGAAGCCTTCTTGTGTCCAGAAAAAATACATCTTTCTTCTTTACTAAAACTGACCAGCATCCTCACACCGACGATTTACCAATATATCAATTCAAAATATAAAACGGTGAAATTTTATACCCATCAGGAGACTGATAGAATTAGGCATTCCTGTTCTACATTTATTGATTCCTTTTATCGATGATCGAAATGATAAAATTACCAAAAGCCACCTATGTCAGTGATTATCAGAATCATTGGCATTGTCTAAATCCGTACTATAAGGCCAAAATAAAAAAAAGGTATGGTTCTCAGGCACTTTTTTTCAGAAATCAATGCGGGCGGGCGCTTTTTTTATTTTAAATTTTTTGGTATGTTTCGATAAAAATGTCAAATGTTAAGGGAAAAGCATGAAAATAACAGTTTTATTTTGCTAAATAAGTAAAATCACTACAAAACAAAGGAAATTGTATGGTTTTACCTTCTTGAAAGAAATGTCGGAGCGGCAGCAGCTTAAAATTGGAAAGATTTTATTGAAAATCAAAATAAAAATTTTTGATGCGGGGGTTTAAAATTGATACGGGCGGTGCCTGAGAACCATATCTTTAATTTTTTTGGCCTAAATGCTATGCTGCTGAACGAGTCCTCCCTCTAAAACCATGGATATCGCCTGTAGTAGGGTTTAACGTATTATATGCACTGGACATAAGTGTACAACAAAAAATGTACGTGGATATTCTAAATATTTTGGTTTTTTATTTGCTTACTACAATTAATGTACTCAACGGAGGAAGTAGTCCCGATGGAAAAGATTTTTTTAAATGAGCATACGCGTGCCGAATGGAACATCTTGGTGTTTATGTGGCTGTTATATGGAAGCCAATCTCGAATGTTCTGCGTATGCACCAATGTTGACAAACACGGATATTTACGCTCTGCAAGTTTACGCAAAGTACTTGGATACTGCTGCCGTCCATGATTCAGATCTGTTTCAAGGTTTCGCAGGTACTTACTCTTGAACATTTATTATAACTGGACAGCATAAACATAAATCAATAGACCACATTTCAAGATATCATTTGTCTTAATGAAACTTTGGCCTGACCAAAAGAGAACTCTTTCCCTGTTACTCCTGGCAACCCGCTCCGACCACAACCGCGGGCCTAATCCACATATTCAACTGCCAGCCTCGCAGTCTTATTGTTACTTTACAATATGTACCTGTAAGCCGAATGTTTCATACAATCCACAATGACGGAGGCCCAGCTGGCCGAAGCGAATACCGCAACAGCTCAGCTCAGTGAAACCCACTCACCCAGACTACAGAAACAAAAATCTGACCTTGAAACTGCACTGAAAGCAGAAATCACCCAGTTAACTCGTTCACTGCTGTCGCAGTGTGTATGGGTAACAGACCACAAAAATGCGCCAGAAGTTACTGGAACCTTTATTTTGCTCTGCAAATAACATACAGGGATCTGATGTGACAACCTGCAAAGCTGGCCAGCACACTGTCACCAATGCAAATTGGGTTTCTTTTATATACTATTGGCTAACACAATATTATTCATATATTAAAATATTACAGTGGCAACAGTTGCTTTAAAAGTCCAAGCCAAATATTAAGCCTGACATAACTACATGACTTAGTCCTCACAATATAGGAGTTTCAAGGTGAGCATTCCACAAAAAAATAAGTTAATTCCTTTAAATAATTGTAAATATTATCCATATATTAAAGTAATACAGTGGCAACGGTTGCTTTAAAAAGACCGAGCCAAATACTAAGCCTGACATGACTACATGACCTTGTCCTCACAATATAGGAGTTTCAAGGTGAGTATTCCACAACAAATAACTTAATTCCTTTAAATTTCAGTTTACTGTATATGTCAGTTTACTTTAAATGACAGTTTACATCCTTCTACTTAAGGGAATTGTATATAAAAAATAACTACATGCAAGACAGGTAATAAACAAATCTGAGAACATACCTGCAAATAACATACAGGGATCTGATGTGACAACCTGCAAGGCTGGCCAGCACACTGTCACCAATGCAATGGTAAGCTCAGCTGAACCTACTCCCAGCATGCCTTTCACTAATTAACATGTTATGCATGGTTGACACACAATGCAAAACTACAAGTTTCCCTCTCAAATTTAAATAACTGGTGTAGTGCATCTGGACAAAACTGGTAGTCTGTAAGCTGTACACTACAAACAAGTTAGACAGAGTGTCCGTCTCTATAATACAGAGACGGAGAGCACCGCATGCATTCTTGTGGTGCCCTGTCTGATATTACTAAATGTCCCTCCTTTGACCAAATTACCAAACATAATCTAGCTAACATACCCTTAACTACGACTCCTTACTTGTTTGCTTGCTCAAATAAGAAAATTAAACATATATTCCAGGTGCAAAAGTTAAGAAGCGATGCTCGCAGGTTTCTAACCAAACATGACATGTTGCTTTAGGTTCAAGGACACAGGGAGAAGCCAGTTTTCAAAGTCCTTCCTCTGATTGGCTGTTAGGTTTCAGGATCATTCATCATGGAAATCCAACTTAATTCTAAGTATAATATTTACTGCCTGGTCCCTAAAATAGTGCCATCTTGTGAATAAAACAAAAAGTGCAAGCAAAACAGTGGTTCCAAGCGGGGTTAGTTGCCACCTGCAAATTTTCTCGTTTTCACTTATTAGAAATGGTTCACACACCCAGTTAAGACCCAGGTTTGTTTATCTTAAGCTTATTATCTGATTTATCTAAATTTCTGTGTCCTCGCTTGCACACCAATATTTTCAATAGAGTGCTCGTAAGCCTCACTGGGAGGCTTACTATGTAGGCTACAAACAAGTGTACCCAGGCATATATAATACTGGTAACAGGTTAAAGCACATGAAAAATAATGAATACAAAAATAACCCTGTGACACTTTTCTAAAAATGTATTTACGATGAACTATTCAACAATATGAATGAAAACCATCAAGATATACCCGAAGTGATTATTCGGGTTGAATGTTGGTTTTTGTGCAATGGAATCAACAATATAATTAAAGACAAATGCAAAAACATTAGGGGTAAACACTCAATGTCTCAGGCTGCTCTGTTCACTAAACTGCTATATTCTTTACCCCACCTTGATTAATGTACCCTCCCTGATTCATCACCTAATCTGACATCGGAAATGTCTTTTCATCTGAGCCATATGCTACAGTCTATCTCGAATACTGTTTCACAGAAATCCATCCCCATTGTCAACCCCACCATCACAACGAAAATGCACGGTGTACCCCTGACTGTACACTGAGCGGCTCTGATAAACATTGAACATTCCCTCTCGCTATGCCTAAACATTATTTTAATCGGAGATTTTAACACTGACTGCAAGAACAATAATCACCACAACCCACTAAAGTCCCTACGTAACCTCTTTGATTAAGAGCAGCTAACCGATGAACCTAATGGTGTGACTCAAACCTCTTCTAGTACTATCGATTTAATAATAACATCCAACCCACAAAATCATAAATTCTCTGGAGTGTATAAAACCTCCCTCAGTGATCATCATGCAATATTTACTTACCTTCAATCTGAATCTTTGCATACAAAAGATGGGTTACTTCACACATACCTTTGACGATCAGACACTAAATTTAATGAAATAGCCTTCCTTGATAACTTATAAAGAATAAAACATTTACTCCTCCGCATCATACTCAATGCATCTGATGTAAATGATGCATGGACTCTCTGGAAAGAGGCCTTCCTCTACGTTTGTAATAAGCATGCACCAATCAGACAAGTTAGAGTAAAATTCCAAAAACCTTGTTTTGTTGACAATGAAACTTGAGACATTATGAGGCAACGTGACTTCATGCATACAAAATGCCTCAAAAACAACATTGAGACCGATTTAGTTATTTATAAACAACTTCGAAATTTAGTTTATATTAAAATCAAACAACATATACGTAGATTTTATATGACTAAGATAGGCCAAGCTGGTATTACTAAAATAAGATATGGAAAGTTGTGAACAGCATCTTAAAGAAAACTCGTGATTAGAGTGTGTTTAATTGGTATTGTGGTATACTAATTTGTAATTTAATTACACATAAACAACTTGAGATAATTTGTATTAAAAATCTCACAATCCGTAATATTCCAGCATACACCTAGGTAGAAGACAGTGGACGAGATGAGAACGGACCCTACCGGACTAAGATTCCTCAGAATCCTAGGGTTGTATGTATTACAGTTCATATTTAGAACCAAATCTATAATGTACTATTATGTAATTGCGTATAGCATAGCCCTTTATAGAAGACCAGATAATCTTAACAGGTCAACCTGAATAAGGATGCCTTGACAAATAAATATATCAGAGATATGTTCATATGCTGTTACGGAACCTAATATCAACAGATCACGTATGCGTGATGAACATAAATGTTGTAAAGGAGATAAAAAATCAGATTATGTAACACTAGGCAGCGTGAAATGTCTAGGGGAATGAATAAAAAAGTCAGTGTTTTTTGTTAACAAATAACTATAATTTATTCTTAAAACAACCCTAACAATTTAATACACTAAATCAATACAATTACACAGTATAACAGCAGTATAACAACAAATCAATACAATCACACAGTAAATAAACAAAGTGCACAGTACCTGGATACCACCACTGTCACAGCGATGTCCTTTCAAATGTATAACAGTTCACACAAATTCTCTCGAAGAATAACAGTCCAATGTAAAGCTCTTGTAACAATCCCGAAAATAAACAGAAGACCAAATAAGGTTCGTCACAAACCCAGAAGAAAATCTATAATTGCCGCACTTATCAGAATAGGACCCACAAACTGACATACACGCTTCTGTGTCCCCTGGAATATTCTCTCACCTCTCTCCCGGCTCTAGAACACGGCCTCTATTTATAACCTTTCCTCGGAAAATTTCCTTTCACGAACAATCCATAATACACAGTACACACGCTCAAAGAACATATTAGAACGGGAACGCCGTGTCAGGGTTCACACGTTGGCCAGCCCGGCCAGGCGACACGAGCTACGCGTGGCACACAAACAAAATGCAAACAACACATGGATCATCCGTGTGCACAATAAAACAACCATCTGTAATACCGCTGCACACAATAAAAGGGGCACCTGTAACAATGCTTAAATACAATTCCATCAGTTAGATAATTCTTCAATAACAGAACAAAGGGCATTGTTGTTGCTATACTGCATGAGAATATTATCTCAAGTGTCCGTTATCTTGGACCGTTGGAATGAAGCATTCGAATAAATTTTAGAGTAGATATCTCGGCGCACTTTCCTTCTATGATCTCGTTTTATTTTCATAAATAAACCCCTATCCTGAATCAGCTAGCTAGCAGACAGGACTCCTGTAGACCGTACCGGCTCATAGGGACCAGTTCTGAAATGTAAAAACAATGAGATGGCTAGGGTTCCCCAGGACTGGGTAGAGACGGTTTGGTCTATTTGAGTCCTGTTGTTTAGTGCCGCAAGGTTTAAAGTCGCTCTTATATGTGTCATTGGTGTTACTACTTATACTTCTTTTCTATAACACAGACTAAATATCCAACCAGTGTCTCGATCGCCCTAAACATGTGATAGCTCTCTTATTTCTGAGCAGAATGCGCCAGAGTTCTAACTATTTGTGACGCTCGTATATACGTGGAAGGGAAAATTTACACGTACTTTTATAGAAAGATACCTCTCAAGAGGGACATTAGATATGCACCAGTCACTGGAAGATTAGTAAAAATCTAGACCATAAAACATAATTGCTGGTCACACACGCCCAAAAGGACATGTTTGCAATAACAGCAGCTCACTACGGAAGATATCTTTAGCAGACGCCACGTGAGCCCACATAACGTAAAGTTTTGAAACTTATGAAAATATTGTCGATTAAGATGCCAATGTATAAATAAACTACAATATTACTACTATATATGACACACCATATTAAAAAAGACGTGTTTATATAACTGAACATGACAAGTGCTTGTAATATGAGTTATACAGGTGCTTGTAATATGAGTTTACAGCAATGTGACCGTCGCAAGATCTACAATATCAAAAGTCTTACTTAGCCGACAATGTGTCGACAATGACCCTAAAATGACAATTGGCTCAAATATTAATACCTCATCAACCCCTATAAGTGTACCTCCGTACGCGAAGGCTTTACAAGTTGTCATAACAATAACCATAATTTGCATGACTGTAATATTAAAGACCTCATCTTTATCAATCGAACATATATCATGAGAAAGTAAGGTGTAAAGTAAGAAACAAAAAAATGCAAGAGAGGAGATAACGAGGTCTTAAATTAATGTTTGTATGTAAGTAAAGTTTTCTATGTTGCCCCTGGCCAGCAATTCGGCTGGAATTATGTTTGGAGACAGAAATATGAATAACGCATCACAGTTAACAGCCGCAGGCTGATGGTTGATCGTTCAAGCCATGCCTTAACATTCCTCGTCTGAACGCATTGATATCTGTGTCCAGGGAGCAAATTCACTGGAACACGGTTCTCGTTAGTGTCCAACATTCCTGCTGACCCCTGATGGAAGTATTACAGTAATTGATTTGCAATACCGTTTTTGTGCAGGTACTTTATGTGTCCAAAGGCAGATTTGTACATAAAGGTTTTTTTTTCTTGTAAGGGACTCTATTGACATAATATGAATGATTTTTATTTTTTCATAGCTTGGCAAGTTTAAGGACAAAAACTTCCTGTATTTCCATGTACTGTATGTCTTACTTATATCGTCACTTTGAACAAGTAAAGACGTCTTTTAGTACTCCTGCGTTGATATGTCATACAGAAATCTTATAATTTGTTCCTATATCTATAGAATCATTTTGAGAAGCTAATATTTTTGCAGAAACCTTAGTAGTAAATTGAATCAGGAGTTAGACACCAAACGTTAAATATATAATCAATGGTCCATGTTTGAGCCAGGACAATACATCACTGAAGTCATTGATACAAGGCGCCTTCACGAATAGTGTTAACCAAGTATCTGTTTCGTTAAAATAATCATGTATATATATATATATATATATATATATATATATATATTGGAACATGGACTTCCATTCTAAATTTCCATCACAAATGTGTCTGATGTTTATTCATGGGTCCATAGCAATTAACCTTCATTCAATTTTTTTATTTTTTATTTGACTATTTGACTAGTTGACTGTTTTATATATATAATATACGATTAAGTTTTGAATTTGAAACTAGTTATTAGTGTATACTCTGTTATATGTCAGTTTTATAACCACCGAAAAGGGCAATATGCGCTTCTCTGGAAGCCATTCATATAATTTATATCAATACAGGTTCAACATTTAATAGTGTAACCACTTTGCAGCACCACGTACTAAAACCAAGTGCCACTGAACGGCATTTTATATTATGCTTTGTGCAGTCTTATTTGTTCCTGGATAGTATTTTTCTTATGAACGCGGCCCTTATAATCGCGATTTCTATCGGACAGCTGTTGGCAGTGCCGATCATCCCTTCCCGTTAGAAGTTCTTCATGTTAGCAGGACCACACTGATTCCCAGAGTGCTGACAATACTTGACGCTCGTATATAATTCATAGAGGAAATGTACACGTAATTTTATAGAAAGCTGCCACTCTGGAGGTTACATAGATACACATCAGTCCATGGAAGCTCAGCCAACAACCAGGGCATAAAACAGATCGGCTGATCGCAGACGGCACAAGGGGAGATAACTGCAGTAATAGAAGCTTACTGGATAGGATATCTTTAACAGAGGTTACGTGAGCAGTCATGATCTCTTACAAAGTCTGAACCTAAACCATTTTTCTTCAACTGATGTATTCTACAGCCGTCAAATTTTAGAGAAAAATATTTTTGGTAGCATGTGATGTTGATTGGTGGTCCATATATTAAATATGCCGTATTAACATTGTGTCTTTAAATTTCGTCCCACATGCTTCATATACAGAAATTGATAATTCTTGGGCATACATTTGATTCAACGATCGATAGGTGCAAAATGACCAATGTTAATATAAAAATGGTATTTTATCAATAAACTTTGCTCATAAACTGTTTAGTTAATTCTCCAGATATGCTGTCTGGTTTTTGTCAGTGATCGATCCCAAAATCCCCGGGCTTATAGCAACCTTTTCTTATTTAACCAAAGGTTCCGCACACTTTGTGCACTTTCTTTCTTCAATGTAAGCTGCCTTATTTGCGAAAGCAAAGACATCTGAATATCCCTTACTGTTCTAGAATAATGGATAGTGCATTGAACAGCAAGCAATTCAAACGTGTTTATTTATAAAGCATACCAGTATCCCCTAATGAAACTATTCAGTATTGCATATGTCTGACATAATTTGTTGATTGATCAGCCAGAATGAATATTCAGCTTTCATACAAAGTGAAATGGCTGAGAAATAAACAAGATAACCAGAGGTCACGCGCTTGCCGGAAATGGAAATGATAGAGACAGATAGACAGAGAGTGCATGTAGAAACAGTCATATGAATGAGCAACATTGTGGGGGCAGCAGAAACGGATAATATGTTTATTTATGCATGCTGACCTTTAACAGCTGCATATCTTTCTAGTGTAAAAGGGACCAAGTTCAAAATTTTTTCATGAAATCCCGTTAATCTCGTTTGACAAGAAGCAGTGACACGTTTTCAGGTTTGTCATGTCAAGCTGGCCAAATGATATGAAATGCCGAAAACTAGACCTGTCTAGCTATAAAAGCCGCTGAGTTATAAGCATTTGCATGAAATCTCGTGTTTTCTCGTTTGACGGGAAATGGTGCGAGCTTGTGCCTGACTTGGAGTTCTGTCATGTCAAGCGGGTCATGTGGAACTAAATGCCGAAAACTAGACCTGTCTAGCTGCAGTTCCGTGAAATCTCGTGTTTTCTCGTTTGACGGGATACGGTGCGAGATTTTGCCTGACATGCATGTCTGTCGTGTCAAGCTGGTCTAGTGGAACAAAATGCCGAAAACCACACGTGTCTATCTGTAACACTCGCCGAGTTATAACCAATGCCGTGAAATCTCATGTTTTCTCGTTTGACGAGATACGGTGCGACATTCGGCCTGACTTTCAGTTCTGTCATGTCCAGCAGGACATGTGAAACAAAATGCCGAAAACTAGACCTGTCCAGCTGTAAAACTCGCCGAGTTATAAGCATTTCCGTGAAATCTCGTGTTTTCTCGTTTGACGAGATAGGGTGCGAGATTTGGCCTGACTTGTACATCTATCGTGTCAAGCTGGTCATGTGGAAGGAAATGCCGGAAACCAGACGTGTCTAGCTGTAAAACTGGCCGAGTTATAAGCATTTCCGTGAAATTTCGTGTTTTCTCGTTTGACGAGATATGGCGCGAGATTTTGCCAGACTTGCATATCTGTCGTGTCAAGCTGGTCTAGTGGAACTAAATGCCGAAAACCAGACGTGTCTAGCTGTAAAACTGGCCCAGTTATAAGCATTTCCGTGAAATCCCGTGTTTTCTCGTTTGACGAGATACGGTGCGAGATTTGGCCTGTCTTGCAGCTCTGTCGTGTCAAGCTTGTTTGGTGGAACGAAATGCCGAAAACCAGACCTGTCTAGCTGTAAAAGTCGCCGAGTTATAAGCATTTCCGCGAAGTCTCGTTTTTTCTCGTTTGACGAGATATGGCGCGAGATTTGGCGTGACTTTCAGTTCTGTCGTGTCAAGCTGGTCATGTGGAACAAAATGCCGAAAACTAGATCTGCCTAGCTTAAAAACAGACAAAGTTACAAAAAATGGTCGTGTTATTTCAAATTTCCATGATTTTTGCCCAAAAAATGTAACCATGGTAACGGCACTTGCATATCTGTCGTGTCAAGCTGGTCTAGTGGAACTAAATGCCGAAAACCAGACGTGTCTAGCTGTAAAACTGTCCCAGTTATAAGCATTTCCGTGAAATCCCGTGTTTTCTCGTTTGACGAGATACGGTGCGAGATTTGGCCTGTCTTGCAGCGCTGTCGTGTCAAGCTTGTTTGGTGGAACGTAATGCCGAAAACCAGACCTGTCTAGCTGTAAAAGTCGCCGAGTTATAAGCATTTCCGCGAAGTCTCGTTTTTTCTCGTTTCACGAGATATGGCGCGAGATTTGGCGTGACTTTCAGTTCTGTCGTGTCAAGCTGGTCATGTGGAACAAAATGCCGAAAACTAGATCTGCCTAGCTTAAAAACTGACAAAGTTACAAAAAATGGTCGTTTTATTTCCAATTTCTGTGATTTTTGCCCAAAAAATGTAACCATGGTAACGGCAAATTTAAGTAAGCTACGTGTCAAAAGAAAGGCCAAGTGATGTCGAAAAAAATGAGCTATTGCAGAAGTGGATAAGCCTATTTATGGCGAAGTTATAGTGCAAAAACCGTTAACCATACCTGTCGTGACCTTGACCCTTGACCTTGGAGCAATGTTGACCAAAAACAATAGGGCACCTAGAAATTGGTTTGTCAATCAAGCCTGTAAGTTTCAAGTTGATTATTGCAAAAGTGTGACCTGGAGAGTCGTGACAAACAAACAAACAAACAAACAAACTAGACGACCAGAGGTCGAGCGCTTGCCGGAAGTGGAAATGACAGACAGACGGACAGACAGAACATATTGTGGGTTTTCTATTATTTGAATGACCCTCAGCGTTTGCTTAGAAGTTGTGGCCTGTAAAATGACATATCAGACAAAGCAACGAGGAAGCAGACAAAGCTGACAACAAAACACGAACAGACAGACATACTGACACATCTGTGATAACAGATTACAGACAAAAGCGCCGAAGGTGAAGAAGAGCAAAATTAGCGATAGTTTATGTAGGTAAGGTTTATAATTTTGGAGAGATAGCCAAAACATGATATGTTGGGGAGGTGAAAGTGCAGCGCCCCCTACTAGCTATATCCGGAAAATGAAAAATCTGTTTTGAGATATTAGTGTAACACATCAGATGTACCAGTTTTAAAAGGATTCCTGAAAAAAAACTGTGGCCTGTAGAATGCTCTATATGAGACGCAAGAACCAGCAAGTAGGCGGATTTTAGGACAACTGACAAACAGACACACTGACAAAGTGACACAAGATTGAGACCAGATGACATTACTAGGTCATGGAGAAGACTCAGGGAAAGAAAATAAGCCATAGTTTCTGTAATTGTGCCTTTGGGTTTTAGAGATATGGTCAATATAATGATATGTGTGTGAGGGTCATGTGCAGCGCCACCTAGCGGCCATATCCGGAAAATAGAAAAATATGTTTTAAGTTATATTTCTGTAAAACATAATATGCATCAGTTTTCAAATGCTTCTTTGAAAACTGTGGCCTGTAGAATGCTATATGTGAGATGCAAGAACCAGCAAGCAGGCAAATTTGAGGACAACTGACAAACAGACGGACACACTGACAAAGTGACACAAGATTGAGACCAGATGACATTATCAGTTTATGGAGAAGACTCAGAGGGAAAAAATAAGCTATAGTTTATGTAATTGAGGCTTTGGGTTTTAGAGATATGGCCAATGTAATGATATCTGTGTGAGGGTGGTGTGCAGCGCCCCCTAGGAGCCATATTCAAAAAATGAAAAAACAATTTCGAGATACGAGTGTAGGACTTATGATATGACAGTTTCAAAAAGATTCCTGCAATAATGTGGCCTTTGGCGCAAGATGAATGAAATCTCGAAATATCTCTATTCACGAGATATTTTACGAGATACTGCAAGACTTGTAATAAAATCTTGTAGTACTAGTTAAATGCTACCTGATGCAAAAAACTAGATCACTCTAGCTTTAAAACTGACAAAGTTAGAAAAATAAGACCCCTTATTTTCGAATATCCTGACTTTTCCCCAAAAATTTGTAACCATGGTTACGGCAAATTTGAGTCAGCTACACACCAGATGACAGGCCTTGGAATGACGATTAAAATGAGCTATTGTTGAAGTAGCTACGACTAATAGTCACAAAGATATGAAGAAAAAAACGTTTTGAGAAGTTTTGACGACCTTGACCTTGACCTTTGACCTATTTTAACCAAAAACAATAGGGCACCTAGAAATTATGTTTTCGAACATCCCTGTAAGTTTCAAGGTTATTGTGGCAAAATTGTGGCCAGGAGAGTGGTGACAAACAAACAGACAGACAGACAAACAGACAAACAGACATACGCAACTGACCAATATGCTTGCCGAAATCTTTGATTCCGGCAAGCAACAAAATGTTAAGGCAACATAAAGGCAAAGTGATAACACAATCCAGAAAAGAGTGTCAGGAGGATGGTTCACATCGAACGGATTCAGTTTGTCTGAGTAGATTTTCTTCGGGGTTTATACAGAAAGTGGAGACGCCCCACATGAACCACCTCACTTCTGGCGGGATATTGAAGCCCTGTGGCAGACGACAGGTCTGGTCGGCCTCGCTCTTAGTCTAATTATTCTCCATTATACTGAGAGCTGATGTTTTTTTCACAATTCTGTGTGAAGAGAATTAAGATAGCCACCAATTCATGTTTCGATTTGCCGACGAAGGAGAGCCAAGAAAAAAAGTATCTCTAATAAATTGACTTCGAATATTCAGAGTGCCTCTTCATACAGATCGCAAAGGGAATTAAATCTGATGTATCACATGTGATAGTTATAAGCCGTATCATCGTACGGGGACAATGTGTAAATAATTGGATATTTGCTTGAATACTGCCATTTTCCGTGAAGTTGTCAATGTGATGTTTAAATGATTTCATTAATTAAGGTTAAGGTTAATAAATGAATTCCTACACTCGAATGCTTTCCGACTCAACCAATCACTTTCCGGAGATAGAACAGAATTTTTGAAGACAAAACGGCCGACGGGGAAACAAAATCAGCATATCTCCAACCAAATCACAGGACGAGACCCTTCCTGTCAACTTGTTCGTGTGTAATAGGGTTGTCCCACTTAGGCGACTACAGGCTACCAGTTGCCTGTAGTCGCATGAAGTTGCCAAAAGAGTCGTGACCTCTTACCTTTCGACGGTGGATTTTCAACATGTTCAAAATTTTCAGGCGACAGCTTTTTTGACGCCAGTGATCGCAGCCTGTCTTTTACTGGCGTAGGTGCTGTCGTAGGCTTTCACTAGGTGACGTTGATTGTCGCAGGTGGGCTGTCATTACTTGATACAGGGCCCATCCTTGTCTCCCACTCCTCACACAGCACAGGGTAAAGCGTCGAAGCTTGTCGCGGGTGGACGTAGAATTAATTTTTGTGTCGTAGGTTGTCGCAAGTGTGGTCGTAAGTTGTCGTAGATGTTGTCGTAGGTTGTCGTAGGTGATTGTCCTTTGTCGCGGCGATTGCAACGCAGGCTGTCGTTGGGTTGTCTTAGCTTGACGTCAGACAGTCGTCTACCTGTTGTAGCTTGTCATGGACTATTTTTGTCGCGGAGGGCCCGTCGCCTGTTTTTCGGTTACCTGGCATGACTAGGACGATCGCCAGCAATTGCCTACAAAGTCGCCCACGTTGTACAGTCCCATAACGATCATAAAATTCGTCGTGTTTGCTTGTTCGTGTGTAACGACTTTCTAGACTTTTTTCTAATTTTCTAGAATTTCAACTTGGCCTAGCGAAAGATTTGCACCGTGATGATTACGTACAGGAGTATACAATTATGTGGGTAGATACTTTTATATTTCAGGAAGATATAAATCATTCTTTGGGCGGAATGGAGGGTTCAAATAATATTCATCATGCATTAATCATAAATAATAAGTAGACATTTAGTTTTAGTGTTTTCCTGTGTCCATATATAATTTTCAGATAGTTAATATAATCAAAAGCCTTTTAACTCGATGTTAACATATGAAGATGATAGTTTTTTTTTAAAATGTGTCATGTACCTTTTTTAGATACAGTAATGCGACTTCACTTCACCCACCCTGCTTAATATTTGTTAACTGTACACGTATCATCCAGCTTATTTAAGTAATATTATGGTATCAGCTTGGTGTAGGTTTTGCTTTGTTTATGTTATAATTTCCCTATCCACTCTCTTGCTGTATCCACTCCCCTGAAAAAATTCAATATCGGAAGTTCTATTTCTCAAACAGTAACTATATGAAGTAGCGGTGATTAACAAGACATGAACCGGAAATATCCAAAAGAAATGAATTTATTTCTTTATATTCCTAGATACATTTCACTATATTCTACTTATTTAAATTTTGTCAAACAGAAAAAAAAGTGTCAACAAAAGGGCTGATTCCGATTACATTATATGTCCATGTGTGTATTCTAACCAGAAGCCAGTGTAAGTTAACGAAAAATAAACTAGATGAATGGTAAATATACTGAATTTCTCTTGCATATTTATTACGACATTTTTATCAAGTCAATAAAGCTTATTTTCAATTTTTATTTTCAGTACTTTATATAGATCTTCAGGCAAAGTTGTGCACACTGTTATCAAATAATTTTAAAATACAAGGTACGGTTAATATCCCACACACGTCACATTACTAGCAGTCTGTCCACAAAAAAAGTGAAATAACAAATGTCTGTGAATAGTGTGCGTCACAGAGCCGCCCGTCCCCCTTTGATGTCAGTTTCCCTTACCATATGGGCAGATGTTATCTAAGATATTCCTATTTTAACTTGTTTATTATAAAAAAACAGCCAGAGATGCACATGTGTATTCGCGAGATCAGCCATTGAACAAAATGCAATTGCATATAGTTGCATTTATTATCACTTTTTACATCTTCTTGTATCAAGGTAACTGTGTATTTTGTAATAATAACTTGGTGCTACCGAGAACAGTAAAGGCAGGATATATTATTTAACAATTGTACCAGGATAACGATATATATCTTCTGAATGTTACACACAGTTTAGAAATGCCTTTGGAAGTTTTTCATACTAAAATTTGATGTTCACGCGATCGCTATAGACAAGGGCTGCTGGCTGCTGTCAATGATAAACATCACAGTGAGAATAGTACAGATATGTAGGTAATACTGTGCGATAGTGGCGAGTCACGCTATCAGGAACACGACAAATGGAATGGTATCACGCCGTCTCCTGTTCTGACGAATCCACTCCTAATCTGAACACGCACTACCGACATATTAATACCACCTGGTACTTGCACAACGGTAAATAAAAGTCTAGTATCTAGTCTATTTTGTACATATGTAAACTTAGTTAACTGCAAGTTCGCGAATATATATATATATATATATATATATATATATATATATATATATTTATTTAAGTTTCTCATTAGAAAACAGCTATATAGCTGTGCTATAACATCGTATTCTTTTTAGGTATGAATACCCATTTACACCCTCCTTATAAAAGGCTAGCGATTGAAGTCTCTTCTTCTGCATATTAAAAAAAACTGATATTAATCGTTAATCTGGCCTTTAGCTCATTCTTTAGTTGGATGTGTAGACTCTAGACACACTTGTGAAATATAAATCATGACGAATATTTCTCCTTTCCCTTTTATTGGAAATTCTGTAGTCTGGAAATGACATTAGTTATTGAAGGACTATGAGGCAATCATATGAAAACTGTGTATGATTTAGTTGATTTCATGTACATGTATATGAAAATTTACTTTGCTAGTCACAAACTAGAAATAAAAACGTCTCATAAAGTTAGATTTGTAATTCTCAAACGAAACCCTTAGACCTCCGAGACCAACGCTAGGCTAACGTTGTATGAAGACTTTTTGTCCTACATTTTATAATCAAATATTCTTATGCTTGTGCATTAGATTATTCGCCTTAATATTGTGAGAAAAGAGATAGTACTGTGACCTCGTATGAATTTTCAACATTATAAGTAATTTGCTGGTTTTGTGAGTCTTGATATATCACCAATATAATATATGAGGTAATACATGTTCGTTGGTTCAGGTGGAGCATAAAATATTACTTATAACCTATTATCCTCCTCGACATAAAATAAATTCAAACCTTTTGTGGTTATCCGGTAAATATAAATAACGAGGACATTTGGAGACTCCTGAAAATTATTCAAGGGGAGCTTCTTGGGTCACAAGATCACCAAAATAAAAATATACTGATTAAAAACTCTCATTCTCGAGTAATTAGATTCCAAGACAATAGGTGTATAGTGCATTACTGTCCATTACACCTTTTCAAAGATCCCTACTAAATGTTTTATTATGACCTACAGGGACCTGAGGATAGATCTCGACACAAGAACATAACATGCTGATAGCAATTACAGACACAAAAGCATGATATAAAACCTGTCTTTGATGCACACGCCATTAGTAAACTTTGCTCACCATCTGACCCGCTATAATGATGCAACGCTGCACGCGAATCAAATTTATCAACTCCCCTCCGTCTTATTGAGCAACACGGTTATCACTAACTTCCTTTCCGGTCTGTTTACCTTTTGTGTCTTGAGTTGTGGCCAAAAAAGCAAATGTAACACAATCTCGAAAAATAGTGGTTTTCTTCAATTTTATATATTATATGAGGGAGAGAGAGGGAGCACATTTGTTAAAATTGCTTTCAGGCCATACCTAAATCTAGTCCTGATGAGCATGCGTTGGGTCTGCTTGTTGACAAGAATAATTTGTGTCTGATTTGCTGCGTACGTATACTTTGGTATGTCGTTAGTCAAAGACAGGATCTCCTTGCAACTTATTATAGTTCAGATACACTGTAATTTATCATATATGGCTGCTACCCAATTTCAAATAACCTATGATGTTTCTGTACATCACCGACTCGCCAAATACGACGTAGGAGTACACCTACTTATCGAGCTGAGACATTGTTATATTAGATTTCGGTACAGCCCAACATCTTTGTCGAATTACCCCTTGGTATGTCCGATAATCCGTAATACAAATACGCCATTCAAGCACTATCAGGGGAATGAAATCCAATCTGGTTTACTGCCATTTTTTCTTACTTTTTGCGGCCCTTGTTATTCAATGCGCTCATCTACAACCACAACGCTGTCATGTTTATAATGGTGTACAAATTATCGATTTGCCAAAATAAATCACATATAACAGGGCTATACCTCATATAACAAAGTTAGATCATGTGTTTTGTCAGGAATGCATTTTATATTTGTTCAATATGTTAATTTAATACATTTTCCACGGCTCCAGTCTTTTGCCTAAAAAAGTTCACGACGTGCTTTAGTGTGAAGTTGATTCATTGTAGGAATATTCCTTTGAATCAAGCTACAGCGAGGACCGTAAACATATATAGCTAGCATTATATTAGAGCGTATTCTGGCCAAGGATTAACGACAGATCCGGTTGTGAGACCAAAGTGTAACAGATCGCAACTTAGGTGAACACACAAATCGGCAGGGTAATCAGAAATAATTCTTTTCACGTTACTAATTTTTTTATATAAAGTTAACGGCATGTACAAGTAACTTCACCACCAACTGCATGTAAATTGTAAAATTCTGAAAGCAAACTCGGTCGTTCTGTTGCTCGAATATATAACGAATGATCGCCTAGCAAATCCTTATCATGCTATACCAATGATTGTTTGACAATCCCTATCAGAGTATTGTATCCAAAACCTAACAATTGTGGCACTCGCTATTTCCGGCTTCTTGTTATTGGTTACAATGACTAGGAAATGTCAATTGCGTCATGCATGTCGATATATATACAGTCTATGACTATGTATGAAAATTATGTAAATTGGGGTAAAGTCCATGGGTATTTGTGAACTAATTTTCATTGGATCGGTTCTAAATCGTGTTTTTTCTCGTTATATTATCCATCCTGAGAACGTTGGTTCTACAATTGCACGGAGCATCAGTTCAACATATCATAAGACCCTAAACAGTATCATACCGTAGACCAAGGAGTTTAATACAAATGGAATTTCAACTCTGAGAAGTTCTGCCAGGTCTCGCGTGTCAGTCGTGCGCTTATTGCAATTAAGAGATGATAAGGCCATTAAGGCCATTGTGTACTATTGTACCGAGGTGTCAAGCGCAGCCGCGGCACGGCCTTTGCTACAGCGAGGCTGTTGGATGTTACTTACGCAGTCCGCTGAAACTTGTCAGGCCAAGAGCGATATATCGAGAAACTGAGCAATATAGCCACTGGAATAACATTGACCAGAAATATAAATGCGTAGATTTTTTGTTTTGTTATGATTTATGCGCAACAGGTTAATTGAGAGATCTCATGTTGAGAAATCACTGGAGCGACTTTGGGATAGACGCAGTCACTCTGCATTATTATATGCCGTGATACACTGCGGACGACTGGTAATATAAACCTTATTTTCCTTGAATAATTTCGGTATTATTTATGTTCCCATCATTCTACACACTTCTGACAGGTATCAACAAGGGACCCATGGGTCACGGCGCTCAGCTGAATGTGACAGATATAATTGTATCACCATTGTTGTATGTAGGTCTGTAAGGTTCATTTTGACATATGTAAATTTGTTTTGATTAATTATGTAGTTGAGCGGAATAGTAATATAGAAATATCAGTATTTCAGATATGTACAAGAATGTGTGTCTAAAATATTGCATTGGGAATGACCAGATGTTGTAAATTGCAGAGGAAGGAAGTGGAGATTTGCAAGTATAAAAATACACATTTAATAAATCAAAATAATTATGGAAAAGTAGAAAACTGATTTGTTTTGGGAAGCAGTTGTTACTGAATAGGAGAGGAAACAGAATGTCTCAAAAGGTATCTATAGAGAAGATATGGTAGATTAAGCTATGAGAAGTTGCAATGTTTGATCTGAATTAAAGAATGGGGGATTGTTGCTAATAATATCTTGTGATCTGACCATTTGTTTTCTAATGTTGAAACTAAAGCATTTAAACAGTTAGTAAAGACAAGATCTATGGCATTTCGATGGTCATTGGTTGGTTCTCTGACTAGTTGTTGACATTTAAAGAGTTGACATAATTGTGTCAATTTGGTGTCATATATTATATTAGAAATGTCAATATTGAAATCGCCCATGATCACTATAGGCAGGTTGAGGTCAACTTGAGAGACTAAAACTTGCAGGTCATAACCACATGCCTGTCACCTGAATAATATGTATGTAAAATTTTGTTTAGAAAACTGCAAGGGTTTTGGAGATATTCGGTAGAGAAGGGGGCGGGACGGACGGACACTATTTTTTGCTAATATTTAAAAAACATTTTGGTATACAATTAAATTTTGATAAACTAAAGTTGTATTACTGAAGAAAAGTCCTTAGGTTTAACATTTTTGGTCTTTAGTGACCAAATATCCTCCCCGATTATTTTACAAAGTCCATTATGTTTGGGTCCATAACTTTTTTAAATTATATAATACAGACTTAATTTCTGGCATGCACATAGGAATTATATAGAGAAATATTTATGGTAAATATGAAGAAAACCAGATGAGTTGTTTTGATATTCGGCAATCCTGAAGTATGAAAATAGATTTTTAATAGAAACACATGTATATATTTTTTCTTAAGTATATATTTTTTAAATTTGCAAAATAATAAATATCTGAAAATAATACTTGATTCAGGATAGGAAAAGTTGTATACATTGGATCGAAAACAGCAATTGGTTAAAGAATGTAAATAATGCAACATATCTGGTTGGGGGGGGGGGAAGGGCAGTATTGCCACATGTGATTATACATTTATAAAAGCAGTGTTTTATTACGTAAACATAATTGTGAGCTTTTTCTGTATTAATGAGAATTTTCTCTGTTAAGGTTTATACGCCAGAGTAAGCCAACCGAAAATGTTCCCTTATTGGGCCCATTATCGCCCACCCCGCCTCATTCCCGTGTATCTAGGTCACACTTCCTTTTCCTGTTATCACTTTTTCTTCTGGCGTTCCGCCATGATGGACGTTTAGACTCTGCTTGTTCGTCCACTGTTGGGTTTGTACTTAAAGGGTTTGCCAACTGACCTGTAAGTAGACTTGTTTTCCTTTCCCGCCATGGAGAACCCTTCGTATTGTTCGCCATGTGGTTCCTTAATCCATGCCGTTCCCAAACCGACACTCGCCGGGGCCCTGCTGATCCCTGTTTTTACTGTCAGACGTGGTCATCTGACACGTGAACCATTTTTCAGGCATGGTCACACTCCCAAGTGGTAGGGGGTTTCTCCGTCCTCGGTTCCGTTGTCTGGTGCCCCTGTCAGTCCCGGGGGGGGATCCTACCGTGGGTGACCGCAACACTTCGGTGTTACGTTCCCCTTCCGTTCCTTCCTGTAGCATTCCAACACCTGCTGTGTCTACTGCAAAATCCTTACTGACCCTTTCCCGTAAGCGGAAGTTGTCACCAGTTCCGTCGGCTCCAACATCGGGCCCGTCGTCCGCTTATACTATTTTGAGCAAGCTTTCCCGCTTTTGCTCTTCATTTATGTCGGATATAGACGATTCGTCTAGACCCGCATCCATTCGTCCGGTGGCCTCCCCGGCTCCTCCGGCTCTCTCCCCTCGGCCGCTGTCCTCCCCTCCGGCCCCCCACCGGCTTCCTTCATTGAATCCTGCGACTGCTGGTGCCGCCACGCTGGATTCCGCTGTGCTTCCTCGGGAGAAGGTAGGTGTTTTCGCCCATGTGTCTCCCCCTCCATCCCCTTCCTTTCAGCCGCCCCCGCTTGCTGTTGATCCCGGCGCGCCGGATGGACGTCCTGCGGTTCCTGTTCCCGGCCGCCCGGCCGTTTCTTTGTTCCAGACTCCTGTTGCTGTTCCGCCTGCGGCCCCGGCCCCTGCGGTTCCTCGGCTGATTCCTGCCTCTGGCAGGCCCTCCGCTTCTATTTTCCAGCCTCCGACCGTTGCTGTTCCCCGGGATTCCTTGGATCCCGCTTCCAGGGGTTCTCCGACGTCTCCTTCTGCTTCCGCTGCGGACCCCGCCCTATTTCCGGACCAGTGGTCGGAGGTCGTGCTCCAGCGCCAGGCTTGGCGAGCTCTCCTTGACCTTGTGGCTACGTCCACTCAAGAGGCTCAGTCGGCTGGACCTAAATTCCGCCGCTTGCAGCCTCGGCCACTTCCGGCCTCGGCGACCGGGTTTTATTTGAATCCGGCCATTCTCAGTCATCTTCCTCCCCGGTGTGCATGGAATTTACAGACAGTACGGTCAAACTGTTACGCGAGCATCATGCCGCCGTCTCTGGTTCGGTTTCCACCGCTACAGGTGCCCTTTCGCGGTCGTTCCTCGCGCCGCGGTTCTACCAAGAAATGACTCCTTGGGTCCGGTTGGCGCTTTGCGCCCATTTTCCCGCTTGGGCGGGCATCACTTCGCACCGTTTGGTTCTAAGCACGATCAAATTCGGGTTCCGTATTACGTTTTTGCGCGAACCTCCCGTCACGCAGCACCCGCTTAACACTCCTCCTCCCACGGATCCGGTGAAATGTCTCGCGTTGGAGGAGGCCATTCAGTCTATGTTAGACAAGAGGGCTATTCTCGAGGTTCCCCTTCCACTCGGGGGTTTTACTCTCGTCTCTTTCTGGTTCCGAAGCCGTACTGAAAGTGGCGCCCCATTATAGATCTGAAGCGACTCAATTCGTTCATGCGGTCTTCCGCATTATCCGACGGATGGATTAGGCGTTCAAAATAGACCTTACGGATGCGTATTTTCACGGCCAATCCATCCGTCGTCACAACCGTTTCTTCGGTTCGCCTACGCGAACCGCGTGTATCAATTCCGTGCGCTTCCGTTCGGTATCAATGTGGCCCCCTGGATTTTTACGATGCCCGTCCACACAGTCACTCGTTACCTTCGCTTCCAGGGCATCTCGGTGCTCCCTTACCTCGACGATTGGCTTGTCCATGCGGCCGAACGCTTTCTCTTACTAGAACACCGGTCCCGGGTTTTCTCTTCGCTCCGGAACTCACTCCCGTCCAGTCCCTACAGTTTCTGGGCGTGGTCCTCAATTTCGCGTCTGGGACGGCGTCTCTCCCGTGCGACTTGGCTCAGAAGCTCAGGGCGCAAATCCGTTCCTTTCTCGCGTCTCGCCGTATCGACTCTCGTGCCGCAGCCTCTCTCCACGGCGCTCTCATCTGGGCCACGACTTTCGTTCCGTTTGGTCGGCTCTATCTCCGTCCGGTTCAGTCGCACCTTCGCGATCGCGGCCTTCTCCATCTGCGTTCGGTTCGTCCCGCGGTCCTCCCGTTTCACCTCACGTGGCAGGTCCTTCGTCCCTGGCTGGACATTACCTTTCTTCTTCAGGGCGTTCCTTTCTCTCAGGAGATCGACTGTACGGTGTTCACCGAAGCGTCTGTCCTCGGTCGGGGTGCCCATATGGCCGATCTCCGTGCCTCGGGCGTCTAGTCCCCGTCGGAACGCCTACTTCATATAAATGGACTCGAACTTCGCGCCGTACGTCGCGCGATCTCCCGTTGGTCCCGCCGCTTACTGGGCCGTCACATCCTGAACATGACCGACAACACCACGATGGTGGCATATATCAACAAGCAGGGCGGTACTCGGTCTCCCTCACTGATGCGGGAGACCTACCTCTTGTTCGATCTCTGTATGACGATGAGAGCCTCGCTCCGCGCGTCTCATCTTCCGGGCGTCTCGAACTTTCTCGCCGACGCCCTCTCCCGTCGCCCCGCGTCCCCTCCTCCGCCGGTTGTCGTTCCCCTCTCCGTCCTTCGGTATCTCTTCGCTCGCCTGTGGTGTCCGGAAATCGATATGTTCGATTTTCCCTCCCCCTAGCCCTTGTTCCTACTGTGACGCGGCTACGTCGCCCTCGCCCCCGTCTCCCAGATACCCCGGCGTCCGTTTGGTCTCGCCGGTTTTCTACGCGTTTACGGTGCCCAGTCTCATCCGCCGGATCCTCCTCCGTCTGTCACGTGCCGTTCAGACGGATCTCCTCCTCGTCCTTCCGTTTCATCCAGCGGCTCCCTGGTTCCCCCTGTGGCGCTCGTTTCTCTCACAACCACCGATTCTTCTGCCGCTCCGGTTCGATCTCCCCGTCGTTCCCCCGATCACGTCGTCCATTTCGGTCGTGCCCTCTGTGCGCATGCGTACTCTCATCGGACACCTCAAAGATCAAGGCATTTCAAGCCCGGCTGGTCTCCTTGCCTCGGCTCTCCGTCGCCGTTCTTCAGACCGCATCTATGACTCCCGGTAGCGCATCTTCTCCGGATGGGCGGCTGTCCACGGAATCTCTCCTTTAAATCCGTCGATTTCGGCGGTCTTGGATTTCTTCGTTTATTTACTACAGGTCAAACAGTTATCTTATCCGTCTCTCCGTAGCTATCGTGCCGCCCTGCTGTCGGTCCTCCGTCCGCTGGGTCACTCCACTGGTGACGGACTTTCTCAAGGGGGTACATGCCCGCTCTTCTCTTCCTCGCTACGTCGCTCATACCTGGCGCCTGGATTTTGTCTTAAAACACCTCCGCGGACCCCCTTATGAGCCTCTTCTTTTGGCGCATCTTCTGCATTTGTCTCGGAAAACGCTTTTCCTCCTAGCTCTTGCGTCTCCCGGTCGCCGCTCTGAGCTTCGTGCCCTAGTGGCCGATTCGAAATTTACACATAAAGCGGCCGACGGTTCGTCGGCCAACTTAAATTTCCTTCCTGATTTCTATAAGAAGAACCAAAATTTCGACGAACCTCCGTTACCTTGGCATGTTCCGGGCCCTCCCTAACGGTCATTACCGGTACGGGGCCACCAATTGCCCTATCCGTGATTTATGTTACTATCATAAACCTACAAATTCTATTCGGGGGGGGGGGGGACAGAAAAGCTCACAACAGTTTACTAACGAAACCACCATTCACAGGGAGGGAACGGGGGGGGGGGGGTTGTATCACTAATACCTTAATACCTTTACCTAGACAAGGCTGTAGGGACCAGACATGACTGGTGTGGAGGTTCAAAATGTAATTACATCGAGCTTTTACTTTCAAATATCAGAACTTAACAGATTAAATCTATATATATACCGACTGTGAAAAGTATATCAAATGTTTTAACAAGAAAAAAAAACGTGCCATTGTCAAACTTGGGCAAAATTTAAGGTACCAATTTTATATTTTGCCTATATTTAAAATAAAAATTAACAAATTTTGATCTAATTTTTGGTATACAATTAAATTTTGATTAATTAAAGTTGTATTACTAAAAAAAGTCCCTAGCTCTAACACTTTTTCTCTTAAGTGACCAAATATCTTATGATATTTAAAAAGTCTATTATGTTTGGGCCCATAACTTTTTTTTGTATTATAAAATACTGACTTAATTTCTGTCATGTGCATAGGAACTATATGGGGGAATATTTATGGTAAAAATGAGTAAATCTAGATGAGTGGTTTTGGTATTAGGTAGTCCTGAAGTGTGAAAATAGATTTTTTTATTAAAAAAATTGAGGTTTTTCCTTAATATCTTGAAGGAACGAAGTCCAGTTGACCCAATATATTGTGTAGACTTACGATTGTTCCAATATTTACATTAGATACTCGAGGAGATAAATTCGCGGAGAAACTTACTTAACTCACAAGAGAGCATTATTTCACGTATGGGATCTAGCGAGCCGCTCCCAAGTCACGCCGAGCAGCGATTTTATCACCTCCGTCAGCAACATTCGACACGGTCAGACTCCAGTTGAAACTCCGTTTGGTAAAAACTCCGGGCGTAGACTCCCAAATGCCAAGATAAGATGAAAGCTGTTCTCCTTGAGCGGGGAACACAAAGTCAGTGACCGGATGTTGTCGGTGATTCCGTGGTCTTTGTCCCAGGAGGAGATAATTAGGTGCCTTGGGTCAGAGTGAGGCATCCACCAGAACGATCCGAGTCCTCTTGCAGTGGCCTCACGGATGAGCCATCACCCCCCCCCCCCCCGCCCATTTTGAAAAGGCTCACAAAGAAAGGTACATACCTATGAATTATTTAAACCATTACTTGTTCTTTGAAAGGTATTAACGCTCATAAAATTAATATATAGGTTACATAAGGATGAAAAACAAAATCAGTATTCAAAACTATACTGAATTCCGTCTTATTTTCTACAGTAGAAATAAGCACACCAGTTGTCATATATTTCATGATACATACTCTAAATGCTGTTTCCAGGTGCAGCCCTGGGACGTTAACAGATTACAGCACTCGAAACAATAAATTTATCGGTCAGTAACGACATGCCCCTGTTTTCGCTAATCATTCACAATTGATTTATGCTTCTGAAATCTCGGCTGAGTTTTGAACTCTCGACCTCCCAACGTTTAATCCTGTGCTTTATTCAAAGACAACGAATGTCTAAGTACATATTGTTATTATATCTATACCTTTTAGTTCTGAAACATCAAATGCTTGCTGAATCTTATATTGTCATATGTCAATTATATAAATGTGGATAAGGAATTTATGCGCTGTTCTGAGTGCCTATATAATTTTTGTTATATATTATATGATATCGGTTCAATTAACAACTGGTTTGGCCGCTTTCTCACTGTCATCCGATAAACTTTGCTCCTCATCGGTGCCCTAGGAAAAAGGCTGCCCTTTTACCAACTGACGGACAGTGTCACCTTTGGTTGAACGTGGTTAAGTAGAGCTAGGGTGTTTTTGATGGCGAACTCATCGTACTTGCACTAAGGTACAATATAATACAAGACAGTGGCTAAGAAACAATAATTATATTAACAGAATATTGCATAATTCAAAACCACCTACCAGATAGGGTTCCAAGCCTGTTATGCTTTACAAAGGCAGGTATATAATCCACATAAAATGCACTGGTTGCATACAGTTATATACAGAGTCTGGTTAACCAGTCTTTAGACGTTTAAACTGGCGGCATGGAACCCCAACTGGCGGCACTGGACGTCGGTTTGCGGCACTGTTACCTGACTGGCTACACTGGACCCCGATTGCCGGCACTGGACCCCAACTGGCGACACTGGATCCCGACTGGCGGAACTGGTCCCCAACTGGCGGCTGGCTGGCTTATGGACGCCGAAGACTGAATCACCTCTCAGTGTATGCGACCTTTTCAAAACACTTCTACCCTGAAGGCTCCTGTGTATTCATAAGTCTCATACAAGGCCTGAGACCAGCTTTGCTACTAAGTCTCGTCTATATTCATGAGCAAGCTTAATACTAAATAGGCTTGGAACAAAACCCGCCAGAGCGCTGAACCTAACCATGACAAAACTCGACCTGTAGCAAAGGGCGACCCTATTGAATACACTTATTGTCTCACGACAAAATGGCTCTGCCGGCTCACCGACTCTCCTATAAACAAATACAACGATACAGAATAAAATCCAAAGAATAAAATAACCCCAAATGAAACAAATAGGGCAAATGTGCCCTCATAGCACGATCAATTTCGTGACATCCATGCCATACTAAAAAACACATTTGACCTTTCGCCTTGAAAAGTGTAATGCTATTTTTTTAGCGGAACTCTCCATTTTCACAGAGTGCTGACAATAGTTCACTCTCGAACAGAAGCCAATAAAGAAATTTACACGTTATTTTATAGGATGCTGCCTCTAAAGAGGGTCATTGGATACGCACTCGTCCCTGGAAGCACAGTCAAATCCAGACCAAAACACAAACTTAATGGTCCAAAACCCCATAGGGGGCCATGGCTACAATAATAGCAGGTTTTCTATAGAGGTTATCTTCAACAAAAGAACGGTGTTTAAAAAAAAAGAATTTTCCCCATTCTTTTATTGATTCATTCTACAGCGGTAAAATCTCAGAGGGAACTCTTTGTTTTGGTGACTGTAATAATAATTGGTGATTAATATATTAGAATCTTCCACTTGCTTAATAGTCACATCTTATTGTATTTTAACTGCAGAAATAAATTTAACTGCAGAAATAAATATAGCCTGCCCGAAATATAGATTCACCGGTCAGTGCCTGATGACCTCTGTTGATATTAATTATTTATAACCTTTTGCTGACTTCCCGAAACAAAGAGTCCATTTTTTGTAGATAAATGATAATCAGTAACCTTCTTTATTCCAATTAATGGTTAGGCAGAATCCATGCAGTTTCATGCTTTGATGTAAGCGGCTTTATTTGCGAAAGCAAACTCGCCTGAATGTCACCAGGGAACGGTGACAATGCGGTGTACTTTCTTTTAATTGGGTTAGTGATGTCACCAGAGAGCGGTGACAAGCCGATTTTAGAGAACAGGTTTAATTCAGGTTCTTTTGTATGTCGTAGGCGGGTGTGCGCCGGGTTTAGGAATGGCGGGAATGTAGTTTGGAGGGTAAGCTTGGCGCTGATTGGCTAGGCCAGGGGTTGACCGGGTGCATCACTATATAAGACCCCAAAAGGGCGGAACGGGAGGGATATCTGTTAAAAAACTGCATGTGTACGCAGGTGCTGTTCATGTCATGACGAGGGAGCGGGACGAAGTCTCCTCAGAGTCGCGTACTGGGAAAGTACTGGCAGTCGACAAGTGTTAGCCGACATAAACCTTGGTGCAGACTTCGTTGCGGGTGTAAGTTGCCCATTAACTGCTTTTAGTCGTCGGGAAAATAGATTTTTTTCCACGTGTTCAGATGTCTCAGTGGATGGCCGGATCCTACGTACCGGGCCGGCAACAGGTCAGTGATATTCCATGAGGGAATACTCATGCTGTCAGGACCTGAAATCTATGGATTGTGTAAGACTGTTTGTATCAGGACCACCGAGTCCTGAAGGTAGGGTGGTTTACGGGATCGACCACGCGGGGCGGAAGCCTGACTGCTAATCGTTTGGCAGATTGGAGCCGTACGCCTGTTGAAGTAACATCGGCCGTTGAGACTCGGGCTGCTAAACGTAGACGTGAAAACCCCTTACAGGGCCTCAGCGTTACTAGCCCTGTCGCGAATGTAAGTCCCGGGGAGTTTCTGAAAGCCCAGGAGGACGATAAATCCTTAGATCCGTGTTGGAGGAGTGCTAGATCGGACAACGCTAGCGGGAGCACATTCCAAGTCAAAGAGGGTTTCTTGGTAAGGTTAGTTAGAGATAAACAAGGTAATCTCGACGGTTCGCGTGTAGTAGTGCCCATCGTATTGCGACCGGATGTGATGAAAATGGCCCATGAGGCAATAATGGCGGGACACCAAGGCATTGACCGTACGCATGAACGGATTAGAGCCCAGTTCTATTGGAAGGGCATGTACGATGACGTAGTACAATACTGTCGGTCATGTCACGTTTGTCAGAAAACTACACCAAAAGGCAGAGTGCCTGGGGCCACTCTCGGTAAGATGCCCCTGATCGACGAGCCTTTTTGCAGAATTTCCATGGATCTGGTCGGACCGATCCATCCGGCGTCGGACAACGGTAACCGCTACATCTTGACCATAATAGATTATGCGACTCGGTACCCGGAGGCGATAGCACTCAAAAACATCGATACGGTGACGATTGCGGAGGCATTGGTCGATTGGTACTCGCGTGTAGGGGTTCCTACGGAAGTTCTTACCGACATGGGTAGCCAGTTCACGTCGGATCTCATGAAAGAAGTCAGCCATTGGCTATCGATCAGCCAACTGACTACAACGCCGTACCATCCGATGTGCAACGGCATGGTCGAGAGATTTAACGGAACTCTCAAGTTAATGCTCAAACGAATGTGCTCTGAAAGACCCAGAGACTGGGATCGATACTTAAGTGCGGTGCGCTTTGCATATCGTGAGACGCCACACGAGAGTACCGGGTTTTCGCCCTTTGAATTGCTCTACGGTCGGGTAGTACGCGGTCCTATGCGGATCTTACGGGACTTGTGGACAAAGAGCGAAAAGGACGCGGAAACGAAAACCACGTATCAGTACGTCTTAGACCTCAAAGATAAGCTCAGTGATACGTGCGCTTTAGCTCGGGAGGCCATGTAGAAATCGGCTAATCGGTACAAACGAAATTACGACCTGGGTAAACGTACTCGGACGTTTGAGATCGGGGATGACGTTTTGTTACTTCTCCCAACAGATCGCAACAAGTTGCTAGTACAGTGGCAAGGGCCGTACCCCATGGTTGCGAAAGTCGGTGATCTGGACTATCGAATCCGTGTCGGAAACAATTAAAAATCAAAACGTTCCACGTTAACGTGCTCAAGCGGTATGTAACCAGAGCGAAGCCCCAGCACCTTCTGTCAGCCGTCACGCTAGAGACAGAAGCTAGTTCCGACCCGGACAGCTCTCATTCGGAATCCGAATATTCCGAATCCGGTAACGAAGAGGGACTGGAGGAGGCCTCGTTTGAGTCATTCCCCTCTACGGTGAGGAGAGAAAATGAAAATCACGTGCATGTAAATCCAGAATTAAGCCGAAAGCAGAAACGCGAGGCACGCGATTTATTACGCAAACATGCAAACGTATTTACTGACGTTCCCAAACTCATAGACGTTATAGAGTGCGATATCAAACTCACGTCAGATGCACCAGTGCATTCCAAACCATACCGAGTTCCTTACGAGATGCGGGAGACCATGCGCTCCGAGATCAGCGATATGCTGAAGTTAGGCGTTATCGAGAAGTCTGAATCGTGCTATGCTTCTCCGTGCAATATGCTGCGCAAGCCAGATGGCAAAATTAGGTTTGTAATTGATTTCCGTCGCCTGAACCGGTCAGTGGTGTTTGATCCGGAACCGATGCCAGATCCGGAGGCCCTGTTTGCGGAAATAGCACAGAGTCGGTTTTTCACGAAAATCGACTTAACGAAGGGCTACTGGCAAATTCCGTTGGCCGTGGACGCGAAAAACAAGACCGCATTCGTAACGCCAGATGGGCACTACCAGTTTCGGGTAATGCCTTTCGGTCTTGTGACGGCCGGTGCCGTTTTTACACGGATGATGCGTAAGGTGCTCGGGGGCCTCCCGAACGTAGTTTGTTATATCGACGATGTGTTAGTTCACACAGAAACGTGGGAAGACCACCTTAAAGTGCTCACGGAGGTATTGACCAGGCTCGAACGTGCGAATCTCGCGGCAAAGCCCATGAAAACCTTTGTCGGTTACCGTAACCTAGAATTTCTCGGCCACCTAGTCGGCTCAGGGTATTTAGCCGCGAATCCTGCCTTGTTGCGGAAGATAGAGGCCTCAGAGCGACCGACAACAAAAAAGGCCTTACGAGCGTTTTTAGGGCTGACCGGATATTATAGAAAGTTCGTACCGAACTACGCAGAAATTGCGGTTCCGCTGACCGATATGACCCGGAAGCGTCAGCTCAACAAGCTAAACTGGGAGTACATACACGAGAAGGCCTATCGCACTCTGAAGGCTAAATTAGCCGAGCCTCCTATCCTACGGCAGCCAGATTTCAGCAAGCGGTTCGTAGTCCGGTGTGATGCGTCCGACATCGGAATAGGTAGCATCCTCTGACAGGAGCATGAAGGCGTCATGCATCCTGTTGCATACGCGAGTCGGAAGTTATTTGCGAGAGAGCGGAACTATTCCGCTATAGAAAGAGAATGTCTGGCCATCGTGTGGTCAGTGCGGAAATTTGAAATGTATCTGTCTTGCAGGTCTTTCACCATACAGACTGACCACAAGCCACTGCAATGTATCAACAAATTTAAGTGTGTTAATAAAAGAGTCATGAGGTGGGCCTTGTTCCTGCAAGAGTTTAGATTCGATATCGAGTCAATTGCAGGCAAATTGAACCATGGCCCAGATTTTCTAACAGGATACCAAAAAACTAAAACGACAAGTCTTGTTTACATAACGTATATATATACATATATATATATATATATATATATATATGTGTGTGTGTTCATTCCAGATTTGAAATAGATTAAATGTAGGAAGTTTGATTTCTGGAAAGGCGATAAGAAAATACTGCGTATTTTCTTCTTTAGGGGGGAGTGATATCACCAGGGAACGGTGACAATATTCGATAGTCCAGATCACCGACTTTCGCAACCATGGGGTACGGCCCTTGCCACTGTACTAGCAACTTGTTGCGATCTGTTGGGAGAAGTAACAAAACGTCATCCCCGATCTCAAACGTCCGAGTACGTTTACCCAGGTCGTAATTTCGTTTGTACCGATTAGCCGATTTCTACATGGCCTCCCGAGCTAAAGCGCACGTATCACTGAGCTTATCTTTGAGGTCTAAGACGTACTGATACGTGGTTTTCGTTTCCGCGTCCTTTTCGCTCTTTGTCCACAAGTCCCGTAAGATCCGCATAGGACCGCGTACTACCCGACCGTAGAGCAATTCAAAGGGCGAAAACCCGGTACTCTCGTGTGGCGTCTCACGATATGCAAAGCGCACCGCACTTAAGTATCGATCCCAGTCTCTGGGTCTTTCAGAGCACATTCGTTTGAGCATTAACTTGAGAGTTCCGTTAAATCTCTCGACCATGCCGTTGCACATCGGATGGTACGGCGTTGTAGTCAGTAGGCTGATCGATAGCCAATGGCTGACTTCTTTCATGAGATCCGACGTGAACTGGCTACCCATGTCGGTAAGAACTTCCGTAGGAACCCCTACACGCGAGTACCAATCGACCAATGCCTCCGCGATCGTCACCGTATCGATGTTTTTGAGTGCTATCGCCTCCGGGTACCGAGTCGCATAATCTATTATGGTCAAGATGTAGCGGTTACCGTTGTCCGACGCCGGACGCAAGGGCCGTACCCCATGGTTGCGAAAGTCGGTGATCTGGACTATCGAATCCGTGTCGGAAACAAAATCAAAACGTTCCACGTTAACGTGCTCAAGCGGTATGTAACCAGAGCGAAGCCCCAGCACCTTCTGTCAGCCGTCACGCTAGAGACAGAAGCTAGTTCCGACCCGGACAGCTCTCATTCGGAATCCGAATATTCCGAATCCGGTAACGAAGAGGGACTGGAGGAGGCCTCGTTTGAGTCATTCCCCTCTACGGTGAGGAGAGAAAATGAAAATCACGTGCATGTAAATCCAGAATTAAGCCGAAAGCAGAAACGCGAGGCACGCGATTTATTACGCAAACATGCAAACGTATTTACTGACGTTCCCAAACTCATAGACGTTATAGAGTGCGATATCAAACTCACGTCAGATGCACCAGTGCATTCCAAACCATACCGAGTTCCTTACGAGATGCGGGAGACCATGCGCTCCGAGATCAGCGATATGCTGAAGTTAGGCGTTATCGAGAAGTCTGAATCGTGCTATGCTTCTCCGTGCAATATGCTGCGCAAGCCAGATGGCAAAATTAGGTTTGTAATTTATTTCCGTCGCCTGAACCGGTCAGTGGTGTTTGATCCGGAACCGATGCCAGATCCGGAGGCCCTGTTTGCGGAAATAGCACAGAGTCAATTTTTCACGAAAATCGACTTAACGAAGGGCTACTGGCAAATTCCGTTGGCCGTGGACGCGAAAAACAAGACCGCATTCGTAACGCCAGATGGGCACTACCAGTTTCGGGTAATGCCTTTCGGTCTTGTGACGGCCGGTGCCGTTTTTACACGGATGATGCGTAAGGTGCTGGGGGGCCTCCCGAACGTAGTTTGTTATATCGACGATGTGTTAGTTCACACAGAAACGTGGGAAGACCACCTTAAAGTGCTCACGGAGGTATTGACCAGGCTCGAACGTGCGAATCTCGCGGCAAAGCCCATGAAAACCTTTGTCGGTTACCGTAACCTAGAATTTCTCGGCCACCTAGTCGGCTCAGGGTATTTAGTCGCGAATCCTGCCTTGTTGCGGAAGATAGAGGCCTCAGAGCGACCGACAACAAAGAAGGCCTTACGAGCGTTTTTAGGGCTGACCGGATATTATAGAAAGTTCGTACCGAACTACGAAGAAATTGCGGTTCCGCTGACCGATATGACCCGGAAGCGTCAGCTCAACAAGCTAAACTGGGAGTACATACACGAGAAGGCCTATCGCACTCTGAAGGCTAAATTAGCCGAGCCTCCTATCCTACGGCAGCCAGATTTCAGCAAGCGGTTCGTAGTCCGGTGTGATGCGTCCGACATCGGAATAGGTAGCATCCTCTGACAGGAGCATGAAGGCGTCATGCATCCTGTTGCATACGCGAGTCGGAAGTTATTTGCGAGAGAGCGGAACTATTCCGCTATAGAAAGAGAATGTCTGGCCATCGTGTGGTCAGTGCGGAAATTTGAAATGTATCTGTCTTGCAGGTCTTTCACCATACAGACTGACCACAAGCCACTGCAATGTATCAACAAATTTAAGTGTGTTAATAAAAGAGTCATGAGGTGGGCCTTGTTCCTGCAAGAGTTTAGATTCGATATCGAGTCAATTGCAGGCAAATTGAACCATGGCCCAGATTTTCTAACAGGATACCAAAAAACTAAAACGACAAGTCTTGTTTACATAACGTATATATATATATATATATATATATATATATATATGTGTGTGTGTTCATTCCAGATTTGAAATAGATTAAATGTAGGAAGTTTGATTTCTGGAAAGGCGATAAGAAAATACTGCGTATTTTCTTCTTTAGGGGGGAGTGATATCACCAGGGAACGGTGACAATATTCGATAGTCCAGATCACCGACTTTCGCAACCACGGGGTACGGCCCTTGCCACTGTACTAGCAACTTGTTGCGATCTGTTGGGAGAAGTAACAAAACGTCATCCCCGATCTCAAACGTCCGAGTACGTTTACCCAGGTCGTAATTTCGTTTGTACCGATTAGCCGATTTCTACATGGCCTCCCGAGCTAAAGCGCACGTATCACTGAGCTTATCTTTGAGGTCTAAGACGTACTGATACGTGGTTTTCGTTTCCTCGTCCTTTTCGCTCTTTGTCCACAAGTCCCGTAAGATCCGCATAGGACCGCGTACTACCCGACCGTAGAGCAATTCAAAGGGCGAAAACCCGGTACTCTCGTGTGGCGTCTCACGATATGCAAAGCGCACCGCACTTAAGTATCGATCCCAGTCTCTGGGTCTTTCAGAGCACATTCGTTTGAGCATTAACTTGAGAGTTCCGTTAAATCTCTCGACCATGCCGTTGCACATCGGATGGTACGGCGTTGTAGTCAGTTGGCTGATCGATAGCCAATGGCTGACTTCTTTCATGAGATCCGACGTGAACTGGCTACCCATGTCGGTAAGAACTTCCGTAGGAACCCCTACACGCGAGTACCAATCGACCAATGCCTCCGCGATCGTCACCGTATCGATGTTTTTGAGTGCTATCGCCTCCGGGTACCGAGTCGCATAATCTATTATGGTCAAGATGTAGCGGTTACCGTTGTCCGACGCCGGATGGATCGGTCCGACCAGATCCATGGAAATTCTGCAAAAAGGCTCGTCGATCAGGGGCATCTTACCGAGAGTGGCCCCAGGCACTCTGCCTTTTGGTGTAGTTTTCTGACAAACGTGACATGACCGACAGTATTGTACTACGTCATCGTACATGCCCTTCCAATAGAACTGGGCTCTAATCCGTTCATGCGTACGGTCAATGCCTTGGTGTCCCGCCATTATTGCCTCATGGGCCATTTTCATCACATCCGGTCGCAATACGATGGGCACTACTACACGCGAACCGTCGAGATTACCTTGTTTATCTCTAACTAACCTTACCAAGAAACCCTCTTTGACCTGGAATGTGCTCCCGCTAGCGTTGTCCGATCTAGCACTCCTCCAACACGGATCTAAGGATTTATCGTCCTCCTGGGCTTTCAGAAACTCCCCGGGACTTACATTCGCGACAGGGCTAGTAACGCTGAGGCCCTTAAGGGGTTTTCACGTCTACGTTTAGCAGCCCGAGTCTCAACGGCCGATGTTACTTCAACGGGCGTTTCCACATTGCTACGCACCGCACCCGCAGCCGGTGATCCCCACGAGGGATCAGGATCATTCGGATCCCGTGCTCCGGTGACGTTGCCTATCGCCAAGTCGCATACAGCATCTTTTATTACCATAGCCTCAATCGAGCCTACAAAATACGGACATTCCACTTTAATGTCGGCTGTACGGAATCGTCTCACGGTGCAATCGAACAATTTACATTCGACCTCTTTTCCGGTGTACTGGTCCGCCGTTACTATTGTATTGCGAACGCCTGCCGATGAACAACCAGTGTCACGTAAGATCTTGGCTGGTCGACCATTCACGATCCCATCACATATGGGCAGACTTAACGCGGACCCCTGCCAAGACATTAATCCGAATGTCTTGCGTTCACATCCCGAATTTGGATTCTCCGACTTAACCGATTCAGTCCCTATCTCTCCGCTTATGGCCGACAGTGTCTCAGCGTTCCGTTTAGGCTTAGACACATGACCGTCCTGAGATTCTGAACCGCGCTGCTCTACCACAGCGTGTAAGGCTTGTGGGCTAGACCTAGACCCTGGCCTATTACCGGATTGCCTACATTCCCGAGCTACGTGCCCTAAGCCGTTGCACTTAAAACAACGAATACCCCGGAAGACTTTACTACCGGAGTACGCCCTACGCGCTCCGTTTCGCGAGGGGTTTTTATCTGAGCTATCGGTGGCCCCGATCCCGATTTCTGAGGACTGCTCTTCGGACTAATCATAAAGCTATACAAACCATGGGCAGCTGTGTATCGCTCGGCCGTATCCGCCATAGCACCTATGCTCTTACACGTCCGAAATTTGTATCTGTACCCCTCCTCTGTCATCTGGTATCGCCTAAGCAATTCGAGTTTTAATTTGTCGTAATCCATTGCATCCTCTGTGGATAACAGTGCGCACGCATCAAGCGCTTTACCGCGTAACAACGAACTCGGATGTAGAGCCCCCGTCTTTTTTTGGATAACCCTGACACGACACAACTCGCTCAAACCTCTCGAGAAACGCATCTAACCGATCGCGTTGCTCATCAAAAGCCGGAAGCTTAAATTTCGGAAGCGATTCAGACGGGTTACTATTACTGCGCTCTACTGGCTGTGAAGCCTGAATTTGTAACTTTTTTAACTCGAACTCGCGCTCGCGTTCCCTCTTGGCTACCCTTGCATCCCGTTCAGCATCTTCCCGTTGCTTCGCTTCTACGCTTAGAAACGAAATCCTGCAACGCCTCACCTGTATAACCTAACGCCTGTCCGCATTCAATTACGGACTTCATCGTATCCATGGCCATTGCTAGCCCTAATGACAATCACGAGAAAACACGCTAAGTTTACAGAAAAAAAAAATTATCCGCGACGTAGCCGAAAAAATGGTAAATACAAGTCACATCAACCGCAGTAAAAGATCTTAAACAATACGCAGAGGTACGCCCACGTTAAAACGACGGACGGAAGGATTGTTTCACAGAACACGTGGCCGTGGTGCCAGTTGCATGAAATCAGAAGGATTTACTCACCTGTTTTGAGGCTTCACCATCCCTTATGACCACATATACCACTGATTAAATAAACCTTTTCTACAGCTGAGCCTCAGCTCAACAATAACGGACTGACATCTGTAAATAACCTAACTAACCTCTGAAGACATTGTACATGACAAATAGTTATCCCATACATGTGTCGAGGGCACGAACCAGGTGTCACAGGATAATCAGCCTAGAATGTAACTTTAAAATCAGTTGTAATTCTATTACAATGATCTCAGAACACAAAATACGTCGGCTAAATACGGCAAATTCTGACACTTTAACAATACGTGTACACAGACTAAAGCTTATACATGTGCTTAATCTGAACTAAATTTCGTGTCAATCCTGGCACGCTCACCAAATGTCACACGGTACTCCGTGTGGTTCCAGGTTGTTTAAATATGATAGAGCATTTTGATGTAAATTAAATCTGACTGCGGAAGGACACCCTGGTGCAAGTACACTCACGTCTAAAAAGTGAAACAACACCTTTTAACAGAAACAATATAATTAAAAGAAAAGATATGGCAACCGTTATACTCACACTATCAGAGCAAAGTAAATACCATCACAGCTCTGGAGTAATTCCTATTAACTCACAGGAACAACTCGAGACACATAAAAGAGTCATATGACACACGTAAACACAAAGTTCTCCTCTGGGTGACGACACAGACACTGCATTAACAACACAACACACGAACAAGGAAAGTCTTTACGGCGCCCGCGAATCCAGTATCGCTCCAGTGAATATATTCAATACGCCGATAGTCCGTTCAATCTGTCCGGCCTATGGCACGTGCACAGGCGTACGGCTCCAATCTGCCAAACGATTAGCAGTCAGGCTTCCGCCCCGCGTGGTCGATCCCGTAAACCACCCTACCTTCAGGACTCGGTGGTCCTGATACAAACAGTCTTACACAATCCATAGATTTCAGGTCCTGACAGCATGAGTATTCCCTCATGGAATATCACTGACCTGTTGCCGGCCCGGTACGTAGGATCCGGCCATCCACTGAGACATCTGAACACGTGGAAAAAAATCTATTTTCTCGACGACTAAAAGCAGTTAATGGGCAACTTACACCCGCAACGAAGTCATCAGCAAGGTTTCTGTCGGCTAACACTTGTCGACTGCCCGTACTTTCCCCGTACGCGACTCTGAGGAGACTTCGTCCCGCTACCTCGTTATGACATGAACAGCACCTGCGTACACACGCAGTTTTTTAACAGATATCCCCCCCGTTCCGCCCCTTTTGGGGTCTTATATAGTGATGCACCCGGTCAACCCCTGGCCTAGCCCTACCCTCCAAACTACATTCCCGCCATTCCTAAACCCGGCGCACACCCGCCTACGACATACAAAAGAACCTGAATTAAACCTGTTCTCTAAAATCGGCTTGTCACCGCTCTCTGGTGACATCACTAACCCAATTAAAAGAAAGTACACCGCATTGTCACCGTTCCCTGGTGACAGTACTCCGTGTGGTTCCAGGTTGTAACTATAAAACAACAAGGTAAAGAATATACAGATATAGAACAAGAAGCAATTCAAATGTGTATGGTTATAAATCTTGCGAGTACAGAGTATCCCCAGGTGAAACTATGTAGTAGTAAATATGTCTGTAAAAAGGTGTGGACTGGGGTTAGAATAAAATATTTAGTTTTTTTTTTTCTGTGAAAAAATGAAAACGCCATATGGTAACAGTGATTAGAAACAAAATTAAGAGGATGGTTCAAGTCGAACGGCTGCAGACTGTGTGGGTAGATTTATTTCAAGCTTAATAAATAAATTGGAGGTTCGCATACGAACCACTTCAGTTCTCTAGGGAAATTGAAAGAAATGTTGCAGACGATATGCCTGGTTGGTACCGGCTCTTGTAATAGTTTGATTATTATCCATGTGACTAAGAGTGGATTTCATGTTCTGAATTGTCGGTAAAGGAAGGCCAAGGAAAACGTAATTCCACATGAGTTAATCCTTAATGTTCACAGTGTATCTTAATACAGACCTAGGGAAAGTAAATCTGGTGATATTTAACCGGTGTTACAGGTAATAGTTATAATTTTAGACCATACCAGCGTATGGAGAAGTGATAGTTGAATGGCGTCATTGATTCAATTGCGTTAAGGCTCTAATGTCTCGATTGATTTTCTACCTTCCAATCGTTCTCCGGAAATGGGACAGCATTTTTAAGAGAAAAGGCAATTGATGACAGAATAACCATCAAATGACCCGCCCTGTCGCTAGGATCCTTAAACTCTTAGCTGGCATGGAACAGTTTTACTAGGTTTAAGACTTCTTTATTTAGTCAAATCTTTTTTTCAAAACCACAACAATATATAGGATGCACCGATTTTTATTATTTTTTCAGGTACTTCCTGACGTTTTTATTAAAATACATATTTCACTGAGATGAAAAAGTATCCTTCCCTGGACATCTAGCGGTAAGAAATTCAAAAGTAAAGACTGTGTTAGCTTATAACCATCTTCGAGATATTGCAGCTTCACATATTGTTTTACATTAAGACAAAATATATAGCTATTATCACAGACTGCTGGCACGTTAATATACATCAGTCATTATATGTTGCAGGTGTTGATTAATTACAAACGAACCATGAGACTACAGACGTCTGCACTCTTTGCCTCTCCAGGTAAAGGGCTCTGTATTCCTTCTTACTTTCGAAAAGAGATAAAAATTGAACCATGTATTAAATAAAGTTATCAAACAATTTTTATTTCTTTCGTTTAATTCTAAGACTGGATGATATGTACCACATAACTGTAATATATTATATTCTGGACTATGTCCGTTAGAATGGTAAACATGAATCCTGCTTTCCTGGAACAGATTATGTGAAATCAGTTACTCGGGGATAAAGATCTATAGACCAGACTGATGCCAACGATTTCTTTTACCAGGACTTTTCAGGAACAAATATTAGATGATTGAAGGCTTAAGATTTATGATAAGTGACTAAGCATTATAAAGGGCCGTTTTATGTGCTTTTTACCTTTACATGTGTATACGGGATACCGGAACGCTGATCGCAAATGCAGCACAAACTTAACATTTGGTAGGATTTTCACAGGAGAATTTTTTTTTAAAGTCAGGTGAATAAAAACCATCGGTCGTCTGCCCGTCTAGTCGTTCTGACGCTTCCAGGGAATAAATCATTACGGTTACAAACAGAAATAATTTCAAATCTAGGACGGTCCTTTGAAATTCTCCATGGAGGAAAAAATAAGTGACCTAATTCTAGCGAGAGGAAGGGAAATGGCGTGATTCGGATGACCCCAAATTAAGCTGCTTCTACGTGTTAATGGGTACTGAGAAAATATATTGTTTTGATTCAAATATTTAAATAATGTGCGTTATCTATACTTTTCGGGCAATAAGCAGAAAAGGGTTTTAACATAAATGGACTGGTATTCTGCGAGTTGTGGGGCAAAATAGTTTGATTATAAACGTGCATGTAACATGCAGGTGGCGCTACCTGTGTTCACCTAATATCTACAAGGCAAAATGTCATTCTCTTAATTAACCCATGTAAGTCGGACAATAAATCTCTTTACTTTTATATCATGGAATAAGGGTAATAAAAATAAGTATCCATTGAGCTTACTCATCTTAAACATTTTATTTCATACTTGATTTCATGCGTTGGCATATTTACCGTTGTAATGTCTCGTACCTAATATATCTGAGGCTAGGACCACTGGATTTTAGGAGCCTGTGACTGGTAACCCAATGGGATATACAAAAAATGCCAATTATGCTGATTTGGTTCATCTGAACTGCTCTAGTCTTTCTACTTAGCCCAGAAAAATATAAACACTCCTTCTATTATGTAGAGGTTAACTGTTCCTGAGGGTATGTACAATGTTATAATGGATTGTTGTCAAAAGAAGCTTCATCAAATTTCGCGTATTACACTATTTGACTTATGCGTTTGTCTGCCAACAAATAAGTGAATAGGTGGTACTCTGCTATAGCAGATGAAAAAAGATATGTTGGCCGATTTTATTTTCCATGACTTGTATTAATGTTTGAGGTAAAGCGAAGCGTAATGAATCAGGGGCTACTTTGCCAACGGCACATGTTTACACACTATGTCATTGTACGTATTTAAACGTAAGCAGATACCATACCACGCTAGGTATTACTAGGTATCATCCACACAAGGGTTATTTATTTATTTGCAATTAAGTAAAATAGGGAAACTAATATCATTGATCTGCTTGTCTGATTAACAGCCCGAGGTCATCTTGTGCTTGTTTCGATTTAATAGCCCGCTAACTACCTGGTTATATTAGGCCCAGGAAATTCAATATCCTGAAATCTGTGCAACTACACCACACACGAACGCACTATTGCTTGATTGCTTTAAAAAAGAGACATAGATAAAGGTCAATGAAGTTTTTCTAGTTCAATCACTGCTGTGAGTTGCATTTGCTATTACTTTTAATAAAGTTAAATGCAGCAGCAGCTTATGTATTACAGTGAGGAGGCCAGTGTAGTGAAGACTTTTAAGTGTCAATTATATCATTTTCCTGAACTCGGTTTGCCTTTCACATTCTGTTGGAGGAAATAATAGGAAATAGCATAAGACGAACAAGACCTTGGTGTTGATGAAACGTTTTAAGTGGATTGGCACTGCGTGAGTGCTACTGTAGAACAGACACTGAAGAATTTAATTAGAATGTTTATCCATCCTGACGGAGAAGACATTTTCTGAGCTATAAATAAACATCTATTTTTAACCAACTAGCAGATCATTGATTTGGAGGTCATGCATGTCGCAGTTAATTATACGAAATACCAGCTGCTTGACAATAGTTGCTGTATGAATTTCATGTTTACCTGCGACGTTTTCCCTTCTAAACAATTCTGATATTAAATATCATACTATATATGAATTATATCTATAATTCATATATATATATATATATATATATATATATATATATATATATTATGATTAAAAATTCGTTTCTAGTTTTTACTAAGGTTGTAACATTTTTCCTAAAGCAGAAACATCGTAATAGCTTGCAGGTTACATGTTGTTTTGTGGTTTGTTCCACACTTTCGTACTTCTGATAATATATATTCTGTGGCTTGCCATAGCATGTTCAACACTGCTTATTCTGAGCCCGAAACATTGCGCAGCATAGTTTACAAGGATAGGCGTCCTAGTGTTAGCATCAATTGTCATATAACCTTGATGACTCTATTGACCGAAGAGGCTCAGCATTTCATGAAGACCTTTCATGCCTTAACGTTTGGAAGCACGGTCATTATACCTTTGTCGAATGTGTTCTATAAAAGCTTTAACCATACGAGTATTCCCATTCCGGGGACGGGGAAGCCAATGTCTCGAAAGTTGTATAGATATTTTCTCTTTTGTTTACAGTTCAAAAGAGACTGAATTATCAGAGCTAATTAAAATAGACCGTATAAACGCCACGTTACTCTCTCTCTCTCTCTCTCTCTCTCTCTCTCTCTCTCTCTCTCTCTCTCTCACTGTTTCTCGTCCGATGCCTCTTAGGCACTACGCAGATGCAGTTTCTTTTATATTTCGAGAAAACATAGTACAAGCATTCTCTCGCAGTGGTCCGTACATATTTATTGGACTAAATGACAAATGCAGAAGTTATTGTTTTTTCACCTAACTGGTGTTTGAGTAAATCCCAGTGCAGATTACGATTTGGACGTTCGTAAAATGTAGGTTTCGTCTTATTAAAACGATGTGTACCCTGTCGTTTTACCCAGAAAAGCCATAGACCTACGAAAAATGCAAGGTCCGCATAGTATGAGCACCAGAGACTGTTTTCGTATGTATTGGTCGTACTGCTGTTTTCTCACTCACGCTGTTAAATGGCGCTCGTACAGCTTATGATGATGATTACGCGCGATGAATGGTAATTTGTGAATAAAAATCATCAGGTTAACAGAGGATTTCCTTACTGGCTGACGCAATGTCCCGATTTATATGTTCCGATTCCGTTGAACGTTACAGGATACATATCTGCCTAAAATGGTTGGAGAGGGTGTTGTGCTTTTTAAACCACGTCTCTTTTGTACCAAAATATTGATGATGTTAAACTGAATCAGCTGAACGTAAATCAGGCCATTTGGTTTTATCGGTTCATGTACTTTATTTTCTAGCTACTTTGATTGTACCAGATGCAAGAAATGTTGTTGCGAAGAATTATGGCAACAGTAGATAGCTTAAAAGAAGTTCATGAATGCTAATACGAAGGTACAGGAAGCTAGGAGCAATTAAGATTGTAACCTAGTGATCCTTGCCCACGGCACTGAACATTAACATTCGAGTATTCGGTCCAGAAAGATAATCTAAACCGGCAATTTCCAAATATATGCATAGCCCAGATTTAAATATGGTCCAGAACATTACCAGAATTCTAATGTCTATCAACTACTGTACATACTGTGTTTTTCATTTCTGTTTCAGCTGGTGGTAGACGGAACTCAGTTGGAGTGAATGTTATAAAAAGCAGAAATGCTTTCCTTTCATAATTGCGTAAATAGTTCAAAGGTTCAAAGCTCTATATTTACATGGAATACCTGTACCCTGTCTACATAACGAGTTATTTATATATGGTACAGCTGCTGTTAGACTGAACTGGGTGAGAGTTTTAAAGCCTGAAATGTAATATTGCAGATAATTCCCAGGTTCAAAGGTGGAATCAGTAGTAAACCAGAACTCACCATTGTAAGCTCGTGGTACAAACATTTACACTCGCAGACAGAAAGTGTGACATCAGACTCAATTTAAAAAAGAAATCAAGGTTGAATAATTGTTATCGACAGACTCGGGATCCTGATATTATTTATTTAAATTTGTTGGGGCGACAACAGAGTTATATGACTTATAGACTGGAGGGCAGACATTATCCATGTTCCATGATCCATGATCCATGTTCAGTTTCCTGAATGGAAATCACCTGATTTTGCGCGATATTTCGATTCGTTTCCTCACTTCACCACAAGTACACATATCCGTTTCACCGTATCACCAACGATAGGCCATGGATCTATCCTTTACAACAAGTAGACAGTATCGCCATAACAGGCCATGGACCTACCTTTATAACAAACAGACAGTATCGCCAATAACAGGCCATGGATCCATCCTTTTTAACAAACAGAAAGTATCGCCAATAACAGGCCATGGATCCATCCTTTTTAACAAACAGAAAGTAACGCCAATAACAAGCCATGGATCCATCCTTTTTAACAAACAGAAAGTATCGCCAATAACAGGCCATGGATCCATCCTTTTTTACAAACAGAAAGTATCGCCAATAACAGGCCATGGATCCATCCTTTTTAACAAACAGAAAGTAGCGCCAATAACAGGCCATGGATCCATCCTTTTTAACAAATAGACAGTATCGCCAATAACAGGCCATGGATCTATCCTTTATAACAAACAGACATTACGCCAATAACAGCCCATGGATTTATCCTCTATAACAAACAGACAGTATCGCCAATATCAGGCCATTGATCTATCCTTTAAAAGAAATAGACAGTATCACCAACGATAGGCCATGGATCTATCCTTTTTTTAACAAATAGACAGTATCGCCATAACAGGCCATGAATCTACTTTTATAAAAAAAAACAGACAGTATCGCCAATAAAAGGCCATTGATCTATTCCCTTATAACATATGGACAGTATCACCATCAGAGGCCATGTATCTATTTAAAAAAAACACAGTATCGCCAATAACAGGCCATTGATCTATCCTTTTTAACAAATAGACAATATCGCCAGTAACAGGCCATGGATCTATTCATTTTGACAAATAGACAGTATCGTCAATAACAGGCCATGGATCTATACTTTATACCAAATATACACTATCGCCAATAACAGGCCATGGATCTATCCTTTATAAGAAATAGACAGTATCGCCAATAACAAGCCATTGATCTACCTTTATAACAAACAGACAGTATCGCCAATAACAGGCCATGGATCCATCATTTTTAAGAAATAAACAGTATCGCCAATAACAGGCCATGGATCAATCCTTTATAACAAAAAGACAGTATCGCCAATAACAGCCAATGGATCTATCCTTAATAACAAACAGACAGTATCGCCAATAGCAGGCCATTGATCTTTTCTTCATAACAAATGGACAGTATCGCCATAACAGGCCATGGATCTACTTTAAAATAACAGACAGTATCGCCAATAACAGGCCATTGATCTATCCTTTTTAACAAATAGACAGTATCGTCAATAACAGGCCATGGATCTATACTTTATAACTAATATACACTATCGCCATTAACAGGCCATGGATCTATCCTTTTGAACAGATAGACAGTATCGCCAATTATAAGCCATGGATCTACTTCTATAAAAAAAAAAAGACAGTATCGCCAATAACAGGCCATTGATCTATCCTTTTTAACAAATAGACAGTATCGTCAATAACAGGCCATGGATCTATACGTTATAACAAATATTCACCATCGCCAATAACAGGCCATGGATCTATCCTTTATAAGAAATAGACAGTATCGCCAATAACAAGCCATTGATCTATCCTTTATAACAAACAGACAGTATCGCCAATAACAGGCCATGGATCCATCATTTTTTTAGAAATAAACAGTATCGCCAATAACAGGCCACGGATCAATCCTTTATAACAAAAAGACAGTATCGCTAATAACAGTCCATGGATCTATCCTTAATAACAAACAGACAGTATCGCCAATAGCAGGCCATTGATCTTTTCTTCATAACAAATGGACAGTATCGCCATAACAGGCCATGGATCCATCATTTTTAAGAAATAAACAGTATCGCCAATAACAGGCCATGGATCAATCCTTTATAACAAAAAGACAGTATCGCCAATAACAGCCCATGGATCTATCCTTAATAACAAACAGACAGTATCGCCAATAGCAGGCCATTGATCTTTTCTTCATAACAAATGGACAGTATCGCCATAACAGGCCATGGATCTACTTTAAAAAAACAGACAGTATCGCCAATAACAGGCCATTGATCTATCCTTTTTAACAAATAGACAGTATCGTCAATAACAGGCCATGGAACTATACTTTATAACTAATATACACTATCGCCATTAACAGGCCATGGATCTATCCTTTTGAACAGATAGACAGTATCGCCAATTATAAGCCATGGATCTACTTCTATAAAAAAACAGACAGTATCGCCAATAACAGGCCATTGATCTATCCTTTTTAACAAATAGACAGTATCGTCAATAACAGGCCATGGATCTATACGTTATAACAAATATTCACCATCGCCAATAACAGGCCATGGATCTATCCTTTATAAGAAATAGACAGTATCGCCAATAACAAGCCATTGATCTATCCTTTATAACAAACAGACAGTATTGCCAATAACAGGCCATGGATCCATCATTTTTTAGAAATAAACAGTATCGCCAATAACAGGCCACAGATCAATCCTTTATAACAAAAAGACAGTATCGCCAATAACAGTCCATGGATCTATCCTTAATAACAAACAGACAGTATCGCCAATAGCAGGCCATTGATCTTTTCTTCATAACAAATGGACAGTATCGCCATAACAGGCCATGGATCTACTTTAAAAAAACAGACAGTATCGCCAATATCAGGCCATTGATCTATCCTTTTTAACAAATAGACAGTATCGTCAATAACAGGCCATGGATCTATACTTTATAACTAATATACACTATCGCCAATAACAGGCCATGGATATATCCTTTATAAGAAATAGACAGTATCGCCAATAACAAGCCATTGATCTACCTTTATAACAAACAGAGAGAATCGCCAATAACAGGCCATGGATCTATCCTTTATAACAAATAGACACTATCGCCAATAACAGGCCATGGATCTATCCTTTTGAACAGATAGACAGTATCGCCAATTACAAGCCATGGATCTACTTCTATAAAAAAACAGACAGTATCGCCAATAACAGGCCATTCGTCTATCCTTTTAACAAATAGACAGTATCGTCAATAACAGGCCATGGATCTAAACGTTATAACAAATATACACCATCGCCTATAACAGGCCATGGATCTATCCTTTATTAAAAGAAGACAGTATCGCCAATAACAAGCCATTGATCTATCCTTAATAACAAACAAACAGTATCGCCAATAACAGGCCATTAATCTTTCCTTCATAACAAATGGACAGTATCGACATAACAGGCCATGGATCTACTTTAAAAAAAAGACAGTATCGCCAATAACAGGCCATTTATCCATCCTTTTTAACAAATAGAGAGAATCGCCAATAACAGGCCATGGATCTATACTTTATAACAAATAGACACTATCGCCAATAACAGGCCATGGATCTATCCTTTATAAGAAATAGACAGTATCGCCAATAACAAGCCATTGATCTACTTTTATAACAAACGGACAGTATCGCCAATAACAGGCCATGGATCTATCCTTTTGAACAGATAGACAGTATCGCCAATGACAAGCCATGGATTTAATTTTATAAAAAAAAAACAGACAGTATCGCCTGTAACAGGCCATTGATCTATCCTTTTTAACAAATAGACAGTATCGTCAATAACAGGCCATGGATCTATACTTTATAATAAATATACACAATCGCCAATAACAGGCCATGGATCTATCCTTTATAAGAAATAGACAGTATCGCCAATAACAAGCCATTAATCTACCTTTATGACAAATGGACAGTATCTCCAATAAAAGGCCATGGATCTATCCGTTTGAACAGATAGACAGTATCGTCAATAACAGGCTATGGATCTATACTTTATAACAAATATACACTATCGCCAATAACAGGCCATGGATCTATCCTTTCTAAGAAATAGACAGTATTGCCAATAACAAGCCATTGATCTACCCTTTATAACAAACCGACAACAAAGCCAATAACAGGCCATGGATCTATCCTTTATAAGAAACAGACAGTATCGCCAATAACAAGCCATTGATCTACCTTTATAACAAACAGACAGTATCGCCCATAACAAGCCATTGATCTATCTTTTTAAACAAACAGACAGTATCGCCAATAACAGGCCATTGATCTGTCCTTTTGAACAGATAGACAGTATCGCCAATTACAAGCCATGGATCTACTTCTATAAAAAAACAGACAGTATCGCCAATAACAGGCCATTCATCTATCCTTTTTAACAAATAGACAGTATCGTCAATAACAGGCCATGGATCTATACGTTATAACAAATATACACCATCGCCTATAACAGGCTATGGATCTATCCTTTATAAAAAAAGACAGTATCGCCAATAACAAGCCATTGATCTATCCTTAATAACAAACAGACAGTATCGCCAATAACAGGCCATTAATCCTTCCTTTATAACAAATGGACAGTATCGCCATAACAGGCCATGGATCTACTTTAAAAAAAAGGACAGTATCGCCAATAACAGGCCATGGATCTATCCTTTTTAACAAATAGACAGTATCGTCAATAACAGGCCATGGATCTATACTTTATAACAAATATACACTATCGCCAATAACAGGCCATGGATCTATCCTTTATAAGAAATAGACAGTATCGCCAATAACAAGCCATTGATCTACCTTTATAACAAACAGAGAGAATCACCAATAACAGGCCATGGATCTATACTTTATAACAAATAGACACTATCGCCAATAACAGGCCATGGATCTATCCTTTATAAGAAATAGACAGTATCGCCAATAACAAGCCATTGATCTACCTTTATAACAAACAGGCAGTATCTCCAATAACAGGCCATGGATCTATCCTTTTGATCAGATAGACAGTATCGTCAATAACATGCCATGGATCTATCCTTTATAAGAAATAGACAGTATCGCCAATAACAAGCCATTGATCTACCTTTATAACAAACAGACAGTATCGCCAATAACAAGCCATTAATCTATCTTTTTAAACAAACAGACGGTATCGCCAATAACAGGCCATGGATCTATCCTTTATAAGAAATAGACAGTATCACCAATAACAAGCCATTGATCTACCTTTATAACAAACAGACAGTATCGCCAATAACAAGCCATTGATCTATCTTTTTAAACAAACAGACAGTATCGCCAATAACAGGCCATGGATCCATCATTTTTAACAAATAAACAGTATCGCCAATAAGAGGTCATGGATCTATCCTTTATAACAAAAAAACAGTATCGCCAATAACAGCCCATGGATCTATCCTTAATAACAAACAGACATTATCGCCAATAACAGGCCATTGATCTTTCCTTCATAACAAATGGACAGTATCGCCAATTACAAGCCATGGATCTACTTTTATAAAAAAAAAAAAGACAGTATCCCCAATAACAGGCCATTGATCTATTCTTTTTAACAAATAGACAGTATCGTCAGTAACAGGCCATGGATCTATCATTTTTAACAAATAAACAGTATCGCCAATAAGAGGCCATGGATCTATCCTTTATAACAAAAAGACAGTATCGCCAATAACAGCCCATGGATCTATCCTTATTAACAAACAGAGAGTATCGCCAATAACAGGCCATTGATCCTATACTTTATAACAAATATACTCAACCGCCAATAACAGGCCATGGATCTATCCTTTATAAGAAAAAGACAGTATCGCCAATAACAAGCCATGGATCTATACTTTATAACAAATATACACTCTCGCCAATAACAGGCCATGTATCTATCCTTTTGATCAGATAGACAGTTTCGCCAATGACAAGCCATGGATCTAATTTTATAAAAAAAAAACAGACACTATCGCCTGTAACAGGCCATTGATCTATCCGTTTAACAAATAGACAGTATCGTCAATAACAGGCCATGGATTTATACTTTATAACAAATATACACAACCGCCAATAACAGGCCATGGATCTATCCATTATAAGAAATAGACAATATCGCCAATAACAAGCCATTGATCTACCTTTATAACAAACAGACAATATCTGCAATAATGGGCCATGGATCTATCCTTTTGAACAGATAGACAGTATCGTCAATAAAAGGCCATGGATCTATACTTTATAACAAATATACACTATCGCCAATAACAGGCCATGGATCTATCCTTTTTAAGAAATAGACAGTATCGCCAATAACAAGCCATTGATCTACCATTATAACAAACAGACAGTATCGCCAATAACAGGCCATGGATCTATCATTTTTAACAAATAAACAGTATCGCCAATAAGAGGCCATGGATCTATCCTTTATAACAAAAAGACAGTATCGCCAATAGCAGGCCATTGATCTTTTCTTCATAACAAATGGACAGTATCGCCATAACAGGCCATGGATCTACTTTAAAAAAACAGACAGTATCGCCAATATCAGGCCATTGATCTATCCTTTTTAACAAATAGACAGTATCGTCAATAACAGGCCATGGATCTATACTTTATAACTAATATACACTATCGCCAATAACAGGCCATGGATATATCCTTTATAAGAAATAGACAGTATCGCCAATAACAAGCCATTGATCTACCTTTATAACAAACAGAGAGAATCGCCAATAACAGGCCATGGATCTATCCTTTATAACAAATAGACACTATCGCCAATAACAGGCCATGGATCTATCCTTTTGAACAGATAGACAGTATCGCCAATTACAAGCCATGGATCTACTTCTATAAAAAAACAGACAGTATCGCCAATAACAGGCCATTCGTCTATCCTTTTAACAAATAGACAGTATCGTCAATAACAGGCCATGGATCTAAACGTTATAACAAATATACACCATCGCCTATAACAGGCCATGGATCTATCCTTTATTAAAAGAAGACAGTATCGCCAATAACAAGCCATTGATCTATCCTTAATAACAAACAAACAGTATCGCCAATAACAGGCCATTAATCTTTCCTTCATAACAAATGGACAGTATCGACATAACAGGCCATGGATCTACTTTAAAAAAAAGACAGTATCGCCAATAACAGGCCATTTATCCATCCTTTTTAACAAATAGAGAGAATCGCCAATAACAGGCCATGGATCTATACTTTATAACAAATAGACACTATCGCCAATAACAGGCCATGGATCTATCCTTTATAAGAAATAGACAGTATCGCCAATAACAAGCCATTGATCTACTTTTATAACAAACGGACAGTATCGCCAATAACAGGCCATGGATCTATCCTTTTGAACAGATAGACAGTATCGCCAATGACAAGCCATGGATTTAATTTTATAAAAAAAAAACAGACAGTATCGCCTGTAACAGGCCATTGATCTATCCTTTTTAACAAATAGACAGTATCGTCAATAACAGGCCATGGATCTATACTTTATAATAAATATACACAATCGCCAATAACAGGCCATGGATCTATCCTTTATAAGAAATAGACAGTATCGCCAATAACAAGCCATTAATCTACCTTTATGACAAATGGACAGTATCTCCAATAAAAGGCCATGGATCTATCCGTTTGAACAGATAGACAGTATCGTCAATAACAGGCTATGGATCTATACTTTATAACAAATATACACTATCGCCAATAACAGGCCATGGATCTATCCTTTCTAAGAAATAGACAGTATTGCCAATAACAAGCCATTGATCTACCCTTTATAACAAACCGACAACAAAGCCAATAACAGGCCATGGATCTATCCTTTATAAGAAACAGACAGTATCGCCAATAACAAGCCATTGATCTACCTTTATAACAAACAGACAGTATCGCCCATAACAAGCCATTGATCTATCTTTTTAAACAAACAGACAGTATCGCCAATAACAGGCCATTGATCTGTCCTTTTGAACAGATAGACAGTATCGCCAATTACAAGCCATGGATCTACTTCTATAAAAAAACAGACAGTATCGCCAATAACAGGCCATTCATCTATCCTTTTTAACAAATAGACAGTATCGTCAATAACAGGCCATGGATCTATACGTTATAACAAATATACACCATCGCCTATAACAGGCTATGGATCTATCCTTTATAAAAAAAGACAGTATCGCCAATAACAAGCCATTGATCTATCCTTAATAACAAACAGACAGTATCGCCAATAACAGGCCATTAATCCTTCCTTTATAACAAATGGACAGTATCGCCATAACAGGCCATGGATCTACTTTAAAAAAAAGGACAGTATCGCCAATAACAGGCCATGGATCTATCCTTTTTAACAAATAGACAGTATCGTCAATAACAGGCCATGGATCTATACTTTATAACAAATATACACTATCGCCAATAACAGGCCATGGATCTATCCTTTATAAGAAATAGACAGTATCGCCAATAACAAGCCATTGATCTACCTTTATAACAAACAGAGAGAATCACCAATAACAGGCCATGGATCTATACTTTATAACAAATAGACACTATCGCCAATAACAGGCCATGGATCTATCCTTTATAAGAAATAGACAGTATCGCCAATAACAAGCCATTGATCTACCTTTATAACAAACAGGCAGTATCTCCAATAACAGGCCATGGATCTATCCTTTTGATCAGATAGACAGTATCGTCAATAACATGCCATGGATCTATCCTTTATAAGAAATAGACAGTATCGCCAATAACAAGCCATTGATCTACCTTTATAACAAACAGACAGTATCGCCAATAACAAGCCATTAATCTATCTTTTTAAACAAACAGACGGTATCGCCAATAACAGGCCATGGATCTATCCTTTATAAGAAATAGACAGTATCACCAATAACAAGCCATTGATCTACCTTTATAACAAACAGACAGTATCGCCAATAACAAGCCATTGATCTATCTTTTTAAACAAACAGACAGTATCGCCAATAACAGGCCATGGATCCATCATTTTTAACAAATAAACAGTATCGCCAATAAGAGGTCATGGATCTATCCTTTATAACAAAAAAACAGTATCGCCAATAACAGCCCATGGATCTATCCTTAATAACAAACAGACATTATCGCCAATAACAGGCCATTGATCTTTCCTTCATAACAAATGGACAGTATCGCCAATTACAAGCCATGGATCTACTTTTATAAAAAAAAAAAAGACAGTATCCCCAATAACAGGCCATTGATCTATTCTTTTTAACAAATAGACAGTATCGTCAGTAACAGGCCATGGATCTATCATTTTTAACAAATAAACAGTATCGCCAATAAGAGGCCATGGATCTATCCTTTATAACAAAAAGACAGTATCGCCAATAACAGCCCATGGATCTATCCTTATTAACAAACAGAGAGTATCGCCAATAACAGGCCATTGATCCTATACTTTATAACAAATATACTCAACCGCCAATAACAGGCCATGGATCTATCCTTTATAAGAAAAAGACAGTATCGCCAATAACAAGCCATGGATCTATACTTTATAACAAATATACACTCTCGCCAATAACAGGCCATGTATCTATCCTTTTGAACAGATAGACAGTTTCGCCAATGACAAGCCATGGATCTAATTTTATAAAAAAAAAACAGACACTATCGCCTGTAACAGGCCATTGATCTATCCGTTTAACAAATAGACAGTATCGTCAATAACAGGCCATGGATTTATACTTTATAACAAATATACACAACCGCCAATAACAGGCCATGGATCTATCCATTATAAGAAATAGACAATATCGCCAATAACAAGCCATTGATCTACCTTTATAACAAACAGACAATATCTGCAATAATAGGCCATGGATCTATCCTTTTGAACAGATAGACAGTATCGTCAATAAAAGGCCATGGATCTATACTTTATAACAAATATACACTATCGCCAATAACAGGCCATGGATCTATCCTTTATAAGAAATAGACAGTATCGCCAATAACAAGCCATTGATCTACCATTATAACAAACAGACAGTATCGCCAATAACAGGCCATGGATCTATCATTTTTAACAAATAAACAGTATCGCCAATAAGAGGCCATGGATCTATCCTTTATAACAAAAAGACAGTATCGCCAATAACAGCCCATGGATCTATCCTTATTAACAAACAGACAGTATCGCCAATAACAGGCCATTGATCCATCATTTTTAACAAATAAACAGTATCGCCAATAAGAGGCCATGGATCTATCCTTTATAACAAACAGACAGTATCGCCAATAACAGCCCATACATCTATCCTTATTAACAAACAGAGAGTATCGCCAATAACAGGCCATTGATCCATCATTTTTAACAAATAAACTGTATCGCCAATAAGAGGCCATGGATCTATCCTTTATAACAAAAAGACAGTATCGCCAATAACAGCCCATGGATCTATCCTTATTAACAAACAGACAGTATCGCCAATAACAGGCTATTGATCTTTCCTTCATAACAAATGGACAGGATCCCCAAAACATGCCATGGATCTACCTTAAAAAAAAACAGAGAGTATCGCCAATAACAGGCCATTGATCTATCCTTTTTAACAAATAGACAGTATCGCCATAACAGGCCATGGATCTATACTTTATAACAAATATACACTATCGCCAATAACAGGCAATGAATCTATCCTTTATAAGAAATAGACAGTATCGCCAATAACAAGCCATTGATATACCTTTATAACAATCAGACAGTATCGCCAATAACAGGCCATGGATCTATCCTTTTGAACAGATAGACAGTATCGCCAATAACAAGCCATGGATCTGCTATTATAAAAAAAACAGACAGTATCGCCAATAACAGGCCATTGATCTATCCTTTTTACCAAATAGACAGTATCGTCAATAACAGGCCATGGATCTATACTTTATAACAAATATACACTATCGCCAATAACAGGCCATGGATCTATCCTTTATAACAAAAAGACAGTATCGCCAATAACAGCCCATGAATCTATCCTTAATAACAAACAGACAGTATCGCCAATAACAGGCCATTTGATCTTTCCTTTATAACAAATGGACAGTATCGCCATAACAGGCCATGGATCTACTTTAAAACAAATATGCACTATCGCATATAACAGGCCTTGGATCTTTTCTTTTTAAGAAATAGACAGTATCGCCAATAACAAGCCATTGATCTGCCTTTATAACAAACAGACAGTATCGCCAATAAAAGGCCATGGATCTATCCTTTTGAACAGATAGATAGTATCGCCAATTACAAGCCATGGATCTACTTTTATAAAAAAAACAGACAGTATCGTCAATAAGAAGCCATTGATCTATCCTTTTTAACAAATAGACAGTATCGTCAATAACAGGCCATGGATCTATACTTTATAACAAATATACACTATCGCCAATAACAGGCCATGGATCTATCCTTTATAAGAAATAGACAGTATCGCCAATCACAAGCCACTGATCTACCTTTATAACAAACAGACTGTTTCGCCAATAACAGGCCATGGATCTATCCTTTTGAACAGATAGATAGTATCTCCAATTACAAGCCAAGGATCTACTTTTATAAAAAAAAAAAACAGACAGTATCGCCAGTAACAGGCCATTGATCTATCCTTTTTAACAAATAGACAGAATCGTCAATAACAGGCCATGGATCTATACTTTATAACAAATATACACTATCGCCAATAACAGGCCATGGATCTATCCTTTATAAGAAATAGTCAGTATCGCCAATAACAGGCCATGGATCTATCCTTTTTAACAAATAGACAGTATCGCCAATAACAGGCCATGGATCTATCCTTAATAACAAACAGACAGTATCGTCAATAACAGGCCATGGATCTATCCTTAATAACAAACAGACAGTATCGCCAATAACAGGCCATTGATCTTTCCTTTATAACAAATGGACAGTATCGCCATAACAGGCCATGGATCTACTTAAAAAAAACAGACAGTATCGTCAATAAGAGGCCATTGATCTATCCTTTTTAACAAATAGACAGTATCTCAATAACAGGCCATGGATCTATACTTTATAACAAATATACACTATTGCCAATAACAGGCCATGGATCTATCCTTTATAACAAAAAGACAGTATCGCCAATAGCAGCCCATGGATCTATCCTTAATAACAAACAGACAGTATCGCCAATAACAGGCCATTGATCTTTCCTTTATAACAAATTGACAGTATCGCCATAACAGGCAATGGATCTACTTTAAAGAAAACAGACACTATCGCCTGTAACAGGCCATTGATCTATCCGTTTAAACAAATAGACAGTATCGTCAATAACAGGCCATGGATTTATACTTTATAACAAATATACACAACCGCCAATAACAGGCCATGGATCTATCCTTTATAACAAATAGACAGTATCGCCAATAACAAGCCATTGATCTACCTTTATAACAAACAGACAGTATCTGCAATAATAGGCCATGGATCTATCCTTTTGAACAGATAGACAGTATCGTCAATAAAAGGCCATGGATCTATACTTTATAACAAATATACACTATCGCCAATAAGAGGCCATGGATCTATCCTTTATAACAAACAGACAGTATCGCCAATAACAGCCCATGGATCTATCCTTATTAACAAACAGACAGTATCGCCAATAACAGGCCATGGATCCATCATTTTTAACAAATAAACTGTATCGCCAATAAGAGGCCATGGATCTATCCTTTATAACAAACAGACAGTATCGCCAATAACAGGCCATTGATCTATCATTTTTAACAAACAGACAGTATCGCCAATAACAGGCCATGGATCTATCCTTTTGAACAGATAGACAGTATCGCCAATAACAAGCCATGGATCTACTATTATAAAAAAAACAGACAGTATCGCCAATAACAGGCCATTGATCTATCCTTTTTAACAAATAGTATCGTCAATAACAGGCCATGGATCTATACTTTATAACAAATATACACTATCGCCAAAAACAGGCCATGGATCTATCTTTATAACAAAAAGACAGTATCGCCAATAACAGCCCATGGATCTATCCTTAATAACAAACAGACAGTATCGCCAATAACAGGCCATTGATCTTTCCTTTATAACAAATGGACAGTATCGCCATAACAGGCCATGGATCTACTTTAAAACAAATATACACTATCGCATATAACAGGCCATGGATCTTTTCTTTTTAAGAAATAGACAGTATCGCCAATAACAAGCCATTGATCTACCTTTATTACAAACAGACAGTATCGCCAATAAAAGGCCATGGATCTATCCTTTTGAACAGATAGATAGTATCGCCAATTACAAGCCATGGATCTACTTTTATAAAAAAAACAGACAGTATCGCCAGTAACAGGCCATAGATCTATCCTTTTTAACAAATAGACAGTATCGTATATAACAGGCCATGGATCTATACTTTATAACAAATATACACTATCGCGAATAACAGGCCATGGATCTATCCTTTATAAGAAAAAAGACAGTATCGCCAATAACAAGCCATTGATCTACCTTTATAACAAACAGACAGTATCGCCAATAACAGGCCACGGATCTATCCTTTTGAACAGATAGAAAGTATCGCCAATTACAAGCCATGGATCTACTTTTATAAAAAAACAGACAGCATCGCCAGTAACAGGCCATTGATCTATCCTTTTTAACAAATAGACATTATCGTCATTAACAGGCCATGGATCTATACTTTATAACAAATATACAGTATCGCCAATAACAGGCCATGGATCTATCCTTTATAAGAAATAGACAGTATCGCCAATAACAAGCCATTGATCTACCTTTATAACAAACAGACAGTATCGCCAATAACAGGCCATGGATCTATCCTTTTTAATAAATAGACAGTTTCGCAAATTACAGGCCATGGATCTATCATTTTTTAACAAATAGACAGTATCGCCAATAAGAGGCCATGGATCTATCCTTTAAAACAAATAGGCAGTATTGCCAACGATAGGCCATGAATCCATCCTTTATAACAAATAGGCATTATCGCTAATAACAGGCCATGGGTCTATCCTTTAAAACATAATATGTTTTTCAATAGACGGCAGATGCATGGTAACCGTGCAGGACACTGTAAACAAAACAGAGAAAGAGATACAAGAGAAATACTAGCACTTACAATCGGACAGCTTACTTGCTTTGTACGAGCGTTAAATAGAAAAACCAGATAACACTGATATGGAGGGCGGCGTTAAGACAGGCAAAAGAACCATTTATTAAGCACCTAGTTTTCTGTAGCGATCACTCTTTGTCCGTCGTCCGTCTGTCCGTCCGTCTGTCCGTCCGGCCGTCTGACCGTCCGTCCGTCTGTCCGTTAACCTGGCACAAATCGTAACCGCTGGACCTCGAATCTTGTAACTTTACATTCTAAGAGGTCCATAAAAAAGTTCCTTGGAAACCAGAAATTAGGTCTCTGTTACCCATATCCTTCGTGCTATGGGGCCCCAAAGTACCCCCCCCCCAGAATATTTAAAAAAATTCATACAAAAATTTCAATATCTCATTAACTACAACACTGATGGTCATGATTTTTTGCATACATATTGATCATGAAAAGTTTCATCAGTTCCTGCAGACTGGTGGCGCCACCTGTATTTTTCGATTTTTTACGAATTTTTTTTTCTCTATTTCTGAGACCTTTAAAATGTGAACATCTGTTAACAGGGCACAAATCGTAAAGACTGGACCTTGAATCTTAATTCTTGACACACTGAGAGACCTATGATAAGTCTCCATGGAAACCAATATTAGGTCTCTGTTACCCATATCCTTAGAGCTATTGGGCCCCAAAGTCCCCCCCCCCACCAGAATAGTCAAAAATTTCATACAAAAACTTCAATATCTCATTAACTACATCACTGATGGTCATTATTTTTTGTATACATATTGATCATGAGATGTTTCAGTGTCTGCAGACTGGTGGCGACACCTGTAGTTTTCGATTTTTTACGAATTGTTTTCTCTATTTTCGAGACCTTTAAAACTGTGAACATCTGTCAACAGGGCAGAAATTGTAAAGACTGGACCTAGAATCTTCATTCCTCACACAGTGAGAGACCTATGAAAAGTCTCAATGGAAACCTGAAATAAGGTCTCTGTTACCAATATCCTTTGAGCTGTGGGGCTCCCAATTACTCCCAAGAATAACAGAAAATTTGATAAAAACAAATTGCAACATCTCAATAACTACAACACTGATGGTCATGATTTTTGGCATACATATTGATCAAGAGGTGTTCCAACAGTTCCTGTAGACTGGTGGTGCCACCTGTATTTTTTTTCAATTGTTTACAATTATTTTTCTCTATTTTTGAGACCTTTAAGGATGTAGTTATCTGTCAACAGGGTACAAATCGTAACGACTGGACCTAGAATCTTCGATCTTGATACACAGGGAGACCCATGAACAGACTCCATGGAAACCTGAAATTAGGTCTCTGTTACCCATATCCTTTGAGCTATGGCACTCCAAAGTACAGCTCAGAATAATGGAAAAATTGTTACAAAAACTGAAGTATCTGAACAACTAATGCAGAGATCACCATAATTGTTTGTATGGATATTGATCATGGAGTGTTTCATCAGTTTCTGCAGACTGGTGGCACCGCCTGTATTTGTTCGGGGTTTTTTTACGATTTTTTTTTCTATTTTTGAGACCTTTAAAGATATGAACATTTGTTAATTGGGCACAAATCATAACAACTGGACCTAGAATCTTCATTCTTGACACACTGGGAGATCCATGAAAAGCCTCCATGGAAACCTGAAATTAGGTCTCTGTTACCCATATCCTTAAAGCTATAGGACTCCGAAGTATCCCTCAGAATAATGGACAATTTGATACAAAAGCTGAAGTATCTGAACAACTAATGCAGAGATCACCATGATTCTTTGCATGGATATTATTTATGGAGTGTTTCATCAGTTTCTGCAGACTGGTGGCACCACCTGTATTTGTTCGGGGTTTTTTACGAGTTTTTTTCTTTATTTTTGAGACCTTTAAGGATGCTGTCATCTGTTAACGTTGCACAAATTGTAACAACAGGACCTAGAATCTTCATTCTTGTCATGCAAGGAGGCCCATGAAAAGTGTCTATGAAAAACTGTTACCCATATCCTTCAAGCTATAGGATTCCAAAGTATCCCTCAGAATAATGGAAAATTTGATACAAAAGCTGAAGTTTCTGAACAACTAATCCAGAGATCACCATGATTCTTTGCATGGATATTGACCATTAAGTGTTTTTATTAGTTTCTGCAGACCGGTGGAACCACCTGTATTTTTTTTAATTTATGCATTTTTTCTCTATTTTTGAGATATATAAATACAGTCACAATCTTGGCCTGTTGGTTAATCTGTTTGATGCTTCAGTTGAATGGGTATATACTACCATTCAGATGATAAAATTTCCTTTGGCGAATCTCTTTCCAGTCAGCTGAGCGTCATGACCCATGGGTCACTTGTTTTTAATGTCATCGGAATCTACCTGCTCTCATCGAAAGTGATCATTAAAACAGCCAGATGGATTTATGTACAAGTTTTATTCCTGAGCCAGAGCAAGTATTTCATTAGTCCGCGGAGGCTGCCTGACAACCAGTGGTCACTATTAAATTAAGCTTCGGTGTTATTGTAATTAAAATTGATTGTAATTAAGAGTGATCCGCACAAAACATAAACACTTTCTGTAACAAAAAAGCCATGTTCCTATAAAAGAAGGCACATGGGAAGAAGTTCGTGGTAATGGTATGCCTAATAACGTGTACGCCTAATAACGTGTACGCCTAATAACGTGTTTGCCTAATAACGTGTACGCCTAATAATGTGTACGCCTAATAACGTGTTTGCCTAATAACGTGTACGCCTAATTACGTGTACGCCTAATAACGTGTATGCCTAATAACGTGTACGCCTAATAACGTGTACGCCTAATAACGCGTACGCCTTATAATGTGTACGCCTAATAACGTGTATACCTTATAAAGTGTATGCTTAATAACGTGTACGCCTAATAACGTGTACGCCTAATAACGTGTACGCCTAATAACGTGAACGACTAATAACGTGTACGCCTGATAACGTGTACGCCTGATAACGTGTACGCCTAATAACGAAATGTTCGGCTCTGAAAATCCGATGGTGCCTAAAAGCCAAATCTTAATTTTCGGTCAGATTTTATGACTTCCGTTTTATTCTAAGTGTCATACACAGCCAACTTTAAAATACACAAGAATCACTGATCAACCTTATAATTTTTTTTGGTTTTCATTATTCTAGTTCAACAAACAGTGCCACTTAAAGAGTATTAGATAATAAAGGGAGAGCTAACTGCTTACTGTTGTATCAAATTGGAAGGAAAAATATACAGTACGTAAGACGTTATGGGGTATAAACTCCTTTTTTCCACAGATGTGACCAAAAAGATCTATGTCAAAGTCTCTGCTTTTCTAACACTTCTGAGTACTCGGTTGAAACAACTTGTGTATCAAATTTGAGTACAAAATAAACATAACCCTGATCAAGGTCAAGGTCACCATTTTGCAACTTGTCCGTCATTTTTGTATACGAAACCTTGTTCAGTGAACTTCAGGGGAAAATCTTTTCTAAGCTTCAGAAGTTGTCGCGTTCACAAGGAGTTCTACAAACGACGATCACTGATGACGAAAGGCGATGGGCCGAAAAAAAATATTAGCAAGAATGATCAGAGGGAGAAATGAAATAAAAAGTGCATATAGGCCAGTAGAAATTGTAAAGGACCCGGACATTTACCATAACAACCAAGTTTTGGTGCCAGGCTCTCTATAATGATGTTTTCTAACTCCAAAAAAATTCAACCAAAATCAACCATTGGGAAATTGTATTTTGACACTGTTTTTCAAAATGGCCGCCGTCAAAATCACGGAATGTATATTTTTTTACCATAACTTCATTGCTAGGACAGCTAGAGACATGATTTTGGTGTCTACACCCATGTTTTAGGGTGCTAGGAAACCAATAGTATTATTGAAAATAATCAATATTTCTTCATTTTCATTAAATTAAAAAAATCAATTTTTGGTCGACAACCAGTTTTTTTTTTCCATTAGTATTGCTATAGCAACCACCGTGAATTCCTTGTATTATCGACAACTCGCTTTATATGAAGTTGTTGGTGTAATATTAGGTAATATACACTACAGATATGTTATGATTACGATATTAATAGAGAATATTTGATAAAAAATACATATATAAATAAATATAGGCTGATGGCTCGTTTATGCTCGAAGTGCAAACAGCAAAAGAAATGTGTGGACCTTCGTATAGATGATGACCTGTATTGCCTAGACTGTGCCAGTGAAAAATGGCCGTGGGTATATAAAAAATATGTAGGCCGCCAGCAAACTGAGGACAAAGTAAACAAGAACAATGCGGAGGAACCAGCAAACGCTGGAAGGAAATCGAGAAGCGAAGGAAACACATCTAATGTAGATTAGATATAGATAAAACAAGGGAATTATATGACTGTGTCAATAACTGTCTGCTGTCATGTCCAGTACTACATACATAGGTCTTCAGCGGATAATTTACGTGCTGTAGTTAGCAGGTTTTACGAGAGAAATGAAATCTGTATGGCGAAAGCCAGTCGGTAGCACGGAAATACTTGATGAGCAACCAAGTAGGATGACATCAAGTTCAAGAACAGCAAGAGAAGCTGATGCAGCGGATATTGTATCTGCTTTTCAAAAGCTGGACAACAAAAATATCATTCTCCCGAGTTTTGGTGCATGTGACCTTGAACGATTACCAAGGTTTGCACCCGAACAGATGGAACATTTAGCAGTCCTGGATATGATAAACAAATTAGACCAGAGACTTAAGTTGGTAGAAGTAAGATCAGAGCAAACTTCTGATTCAGTTGCAGCCCTTACCGCGAATGTGCATCGGGAACTAATCAAAGTTGAAAGTAACAGGGACGCTAGTCACGAGAAGAAAGGTGTAGGCCCAAGCCAGTCACTTCAGGATACTAGCAAGGAACCCTCACCCAGGCTACTCAGTGACGTGATTAAAGAAGGCCCTGGCTACAGGCTTATAAATAAGAATAAAATCTCTACGGAAAATAAAGCAAGCTCTGTGCCTGAAACTGATCTAGGTGCACACCACACTGAAAACGAGGGTTTCCAGTTTCAGAAACATGAGAAACGACGACAGATAAGACGAAAAAAGCCCACGGTTATCGGTAAGAAGGATCATGACACGATAAAAGGTGGTCCAAGAACTGTCAACCTCCTTGTGAATAGAGTCAGTAATGACGTAGATGATCGTGAATTGAAGGATTATATTCTTAACGAAGGAGTAAATGTGATGGGTATTGAGAAAGTATCACATGAAGATTCATTAATGAAATCGTATAAGATTAAGATAAATGTTAATGATATAGATAAAGTAATGGATGAGGCATTTTGGCCGACTGGTATTGGGTGCAGAAAATTCTTTATTAGGAGAGAGTACCCGGATAAGAAATCTACAAATGAAAACCACCATTAATTTTATTGCTATGCCAACTAACAATCTGAAAAACTTGAAAATTATATCATATAACCCAACTGGTATAGTAAATGATATGAAAAGGTATTATATCAAAACACTTATCGATGCACATCGTGCAGATTTAATATTTTTACAGGAGACATGGTTGATTAAGGAACGAGAATCATTTCTAGCTTCTATACATGATAAGTATATGTTCACAGCTCAAACAGGTATTGATAGCTCTAGAGATATACTCTACGGTCGGCCACATGGAGGAGTGGCCATACTATGGCACCAATCACTCTCTGCCTGTGTCCAGCCACTAAACCTTGGGTCAAATCGCTAATGCGCAGTATCCCTGAGACTGTCAGACGATTCTAGTGTTATATTAATTTGTATATACTTACCGTGTGATAATCGTTCCAAAACTGATGTTAATGAGGAATTTCTTGGCACCTTAAATAAGCTTCAGCAAGCACTCGAAATTTACAATGAAAATCCCATTATTATTGCTGGGGACTGTAATGTGGACTTATGCAGGCATAATAGTCATACAAAGTACTAAAAAAACTTATGTGCTAATAACAATCTATATTTTGCTTGGAATAGCCCGCAGGCTCTGCCTGATCAGACTTACAGTAATTGTGAGGGAGAGGGTACTTCCACACATGATCACTTCATCTGCTCAGGTGATATTTATAAATCAATTTGTCATGTTGGAATTATAGATGACCCAACGAATGCCTCTAATCATAATCCTGTGCTTATGAAATGTGATATTCGTGTAGATAAATACAGAGTTAATTGTGATATTTACCCTAAACGTGATCAGGTTGAATGGTTTAATGCAACTAAGGATGCGATCAAGGAATACAAAAACACAGTCGATATAAATTTAGAAAAAAATGATATTTCTAATGTTATTATAACATGCTCCAACAATACCTGTTCATCACATACCCACAAAAAAAACATATAGATAAGCTTTATGCAGACATTGTTCAAAGTTGTGTAGATGCAAGTTTCAAGTGGCTACCACATCGAAAACAAACAAGCTCTAACAGAAAACGAATACCATACTGGTCAGAGATGGTAAAACAAATTAAAGAACAGTCCTTGTTCTGGTACTGGCTTTGGATACAGAATGGTCGCCCAAATACAGGATATGTGGCTGTAATTAGACGTAGGACCCGTGCAGAATATCACAGAATATTGAGAAACTGCCAAAGACAAGAGAATAACCTACGTAGGCAACGTATGGCAGACATGATAAATAAAAGTCGAGAAAGAGACTTATGGACCGAAGAAAAGAAGATGAAGTCAGGTGGCCCTTCACAGACCAGGACTGTTGATAATAAACTTACTAGTACAGAAATTGCAAATCACTTCGGGGAAAAATACAGACAATTATATAATAGCCTTCCAGATAAAGCGGAGAAACTTAATAATATTGTTAATCAGGCAATCAAAAACATATCACCAAAGGATACTCTCAACATTAGTGTATCCGACGTTAGGATGGCTGCAAATCATTTAAAAACTGGTAAATCTGATGGAAGATCGATTCTACAGTCTGACCATATCATTAGTGTAACACACCGTTTGTATGTATATATATCAATTTTATTTCATTTTATGATTTTACATGGACATGTCCGAGCGGATATGAATACTTACGTAATTATACCTATACCGAAAGACCCAAGAGGTGACCTTACTTGTAGTGATAACTACAGGGGTATTTCATTGACAAGTTGTTTTAGAAAACTACTTGATAGTGTTATTATTTAAAAAAATGTAGATAAACTTGGCTCTTCTCCAATGCAATATGCTTTTAAGAAGGGGCATTCGACTAACATGTGCACAGTAGTGCTGAAGGAGGTTATTTCACATTACATATGGAACGGGTCATCAGTTTACAGTTGTTTTGTTGATGCGTCACGCGCTTTTGACAGAATTAATATTCCCAAGTTGTTCCATTTACTCATGAAACGCAATGTTTCACCTACTGTCATTAGAATACTAGCAGATATCTACCAGAGACCTGTTATTAAGACAAAATGGAATGACGTTGAATCTGAACAGTTTGGTGCTAATAATGGTGTACGCCAAAGGGGTGTATTATCCCCCTTCTGTTTAATATTTATATGGACGAGCTTTTAAAACGTCTCACAAATAAGGGAATAGGATGTTATTTTGTTGGTGCTGTTAGCTATGCGGACGATCTTACGCTCTTATGTCCGACTCGGACGGGGCTTCAACATATGGTTAAAGAATGTGAAACGTTTGCTGAAGAATTTGATATGTTATATAACACAAAGAAAACAAAATGTGTTATTTTTAACAGGGTGTATCCAGCTAGATCAGATAAGATCGTTTTAAATGGTGTAGCCCTAGAATGGCAGGATTCTGTACAGTACTTGGGGAATACAGTAACTTGGAACTTGTCAGATAACAATGACGTCTTCGGTAAAAGAGTCAAATTTATTGCAAGCTTTAACACCTTAACGGCGCATTTCGGATGTCTGTCTAGCAAGGTTAAGAACAGGCTATTTCACTCTTATTGTTGTTCCTTTTACGGCTGTCAAACCTGGTTATTAAAGCATAAGTCAATCGATCGATTAAGTACATCATATAATAAGGCTCTGCGTCACCTATGGCACTTGCCATATAACTCGCACAAGAATATTGTACATGGATTGGCGGGCTCTCCGGCTCTGATAAATATAATCCGCTCACGCTTTATAAATTTATTTCTGAACATGCAGGATGTTGCAAATGACTTTGTAAATTTTCTGACAAAGAGAGCTCATTATACCTCAATTGGTGTACCTCGGGGCAACTTACGATATCTGGAAAGTCCGATGCACAACCATGGGACACAACGCGACATTAGAAATATAAAGATACTTAAGAGACAGTTGATGATGGTATCAACATCCATTAACATAGATTTACTGTCAGAATTGATAGAATGCAAAGATGGGATATGTACCTCGCATTTGACCTCCGATGAGGTTGAAACGCTAATTGATTTATTATCATCCGATTTTGTAATAGGTAGGGACTGAACTTTCATTTTTCCTTCCTTCTTTCTGTATATCTTTCATTTATTTCATATTTCTTTTCATTGCATATAATGTACTGTACTTCCTTGTACGAATAAAATTATATATATATATATATATATATATATATATATACAGATGCAATATTGCTGCCATTTTTGTTTTACAAGTTGAGTACCAACAATTTACTGTTATAAGCAAACTAGTTATGGTATTAATTTACACTTGATGTTTTTTCTTCCTATAAATACCTAAGGTATAAATTAGGTATTATACAAAATTATATTATATAAAAAATATACATTCCATCATTTTGACGGCGGCCATTTTGAAAAACAGTGTCAAAACACAATTTCCCAATGGTTGATTTTGGTTGAATTTCTTGTGGGGTGTTGTGATGGCCTTACAGACACAATGCAACCAAAATTTGGTTGTTATGGAAAATGTCCGGGTTGTGCTAGATTTATGTTAATTTCTACTGGCTTATATAATAAATGTCATGCTAATATAGCCTTGATGAGTATGGACGGCAGAGCGGTGAGGTATAACCAGGCCTCGTCCTAAGTTGATGTCAAAATGTCCATGTGTTGATTTAATAACTATTTATTAATATGTAATGTAATATTTTATAAAATTAATCTTGACACATTTATATTTTATAGGTTGGGCGCCCGTAACAACAATAAACAACCGACGTGTATCTTAAGCTGGGAATAGAAAGTGCACTGAATTTAATTTCGTCCGGTCGTAATATAAAATCACTTGAAGTAATAGTTGGTTAGATGCTGTCTTTATTTTGACTGTTATAAGGATGACATGTTGCTAATGCTTTTCAGGTTTTTTAACATAATCTCTCTTTTTTTTATCACAATTGTAGACACTTTCCGGAGATTTTCCTAGCATGCACAACTTTATGGCTCGGATAGTGAGTGTGGTAAATGATATCCCTCTAATTTGCAGCCGGATTTACAATTCCAATCCCATTGAAAGTAACAGCCCCATGTATACATACAAATGAGCGGTTTTATTTTACATGTATTTTATTTACTCTCGTTATATAAAAAGGCTTAAGAATACAAAGAGAGAGAGAGAGAGAAAGAGGGAGAGAGGAGTGAGAGAGCTTCCCTTATCTGAAGCTAGGAGAGAACCAATAATGTATAAGAATACACACTGTAACACACGGGGTGGAAGTAGCTATTTCTTAATCACTAATTATTGAGGGTTCAAATGTCTGAATTTTAGCTTATCAAGTATTATCAAATGATCATTTTATAGTTGAGGTATTTCAATCGCACTTTAAGTACCACACTGGAAAGCCAATGTTTGGCGATTAAAGGCATGACAAACATTACGTATTCATTGTAACATTACAATTGAGGAGGGCTCTTCAGGTCCAAAAACCGTTATGGGATCATCAACAATATTTATTAAAATTATCTAAACAAGGTGGAGGCCGACCGGATTTATCTATTGCTCAATTTGTAAAACATAAATGCATCCCGAAAACGATACCTTTGGCCAAAGATTAGGTACTGAATTCTCACAAAGTAAGAAAAGAAAACAGTAAAAGTTTAACTACAAGGACAAAATCCTTTCTTGGAATGAGATACACAATAACGGGTAGTTATCCCATGGTATACATTTCACTTGAAGGTTTATGATTTTTCTAAATTCATGTTAGTTCAAACATTTGCCCATTTTGTAACTTTGTGAATTTTACACCATCAGTATAATACATTAATAACATTATAAAAAGACCACAATACTAATATATCTTGATTAACTTGTTAAAATTCAGGCATATACATGGACGGAAATCCCGGCACTTGGAACAGAAAGACTCTGACACGAACAGCTGGCCGAAACTACGGTGGGGCTTTGATGTTGTCTGTGTCCATCTTCGGGAGACAAGCTCTTATGTAAGATCTGTTACAAAGGATAACGAATAGTGTCCATCTTTTCCATAGCAGTGAAAAACATTTTGGTATCAAACCACTTTGATTTAATTATTTAATCAAACAAAAAAAAAACAAAGCGATTAAGGTTCTGTAAAAATTACTGATGAGTACCTCCATGAAAGAAGCATACTTAATCTGATATATAAAAGAAGTGTTTTTTTTTTTTTTTTACTTTGGAGGTAACCGCCTCCATTTCATAAGCTAGCTTAAATAAGTATATGTACATCTGCAAGATTCAAGTTTTGGACTAGGTGACAGGGCAGTATCCATGCTCCCTCTCGTTGCATATCCCGGTGTTAACCTGGCCCGTTGGCTACTGCACCCACGGGCGCATGGGTGTGTAATGGCCCCCATTGCTGGTTCATACCACTGATGAGGCCCCTTGAGGCACACTCGTTTGTGAGTGAAACATGGCCGTTGGGCACGGACTTCCCGTTAAGCTTGCAGAGCGCTTACCCTGGGTGGGGACCGACCGGGAAAAACCTCACCGCCTCGGGTGAGATTCAAACCGATAAAACACAAATAAAATGGGCAAATTGGTTATATTTGTGATTAGAATAGTGATGAAAATGAATAAAACTCATCTTTGATGACCATTTAATTTTTTCTCTGGACTAACACTGCTTGTGTGTTGGTATCGACAATACAGTACATTGTTTGTGCATAAACCGTGATATTATGTTCAGAAGCTCCTCAAATTTACGTTTAAAGTAATAAGAGTTCTCGTCTACATAACAGACAAACATTTAGGAAAATAAAATTTAAAATGTTTTATATATCTGAAACCAGTAGTGCTGTGATATATGATTATATAAGTTCTAGTATTTAGGATTTTATATTGTGTAAGAACTTAGAAATGTGATATATAATGTATATATACATTTCCTAGGCTACACAATGGTTTGATGGATTAATAAAGTGTATACGGGCACGTATCAAGGAAACAAAGATATTCTGCAGACACGCTTTGAATTCGGGAAATGCTCATTTGGGTAAAATTGTATCCATCATGGGACTTACTTTAGGGGAACCCAGACGACATTCCATACTATATATATATATATATATATATATATATATATATATATATGTAACGGGTGTTCCCTTCAAGAGCCAATGTCACCCGGCGTGAGTGAAAAGCGAGGCAAGGCGATGTATATATATAAAAGTGTTTATTCAGCCGTATATATATACAAATCTGGAGTCCTCCAAGCCAGAGTCCCTGCCAAGCAGAGAACGAATACTGCCATTAAACATTTCATATAAACATTTCTATATGGTGCAAAAATACAATAAATGGCATGAATATACAGAATATACATTTGCACATTTCTTGGTATTCATTACACAAGAACACATTACATATTATACAAATGAGCCTATATATTTAGGAACCACATTTTAAGATATCGTTGCATATTACCATGAATACAAATATCCATGCGTACAACAAGTATGAATTTACCAGTAACGTGTGCAATTAGAATATGGAATATACAGTTTACATGATAGTACGTACGTGATATACTGAAAGTAATGAATTGGCTTAATTTGAGTTTATCGCAGTTTAAGAGTTTAGTAAAAACGGTCCTTACCTGCCAAGCAGAGAACGAATACTGACAAGTTCTCTATGTCACGAGACTGAGGCTTGGCAGGGTTCGCGTCCGAATGAAAACAATAGGAACAACGGAAAATCGGTTGAGTAATGAGGAACCAAGCAAACAAGGCAACCAAGGCAACTGCGGGGCAAATCATTGACCAGTTAGGCCAAGCTGATGATATGATACGTGTTATCGGAGCCGTTACATCCTCCCCCTACTTGAAAAAAAATGTCGACCCGACATATATGTACGCATGAGTTAAACTGCTTTAACTAATAGGCATGAGTTAAAGCACTGTCGACCCGACATTAATGTACGAGAAAAGTTAGTAAAAATTATATCAGATCCACCACACCATACCAACAGCACATTATCCACACCATATACCAAACGCTCCCCCCAGTAGAGAAGTGGCGTCCCGACACTAACTGCAAAGAGAGATCGCGCATGACAGCATTAGCAGTGGACGGCCTCTAGTAGGATTTCGGATAGATGTTTATATTGGAACATTATGTTCACATGAGGTATACATATATGAAAGTGAAAAACCCAGAAACTGGTGGCAGTGGAGAAAGTCAGCATACGCAAAAAAAAAACAATCGTATAATGATATCACTGACTCGTCAAATCTCAGAACGAGTCATGTAGCTTACGCAAGGAACTTATCCTAAACATACTTATGTTAACACATGCACTTGTTTAAAAATATTATCACCCGTTAAGTACATAGTCCCCAAAACGTTCTGGCATACGTCGTTCTCGGGTAGATCTACGTACTGGATTAACATCCGGATCCCCACTCTGATCAGATATTGGGGCGCTATTACCATCATTATTATGATCATGACTTGAGATGACGTCATGGTCATCGTGTAGTGGTGATATATTGTCATTATCACCTTTGGCGTCATCGTTTAACACACCAGTGACGTCATCATCAAGACCTGTAGTATTTACGGTATCAACATTTGCATTGCAATCATCAGTAGAACCATTTATCAGGAATGTATTAGAGTGATCAGACGCAATTGCATCATCATCTGTATCATCCGATAATTCAAGTTCTAAATGCAACTCGCTCACATCCTCAGAACTACTCATGTGGGGACGATTATTTGGAGTTATAGTGAAAATGGCGTCGTCATCTGTTGATGAGTCTTCCGACCCTGACACTGATGATGTAATAATTGGTTTGTGTGTTGTGGAAACTGGTTTTTGTGTAGGGTCGACGGGCAATCCTGTATATGGAAGGATCAGATTGCGATGCAAAGTGCGAGTACGCTTTTTATCACCCAAGGGGCAAACAACATATACTGGAATATCCTTATTGGGTTGTTCCAATACCTCATACACCTGCTTTTCCCATTTATCGACCAGTTTCTGTTTCCCAATGATCCCTACCTTTCGTACTAAGACGTGATCACCAATACCCAGCACCGCATTGAGAGCACGTTTATCATACAATCGTTTGTGGTGATACCTGGATGATAAAGAGACACGTTGAGCAATATCATAGGCAGAAGAAAGTTGGTCTTTTAGATCGGAAACATATGTGTTGTAATTTTGATGGTTAGGATTGTTGTTGGTCCCAAGTACCAGATCAATAGGGAGGCGTGGATGTCGACCGAACATTAAATAGAAAGGTGTATAACCGGTTGCATCATTTTTCGTACAATTATAGGCACGAGTTAAAGCACTGACGTATTCTTTCCAGTTTTTCTTTTTCTCTTCCTCAAGAGTACCCAACATACTGATTAAACTACGGTTAAACCTTTCGGTTTGCCAATTCCCCATTGGATGGTACGATGTACATCGTGATTTATGGATACCAGCTAGTCTGCATAGTTCTTTGATGATTTTAGATTCAAATTGTCTGCCCTGATCACTGTGGATGCGGGCTGGAAAGCCATAATGTTGGACAAATGTGTCAAATAGTATTTTAGCTGTAGTCTTTGCCGTAGTATTGCGACAAGGAACTGCCATAGCGTAGCGTGTGAAATTATCGGTCATGACCAGAATATTTTCAGTTCCACCTGTAGATGGCTCAAGGCTAAGATAATCGACACATAGGAGCTCCATTGGTTGTGTGGATGTTATAGGTACTAAAGGAGCTTTTGCTGGAGGGGACTTCCGCCTTATACACCGTGGACAATTCTTAATGTATGAATCTATGTCTTTAGACATTTTTGGCCAGTAAAATCGGTCATGGGCTAGATGGACAGACCGATTACGACCTAGATGCCCAACATCGTCATGAATACCAGATAAAGCGACTTGTCGCAAACTGCTAGGTATTACCATTTGATACTGAATTTTGCCGTTCAGTGTTCGTTTACGATAGATATGTCATCCCGCAGCACAAGGCTATCTATACATCTGAAAAGAATTATTTGATCAGGATGAGTCAAGTCTTTCTTGTTTATGACCTTACCGTCTCTGAAATGGACAATGAATGGGTTCAGATTCGAATCCAGAAGTTGTTCCTTTGCTACGTTTAATCGTGTTTGTCCGAGCAAATTAACAGGATCCGTGGATGGAACAGCTTTGGATTGGTCACAAGAAAGACTACATATTACAGGTGATGGTATGGTCACTGATTGACAAACAGCTTTTACTACATCATTGGTAATACATTGATTGTGGTTTTTCTTTTCTGCTAGAAGCCGAGGGATTCTCGAAAGTGCATCGGCGTCGATGTTATGCTTGCCGGCTTTATATTGAATATTAAAGTCGTAATTAGCCAATTCAGAAACCCATCTTTGACCTGTTGCATCTAATTTTGCTGAGGACATTATGTAAGTTAGAGGATTGTTATCAGTGAACACTGTGAATCGTGATCCATACAGATATTCTTTAAATTTATCGGTTACACACCACTTTAAAGCTAAGAACTCTAACTCATGAATAGGGTACCGAGACTCCGATGGTGTTAGGCTTCGGCTCGCATAAGCTATTGGTCTTTTCTGGCCATCTTGATCTTGGTACAGAATACCAGAGATCCCATCAAAACTTGCATCAGTATGAACAATAAACGGACGAGAGAAATCTGCAAACGCTAGTACAGGAGCAGAAGATAGTAGTCCTATTAATTGATCAAATGCTAGTTGGTGGTTATTTGACCAGTTAAAGATTGTTTGAGATGGAACTTTCTTTCTGGTACGATTACTGGTTTTTGTTTGATTCTGAATATGGTGGCCTTTCAGTAAGTCATGTAATGGTTTTGCGATTTTAGCAAATCCAGGGACAAATCTACGATAGAAACTCGCAAAGCCCAAGAAACGGCGTACATCACTGACACACTTAGGTATAGGCCATTCTTTAAGAGCGCTGATTTTACTCTGGTCAGTATGTATACCTTCTTTTTGAGACTATATGTCCTAGGTATTTTACTTTATCTTGCATCAGCTGGCACTTTGAAGGTTTTAGTTTTAGGCCTGCGTCATGCAGACGCTGAAAGATGTTATTCAAGCGTTTTAGGTGTTCTTCAAAGGAGGTAGAGAATACGATTATATCGTCAGGATAGAGAAGACATTCTTTTAAATGGAGATCACCCATAGTCTTCTGCATCAGTCTTTGGAAGCAGGCAGGGGCGTTCACCAAGCCGAATGGCATGGTTTCCCATTGATAAAAACCGAGAGGATCTACTGTAAAAGCTGTTTTATCTTTATCTTCTTCGGCTAACTCAACCTGCCAGTAACCAGACTTCAAATCTAGAGAGGAAAAGTAACGAGCGCCAATCAAAGAATCTAAGGTTTCATCGATTCTTGGCAAGGAATGAGCGTCTCTAACAGTTCTGCTATTCAGGGTTCTATAATCAATACAGAAACGAAGAGTTCCGTCAGGTTTTCTGACAAGGACTACTGGAGTAGCAAACGGACTTTTGCTCTCCTTAATTACTTTTGACTCTAGCATTTCTTTCAGATGCTGTTTTACCTCATCATAAATTGTGGAGGGATGCGACGATATCGCTCTTTAAATGGTTCATCTTTAGTCAACACGATACGGTGTTTTTCTACACTGGTGTGACCAATATCTGTATTACTTAAGGAAAATATGTGTTTCCATTTAAGCAACAGAAGTTGTAGTTGTTCAGATTCAGATTGTGACAAATCTTGACCAAATTTGAACATGTTTAAGAATTGTTGATCAGATGGGTCAGGTGATTGTGTCAGTTGGGTTACGAGGCTAGCTTCTTGTATGTTACGGTGTATCATTTTTGATAGAATAATGATGGAATGTGATGTTAAGTTCCTGACCTGTACTGGAATTCTGTGACTTGTACCTACCGACAAATCAAGCTCTTGGACACAAGGAAGTAGAACCAATCCAGTTGGTAACCTGTGGAGAACATTCACATCAGTTATAACAAGGGTCTTGCCTGTTGTACAACCTCGGGTTAAACCATTTATAGTAACATCACTGTGGGCAGGTATTACTGTAGACTTGGTGGATCATACATAACCTCCTTTATTCACTGATTTCTTTTCCCTGTTTGTCAAACATTTAAATGCAATATTCCATGGTTGGGGCATGTGTAAACTTTGAATAAAATTTGGACCAGCCTTTGTCTGAAGAAAATTTAAACAAGAATTTAGCACATTCGTACCAATTAAAAATGGAACACTGGCATTGAAATGGGTGTTTTTCATTACCAATACTGACACAGAGAATGTCTGAGATGAATTTATTTCAGGAAATTTAAGGTCAACAGCGATGATACCACAGTACTCTACCTGCTGGCCGTCCAGTTGCCGGAGATCCATCATGTCCTCCACAGGGACTAAGTCTGACGGGTTGAGGTGTTTTTCATAAAACCATTGAGCAATGGTAGAGACCTGGGAACCTGTATCTAAAAGACCCTGGCAGTTAATACCATCTGCAAACATGTCAACAACCTGTGTTTCACCTACAAGAGGGACATTATCAGTACATACGTTTGTTGTGGGAATTTTATAATCTGACCCCGTGTTCTCCCACGAATGATCACGGGCGACTCTAAGTTTTTTAGGATTTTCCCGTTTTTGTCTCGTTTGGCATGGCATTTGTCAACAGTGTGGGTGTGACGAAGGCAACGAGGGCAAAAGACTTCGTCCGAGACAGTATTACTGTTACGAACTTCAGCCTGAGTTTGTGATGGTTTGTTTGGTTTGGACATTTGAGATCGTTCAAGTTTCGATAAGCGATTCTCTAGGATTGACAATTTGTTATTTATCTGCTCAAGCACAGAGCTTTCAGAAGACAAAGTTTTAACCCCTTGTTGAGAAATTTGGTTGGATGAAGCAACTTTCTTGTCACTCATACGTGAGTGATGTACAAGTTCTGACTCTAAGGCTCGTGCTGCTGCAAAGAGTTCATCCTGTTCTTCCCCATTATCATATCTGTGTCTTAAAGCCTCCTTAATGTACTTAGAATACAACCCATTCCAGAATCTAGACCGAAGAAGTCGCTCATATTCCCTATGAGGAGTAGGATTTCTCTGGTTTATGAGGTCTAACTGTCTAGTAAGCCTGCAGCTCCAGTTGACAATATCCTCTTTAGGATCTTGTTTACATGAGTGAAACTGCTGTATAAGAACCTCTGTGGGAAGCACATTACCAAAGTATCTGTCAAATTTATTCAGTATATCTGTGGGAGTGGACTCATCGGGCATATGTAAAAGAACATTTCCTGCTGTCCCCCTAACAGACTGATGAATCGCTGACAAAATCTGAGGCTCTGGTGTTACGCCAGCTTTTATCATAGATTTGAGATGGGAACGCCATTGTTCGTAGCTACCGGTTTTATCTTGATTCCTTGAAAATGGGGGCAGTTTTGAAGAGATAACACTGTAACCAGTAGCCCCAGATGGCCCCTGTATAACATCACCCCTTCGGTGTTTAAACTCCACAAACATCTGATTTACCTCGAAATCTGAAAGAAAATCGAGCTTAGTTACTATCTCTGAGATACGTCTACCTTCGGGTACCTGAAAGGAAAAGGATTTAACGAATCAAGCAACTTTTTTGAAATCAGATGAGACACCTCAAGGATGGAGAAAGCCCTAGCATGTTCAAGAGAGATTTTAATGCTTGAATCCCTTTCTAAAGAGCTACCTGATATCTTATCTATGGCCTTTTTGGCAGTGTCTTTAGTCTCAAAAACTATAAACCCGCGGCCAGTGCAACGACCAGTATGTGCTTCTCGAACAAACAAAACATGAGTAGGAGTTTCAATTTGTGAGATGTGTTCAATAATCTCAGATTCGTTGACATCAGAAGGGAGTCCATGCATGGAGACGACCCGTGTTATGTCAACTGATTTACCCTCCATCTCTCTTTAATGCAAATGTATGAATAGAGGAGATAAAATGTGATCTTTAAAGACAATAAAGAAATGATGAATGTTGTCTTAAGTCATCTGTCAATGGTCAAATACCAGCAGGTTTAAGGGCAAATGTTAGTATTCAGTTGCAATACTGCTGTTTACATTACACAGACCACAAGACCAATTGGCATTAGACAATGGAACATCACGTGACCAATCACGATAACCTCAAACCGGGCCAAAGCTATTACCCTTTACATGCATAAAATTCTCCATAATAAACTGCAAAAATAATTTACAGCTAACATACAAAAAAAATGATCACTTCAATTACAAAACATGCAACAATATTATACACAATTAATCACAAAGTCCATAGCAATGCTGACAATAGCAAATACAAAAAGAAAAGTTCATGCAGTACAAGGAAAATGTCAAACAATTACCGTTTATCTTCTCCAAAGAGAGTGACGTTCGTCTGGGCCCTTTAAACGAAGTCTCCGTGTACGGCGAAAAGCGTGACAATAGTCCAGGAATGCACGAGCGAAGAACACAATGGCGAAGCAGAGTTTACAGTGCAAAGCACTGAAGCGAAGCGACGAACACGCATGCATGCAAAATCTGTGTCCAAGCGAGCCCGCGAAAAGTCCACTCTGGCCCTGTGTTATGGCGTTGTGCACAGACACCAATTAAATAATATCCACCGGTGGAATGGAAGTTCAGAAAATAATCATCTCCTGTGATATCGTCGTCGAGACGCACAGACGGACATCGATCCACAGTAGAGATGGTCCTCACTCGGGGCACCAAAATGTAACGGGTGTTCCCGGCAAGAGCAAAGTCACCCGGCGTGAGTGAAAAGCGAGGCAAGGCGATGTATATATATTAAAGTGTTTATTCAGCCGTATATATATACAAATCTGGAGTCCTCCAAGCCGGAGTCCCTGCCAAGCAGAGAACGAATACTGCCATTAAACATTTCATATAAACATTTCTATATGGTGCAAAAATACAATAAATGGCATGAATATACAGAATATACATTTGCACATTTCTTGGTATTCATTACACAAGAAAACACATTACATATTATACAAATGAGCCTATATATTTAGGAACCACATTTTAAGATATCGTTGCATATTACCATGAATACAAATATCGTTGCGTACAACAAGTATGAATTTACCAGTAACGTGTGCAATTAGAATATGGAATATACAGTTTACATGATAGTACGTACGTGATACACTGAAAGTAATGAATTGGCTAAATGATAGAGTTTATCGCAGTTTAAGAGTTTAGTAAAAACGGTCCTTACCTGCCGAGCAGAGAACGAATACTGACAAGTTCTCTATGTCACGAGACTGAGGCTTGGCAGGGTTCGCGTCGCGGTCCGTGTCATTGTCCGAATGTAAACAATAGGAACAACGGAAAACCGGTTGAGTAATGAGGAACCAAGCAAACAAGGCAACCAAGGCAACTGCGGGGCAATTCATTGACCAGTTAGGCCAAGCTGATGATATGATACAATTCAGTTATACCTGATAATATAATACGTGTTATCGGAGCCGTTACATATATATATATATATATATATATATATATATATATATATATATATATATATATATATATAAATATATTCCTTCTCATACAAGACGAGGTTGACGCAGACATCTGGGGACTGTTGAATCAAACAACCATTTAGGAAAAAGCAAGCGAGAAAATATCAAACAAATTTAAACCAGCCACGCCGTTGTTCCCACTTAACCTAGCCAGAAAACCGGTGTTTCTGATAATCTTACAATCTCTGAGTGAAATTCAAACACAGAAAAACCCATAAATATGTATATATATATATATTGTATACTGTTATGAAGACAAATTTTTCAGGGGAAAATACTGGGCCGATCCGGGATTCGAACCCATAACGGTGGCGTACATACCGCTTCGCTATCGTAGCAAGTTTCACTAGAGAGACAGTTGGTCCGCTTTTATGTCACTCCGTAACACACCCCCTCTTAAGGGCGTTCTGCTATCAGAACAAGACAAATTATCCCAGGAGTCCCTTTGGTGAGCTAATTCCCTGGGCCACAAAGTTTACTGTCACGTTGGACGAGCCCCCATTTTGTTATGAAGACATATTTTTCAGGGGAAAATACTGGGCCGATCCGGGATTCTAACCCATTAAATTGTGGGCTCGTCCGGGAGGCTTAATAGTTTTGAAAATTTATTGGGCCTTGACCTAGACACATTGTTAACAATACATTGTTTACAAGATTACACATTATTTACAATACATTGTTTACAAGATTTATCTCAGTGTTTTTTTTTTTTTTTTATTGTTTTAACATCTCAACATGGCAGATTTCAAACCTGAGGCATTTGTTGAAGGTCCCGACCCTGATCAACTTGAACAGTTGACAAAAGATCAGTTGTTGTGTTTGGGACAACACTTAGGGCTAGGTGTGAAAAAAGCTTTGAGAAAGCCTGATATCATTGCTGAAATCGTGCAATATCTAGTTAGCAAAGGTTTAATCGAAGAGAGCTAAGTGGAAACATAAAATAATGACAGCCTTGCTATGCAGTTAGAATTGAAAAAAAATGCAACATGAACTAGCAATAAAACAATTAGAATTAAAAAAACAAAGAGAAGAGAGAGAAATATTCCAGCGGACGCAGAAGAGTGTGAGTCAGTTTGTGGACCTTTCCGACAATTGCAGCACTTATAGATATTCTTTGAACTTTGTAACAGATTTTATTAAGTCTTAAGTTTGCCTTTGGGACTATTACTAGAACTTCACTTTTGAATTACAACGGGTTTGAATTGGACTATTATTCTTTGAGAAGATTTACTGAAATGTTCATCTGGATTATATGTTTTAAAGGACTTGTTGAGCTGTAACAGTGGTGGCATCCAGAAAAGCCTAGGATCCGGACACTCTGGTACTGTACACTTTATTTATCATACTGTGTAATTGTATTGATTTATTGTTTTACTGTTGTTATACTGTGTAAATGTATTGATTTAGTGTAGTGTAATGTTAGGGTTGTTTTAAGAATAAGTTAAAATTATTTGTTAACAAAACAACCACTGACTTATTTATTCATTCCCCTAGAAATTTCTGTCTGCCTAGTGTTACAGAACCTTATTTTTATTATCTAAGTATCAAAATTTATGCTCGTCACGACTACGTGATCTGTTGTTATTAGGTTCCGTAACATAAAATTGGGTGCTCGTCCGATTTTCCGAACCCATCACGGTAGCGCACAATTCCGGCGTACCTACCGCTTCGCTAGCAAAGCAAGCTTCACTAGCGAGACATTCGGGCAGCTTTTATGTGCACCCCGTAACAATACAATATATGTGTTTATATGTCTATATGATGTGTTAGTCAGTGTGCAGGAGTGTTGTTTGTTTACTCACTAGAATATACATATCAAAAGATCTCTTCAAGGTATGACCATGCACATTTTGAGCGATACACAATAAGCTGATAAAAACTCTGTTATGATAATGGTCTGGTATATCAAAGTTTGGATATGTAAAAAAAACACTTCTCCTACGATAATTATTTGTTTCCATCATTGGCAAATAACCAATCTAATCCACCTAATTTGATTCAGAATAATGCAACATAATATGGTTTATTATTCCCAATTAACGTTTTATTTGATGTTACATAGATATAACAAGTTATCATTCTCTTTGTTGTTGACCGTATCATCGAGAATTATTCTTATGTTATGTCGCAGTACACTATAGCCTTTTTGTGTTCAGACTGAATATAATTGTTATCTGCTTAAACTGATCATCATCCTTGCACTGATTAAGTCGGACCTACACGATTTATCATTGTATATCGATTCATATTATGAAATCGTGAAATTGTATACCCTTCATAAGACGTATGTGTTCAGGTATTCATGTCATATAATTATATATTCCTATTAGCGATTATCCGTATAAATGATTAATCAATAGCCTCCCCTGTCCGTGATAATCAGAATCAATGCAATTCATTAGCTGAAAACTTTCAAATTCTGTTATTGTAGGAGTCGTCTCTCAAGAATCATGCATATTTTCTTTTGCAGGATTGTACTGTTTTATATTAATTGAACTTAAGTGTATAACAAAACATCCCCGTGGATATGGTAGATCCGTCTATTTTTCATATTTCGGTCTGTTGTGCTGCTAACTACAATTCTTTTCATCAACGTAGGAAGCAGACTCAATGGAAACAATTTTCGTGAAGAGGTTACGCGTGTCGAATGGAACATCTGGATGTTTAGCTGTCTGTTGTACTGAACCCAGTGCTGAGTGCTGGAGCAATTTGTTAAACTACAATTACACCGCTCTTGAGTAGTTCTTTTGCCCTACCTGTACACTGTATTGCTTTGAACGCAAGCCAAGTACTAAGTGGTGCTGAGTCACAATGGAGAACGGGAAACACAGAGGGATGGGCAAGAGTAGTGTATCTGTGTCTGTCTATGTATCTCTAGATCTGTCTTTCCATCTACATTTTACTTTATCTTTCCCTCGTCTGTATCTCTCATCGTCTGTCATCCTTTCTCTCCTTTCTTTAGCTACAGTTTTGTGTAACTGTCTTCCTGGCCTTCTCTATTCTTTCTTGGTTTGACTGTGTGTATGAAGAATGACAGAGAGCGATCAAATCTCTTTGGGACCGTCTCAGAATTAAACATAACATTTATGACAGAAAAGGATGGAAGCAAAATAAAAACGCAAGAAAAGACTTAAAAGAAGAAAACATGGTCTTCAAATAATGTTTGTATCTGTTTTAGAGAAATTAAGGCACCTGTTAAGTTTTCCCATGGGTAAAATATAACCCAGAGTGTTCGGCCTGAATTATGTGACGACAGAGAATATATGAATTTAACAGCCGCAGCCGGAGGGGTAACTCGTTCAGGGGTGCCACAACATGCCTCTTTAGCGGCTTGGTCGTCTTGCTTGTCCAGGGGGTCAATTCCAAGGGAACAAGTCTCCATTTAGTGTCTAACATTCCAGCTGACCACTGATTGAAGTATTACAATGACGGATCTGCACCGTGTTATCTCTACAAAGAGGTTGCATGGTGGATAAATGTAATTAATTTGTAAGAGACTTCATTAACAGCAAGAGAACTTCCCTACTCTCTGTGATGTATATTTAACAGATTAACTGTTGACATATTGTAAAACTTTACTAAGTATTTCGGTAAAAATCAAATAACAAATACCTCTGATAATTGTTAAATGATTGTTTTATAGACTGGCAAGTTTTAGAACAAGATGAAGTGGTGTGCAGGTCTATGAATATTTAAAGTTGCATGAACTGTCTTAAGTCAACAGCCATGCTAATTGTAATGGTAAATTGACTTATTATGCTGTGTGTGGTTATAACGGCGCCACATTCTATATATATATATATATATATATATATATATATATATATATATATATATATATATATATAGATTGCACATTTTTCACGGTCCCAACTCTTTTTTACTATCTATATCTTAAATAGCCCAATATATAATAAATTCATATATAAGCTATCAAATATGTCTTTAAATTCAAACATTTTATTATTTATATAATTGCTAAAACATGTTTTAAAATTTATTGATCATGTTTGTGCTGAAATAAAAACTATTGTTGGTTTGTACACCTTTTTATAATAAAGCTTTGAAATTTTTTTATTGGTTTGCTGGTCCAATTTCGGGCTTGAAACACGAAACATGCGGGACTTGGCGGGTGCGGGCTGAAAGAATTTTAGTAACTGCGGGGTGGGCGCGGGGGTGGGGCGGGCTTGATTTTTTTTTCTTTGAATGCGGGACGCGCTGCGGGCTGGCAGTGCATGGTGCGGGGCGAAATGCGGGTTAATTATTTTAGCCGGCGCTGGGCCCTACTAGACACGTTTACTGATTCTAAATGAAATTAATAGAATAACTGCAACATATTCTTATTTGTCACAGCTATGCAATCAGGATATTCATTATAACAGCGACGGTTTTCCCCGACTGGAAAAGCGTATTAATATATAGGATCTGATTTAAGAATTGGGTATCATGGTGATTATTAGATACTGGTTCTGATTTAGTGATTACCAGAGCAAAAATGGTTAGGTCTGTTTGCTCTTCCTTTATATTAGTCCTGATTTTTTAAGGGTATGCGACTATTTCATTGTTTTCTCATGACATTGAAGGTTTTCCTCTTATTCCAGAAAAGTCCTTATTTATACCAGTGGTTTGTGCATATCAGACAATGGCAGGTTTCACATGGTAGCATTGGTCTTCTTCTTGGTCGTTCTGATGTTGTACCTTCATATTGTGTATAGTTCAATTGACTGAAAAATATCGGTGCTTTTGTTCAATACTTTACCAGCAAAAATTCCATCTAATGGAAACGAACACCCCGGTTAGTATGGACATCAGCAACGTCAAAGGGAATGAAAAAGGTAAGAATATAACACTAAAGCGTGTTTCCGGTGCAGAATACTGTATTAAAATGACACTGTCAAAAGTTAGATTTTTATAGTTTTTTAGTAACATGGTATATGAGGCATAATACGTCTTTTATGTTCACAGGTTTGGCATCAGAGCCGGGGATCCTTTTGTATTATTTCACTGGAGCGCAATGTTTCCCACGTTTAGCAAACGTTCATTTCAGTCAATCGAAAGTTGGTGATATGCTGATGTCGACATTTAAGAATGTGGTGTGAAGACAAGGTTATCAAACAGAACGAGCCGGGTTCTTCAGTAGTACCCTCACGGATGGCCCCTTTGAAAAGGTTGCCTACTTTGAAAACTGAAATATTATTAAAACCATGACTTATACTTTTAAAGGAATGATATATCATAAAATTAATACATTTTATATGTATGAAGTGGATTCCTGACGGCTCAACTCTTTTCTGAACTCAGATAAAATGTTACCACACTGATTGTTGGAGCGAGGATGAGATCAGATCCTGTAAAGGTTCAATCGACCCAATGGTGCACAGAATGCCAGCCGAGCATTTGGCAACCCCGGACAAAATAATTGGGCCGTAATAAAAGAGGCTACCATAATAAAAGATGCTACCTCTTATGAGAGAGGGTTTTCCCTCCTTGGCGGAGTCTGGCGCTCTTTTGTGATGAAAGTTTTGTGAGTATATATTTCTTCCTTCTACGTTTACTTTTGTGTTCAGGTTTATAGATCCAATCACTGGATGAAAATCTAATTAATTCAGTACACCGGCAACCTGAGTTTATGGCTTTTAGTTCGAACATTAACGCTAATTTAAATTATTTTTTAAAAGATTTATAATATGAACACAGGTATTCACTTTGTCAGAAAAGGTTGCGATCAAAGAGGGTCTTAAACAGATAGGAAAATAGGGTAGGGTAAAAAAGGGGTGGCAGGATGTAACGTTGTTATAAAACCAACCTGGAGACTTATGTAATGTTAGTCTTTGTTTCGAAAGAATACTGTTCTTATCTCCTTGACTCTTTGCTCGGATTTTTGTTACGTTTTAGGACTGTATCCTTTTATTTTCTGATACCTTACTGTTCATCTTCACGTCTTATTTGCGCCAGCTTTGTGTCGCCTACGTAACCGATGATAATCTGTGATATACCATCTTTTTATTTTGACTGAGGGAATGAATCCAGCTTCCTTCTCATTGTGTATACTGATACATTGATCGTGGTCAACCGATAACTGACTGAAGTTTTCACCAGAGAACTGTAACTTGTATATTGTATTGAATATTCAAGTAGGGAGTATAAGCAACTGATTATTTTGATAATTCCTTGTACATTTTTCTCTGGAAGTTTGTCCATATTAAAATGCAGGTAATTATTAACAGTCGGCATAATAGGGAGTGGTGATTGGCCAGAAGACGGTCATGACTTGTGACGTCGGCAAACATATATAAGTCGTGATTAAAATATTCGCTACAATTGCCTGATCAGCCTGATCAGGTGTAGCCTGACGAAATCTGCAGTCTAGGGGCAGGTCTGCGTGCATCAGAGTTTAAGCATATTAGAGATTTGTCGTAGATAGTCGGTGCCTGAGGTAAGCCAAGGTGATTACTCTGTAATGGACTTCAGAGGAAGTATCGCATTATAGCGAAGGACTGGTAATCTGGCGACTTATACCTGTTGTAAGCGCTTCCAGGAACCGACCAAGGACATTATTTAAACGCGTAACTGGAGAGGTACTGGATATCACTGCGTGGAAGCATATTCAGTAATCTAGAGCTGGATGATTCCAGGAGACATCATCTGTGAAAGATATTTCATTCTGATTCCAGATAGAATAAGCTGTACGCAAATTAGTAAGTGCTGTTTGAACAATGTTTCGAGAGGCAAACCTGTACCCCAGTGAGGGACTGTTGGGGGTCGGAACTACTCTGTATATTGTTGTTAACGGACTTAGTGATATTTCTGTGTTTATTCTCTGACGCTTCAGATCTTCATTGCTTGTATACATGGAGCGCCTCTCCAGAGAAATGTAAATGTCTTCTTTCTTTAATATATTGATTTGTGTATGTTAACTCATGTCTTATTCATCTTTTGGAGTGTACGTATTTATGAGTTTTAGCCAGTTGGTTTGACAGTTTAAAGAACCTGGTCGTCGACAGATTTTATGGTGTAACAACAGCAAGATGAAATAAATTAGAAGATGTTATAAGGCTGTTACCTGAAAATAGCTCTAGGAAGTATAGAACCAACCACCATGAGAAGATGAGACATAGCGGAAAAATATGTGCGATACACAAGATACTGAAACGTTCTTTACAAGAAAGGTCAAGTTTATCGCCGTTTTTAAATTATTAGTTCCCTTTCTTACAGATGTTTCGGAAAGAAATGTGATATTTGAGAAATCCAACAATCGGACAATGAACCAAACAATTAATCAGAACAAAAATGATCGCCATTATAATGATTTTTTTAATATTTGGATGTTTAACTGCCATTTATATAGTAGCCTAGTTTGAGTTCGAGCGTCATTTGGTTAACTAGAATACCAGCCCTCTTGTGTGTCTGCGTACAGGTCAGAGGGACGTATTTCCAAGCCCTTTATTTTATCATACAAGGTGAACAAGTTTGGTGCACTGGGAAAGTTTTTCTATCGAGTGTTTGGTATCATGCTATACTTCAAACTCAAGATCAACACTTAAAATTGTTTTTTTCTCAAAAAAAAGGGGGCTCAGTATCTCGTTTTGCCGTTACAGACCAGCATCTGAAGTTTACTATAGTGCAACACAGATGTCGCCACCTGCCAGGCCATGCCCACACCATCAGCACTGATACATTCAATCTCCTCAAACAGCACCCCAAAAAAATTATGACTACCTCCGAGATAAAAAATATTAAAAGTATCGTGTCTCCCACCATCTGGAACCAATATACTTTTCCTTAACACATTTTATGCTTTACATTCTCTGCTGCCCTACAGTATTTAATGCCTGCTCATTCCGCCACAAAATGGGCGGACCTTGACCGGACCCGGAAATAGGTCACTCTAACCTTTAGTCACCGGCACACTTAATCGTTATTCATCTTTATACGCCAGCTAAATAACGTATGGTGCTGATAGACGAATACGAAATGGAGGAAAAGAAACAAGGAAATATAGACAAGAGAAGCAAGTGTATCTGTCTCCTTGGTTGTCAAGTTATCTCGATATCTCTGTATTTCCATCGTCCATTCTATCCTTAAGCTTCCCTCGTTCCTTTTTTTTCTAACCCTCCATCATACCCTGTCTTTCTCTGTAATTCTTTATCCCCATGTTTAGCTCTAGTTTGTGTTCATGTTTTTCTCTATGTCTGTTTATTTTATTTTTTTCTTTTTCGCATTGCTTGGTTTGACTGGGTTTATGAGAAACAGAGGTAGAGTGAGAGACCGAGAGCGATCGGAAATCTGTTGGGCCATCTCAGCATTTAAGCATATTTGACGGCAAAGGTAGGCGGGGAAAAAACGCAAGAGAGGAGTTAAAAGTATAAAACGAGGTCTTAAATTTATGTTTGTTCAGAGAGAGGCACTTTTGAAGATTCCCATGTTCCCCAAGGCCAACATATCAGCCAGAGTGCAGGGGCGAAATTACGTTACAACAGTGAAATATGAATTACGCATCCCAGTTAACAGCCTCAGCCTGAGGGGTGACTGTGTTAGTGATGTCATAGCATGCCCCGGCGGGACTGCTTTGTCTTCTGTGTCCGGGGAGCAAATTCAAAAATAGACGTTTCCCTTTATTGTCCAACATTCCAGCTGACCCCTGATGGAAGATTTACAATGATAAATTTGCGGGCCGTTTCAGTGCAGATACTTCATGTTATCTGTACCCAGAAGCAGCTTTGTAGATAAAGGTACTTTCTTTGTAAGGAACTCGATTAACAGGAAAAGCGCTATCCTACTTTCTGTGATATATATATTAAAGCTGCTGTTCACAGGTGCGGCCGTGACCAGTAAACAGATAATAACAACTGAGAGACTAAATATATCGGTTAGAAATTCAGTAACTACATGGATAAAAAAAATCATGCCATGCTTCTTCTGATCATTTATAAATGATATATGCTTCTTTGTAGAATAGCAAGTTTAAGGGCAAAATAGTTTTGTGGTTTGTAGGTCATAGGAATATATTAAAGTTGTAATAACTGCCTGGGGTATGCAGGGCCAGTCTAAGCTTCTTGGTTAATGTGACTTTAGTGTGAGAAAATGCCTTTTGTATCCCCATGTACTGTTTATCGTAAAAAATGGCTTAATATATACAATTTTAATATATATGTATATATATATATATATATATATATATATATATATATATTGCAAAAACCTTATTGTATAATTTGCAATTAACGTCTCAGTTCGCATTATATATTTATACGTCTTACTTAAATAGTGCTCACTGCCTCCAATATCGAAAAATTGGGTCTGATTTATGTAATAAAAAAAACTTTGCTTATTACTTATTTACAACTTCAAGAAACTAGGTATTATTGTATGCTCAGTAATATGTCAATTTTATAAACTTCGGTTAGCAGATTATGCGCTTATCCCATATACATGTATAACACCGGTTCAACATAAAACATGTTGTGTAACCGATTTGCCGCGCAACAGACCAAAAACAAGTGAAACTGGGCAACATTTAAGCTTAACCTTGCGGAGTCTACTGCGTGCCATGATGGTATTCCCTTAATGAACTCAGGTCGGTTGATCGTCTTTTCTCACTGGCAGCTGTGACCGGAGCGGGGGGTCATCCTGTCTTGGTGGTAGCTCTTCGTTTAAACAGAACCCCGCCGATTCCCAATGTGCTGATAACAGTAGACACTCGTATTTAAGTCGAAGAGGAAATTTACACGTAGCTTTACAGATGGTTACCTGTGAAGAGGCTCAATAGATGCGCACCAGTGCCTGGAAGTTCAGTGGAGATTCAGGCCAAAAAAAAAACACTGGCTTTTTCCAGACACCACAGGGAGAAATGACTGCAATGAGATCAGCCCAGTGGAAAGGACCACGTGACCAGTCAACAGACTCCTACAGAAAGTAAAGTTTTTCAACTAAAATATTTTTCCTCATTGTTTTAGTAATGCATTCTACAACAGGAAATCCTGAGAGGAAAAACTTTGATTTTGAGACTGTGAAAGGAATGGCTGGTTCATATATCAGAATATGTCTCATTTATACTTGCCTTTAAATTGCTAAACCTCTGACATACTTAATGGTACAATAATATATTATTGTATTTTAAACGCAGGAATGAATAAATAGTGCTTGCACAAAATATCGATAAGCGAGCGGTGCATGGCGATTTCTGTTAATATGAAAAATGATAATTTATAGATAAAGTTTTGCTGATAATTGGTTTAATTTCTATACAAGCAATCCAGATTGCAAGATCCGCAACCTTTCTTGATCCAATCAATAATTACACAAATCTTTGCAAGTGCATTCTTTAAAAGCAAACGTACTTGAATATCTGTAACCATATTGCAACAAATGATATACCAATGGCAACAAAAAGCAGCTCAAACGTGTATCGTTATAAACCACACCAGTTGAGCATTCACAGTTTTACTTGATTAGTGCAACACCTTGTTGTACGATAAAGCGTTTGGGTGTGTAGGTCTGTCGCGTGTGTAATGGTCAGCTGATATAAAGTATGCTGTATTCAAACAAACTTAATTCTGTGTAATCAAAAAATACCAGTAGTTTAGGCGTATACAACAATTAAAGGCTATGTCGTAACCTTCTTCCCATCAGCAAGGATCAGGCTGATCCGCCCTGCTACCAAATATTTGAGGTGTAGCAGCCAGTTGGTAGGAAGATGGTTTTAACATAGTCTCCTTGGAATATGTTAAGGGAATGATACGCGTGTGTTTAGAGCCGACATGGAATAGTGTGAGTCAGTTTAGGGACCTTACCGATAATTCCAGTGGTGTCAGATATTTAACGGACTTAATATTGATTTAAAACGGACTTTACCCAGTTGCCTTTGGATTATAACATTTTATGTGGATCACTGGATTTTAATTACTCTTGTTGAGCTGTGACAGTGGTGGTATCCAGATATCAAAGCCCAGGAGCCGGACACTCCGTGCATTTTATTTGTCATACTGTCTTATTGTATTGATCCAGTGTATTGTAATGTTAGGATTGTTTTAAGAATAAATTATAATTGTTTGTTAACAAAAAAACACTGACTTCTTTATTCATTCCCCTAGACATTTCACGCTGCCTAGTATTACAGAATATGATTTTTTTATCTCCGTAGTAAAATTTATGCTCGTCACGACTATGTGATCTGTTGTTATTAGGTTCTGTAACATAAAATGGGGACGCGTCCGGGATGCTTAATAGTTTTGAAAATTTATTAGGCCTTGAGCTAGACACATTGTTTACGATACATTGTTTACAAGACTACACATTGTTAATATTACATCGATTATACATTGTTTACATTACATTGTTTACAAGATTTATCTCATGGTTTTTTTGTTATTGTTTTAATATCTTAACATGGCAGATTTCAAACCTGAGACATTTGTTGAAGATCCCGACCCTGATCAATTGGAACAGTTGACAAAAGATCAGTTGTTGCGTTTTTGACAACACTAATGGCCAGGTGTGAAAAAAAGCTTTTAGAAAGCCTGATATCATTGCTAAATATATACAAGATCTAGTTAGCAAAGGTTTAATTGAAGAGAGTGAAGTGGAAACAAAAAAATGACAGCCTTGCTTGCAGTTAGAATTTAAAAAAAATTAGAATAAGAAGACGAAAAACAACGAGAAGAGAGGGAATTAGAAAAACAAAGAGAAGAGAGGGAAGAAAATGAAAGGTAAGAAAGAGAAATACTAGAAAAAGAAAAAGAAAAAGAAATTGTGTTAAAACGACTGGAGTTAGAAAGACTTACACTAGAACATGGTCTACGTACTGCCCCAACTCACAGTTCTGATGTACTAAACACATTAGACTTGTCCCACCTTTTCAAGAAAAAGAGGTTGATAAATATTTCTTACACTTTGAGAAGGTAGCTGACAAATTAAAATGGCCTAAGGAAAATTGGACTATGCAATTACAAAGTGTATTGACTGGCAAGGCCACAGAAATTGATACAGAGGTTTCAGTAGAAGCCGCTGCTGACTATGACCAGGTTAAATGGTTAATCCTAAAAAGTTTATGAGTTAGTTCCGAAGGCTTTCCGCCAGAAATTGGGAAAAGCGCAAGGAACAGACCTATGTAGAATTTGCTAGGACAAAGAGCAGTTGTTTGATCGCTGGTGGTTCTAAAAATGTAATGAAAGATTATGTCAGTTTGCGCCGGTTGATATTGCTTGAAGAATTTAGGCGCTGCATTAACTCAGATGATTAATATTTTCTTGATGAGAAAAGTCCTAAAACACTTGACATTGCTCCTCAATTAACTGATGATTATTCATTAATACACAAACTGTCCTTTACTAGCAAATCAAACCAGTCATTCACAATCAAGAATGTAAATCAGTATGGTAAAAAAAGTTTACAGCGCAATTACCCAGTACTAGTTGTTTTGATAGTTTAACAAAGTCCATTGCTACACCTAAGTCCACGTCAACTGTGTCTGAGTCCAACAGAGACCCGTCTTTTTCAAAGAAAATCTGTTATTACTGCAAAAAGGAAGGTTATCTAATAGCTGACTGCTGAAAACTTGCAAATAAACCGAAGAGCAAACCTTCTGGTTTTGTTTCAAAATATAAAGAGCCAAGCTCTTTTCATGTAAATAAGGGGTACAATTCCTTTACCCCTAAAAAAGAGTTTGATGCTACGGAGGCAAACGTGCCCTCTGACTCCAAAGAAGAATCCGTAGCTTGCGGGGTAAAAACATCAGCTGATTCCTGCGAGGAATTTAATAAGGCTTGTTCCTTTCAAGACTCCTGCAAGGAGTATTCACTAAATAAGGCTAAGTCCTTTTATGACTCTTGCGAGAGTATTACAAATGAGGCCAAGTCATCTTATGACAAACAGAAGTTTGTTTCTGCTGAGGAAAATTCCTCTGTTGACTCCCATGAGGAGTTTGATTGTAAAAGGATGTAGATTCCTTTAATGACTTTAATGAAGTAAATTCCTCTCCTGACTCAGAAATGGAGTTATTTGAGCCATTCATACATGATGGTTTTGTATCACTTTCAATTGATTTTCAGATTCTACCCCTATTAGAATTTTAGCAACACTGGTTCAGGCCAAACACTTATGTTAACAGACACTTTGCCATTTTCTTATAGGTCTTTTACTGGTGCATATGCACTTGTTAATGGTGTGTTTTCAGACAAGCACACTTCAGTTCCGCTTCACAGTATACATTTAAAGTCAGATTTGATTTCTGGGAATATTACTGTGGGCATAAGAACTGCTTTACCTTTTAAGGGAATTCAGTTGCTACTAGGCAATGATGTTGCAGGTGACAAAGCACAGCCTGTAAAAATAGTGACAGAACAGCCGTCACTTGATCAGGACACTGATCCCTAGTGACTCGTCTAACGACTCGCGGGTACAGGATACAGCATTCTCAATGTAAGAACTGATCGCGGAACAGCATAAGTACCCTGATATTTCATGTTTGTATCCCAGGGCAGTTTCTAAAGATGAACTGTCACAGAACCCAGTTTGCTTCATTATTAAAAATGGATTGCTTATGCGTACATGGCGACCACCTGATGTATGCGCTGATGATGAGTGGGCCATCAAACATAAAAAAGTAATGCCCAAAAGATATCACAATGAAATTCTAAGCATGGCACGAGGCTTCTTTGTCTGGCCATTTAGGTATAAATAAAATTATCAGAAAGTTAGCACATATTTCTATTGGCCTAACCTCAGGACAGATGTTGTACAATATTGTAAATCATGCCATACATGCCAAATGGTAGGCAAGCCCAATCAAAATCCTCCTAGAGCCCCACTTAGGCATATTCCTGCTTTCGAGGAACCATTTAGTAGTATTATTTTTGATTGTGTTGGACCACTGCCCAAAAAAAATCTGGACATGAATACCAGGGTTGGGGCCAGGTACTTGTACCTGTACCTGTGTACACAATTCAGAGTACCTATACCTATACCTGTACCTGGCTTTCATGAGTAGGAAGTACCTTGTACCTGTACCTGTACCTGGAACTAAAGTACCTGTACCTGGTATAAGGTACTTCAGGTACAAATGTGATACTGGAAATGGACACCACGCTTGGGTCAATTGCATGAACAAAGCTGTCACCCCTGTCAGGACAGTTACCTACCTCAGGCAGGGGTGATTACAAAGCATTCATCCCTGCTGCCTTTGTAGCTAGTTGGGCTAGCAAGCTGGTCAACCTCCAGCCTCTAAACAGGAAGTTCATTGTGACATTATCAGCACAAGTATCAGGCAACTGACAAAGGATAGGAACAGGGCTGCCCTCATGCCCATGCACAGAACAGGGTTGGGGCCAGGTAATGGTACTTGTACCTAGGTGCACAATTCACAGTTATGAGGATTACAGGTAATGATACTGGAAATTGACATCAGCTTTGGTCAAAAAAGTGTACTGAGCTGTCACCCTTATCCAGGCAGGGGTAATTACTAAGCTTTTATCTAAGCAGCCTTTAAAGTTGGCTGGGCTATGTATAGTGGCATGCTGGCCTGGCTACCTCCAGCAGCTACAAAGGAAGTTCATTGTGGCATTATCAGATATAAAGGGTAGAGAGAAAAGGATATGGACAGTGTTGCTCACATGCCCCATGTAGATACCTGTTGTCTAGTATACAATGAACACTGGTGAAGGATTAACGAAGAAGTGAAGAAGGTACATATCGTGTAACTGAACTCTCAACATATGCCAAAAAAAGCAGAACATTCCATTTCACAGAAAAAAGTCCCTGCTCAAGCATCAAATGCAGGTGCTCTTAATTCTCAAAACATTCCTCAGTGTGACTTACTGCAATGAACATGTTTATTGTTACTACTAATTATGTATTCACGTATTATTGTTCATGTCATGAAGTTAATCTATAAAAACTGATTATAAGATTTTTTCTTTCAGTCAAGCTGTCAAGCCTCTTTATTTTAAAGAGTGTGTGGTGCTTCAAGTCTTTTTAACTTTAAAACATTACTCTAAAACTCAAAACTTGATTTGAAAAAGTGACATCATATTTAAGTATATGAATGAAAGTTTTATATTTCTGTATTACTAACTTTGTAAACTTTATCAGCTTCATTAACTTATCACATTTACTAAAGGCGATCCTTTACATTTGCAGCTGGCTCCTTTTTTTCATGATGACATAAAAAGCTATAATTTAAAACTTTTTAATGATATATTCGGCCATTCTATTACAACTTATTATCGCATATCTACAAGAAATTTATGCAATTATCATTATTTCTAATATCTTTAAAATGTACCTGTACCTGTACCTAGGTACTTTCTTAAGTACCTGTACCTGTATCTAGGTACTATACAATAATGCTGTACCTGTACCTGTACCTGACCATTTTGCAAGTACTTTTGCATGTACCTGGCCCCAACCCTGATGAATACTTGCTGACGATTATGTGCGCATCTACCTTTTTTACAACTTTTGGATTACCAAAATCCGTCCAGTCTGATCTAGGTCCAATTTTATGTCTGGCATATTCCAGCAAGTTATGCTTGAGCTAGGTATAAAACAGTACAGCTCTTCGCCATACCATCCTGAAAGTCCGGGCGCCCTCGTGCGTTTTCATCAGACATTAAAAAACATGATTAGGACCTATTGCTATGACACACAGAAAGACTGGGATGAAGGAATCTACCTATTGCTGTTTGCTGTCAGAGTCCTTGGATTTCAGTCCCTTTGAACTAGTTTTTTGACACTCAGTTTGCGGTCCATTAAAACTGCTTAAAGAAAAACTCTTGTGTGAAAATCCTAATTCTCTTAGTTTATTGCAGTGTGTCTCAGACTTTCGCATCAAACTACATATTGCTTGTGAGATTGCAAAGTCAAAGCTAAAAACTGCACAAAGTAAAATGAAAACAAAGTATGACAAGCACACTGTAAGTAAGACGTTTGAGTCTAGTGAAAAAGTCATTGCCTTACTTCCCATCCCTGGCAGACCTCTGCAAGCTAAGTATTTTGGTCCTTACATTGTTAACAAGAAAGTCAGTGATTTAAATTACATACTGTTAACACCAGATAGGCGTAAGAAAAAATAACTGTGCCATGTTAACATGTTGAAACCATATTATGACAGAAATAGCACATCAGATGTTGTACATAATGTTACTGCTGTTGTGTAAAAACTTACCCTGACCAAGTTGAAGTAGAAACTGATTGTTAGTGTGATGTAGAAATTCAGTCTGGAACAGTACCACTAAAAAACTCAGACGTGCTTAACAAGCTGGATGCCAAACTGTCACACCTTACCGCCCTACAACAACAAGACCTCAAGAACCTGCTGCGGAATTATGAACATTTTTTTAGTGACATTCCAACGCGAACTAACATATTGTGCCATGACGTCGATGTTGCCGAGACAAGCGCAGTCAAGCAGCATCCTTATAGACTGAATCCAGAAAGCAAAAGTATCTACAAGATGAGGTTCAATATTTGATGGACAATGGTTTTATTGAACCTAGAAACAGTAACTGGAGTTCACCATGTATTCTTGTGCCAAAACCTGATGGAAGTTACCGTATGTGCACGGATTATCGAAAACTGAACTCTGTCACCAAGACTGACACGTTCCCGATTCCGAGGATCGATGATTGTATTGATAGAGTCGGTAGCTCCAGATATGTTTCCAAGTTTGACTTGCAAATAGGATTCTATCAAGTTCCGCTGACAGAAGGAGCGAAAGAAGTGTCCGCATTTGTGACGCCGCAAGGACTCTACCAGTATGGAGTTATGCCGTTTGGCATGAAGAACTCGCAGGCCACGTTCCAGCGCCTCATCCATATGATTGCCAAGGACATTCAGTGCTGCGATGCATATATTGATGACCTTAGCGTGTACAGCGACACCTAGGAGAAACATCTGCAAATTCTCTGCGACCTCTTCAAAGAGACTCTGCGAGGCACGTCTGACCGTCAACTTAGTCAAATCTGAGTTTTGTCATGCACAAGTAACATTTTGGGTCATATTGTAGGGCAGGGTCAAGTAAAACCTGTTGATGCTAAAATAAGTGCTATTTCTGCAATTAGTGCGATTTCTATGTATGGTTGGACACTACAGAAAGTTTTGTCCACATTTTTCTGCTGTAGCTGAACCTTTGACTTATTTGTTAAAGAAGAAACAAAAGTGTGTATGGAATTTACAGTGTGAAAATTCATTTCAAAATTTGAAAGCAATTCTGCAAAGTTCACCAGTTTTAGCAGCTCCAGACTTTTCTTTACCTTTCAAGTTAGCTGTAGATGCTAGTGATACTGCTGCTGGTGCTGTATTGTTACAAGAAGGCAGTGATGGCATAGATCATCTAATTTTTTTTTCCTTCAAGAAAGTTTAATGCAAACCAGAAAAACTACTCCACTTTTGAAAAAGAATGTTTGGCTTTGATTTTGGCATTGCAACATTTTGAAGTTTATGATACTTCATCAGTCAAGCCTATCATTTTCCTTCACCCCAAAAGTTTTCTTAAATTTCTGTTTTTCCTTTATTTAGAAAGATCTGTCACCTGTAAATGGCAATATCTATTAAAGGATAATGAGGCAATCATGTGAAAATAACAAGTTTTAGTGAGGATGATATGTAATGATTATTATATGCACGGAGCTATTAACAAACTAGAAATAAGAACGTCTCATAAAGACAGAATTGCAATTCTAAAAAGGAACCGAAACCTTCCAGACCCAACGACAGACCAACATTATAATGACCACCTAATGTTCTAAATTTTGTAATGTAGTAATCTTATTTTTGCATTGTTGAGGGTCATCTGTTTAATATGGATAAAAGAGGGAGAAGCAAACTTGATATAGAGTCCCTCAATAAATTTTCTATTTTATAAGTATTTGGGAGTTTGATATGCCACATATACTTCATTACCGTGGATTCAGGTCGAGCAGAAGATATTAAATATAAAAGAGTATACTTGTCGACATAAAATAAACCCTTACTTGTAGTGGTAATCCGTTTAGCATCACTAACCAGGACATTTTGATTCTCCGTTCAATTAATGAAGAGGCGCGTATCGAGTACTAAAATAGCCATATCGGACTAATTCAAATTAACTGGTAGAAAATCTCATCCTTGAGTAATCCGATTACAGAAAAGTAGGGGTATAGTAGATTACGGGTCATTTAAATATTGCCTAAGATCCCTGCTAGAGGTGTTATTATGCCGAACAAGGAGTTGAGGATGGGTCTGGATATAAACGTAGTGCACGCTGATGGACACGCCATAAGTGAACTTAGCCCACTAGATGATCAGCTATCACGACAGTCAAGCTACACACGAATCATAATTTCCAACGCCTTTCTGTCGTCTCATCGTCCTATTTAGGACAAACAGGACAAATACCAAATAATAATTAAGAATATACAAGATGTAATATAATAAATATGAGGGCGAGAGGTAAGGAGGTGGCACTTTCAGGGGCGTAGCCAAGGGGGGCCGCAGGGGGCCATGCCCCTCTCCCCCCCCCCCCCCCAGCCTCAGTCGCATCCAGTACTCGCCGTCCGTTCGAAATTTCACTTAATCTAGTACAAATATATATATATATATATATATATATATATATATATATATATATTTACATTAAATCAGTGGCGGATAAATGCTATCAGTGGCGGATCCATAGGGGGCGCCTTCGGCGCGCGGCCCCCATTGAGCTGCAAAATCTCTCATTTTATCTAATTTCCGATTTTCTTGATTAATTTTCGTTTTTCATATTTCATTTTATTAATAAGCAATTAGACTTTATTTAAGTTATCTGCAGTTACAATTACTTTCAAATTTATTAGTTGAGTATAAGGATATTGATGAACAGCTACAGAACAACTGCAGATTTATCAACCTGGTTGGGGTCGACCGACAACAATCTTACGGCTTCTCTGGTGATACCGGTACTCAAACGATCTGTGCTGAGCTCTTAGGAGTCCTGTGTGCTGTCGAGACCACGGAACCCGGTAAAACGCGAAGTTTAACATAATAATTCAGCTTATCGGTTATTTTACCACAAGCATTACATTTAAAAGATAATACTTTTATAGTAACAAACGTGATTGCGCTTTTGCGTCATTGGCTCATTTGAAAACGATTGAAATTTAATATCCTAATTTTGAAGAAATATAAATATTAAATATTGAACCTCTATATAGTTTGACTACATAACGAAAAAAACATAAGATAACGATTCTTCAGGAACAGGATATCCTCATTTTTTTGTGAAAATTGCCTCAAAATGTCCTCTTTACATTGTATATTGTTTCAGATGTCTGTTTTATTGTGCGCTGTTGACATTCTGATTCGTGTTTTGCTCAAGCCCTGGCGTTGCTATGCTACAGCGTTCCTTGTTCTAGCTGGCCGGGTGCGGCCCACGTGTAAACAAAGCGGTCATGCTAGTCTGGGGCTTTCTCGCCTGGCCGAGTCGGGCAGGCCCACGTGTGAACCCTGATATGTAGAAACACAGCATTCGTTGTTCTAGATGTTTCCTGTAATGTGTGTACTATTGGGTTCTTTGGATTGTTCGAGAAATGAAAAGTTCTTGGCTTGGGTGAGAAGATATAATAAGAGGCTTTTTTTTTAGCCGAGCAGGAGAGAGGAGAGAAATATTCCAGCGGACACAGAAGCGTGTAAGTCAGCTGTGGACCTTTTCCGATAAGTGCGGCAATTATAGATTTTCTTCTAAATTTGTGACGGATCTTATATATTCTTCAGTTTGCTCTCGGGATTAAAACAAGAACTTCACTTTGGGATTACAACGGATTGATTTTGTAAATGAACTGGACTGTCAAACTCTGAGAAGATTTATATGAACTGTTCATCTGGGTTGTTCGTTATAAAGGACTTGTTGTCACTGTGACAGTGGTGGTATCCAGGTACTGTACACTTTATTTATATACTTGTAGTGATTTACTGTTGTACTGTTGTTATATTGTGTAATTGTATTGATTTAGTATATTGTAATGTTAGGATTGTTTTAAGAATAAATTATAATTATTTGTTAACAAAAAAACACTGACTTCTTTATTCATTCCCCTAGACATTTCACGATGCCTAGGGTTACAGGATCTGATTTTTTTTTATCTCCATTACAAAATTTATGTTCGTTACGACTACGTGATCTGTTGATATTAGGTTCCATAACAATATACCTGTTACTAACCTTAATTAAACCATAGTTCATAATTGAAAATAAAATATATATATATTTTCATACATTAAAATATATAAAGTAAAGTAAAAATTATAATAATAATAATATTATTATAAGTAATATACATACGCCCCTGCACTTTGTTAAAGATCCTCTCAGTGACATACCTCTTTCCAGTCCTGATATGCTTGCATGCATGGGTCTGCTTGATGACAGGGAGGATTTGTGCCAGATTTTCAGGTTTGACTTGTTAGGTCCATAGATTAGGCCATGCAGTAACATAGGATCGCTTCGCATCCAAATACGCCATTCAAGCCCTTTCTAGGTAATAAAATTCAAAGTTTTACCGTCATTCTTTCAGCCTTCTTGTTACCCATATTTTGTATTGCCGTCAGGTACATACGGAACACAGCCATGTTCACGATGATTTAATAGAATCCACTTGTCAAAGTGAATCACAGACCATAGCGTATCCCCTCAGGTAACGAATTCAAATTGTTTGTTTCATAGGGTATACATATTACATTTTACAATATATACTTGTCATACCTGAAGGAAGAATGTGGGAAACTAGTCCTGTTGTATGAGTAAAGCGCGTAAATATGCTTTACGTCAAATATGATTTTAACTTGTCAATATTTTACATATGAACCCGTCTTTATGGATCTAACGACTAAAACTAAACTATACTTGATTTTGCAGTAGATATTATTATTATAGAAGTGTGTATAAAAATTCTGAATGGATATATTTTCCCTTGATACACCAAACATTCTGTAAATGGGGGCTGCGCACTCAAAAACTCGGAAATACGACGCTTGTATTATATGGAAATACATCAAGTATTGTCGCAAATGAATCAAATGTGTTAATAAAATAAAAGTCAAATGTTGCCGCAAGTAAAGTGGCAATAGGGTGTATCTTAACTTCTTTTACACAGAAAATGGCAAAATAAGTAAAATTAGATGATTACTAGAAATAGGCAATGGCCATGTGATCGCTGTAAGCCTCACCTTACCCAAGTCCGTAAATGAGCGATAATTTAGTATCGACTATGGAACAAACGACCTTGGGAATAAGGTCAAAAACAAAAGTATCAGATGAAGAATTGTAACCTAGCAATATAAAATGTCCGTAATTTTCAGTTTGTGAATATCATTCATATTGGAGATGTAGTACAAACAGAAAATGGCGGAGGAAGGAAAATATTTGAAATAGATTGTTTTGCACTCGAGGGGCCTAAATAACTCCACCTACCAAACATTTTACCATATATGAATATTAACTAGGATGAACTTCAACTGAGCACATTCCTCCGCTGAGGCAGAACGCCTTTACTGGATCCACCAGGTAATCCAAATCCGCAGAAAATATCTATGAATATTAACTAGAATGAACTTCAACTGAGCACATTCCTCCGCTGACGCAGAACGCCTTTACTGGATCCACCAGGTAATCCAAATCCGCAGAAAATATCTATGAATATTAACTAGAATGAACTTCAACTGAGCACATTCCTCCGCTCAGGCAGAACGCCTTTACTGGATCCACCAGGTAATCAAATCCGCAGAAAATATCTATGAATATTAACTAGAATGAACTTCAACTTAGCACATTCCTCCGCTGAGGCAGAACGCCTTTACTGGATCCACCAGATAAACCAAATCCGCAGAAAATATCTATGGATATTTACTAGAATGAACTTCAACTGAGCACATTCCTCCGCTGAGGCAGAACACCTTTACTGGATCCACCAGGTAATCCAAATCCGCAGAAAATGTCTATGAATATTAACTAGAATGAACTTCAACTGAGCACATTCCTCCGCTGAGGCAGAACGCCTTTACTGGATCCACCAGGTAATCCAAATCCGCAGAAAATGTCTATGAATTTTTAACTAGAATGAACTTCAACTGAGCACATTCCTCCGCTGAGGCAGAACGCCTTTACTGGATCCACCAGGTAATCCAAATCCGCAGAAAATATCTATGAATATTTACTAGAATGAACTTCAACTGAGCACATTCCTCCGCTGAGGCAGAACGCCTTTACTGGATCCACCAGGTAATCCAAATCCGCAGAAAATATCTATGAATATTAACTAGAATGAACTTCAACTGAGCACATTCCTCCGCTGAGGCAGAACGCCTTTACTGGATCCACCAGGTAATCCAAATCCGCAGAAAATATCTATGAATATTAACTAGAATGAACTTCAACTGAGCACATTCCTCCGCTCAGGCAGAACGCCTTTACTGGATCCACCAGGTAATCAAATCCGCAGAAAATATCTATGAATATTAACTAGAATGAACTTCAACTTAGCACATTCCTCCGCTGAGGCAGAACGCCTTTACTGGATCCACCAGATAAACCAAATCCGCAGAAAATATCTATGGATATTAACTAGAATGAACTTCAACTGAGCACATTCCTCCGCTGAGGCAGAACACCTTTACTGGATCCACCAGGTAATCCAAATCCGCAGAAAATGTCTATGAATATTAACTAGAATGAACTTCAACTGAGCACATTCCTCCGCTGAGGCAGAACGCCTTTACTGGATCCACCAGGTAATCCAAATCCGCAGAAAATGTCTATGAATTTTTAACTAGAATGAACTTCAACTGAGCACATTCCTCCGCTGAGGCAGAACGCCTTTACTGGATCCACCAGGTAATCCAAATCCGCAGAAAATATCTATGAATATTTACTAGAATGAACTTCAACTGAGCACATTCCTCCGCTGAGGCAGAACGCCTTTACTGGATCCACCAGGTAATCCAAATCCGCAGAAAATATCTATGAATATTAACTAGAATGAACTTCAACTGAGCACATTCCTACGCTGAGGCAGAACGCCTTTACTGGATCCACCAGGTAATCCAAATCCGCAGAAAATATCTATGAATATTAACTAGAATGAACTTCAACTTAGCACATTCCTCCGCTGAGGCAGAACGCCTTTACTGGATCCACCAGATAAACAAAATCCGCAGAAAATATCTATGGATATCAACTTGAATGAACTTCAACTGAGCACATTCCTCCGCTGAGGCAGAACACCTTTACTGGATCCACCAGGTAATCCAAATCCGCAGAAAATATCTATGAATATTAACTAGAATGAACTTCAACTGAGCACATTCCTCCGCTAAGTCAGAACACCTTTACTGGATCCACCAGGTAATCCAAATCCGCAGAAAATATCTATGAATATTAACTAGAATGAACTTCAACTGAGCACATTCCTCCGCTAAGGCAGAACGCCTTTACTGGATCCACCAGGTAATCCAAATCTGCAAAAAAAATATCTATGAATATTAACTAGAATGAACTTCAACTGAGCACATTCCTCCGCTGAGACAGAACGCCTTTACTGGATCCACCAGGTAATCCAAATCCGCAGAAAATATCTACGAATATTAACTAGAATGAACTTCAACTGAGCACATTCCTCCGCTGAGGCAGAACACCTTTACTGGATCCACCAGATAATCCAAATCCGCAGAAAATATCTATGAATATTAACTAGAATGAACTTCAACTGAGCACATTCCTCCGCTGAGGCAGAACGCCTTTACTGGATCCACCAGGTAATCCAAATCCGCAGAAAATATCTATGAATATTAACTGGAATGAACTTCAACTGAGCACATTCCTCCGCTGAGGCAGAACGTCTTTACTGGATCCACCAGGTAATCCAAATCCGCAGAAAATATCTATGAATATTAACTAGAATGAACTTCAACTGAGCACATTCCTCCGCTGAGGCAGAACGCCTTTACTGGATCCACCAGGTAATCAAATCCGCAGAAAATATCTATGAATATTAACTGGAATGAACTTCAACTGAGCACATTCCTCCGCTGAGGCAGAACGCCTTTACTGGATCCACCAGATAAACCAAATCCGCAGAAAATATCTATGGATATTAACTAGAATGAACTTCAACTGAGCACATTCCTCCGCTGAGGCAGAACGCCTTTACTGGATCCACCAGGTAATCCAAATCCGCAGAACATATCTATGAATATTAACTAGAATGAACTTCAACTGAGCACATTCCTCCGCTGAGGCAGAACACCTTTACTGGATCCACCAGGTAATCCAAATCCGCAGAAAATATCTATGAATATTAACTAGAATGAACTTCAACTGAGCACATTCCTCCGCTGAGGCAGAACGCCTTTACTGGATCCACCAGGTAATCCAAATCCGCAGAAAATATCTATGGATATTAACTAGAATGAACTTCAACTGAGCACATTCCTCCGCTGAGGCAGAACACCTTTACTGGATCCACCAGGTAATCCAAATCCGCAGAAAATATCTATGAATATTAACTAGAATGAACTTCAACTGAGCACATTCCTCCGCTAAGGCAGAACACCTTTACTGGATCCACCAGGTAATCCAAATCCGCAGAAAATATCTATGAATATTAACTTGAATGAACTTCAACTGAGCACATTCCTCCGCTGAGGCAGAACGCCTTTACTGGATCCACCAGGTAAACCAAATCCGCAGAAAATATCTATGAATATTAACTAGAATGAACTTCAACTGAGCACATTCCTCCGCTGAGGCAGAACGCCTTTACTGGATCCACCAGGTAATCTAAATCCGCAGAAAATATCTATGAATATTAACTAGAATGAACTTCAACTGAGCACATTCCTCCGCTGAGGCAGAACACCTTTACTGGATCCACCAGGTAATCCAAATCCGCAGAAAATATCTATGAATATTAACTAGAATGAACTTCAACTGAGCACATTCCTCCGCTAAGGCAGAACACCTTTACTGGATCCACCAGGTAATCCAAATCCGCAGAAAATATCTATGAATATTAACTTGAATGAACTTCAACTGAGCACATTCCTCCGCTGAGGCAGAACGCCTTTACTGGATCCACCAGGTAAACCAAATCCGCAGAAAATATCTATGAATATTAACTAGAATGAACTTCAACTGAGCACATTCCTCCGCTGAGGCAGAACGCCTTTACTGGATCCACCAGGTAATCAAATCCGCAGAAAATATCTATGAATATTAACTAGAATGAACTTCAACTTAGCACATTCCTCCGCTAAGGCAGAACGCCTTTACTGGATCCACCAGGTAAACCAAATCCGCAGAAAATATCTATGAATATTAACTAGAATGAACTTCAACTGAGCACATTCCTCCGCTGAGGCAGAACGCCTTTACTGGATCCACCAGGTAATCCAAATCCGCAGAAAATATCTATGAATATTTACTAGAATGAACTTCAACTGAGCACATTCCTCCGCTGAGGCAGAACGCCTTTACTGGATCCACCAGGTAATCCAAATCCGCAGAAAATATCTATGAATATTAACTAGAATGAACTTCAACTGAGCACATTCCTACGCTGAGGCAGAACGCCTTTACTGGATCCACCAGGTAATCCAAATCCGCAGAAAATATCTATGAATATTAACTAGAATAAACTTCAACTTAGCACATTCCTCCGCTGAGGCAGAACGCCTTTACTGGATCCACCAGATAAACAAAATCCGCAGAAAATATCTATGGATATCAACTTGAATGAACTTCAACTGAGCACATTCCTCCGCTGAGGCAGAACGCCTTTACTGGATCCACCAGGTAATCCAAATCCGCAGAAAATATCTATTAATATATACTAGAATGAACTTCAACTGAGCACATTCCTCCGCTGAGGCAGAACGCCTTTACTGGATCCACCAGGTAATCAAATCCGCAGAAAATATCTATGAATATTAACTAGAATGAACTTCAACTTAGCACATTCCTCCGCTGAGGCAGAACGCCTTTACTGGATCCACCAGATAAACCAAATCCGCAGAAAATATCTATGGATATTTACTAGAATGAACTTCAACTGAGCACATTCCTCCGCTGAGGCAGATCACCTTTACTGGATCCACCAGGTAATCCAAATCCGCAGAAAATGTCTATGAATATTCACTAGAATGAACTTCAACTGAGCACATTCCTCCGCTGAGGCAGAACGCCTTTACTGGATCCACCAGGTAATCCAAATCCGCAGAAAATGTCTGTGAATTTTTAACTAGAATGAACTTCAACTGAGCACATTCCTCCGCTGAGGCAGAACGCCTTTACTGGATCCACCAGGTAATCCAAATCCGCAGAAAATATCTATGAATATTTACTAGAATGAACTTCAACTGAGCACATTCCTCCGCTGAGGCAGAACGCCTTTACTGGATCCACCAGGTAATCCAAATCCGCAGAAAATATCTATGAATATTAACTAGAATGAACTTCAACTGAGCACATTCCTCCGCTGAGGCAGAACGCCTTTACTGGATCCACCAGGTAATCCAAATCCGCAGAAAATATCTATGAATATTAACTAGAATGAACTCTAACTGAGCACAATCCTCCGCTCAGGCAGAACGCCTTTACTGGATCCACCAGGTAATCAAATCCGCAGAAAATATCTATGAATATTAACTAGAATGAACTTCAACAGCACATTCCTCCGCTGAGGCAGAACGCCTTTACTGGATCCACCAGATAAACCAAATCCGCAGAAAATATCTATGGATATTAACTAGAATGAACTTCAACTGAGCACATTCCTCCGCTGAGGCAGAACACCTTTACTGGATCCACCAGGTAATCCAAATCCGCAGAAAATGTCTATGAATATTAACTAGAATGAACTTCAACTGAGCACATTCCTCCGCTGAGGCAGAACGCCTTTACTGGATCCACCAGGTAATCCAAATCCGCAGAAAATGTCTATGAATTTTTAACTAGAATGAACTTCAACTGAGCACATTCCTCCGCTGAGGCAGAACGCCTTTACTGGATCCACCAGGTAATCCAAATCCGCAGAAAATATCTATGAATATTTACTAGAATGAACTTCAACTGAGCACATTCCTCCGCTGAGGCAGAACGCCTTTACTGGATCCACCAGGTAATCCAAATCCGCAGAAAATATCTATGAATATTAACTAGAATGAACTTCAACTGAGCACATTCCTACGCTGAGGCAGAACGCCTTTACTGGATCCACCAGGTAATCCAAATGCGCAGAAAATATCTATGAATATTAACTAGAATGAACTTCAACTTAGCACATTCCTCCGCTGAGGCAGAACGCCTTTACTGGATCCACCAGATAAACAAAATCCGCAGAAAATATCTATGGATATCAACTTGAATGAACTTCAACTGAGCACATTCCTCCGCTGAGGCAGAACACCTTTACTGGATCCACCAGGTAATCCAAATCCGCAGAAAATATCTATGAATATTAACTAGAATGAACTTCAACTGAGCACATTCCTCCGCTAAGTCAGAACACCTTTACTGGATCCACCAGGTAATCCAAATCCGCAGAAAATATCTATGAATATTAACTAGAATGAACTTCAACTGAGCACATTCCTCCGCTAAGGCAGAACGCCTTTACTGGATCCACCAGGTAATCCAAATCTGCAAAAAAAATATCTATGAATATTAACTAGAATGAACTTCAACTGAGCACATTCCTCCGCTGAGACAGAACGCCTTTCCTGGATCCACCAGGTAATCCAAATCCGCAGAAAAATATCTACGAATATTACCTAGAATGAACTTCAACTGAGCACATTCCTCCGCTGAGGCAGAACACCTTTACTGGATCCACCAGATAATCCAAATCCGCAGAAAATATCTATGAATATTAACTAGAATGAACTTCAACTGAGCACATTCCTCCCCTGAGGCAGAACGCCTTTACTGGATCCACCAGGTAATCCAAATCCGCAGAAAATATCTATGAATATTAACTGGAATGAACTTCAACTGAGCACATTCCTCCGCTGAGGCAGAACGCCTTTACTGGATCCACCAGGTAATCCAAATCCGCAGAAAATATCTATGAATATTAACTAGAATGAACTTCAACTGAGCACATTCCTCCGCTGAGGCAGAACGCCTTTACTGGATCCACCAGGTAATCAAATCCGCAGAAAATATCTATGAATATTAACTGGAATGAACTTCAACTGAGCACATTCCTCCGCTGAGGCAGAACGCCTTAACTGGATCCACCAGATAAACCAAATCCGCAGAAAATATCTATGGATATTAACTAGAATGAACTTCAACTGAGCACATTCCTCCGCTGAGGCAGAACGCCTTTACTGGATCGACCAGGTAATCCAAATCCGCAGAACATATCTATGAATATTAACTAGAATGAACTTCAACTGAGCACATTCCTCCGCTGAGGCAGAACACCTTTACTGGATCCACCAGGTAATCCAAATCCGCAGAAAATATCTATGAATATTAACTAGAATGAACTTCAACTTAGTACATTCCTCCGCTAAGGCAGAACGCCTTTACTGGATCCACCAGGTAAACCAAATCCGCAGAAAATATCTATGAATATTAACTAGAATGAACTTCAACTGAGCACATTCCTCCGCTGAGGCAGAACGCCTTTACTGGATCCACCAGGTAATCAAATCCGCAGAAAATATCTATGAATATTAACTAGAATGAACTTCAACTGAGCACATTCCTCCGCTGAGGCAGAACGCCTTTACTGGATCCACCATGTGATCCAAATCCGCAGAAAATATCTATGAATATTAACTAGAATGAACTTCAACTGAGCACATTCCTCCGCTAAGGCAGAACGCCTTTACTGGATCCACCAGGTAATCCAAATCCGCAGAAAATATCTATGAATATTAACTAGAATGAACTTCAACTGAGCGCATTCCTCCGCTGAGGCAGAACGCCTTTACTGGATCCACCAGGTAATCCAAATCCGCAGAAAATATCTATGAATATTAACTAGAATGAACTTCAACTGAGCACATTCCTCCGCTGAGGCAGAACACCTTTACTGGATCCACCAGATAAACCAAATCCGCAGAAAATATCTATGGATATTAACTAGAATGAACTTCAACTGAGCACATTCCTCCGCTGAGGCAGAACACCTTTACTGGATCCACCAGGTAATCCAAATCCGCAGAAAATATCTATGAATATTAACTAGAATGAACTTCAACTGAGCACATTCCTCCGCTGAGGCAGAACACCTTTACTGGATCCACCAGGTAATCCAAATCCGCAGAAAATATCTATGAATATTAACTAGAATGAACTTCAACTGAGCACATTCCTCCGCTGAGGCAGAACGCCTTCACTGGATCCACCAAGTAATCCAAATCCGCAGAAAATATCTATGAATATTAACTAGAATGAACTTCAACTGAGCACATTCCTCCGCTGAGGCAGAACACCTTTACTGGATCCACCAGGTAATCAAATCCGCAGAAAATATCAATGAATATTAACTAGAATGAACTTCAACTGAGCACATTCCTCCGCTGAGGCAGAACGCCTTTACTGGATCCACCAGGTAATCCAAATCCGCAGAAAATATCTATGAATATTAACTAGAATGAACTTCAACTGAGCGCATTCCTCCGCTGAGGCAGAACGCCTTTACTGGATCCACCAGGTAATCCAAATCCGCAGAAAATATCTATGAATATTAACTAGAATGAACTTCAACTGAGCACATTCCTCCGCTGAGGCAGAACACCTTTACTGGATCCACCAGATAAACCAAATCCGCAGAAAATATCTATGAATATTAACTAGAATGAACTTCAACTGAGCACATTCCTCCGCTGAGGCAGAACACCTTTACTGGATCCACCAGGTAATCCAAATCCGCAGAAAATATCTATGAATATTAACTAGAATGAACTTCAACTGAGCACATTCCTCCGCTGAGGCAGAACACCTTTACTGGATCCACCAGGTAATCCAAATCCGCAGAAAATATCTATGAATATTAACTAGAATGAACTTCAACTGAGCACATTCCTCCGCTGAGGCAGAACGCCTTTACTGGATCCACCAGGTAATCCAAATCCGCAGAAAATATCTATGAATATTAACTAGAATGAACTTCAACTGAGCACATTCCTCCGCTGAGGCAGAACGCCTTTACTGGATCCACCAGGTAATCCAAATCCGCAGAAAATATCTATGAATATTTACTAGAATGAACTTCAACTGAGCACATTCCTCCGCTGAGGCAGAACGCCTTTACTGGATCCACCAGGTAATCCAAATCCGCAGAAAATATCTATGAATATTAACTAGAATGAACTTCAACTGAGCACATTCCTACGCTGAGGCAGAACGCCTTTACTGGATCCACCAGGTAATCCAAATCCGCAGAAAATATCTATGAATATTAACTAGAATAAACTTCAACTTAGCACATTCCTCCGCTGAGGCAGAACGCCTTTACTGGATCCACCAGATAAACAAAATCCGCAGAAAATATCTATGGATATCAACTTGAATGAATTTCAACTGAGCACATTCCTCCGCTGAGGCAGAACGCCTTTACTGGATCCACCAGGTAATCCAAATCCGCAGAAAATATCTATTAATATTTACTAGAATGAACTTCAACTGAGCACATTCCTCCGCTGAGGCAGAACGCCTTTACTGGATCCACCAGGTAATCAAATCCGCAGAAAATATCTATGAATATTAACTAGAATGAACTTCAACTTAGCACATTCCTCCGCTGAGGCAGAACGCCTTTACTGGATCCACCAGATAAACCAAATCCGCAGAAAATATCTATGGATATTTACTAGAATGAACTTCAACTGAGCACATTCCTCCGCTGAGGCAGATCACCTTTACTGGATCCACCAGGTAATCCAAATCCGCAGAAAATGTCTATGAATATTCACTAGAATGAACTTCAACTGAGCACATTCCTCCGCTGAGGCAGAACGCCTTTACTGGATCCACCAGGTAATCCAAATCCGCAGAAAATGTCTGTGAATTTTTAACTAGAATGAACTTCAACTGAGCACATTCCTCCGCTGAGGCAGAACGCCTTTACTGGATCCACCAGGTAATCCAAATCCGCAGAAAATATCTATGAATATTTACTAGAATGAACTTCAACTGAGCACATTCCTCCGCTGAGGCAGAACGCCTTTACTGGATCCACCAGGTAATCAAATCCGCAGAAAATATCTATGAATATTAACTAGAATGAACTTCAACTTAGCACATTCCTCCGCTGAGGCAGAACGCCTTTACTGGATCCACCAGATAAACCAAATCCGCAGAAAATATCTATGGATATTTACTAGAATGAACTTCAACTGAGCACATTCCTCCGCTGAGGCAGATCACCTTTACTGGATCCACCAGGTAATCCAAATCCGCAGAAAATGTCTATGAATATTCACTAGAATGAACTTCAACTGAGCACATTCCTCCGCTGAGGCAGAACGCCTTTACTGGATCCACCAGGTAATCCAAATCCGCAGAAAATGTCTGTGAATTTTTAACTAGAATGAACTTCAACTGAGCACATTCCTCCGCTGAGGCAGAACGCCTTTACTGGATCCACCAGGTAATCCAAATCCGCAGAAAATATCTATGAATATTTACTAGAATGAACTTCAACTGAGCACATTCCTCCGCTGAGGCAGAACGCCTTTACTGGATCCACCAGGTAATCAAATCCGCAGAAAATATCTATGAATATTAACTAGAATGAACTTCAACAGCACATTCCTCCGCTGAGGCAGAACGCCTTTACTGGATCCACCAGATAAACCAAATCCGCAGAAAATATCTATGGATATTAACTAGAATGAACTTCAACTGAGCACATTCCTCCGCTGAGGCAGAACACCTTTACTGGATCCACCAGGTAATCCAAATCCGCAGAAAATGTCTATGAATATTAACTAGAATGAACTTCAACAGCACATTCCTCCGCTGAGGCAGAACGCCTTTACTGGATCCACCAGATAAACCAAATCCGCAGAAAATATCTATGGATATTAACTAGAATGAACTTCAACTGAGCACATTCCTCCGCTGAGGCAGAACACCTTTACTGGATCCACCAGGTAATCCAAATCCGCAGAAAATGTCTATGAATATTAACTAGAATGAACTTCAACTGAGCACATTCCTCCGCTGAGGCAGAACGCCTTTACTGGATCCACCAGGTAATCCAAATCCGCAGAAAATGTCTATGAATTTTTAACTAGAATGAACTTCAACTGAGCACATTCCTCCGCTGAGGCAGAACGCCTTTACTGGATCCACCAGGTAATCCAAATCCGCAGAAAATATCTATGAATATTTACTAGAATGAACTTCAACTGAGCACATTCCTCCGCTGAGGCAGAACGCCTTTACTGGATCCACCAGGTAATCCAAATCCGCAGAAAATATCTATGAATATTAACTAGAATGAACTTCAACTGAGCACATTCCTACGCTGAGGCAGAACGCCTTTACTGGATCCACCAGGTAATCCAAATGCGCAGAAAATATCTATGAATATTAACTAGAATGAACTTCAACTTAGCACATTCCTCCGCTGAGGCAGAACGCCTTTACTGGATCCACCAGATAAACAAAATCCGCAGAAAATATCTATGGATATCAACTTGAATGAACTTCAACTGAGCACATTCCTCCGCTGAGGGAGAACACCTTTACTGGATCCACCAGGTAATCCAAATCCGCAGAAAATATCTATGAATATTAACTAGAATGAACTTCAACTGAGCACATTCCTCCGCTAAGTCAGAACACCTTTACTGGATCCACCAGGTAATCCAAATCCGCAGAAAATATCTATGAATATTAACTAGAATGAACTTCAACTGAGCACATTCCTCCGCTAAGGCAGAACGCCTTTACTGGATCCACCAGGTAATCCAAATCTGCAAAAAAAATATCTATGAATATTAACTAGAATGAACTTCAACTGAGCACATTCCTCCGCTGAGACAGAACGCCTTTCCTGGATCCACCAGGTAATCCAAATCCGCAGAAAATATCTACGAATATTACCTAGAATGAACTTCAACTGAGCACATTCCTCCGCTGAGGCAGAACACCTTTACTGGATCCACCAGATAATCCAAATCCGCAGAAAATATCTATGAATATTAACTAGAATGAACTTCAACTGAGCACATTCCTCCCCTGAGGCAGAACGCCTTTACTGGATCCACCAGGTAATCCAAATCCGCAGAAAATATCTATGAATATTAATTGGAATGAACTTCAACTGAGCACATTCCTCCGCTGAGGCAGAACGCCTTTACTGGATCCACCAGGTAATCCAAATCCGCAGAAAATATCTATGAATATTAACTAGAATGAACTTCAACTGAGCACATTCCTCCGCTGAGGCAGAACGCCTTTACTGGATCCACCAGGTAATCAAATCCGCAGAAAATATCTATGAATATTAACTGGAATGAACTTCAACTGAGCACATTCCTCCGCTGAGGCAGAACGCCTTAACTGGATCCACCAGATAAACCAAATCCGCAGAAAATATCTATGGATATTAACTAGAATGAACTTCAACTGAGCACATTCCTCCGCTGAGGCAGAACGCCTTTACTGGATCGACCAGGTAATCCAAATCCGCAGAACATATCTATGAATATTAACTAGAATGAACTTCAACTGAGCACATTCCTCCGCTGAGGCAGAACACCTTTACTGGATCCACCAGGTAATCCAAATCCGCAGAAAATATCTATGAATATTAACTAGAATGAACTTCAACTGAGCACATTCCTCCGCTGAGGCAGAACGCCTTTACTGGATCCACCAGGTAATCCAAATCCGCAGAAAATATCTATGGATATTAACTAGAATGAACTTCAACTGAGCACATTCCTCCGCTGAGGCAGAACACCTTTACTGGATCCACCAGGTAATCCAAATCCGCAGAAAATATCTATGAATATTATCTGGAATGAACTTCAACTGAGCACATTCCTCCGCTAAGGCAGAACACCTTTACTGGATCCACCAGGTAATCCAAATCCGCAGAAAATATCTATGAATATTAACTTGAATGAACTTCAACTGAGCACATTCCTCCGCTGAGGCAGAACGCCTTTACTGGATCCACCAGGTAAACCAAATCCGCAGAAAATATCTATGAATATTAACTAGAATGAATTTCAACTGAGCACATTCCTCCGCTGAGGCAGAACGCCTTTACTGGATCCACCAGGTAATCAAATCCGCAGAAAATATCTATGAATATTAACTAGAATGAACTTCAACTTAGTACATTCCTCCGCTAAGGCAGAACGCCTTTACTGGATCCACCAGGTAAACCAAATCCGCAGAAAATATCTATGAATATTAACTAGAATGAACTTCAACTGAGCACATTCCTCCGCTGAGGCAGAACGCCTTTACTGGATCCACCAGGTAATCAAATCCGCAGAAAATATCTATGAATATTAACTAGAATGAACTTCAACTGAGCACATTCCTCCGCTGAGGCAGAACGCCTTTACTGGATCCACCATGTGATCCAAATCCGCAGAAAATATCTATGAATATTAACTAGAATGAACTTCAACTGAGCACATTCCTCCGCTAAGGCAGAACGCCTTTACTGGATCCACCAGGTAATCCAAATCCGCAGAAAATATCTATGGATATTAACTAGAATGAACTTCAACTGAGCACATTCCTCCGCTGAGGCAGAACGCCTTTACTGGATCGACCAGGTAATCCAAATCCGCAGAACATATCTATGAATATTAACTAGAATGAACTTCAACTGAGCACATTCCTCCGCTGAGGCAGAACACCTTTACTGGATCCACCAGGTAATCCAAATCCGCAGAAAATATCTATGAATATTAACTAGAATGAACTTCAACTGAGCACATTCCTCCGCTGAGGCAGAACGCCTTTACTGGATCCACCAGGTAATCCAAATCCGCAGAAAATATCTATGGATATTAACTAGAATGAACTTCAACTGAGCACATTCCTCCGCTGAGGCAGAACACCTTTACTGGATCCACCAGGTAATCCAAATCCGCAGAAAATATCTATGAATATTATCTGGAATGAACTTCAACTGAGCACATTCCTCCGCTAAGGCAGAACACCTTTACTGGATCCACCAGGTAATCCAAATCCGCAGAAAATATCTATGAATATTAACTTGAATGAACTTCAACTGAGCACATTCCTCCGCTGAGGCAGAACGCCTTTACTGGATCCACCAGGTAAACCAAATCCGCAGAAAATATCTATGAATATTAACTAGAATGAATTTCAACTGAGCACATTCCTCCGCTGAGGCAGAACGCCTTTACTGGATCCACCAGGTAATCAAATCCGCAGAAAATATCTATGAATATTAACTAGAATGAACTTCAACTTAGTACATTCCTCCGCTAAGGCAGAACGCCTTTACTGGATCCACCAGGTAAACCAAATCCGCAGAAAATATCTATGAATATTAACTAGAATGAACTTCAACTGAGCACATTCCTCCGCTGAGGCAGAACGCCTTTACTGGATCCACCAGGTAATCAAATCCGCAGAAAATATCTATGAATATTAACTAGAATGAACTTCAACTGAGCACATTCCTCCGCTGAGGCAGAACGCCTTTACTGGATCCACCATGTGATCCAAATCCGCAGAAAATATCTATGAATATTAACTAGAATGAACTTCAACTGAGCACATTCCTCCGCTAAGGCAGAACGCCTTTACTGGATCCACCAGGTAATCCAAATCCGCAGAAAATATCTATGAATATTAACTAGAATGAACTTCAACTGAGCGCATTCCTCCGCTGAGGCAGAACGCCTTTACTGGATCCACCAGGTAATCCAAATCCGCAGAAAATATCTATGAATATTAACTAGAATGAACTTCAACTGAGCACATTCCTCCGCTGAGGCAGAACACCTTTACTGGATCCACCAGATAAACCAAATCCGCAGAAAATATCTATGGATATTAACTAGAATGAACTTCAACTGAGCACATTCCTCCGCTGAGGCAGAACACCTTTACTGGATCCACCAGGTAATCCAAATCCGCAGAAAATATCTATGAATATTAACTAGAATGAACTTCAACTGAGCACATTCCTCCGCTGAGGCAGAACACCTTTACTGGATCCACCAGGTAATCCAAATCCGCAGAAAATATCTATGAATATTAACTAGAATGAACATCAACTGAGCACATTCCTCCGCTGAGGCAGAACGCCTTTACTGGATCCACCAGGTAATCCAAATCCGCAGAAAATATCTATGAATATTAACTAGAATGAACTTCAACTGAGCACATTCCTCCGCTGAGGCAGAACACCTTTACTGGATCCACCAGGTAATCAAATCCGCAGAAAATATCAATGAATATTAACTAGAATGAACTTCAACTGAGCACATTCCTCCGCTGAGGCAGAACGCCTTTACTGGATCCACCAGGTAATCCAAATCCGCAGAAAATATCTATGAATATTAACTAGAATGAACTTCAACTGAGCGCATTCCTCCGCTGAGGCAGAACGCCTTTACTGGATCCACCAGGTAATCCAAATCCGCAGAAAATATCTATGAATATTAACTAGAATGAACTTCAACTGAGCACATTCCTCCGCTGAGGCAGAACACCTTTACTGGATCCACCAGATAAACCAAATCCGCAGAAAATATCTATGAATATTAACTAGAATGAACTTCAACTGAGCACATTCCTCCGCTGAGGCAGAACACCTTTACTGGATCCACCAGGTAATCCAAATCCGCAGAAAATATCTATGAATATTAACTAGAATGAACTTCAACTGAGCACATTCCTCCGCTGAGGCAGAACACCTTTACTGGATCCACCAGGTAATCCAAATCCGCAGAAAATATCTATGAATATTAACTAGAATGAACTTCAACTGAGCACATTCCTCCGCTGAGGCAGAACGCCTTTACTGGATCCACCAGGTAATCCAAATCCGCAGAAAATATCTATGAATATTAACTAGAATGAACTTCAACTGAGCACATTCCTCCGCTGAGGCAGAACGCCTTTACTGGATCCACCAGGTAAACAAATCCGCAGAAAATATCTATGAATATTAACTAGAATGAACTTCAACTGAGCACATTCCTCCGCTGAGGCAGAACGCCTTTACTGGATCCACCAGGTAATCAAATCCGCAGAAAATATCTATGAATATTAACTAGAATGAACTTCAACTGAGCACATTCCTCCGCTGAGGCAGAACGCCTTTACTGGATCCACCATGTGATCCAAATCCGCAGAAAATATCTATGAATATTAACTAGAATGAACTTCAACTGAGCACATTCCTCCGCTAAGGCAGAACGCCTTTACTGGATCCACCAGGTAATCCAAATCCGCAGAAAATATCTATGGATATTAACTAGAATGAACTTCAACTGAGCACATTCCTCCGCTGAGGCAGAACGCCTTTACTGGATCGACCAGGTAATCCAAATCCGCAGAACATATCTATGAATATTAACTAGAATGAACTTCAACTGAGCACATTCCTCCGCTGAGGCAGAACACCTTTACTGGATCCACCAGGTAATCCAAATCCGCAGAAAATATCTATGAATATTAACTAGAATGAACTTCAACTGAGCACATTCCTCCGCTGAGGCAGAACGCCTTTACTGGATCCACCAGGTAATCCAAATCCGCAGAAAATATCTATGGATATTAACTAGAATGAACTTCAACTGAGCACATTCCTCCGCTGAGGCAGAACACCTTTACTGGATCCACCAGGTAATCCAAATCCGCAGAAAATATCTATGAATATTATCTGGAATGAACTTCAACTGAGCACATTCCTCCGCTAAGGCAGAACACCTTTACTGGATCCACCAGGTAATCCAAATCCGCAGAAAATATCTATGAATATTAACTTGAATGAACTTCAACTGAGCACATTCCTCCGCTGAGGCAGAACGCCTTTACTGGATCCACCAGGTAAACCAAATCCGCAGAAAATATCTATGAATATTAACTAGAATGAATTTCAACTGAGCACATTCCTCCGCTGAGGCAGAACGCCTTTACTGGATCCACCAGGTAATCAAATCCGCAGAAAATATCTATGAATATTAACTAGAATGAACTTCAACTTAGTACATTCCTCCGCTAAGGCAGAACGCCTTTACTGGATCCACCAGGTAAACCAAATCCGCAGAAAATATCTATGAATATTAACTAGAATGAACTTCAACTGAGCACATTCCTCCGCTGAGGCAGAACGCCTTTACTGGATCCACCAGGTAATCAAATCCGCAGAAAATATCTATGAATATTAACTAGAATGAACTTCAACTGAGCACATTCCTCCGCTGAGGCAGAACGCCTTTACTGGATCCACCATGTGATCCAAATCCGCAGAAAATATCTATGAATATTAACTAGAATGAACTTCAACTGAGCACATTCCTCCGCTAAGGCAGAACGCCTTTACTGGATCCACCAGGTAATCCAAATCCGCAGAAAATATCTATGAATATTAACTAGAATGAACTTCAACTGAGCGCATTCCTCCGCTGAGGCAGAACGCCTTTACTGGATCCACCAGGTAATCCAAATCCGCAGAAAATATCTATGAATATTAACTAGAATGAACTTCAACTGAGCACATTCCTCCGCTGAGGCAGAACACCTTTACTGGATCCACCAGATAAACCAAATCCGCAGAAAATATCTATGGATATTAACTAGAATGAACTTCAACTGAGCACATTCCTCCGCTGAGGCAGAACACCTTTACTGGATCCACCAGGTAATCCAAATCCGCAGAAAATATCTATGAATATTAACTAGAATGAACTTCAACTGAGCACATTCCTCCGCTGAGGCAGAACACCTTTACTGGATCCACCAGGTAATCCAAATCCGCAGAAAATATCTATGAATATTAACTAGAATGAACATCAACTGAGCACATTCCTCCGCTGAGGCAGAACGCCTTTACTGGATCCACCAGGTAATCCAAATCCGCAGAAAATATCTATGAATATTAACTAGAATGAACTTCAACTGAGCACATTCCTCCGCTGAGGCAGAACACCTTTACTGGATCCACCAGGTAATCAAATCCGCAGAAAATATCAATGAATATTAACTAGAATGAACTTCAACTGAGCACATTCCTCCGCTGAGGCAGAACGCCTTTACTGGATCCACCAGGTAATCCAAATCCGCAGAAAATATCTATGAATATTAACTAGAATGAACTTCAACTGAGCGCATTCCTCCGCTGAGGCAGAACGCCTTTACTGGATCCACCAGGTAATCCAAATCCGCAGAAAATATCTATGAATATTAACTAGAATGAACTTCAACTGAGCACATTCCTCCGCTGAGGCAGAACACCTTTACTGGATCCACCAGATAAACCAAATCCGCAGAAAATATCTATGAATATTAACTAGAATGAACTTCAACTGAGCACATTCCTCCGCTGAGGCAGAACACCTTTACTGGATCCACCAGGTAATCCAAATCCGCAGAAAATATCTATGAATATTAACTAGAATGAACTTCAACTGAGCACATTCCTCCGCTGAGGCAGAACACCTTTACTGGATCCACCAGGTAATCCAAATCCGCAGAAAATATCTATGAATATTAACTAGAATGAACTTCAACTGAGCACATTCCTCCGCTGAGGCAGAACGCCTTTACTGGATCCACCAGGTAATCCAAATCCGCAGAAAATATCTATGAATATTAACTAGAATGAACTTCAACTGAGCACATTCCTCCGCTGAGGCAGAACGCCTTTACTGGATCCACCAGGTAAACAAATCCGCAGAAAATATCTATGAATATTAACTAGAATGAACTTCAACTGAGCACATTCCTCCGCTGAGGCAGAACGCCTTTACTGGATCCACCAGGTAATCCAAATCCGCAGAAAATATCTATGAATATTAACTAGAATGAACTTCAACTGAGCACATTCCTCCGCTGAGGCAGAACGCCTTTACTGGATCCACCAGGTAATCCAAATCCGCAGAAAATGTCTATGAATATTAACTAGAATGAACTTCAACTGAGCACATTCCTCCGCTGAGGCAGAACGCCTTTACTGGATCCACCAGGTAATCCAAATCCGCAGAAAATATCTATGAATATTAACTGGAATGAACTTCAACTGAGCACATTCCTCCGCTGAGGCAGAACGCCTTTACTGGATCCACCAGGTAATCCAAATCCGCAGAAAATATCTATGAATATTTACTAGAATGAACTTCAACTGAGCACATTCCTCCGCTGAGGCAGAACGCCTTTACTGGATCGACCAGGTAATCCAAATCCGCAGAAAATATCTATGAATATTAACTAGAATGAACTTCAACTGAGCACATTCCTCCGCTGAGGCAGAACGCCTTTACTGGATCCACCAGGTAATCCAAATCCGCAGAAAATGTCTATGAATATTAACTAGAATGAACTTCAACTGAGCACATTCCTCCGCTGAGGCAGAACGCCTTTACTGGATCCACCAGGTAATCCAAATCCGCAGAAAATATCTATGAATATTAACTAGAATGAACTTCAACTGAGCACATTCCTCCGCTGAGGCAGAACGCCTTTACTGGATCCACCTGGTAATCCAAATCCGCAGAAAATATCTATGAATATTTACTAGAATGAACTTCAACTGAGCACATTCCTCCGCTGAGGCAGAACGCCTTTACTGGATCGACCAGGTAATCCAAATCCGCAGAAAATATCTATGAATATTAACTAGAATGAACTTCAACTGAGCACATTCCTACGCTGAGGCAGAACGCCTTTACTGGATCCACCAGGTAATCCAAATCCGCAGAAAATATCTATGAATATTAACTAGAATGAACTTCAACTGAGCACATTCCTCCGCTGAGGCAGAACGCCTTTACTGGATCCACCAGATAAACAAAATCCGCAGAAAATATCTATGGATATTAACTAGAATGAACTTCAACTGAGCACATTCCTCCGCTGAGGCAGAACACCTTTACTGGATCCACCAGGTAATCCAAATCCGCCGAAAATATCTATGAATATTAACTAGAATGAACTTCAACTGAGCACATTCCTCCGCTAAGGCAGAACACCTTTACTGGATCCACCAGGTAATCCAAATCCGCAGAAAATATCTATGAATATTAACTAGAATGAACTTCAACTGAGCAAATTCCTCCGCTAAGGCAGAACGGCTTTACTGGATCCACCAGGTAATCCAAATCCGCAGAAAATATCTATGAATATTAACTAGTATGAACTTCAACTGAGCACATTCCTCCGCTGAGGCAGAACGCCTATACTGGATCCACCAGGTAATCCAAATCCGCAGAAAATATCTATGAATATTAACTAGAATGAACTTCAACTGAGCACATTCCTCCGCTGAGGCAGAACACCTTTACTGGATCCACCAGGTAATCCAAATCCGCAGAAAATATCTATGAATATTAACTAGAATGAACTTCAACTGAGCACATTCCTCCGCTCAGGCAGAACGCCTTAACTGGATCCACCAGGTAATCCAAATCCGCAGAAAATATCTATGAATATTAACTAGAATGAACTTCAACTTAGCACATTCCTCCGCTAAGGCAGAACGCCTTTAATGGATCCACCAGGTAAACCAAATCCGCAGAAAATATCTATGAATATTAACTAGAATGAACTTCAACTTAGCACATTCCTCCGCTGAGGCAGAACGCCTTTACTGGATCCACCAGGTAATCCAAATCCGCAGAAAATATCTATGAATATTAACTAGAATGAACTTCAACTGAGCACATTCCTCCGCTGAGGCAGAACGCCTTTACTGGATCCACCAGGTAATCCAAATCCGCAGAAAATATCTATGAATATTAACTAGAATGAACTTCAACTGAGCAAAATCCTCCGCTAAGGCAGAACGCCTTTACTGGATCCACCAGGTAATCCAAATCCGCAGAAAATATCTATGAATATTAACTAGAATGAACTTCAACTGAGCACATTCCTCCGCTAAGGCAGAACGCCTTTACTGGATCCACCAGGTAATCCAAATCCGCAGAAAATATCTATGAATATTAACTAGAATGAACTTCAACTGAGCACATTCCTCCGCTGAGGCAGAACACCTTTACTGGATCCACCAGATAAACCAAATCCGCAGAAAATATCTATGAATATTAACTAGAATCAACTTCAACTGAGCACATTCCTCCGCTGAGGCAGAACACCTTTACTGGATCCACCAGGTAATCCAAATCCGCAGAAAATATCTATGAATATTAACTAGAATGAACTACAACTCAGCACATTCCTCCGCTAAGGCAGAACACCTTTACTGGATCCACCAGGTAATCCAAATCCGCAGAAAATATCTATGAATATTAACTGGAATGAACTTCAACTGAGCACATTCCTCCGCTGAGGCAGAACGCCTTTACTGGATCCACCAGGTAATCCAAATCCGCAGAAAATATCTATGAATATTAACTAGAATGAACTTCAACTGAGCACATTCCTCCGCTGAGGCAGAACGCCTTTACTGGATCCACCAGATAAACCAAATCCGCAGAAAATATCTATGGATATTAACTAGAATGAACTTCAACTGAGCACATTCCTCCACTGAGGCAGAACGCCTTTACTGGATCCACCAGGTAATCAAATCCGCAGAACATATCTATGAATATTAACTAGAATGAACTTCAACTGAGCACATTCCTCCGCTGAGGCAGAACACCTTTACTGGATCCACCAGGTAATCCAAATCCGCAGAAAATATCTATGGATTTACTAGAATGAACTTCAACTGAGCACATTCCTCCGCTGAGGCAGAACGCCTTTACTGGATCCACCAGGTAATCCAAATCCGCAGAAAATATCTATGAATATTAACTAGAATGAACTTCAACTGAGCACATTCCTCCGCTGAGGCAGAACGCCTTTACTGGATCCACCAGGTAATCCGAATCCGCAGAAAATATCTATGAATATTAACTAGAATGAACTTCAACTGAGCACATTCCTCCGCTGAGGCAGAACACCTTTACTGGATCCACCAGGTAATCCAAATCCGCAGAAAATATCTATGAATATTAACTAGAATGAACTTCAACTGAGCACATTCCTCCGCTAAGGCAGAACACCTTTACTGGATCCACCAGGTAATCCAAATCCGCAGAAAATATCTATGAATATTAACTTGAATGAACTTCAACTGAGCACATTCCTCCGCTGAGGCAGAACGCCTTTACTGGATCCACCAGGTAATCCAAATCCGCAGAAAATATCTATGAATATTAACTAGAATGAACTTCAACTGAGCACATTCCTCCGCTGAGGCAGAACGCCTTTACTGGATCCACCAGGTAATCCAAATCCGCAGAAAATATCTATGAATATTAACTAGAATGATCTTCAACTGAGCACATTCCTCCGCTGAGGCAGAACGCCTTTACTGGATCCACCAGGTAATCAAATCCGCAGAAAATATCTATGAATATTAACTAGAATGAACTTCAACTGAGCACATTCCTCCGCTGAGGCAGAACGCCTTTACTGGATCCACCAGATAAACCAAATCCGCAGAAAATATCTATGGATATTAACTAGAATGAACTTCAACTGAGCACATTCCTCCGCTGAGGCAGAACGCCTTTACTGGATCCACCAGGTAATCAAATCCGCAGAAAATATCTATGAATATTAACTAGAATGAACTTCAACTGAGCACATTCCTCCGCTGAGGCAGAACACCTTTACTGGATCCACCAGGTAATCCAAATCCGCAGAAAATATCTATGGATATTAACTAGAATGAACTTCAACTGAGCACATTCCTCCGCTGAGGCAGAACGCCTTTACTGGATCCACCAGGTAATCCAAATCCGCAGAAAATATTTATGAATATTAACTAGAATGAACTTCAACTGAGCACATTCCTCCGCTGAGGCAGAACGCCTTTACTGGATCCACCAGGTAATCCAAATCCGCAGAAAATATCTATGAATATTAACTAGAATGAACTTCAACTGAGCACATTCCTCCGCTAAGGCAGAACGCCTTTACTGGATCTACCAGGTAATCCAAATCCGCAGAAAATATCTATGAATATTAACTAGAATGAACTTCAACTGAGCACATTCCTCCGCTGAGGCAGAACGCCTTTACTGGATCCACCAGGTAATCCAAATCCGCAGAAAATATCTATGAATATTAACTAGAATGAACTTCAACTGAGCACATTCCCCCGCTAAGGCAGAACGCCTTTACTGGATCCACCAGGTAATCCAAATCCGCAGAAAATATCTATGAATATTAACTAGAATGAACTTCAACTGAGCACATTCCTCCGCTGAGGCAGAACGCCTTTACTGGATCCACCAGGTAATCCAAATCCGCAGAAAATATCTATGAATATTAACTAGAATGAACTTCAACTGAGCACATTCCTCCGCTGAGGCAGAACACCTTTACTGGATCCACCAGATAAACCAAATCCGCAGAAAATATCTATGAATATTAACTAGAATGAACTTCAACTGAGCACATTCCTCCGCTGAGGCAGAACGCTTTTACTGGATCCACCAGGTAATCCAAATCCGCAGAAAATATCTATGAATATTAACTAGAATGAACTTCAACTGAGCACATTCCTCCGCTGAGGCAGAACGCCTTTACTGGATCCACCAGGTAATCCAAATCCGCAGAAAATATCTATGAATATTAACTTGAATGAACTTCAACTGAGCACATTCCTCCGCTGAGGCAGAACGCCTTTACTGGATACACCAGGTAATCCAAATCCGCAGATAATATCTATGAATATTAACTAGAATGAACTTCAACTGAGCACATTCCTCCGCTGAGGCAGAACGCCTTTACTGGATCCACCAGGTAATCCAAATCCGCAGAAAATATCTATGAATATTAACTAGAATGAACTTCAACTGAGCACATTCCTCCGCTGAGGCAGAACACCTTTACTGGATCCACCAGATAAACCAAATCCGCAGAAAATATCTATGAATATTAACTAGAATGAACTTCAACTGAGCACATTCCTCCGGTGAGGCAGAACACCTTTACTGGATCCACCAGGTAATCCAAATCCGCAGAAAATATCTATGAATATTAACTAGAATGAACTCCAACTGAGCACATTCCTCCGCTGAGGCAGAACACCTTTACTGGATCCACCAGGTAATCCAAATCCGCAGAAAATATCTATGAATATTAACTAGAATGAACTTCAACTGAGCACATTCCTCCGCTGAGGCAGAACGCCTTTACTGGATCCACCAGGTAATCCAAATCCGCAGAAAATATCTATGAATATTAACTAGAATGAACTTCAACTGAGCACATTCCTCCGCTGAGGCAGAACGCCTTTACTGGATCCACCAGGTAATCAAATCCGCAGAAAATATCTATGAATATTAACTAGAATGAACTTCAACTGAGCACATTCCTCCGCTGAGGCAGAACGCCTTTACTGGATCCACCAGATAAACCAAATCCGCAGAAAATATCTATGGATATTAACTAGAATGAACTTCAACTGAGCACATTCCTCCGCTGAGGCAGAACGCCTTTACTGGATCCACCAGGTAATCAAATCCGCAGAAAATATCTATGAATATTAACTAGAATGAACTTCAACTGAGCACATTCCTCCGCTGAGGCAGAACACCTTTACTGGATCCACCAGGTAATCCAAATCCGCAGAAAATATCTATGGATATTAACTAGAATGAACTTCAACTGAGCACATTCCTCCGCTGAGGCAGAACACCTTTACTGGATCCACCAGGTAATCCAAATCCGCAGAAAATATCTATGAATATTAACTAGAATGAACTTCAACTGAGCACATTCCTCCGCTGAGGCAGAACGCCTTTACTGGATCCACCAGGTAATCCAAATCCGCAGAAAATATCTATGAATATTAACTAGAATGATCTTCAACTGAGCACATTCCTCCGCTGAGGCAGAACGCCTTTACTGGATCCACCAGGTAATCAAATCCGCAGAAAATATCTATGAATATTAACTAGAATGAACTTCAACTGAGCACATTCCTCCGCTGAGGCAGAACGCCTTTACTGGATCCACCAGATAAACCAAATCCGCAGAAAATATCTATGGATATTAACTAGAATGAACTTCAACTGAGCACATTCCTCCGCTGAGGCAGAACGCCTTTACTGGATCCACCAGGTAATCAAATCCGCAGAAAATATCTATGAATATTAACTAGATTGAACTTCAACTGAGCACATTCCTCCGCTGAGGCAGAACACCTTTACTGGATCCACCAGGTAATCCAAATCCGCAGAAAATATCTATGGATATTAACTAGAATGAACTTCAACTGAGCACATTCCTCCGCTGAGGCAGAACGCCTTTACTGGATCCACCAGGTAATCCAAATCCGCAGAAAATATCTATGAATATTAACTAGAATGAACTTCAACTGAGCACATTCCTCCGCTAAGGCAGAACGCCTTTACTGGATCCACCAGGTAATCCAAATCCGCAGAAAATATCTATGAATATTAACTAGAATGAACTTCAACTGAGCACATTCCTCCGCTGAGGCAGAACGCCTTTACTGGATCCACCAGGTAATCCAAATCCGCAGAAAATATCTATGAATATTAACTAGAATGAACTTCAACTGAGCACATTCCTCCGCTGAGGCAGAACACCTTTACTGGATCCACCAGATAAACCAAATCCGCAGAAAATATCTATGAATATTAACTAGAATGAACTTCAACTGAGCACATTCCTCCGCTGAGGCAGAACACCTTTACTGGATCCACCAGGTAATCCAAATCCGCAGAAAATATCTATGAATATTAACAAGAATGAACTTCAACTGAGCACATTCCTCCGCTGAGGCAGAACACCTTTACTGGATCCACCAGGTAATCCAAAGCCGCAGAAAATATCTATGAATATTAACTTGAATGAACTTCAACTGAGCACATTCCTCCGCTCAGGCAGAACGCCTTTACTGGATACACCAGGTAATCCAAATCCGCAGAAAATATCTATGAATATTAACTAGAATGAACTTCAACTGAGCACATTCCTCCGCTGAGGCAGAACGCCTTTACTGGATCCACCAGGTAATCAAATCCGCAGAAAATATCTATGAATATTAACTTGAATGAACTTCAACTGAGCACATTCCTCCGCTGAGGCAGAACGCCTTTACTGGATCCACCAGGTAATCCAAATCCGCAGAAAATATCTATGAATATTAACTAGAATGAACTTCAACTGAGCACATTCCTCCGCTGAGGCAGAACACCTTTACTGGATCCACCAGATAAACCAAATCCGCAGAAAATATCTATGAATATTAACTAGAATGAACTTCAACTGAGCACATTCCTCCGCTGAGGCAGAACGCTTTTACTGGATCCACCAGGTAATCCAAATCCGCAGAAAATATCAATGAATATTAACTAGAATGAACTTCAACTGAGCACATTCCTCCGCTGAGGCAGAACGCCTTTACTGGATCCACCAGGTAATCCAAATCCGCAGAAAATATCTATGAATATTAACTTGAATGAACTTCAACTGAGCACATTCCTCCGCTGAGGCAGAACGCCTTTACTGGATACACCAGGTAATCCAAATCCGCAGATAATATCTATGAATATTAACTAGAATGAACTTCAACTGAGCACATTCCTCCGCTGAGGCAGAACGCCTTTACTGGATCCACCAGGTAATCCAAATCCGCAGAAAATATCTATGAATATTAACTAGAATGAACTTCAACTGAGCACATTCCTCCGCTGAGGCAGAACGCCTTTACTGGATCCACCAGGTAATCCAAATCCGCAGAAAATATCTATGAATATTAACTAGAATGAACTTCAACTGAGCACATTCCTCCGCTGAGGCAGAACACCTTTACTGGATCCACCAGATAAACCAAATCCGCAGAAAATATCTATGAATATTAACTAGAATGAACTTCAACTGAGCACATTCCTCCGCTGAGGCAGAACACCTTTACTGGATCCACCAGGTAATCCAAATCCGCAGAAAATATCTATGAATATTAACTAGAATGAACTTCAACTGAGCACATTCCTCCGCTGAGGCAGAACACCTTTACTGGATCCACCAGATAATCCAAATCCGCAGAAAATATCTATGAATATTAACTAGAATGAACTTCAACTGAGCACATTCCTCCGCTGAGGCAGAACGCCTTTACTGGATCCACCAGGTAATCCAAATCCGCAGAAAATATCTATGAATATTAACTAGAATGAAGTTCAACTGAGCACATTCCTCCGCTGAGGCAGAACGCCTTTACTGGATCCACCAGGTAGTCAAATCCGCAGAAAATATCTATGAATATTAACTAGAATTAACTTCAACTGAGCACATTCCTCCGCTGAGGCAGAACGCCTTTACTGGATCCACCAGATAAACCAAATCCGCAGAAAATATCTATGGATATTAACTAGAATGAACTTTAACTGAGCACATTCCTCCGCTGAGGCAGAACGCCTTTACTGGATCCACCAGGTAATCAAATCCGCAGAAAATATCTATGAATATTAACTAGAATGAACTTCAACTGAGCACATTCCTCCGCTGAGGCAGAACACCATTACTGGATCCACCAGGTAATCCAAATCCGCAGAAAATATCTATGGATATTAACTAGAATGAACTTCAACTGAGCACATTCCTCCGCTGAGGCAGAACACCTTTACTGGATCCACCAGGTAATCCAAATCCGCAGAAAATATCTATGAATATTAACTAGAATGAACTTCAACTGAGCACATTCCTCCGCTGAGGCAGAACGCCTTTACTGGAGCCACCAGGTAATCCAAATCCACAGAAAATATCTATGAATATTAACTAGAATTATCTTCAACTGAGCACATTCCTCCGCTGAGGCAGAACGCCTTTACTGGATCCACCAGGTAATCAAATCCGCAGAAAATATCTATGAATATTAACTAGAATGAACTTCAACTGAGCACATTCCTCCGCTGAGGCAGAACGCCTTTACTGGATCCACCAGATAAACCAAATCCGCAGAAAATATCTATGGATATTAACTAGAATGAACTTCAACTGAGCACATTCCTCCGCTGAGGCAGAACGCCTTTACTGGATCCACCAGGTAATCAAATCCGCAGAAAATATCTATGAATATTAACTAGAATGAACTTCAACTGAGCACATTCCTCCGCTGAGGCAGAACACCTTTACTGGATCCACCAGGTAATCCAAATCCGCAGAAAATATCTATGGATATTAACTAGAATGAACTTCAACTGAGCACATTCCTCCGCTGAGGCAGAACGCCTTTACTGGATCCACCAGGTAATCCAAATCCGCAGAAAATATCTATGAATATTAACTAGAATGAACTTCAACTGAGCACATTCCTCCGCTGAGGCAGAACGCCTTTACTGGATCCACCAGGTAATCCAAATCCGCAGAAAATATCTATGAATATTAACTAGAATGAACTTCAACTGAGCACATTCCTCCGCTAAGGCAGAACGCCTTTACTGGATCCACCAGGTAATCCAAATCCGCAGAAAATATCTATGAATATTAACTAGAATGAACTTCAACTGAGCACATTCCTCCGCTGAGGCAGAACGCCTTTACTGGATCCACCAGGTAATCCAAATCCGCAGAAAATATCTATGAATATTAACTAGAATGAACTTCAACTGAGCACATTCCTCCGCTGAGGCAGAACACCTTTACTGGATCCACCAGATAAACCAAATCCGCAGAAAATATCTATGAATATTAACTAGAATGAACTTCAACTGAGCACATTCCTCCGCTGAGGCAGAACACCTTTACTGGATCCACCAGGTAATCCAAATCCGCAGAAAATATCTATGAATATTAACAAGAATGAACTTCAACTGAGCACATTCCTCCGCTGAGGCAGAACACCTTTACTGGATCCACCAGTTAATCCAAAGCCGCAGAAAATATCTATGAATATTAACTTGAATGAACTTCAACTGAGCACATTCCTCCGCTGAGGCAGAACGCCTTTACTGGATCCACCAGGTAATCAAATCCGCAGAAAATATCTATGAATATTAACTAGAATGAAATTCAACTTAGCACATTCCTCTGCTAAGGCAGAACGCCTTTACTGGATCCACCAGGTAATCCAAATCCGCAGAAAATATCTATGAATATTAACTAGAATGAACTTCAACTTAGCACATTCCTCCGCTGAGGCAGAACGCCTTTACTGGATCCACCAGGTAATCAAATCCGCAGAAAATATCTATGAATATTAACTAGAATGAACTTCAACTGAGCACATTCCTCCGCTGAGGCAGAACGCCTTTACTGGATCCACCAGGTAATCCAAATCCGCAGAAAATATCTATGAATATTAACTAGAATGAACTTCAACTGAGCACATTCCTCCGCTAAGGCAGAACGCCTTTACTGGATCCACCAGGTAATCCAAATCCGCAGAAAATATCTATGAATATTAACTAGAATGAACTTCAACTGAGCACATTCCTCCGCTGAGGCAGAACGCCTTTACTGGATCCACCAGGTAATCCAAATCCGCAGAAAATATCTATGAATATTAACTAGAATGAACTTCAACTGAGCACATTCCTCCGCTGAGGCAGAACACCTTTACTGGATCCACCAGATAAACCAAATCCGCAGAAAATATCTATGAATATTAACTAGAATGAACTTCAACTGAGCACATTCCTCCGCTGAGGCAGAACACCTTTACTGGATCCACCAGGTAATCCAAATCCGCAGAAAATATCTATGAATATTAACAAGAATGAACTTCAACTGAGCACATTCCTCCGCTGAGGCAGAACACCTTTACTGGATCCACCAGGTAATCCAAAGCCGCAGAAAATATCTATGAATATTAACTTGAATGAACTTCAACTGAGCACATTCCTCCGCTCAGGCAGAACGCCTTTACTGGATACACCAGGTAATCCAAATCCGCAGAAAATATCTATGAATATTAACTAGAATGAACTTCAACTGAGCACATTCCTCCGCTGAGGCAGAACGCCTTTACTGGATCCACCAGGTAATCAAATCCGCAGAAAATATCTATGAATATTAACTTGAATGAACTTCAACTGGGCACATTCCTCCGCTGAGGCAGAACGCCTTTACTGGATCCACCAGGTAATCCAAAGCCGCAGAAAATATCTATGAATATTAACTAGAATGAACTTCAACTGAGCACATTCCCCCGCTTAGGCAGAACGCCTTTACTGGATCCACCAGGTAATCCAAATCCACAGAAAATATCTATGAATATTAACTAGAATGAACTTCAACTGAGCACATTCCTCCGCTGAGGCAGAACGCCTTTACTGGATCCACCAGGTAATCCAAATCCGCAGAAAATATCTATGAATATTAACTAGAATGAACTTCAACTGAGCACATTCCTCCGCTGAGGCAGAACACCTTTACTGGATCCACCAGATAAACCAAATCCGCAGAAAATATCTATGAATATTAACTAGAATGAACTTCAACTGAGCACATTCCTCCGCTGAGGCAGAACGCTTTTACTGGATCCACCAGGTAATCCAAATCCGCAGAAAATATCTATGAATATTAACTAGAATGAACTTCAACTGAGCACATTCCTCCGCTGAGGCAGAACGCCTTTACTGGATCCACCAGGTAATCCAAATCCGCAGAAAATATCTATGAATATTAACTTAAATGAACTTCAACTGAGCACATTCCTCCGCTGAGGCAGAACGCCTTTACTGGATACACCAGGTAATCCAAATCCGCAGATAATATCTATGAATATTAACTAGAATGAACTTCAACTGAGCACATTCCTCCGCTGAGGCAGAACGCCTTTACTGGATCCACCAGGTAATCCAAATCCGCAGAAAATATCTATGAATATTAACTAGAATGAACTTCAACTGAGCACATTCCTCCGCTGAGGCAGAACGCCTTTACTGGATCCACCAGGTAATCCAAATCCGCAGAAAATATCTATGAATATTAACTAGAATGAACTTCAACTGAGCACATTCCTCCGCTGAGGCAGAACACCTTTACTGGATCCACCAGATAAACCAAATCCGCAGAAAATATCTATGAATATTAACTAGAATGAACTTCAACTGAGCACATTCCTCCGCTGAGGCAGAACGCTTTTACTGGATCCACCAGGTAATCCAAATCCGCAGAAAATATCTATGAATATTAACTAGAATGAACTTCAACTGAGCACATTCCTCCGCTGAGGCAGAACGCCTTTACTGGATCCACCAGGTAATCCAAATCCGCAGAAAATATCTATGAATATTAACTTAAATGAACTTCAACTGAGCACATTCCTCCGCTGAGGCAGAACGCCTTTACTGGATACACCAGGTAATCCAAATCCGCAGATAATATCTATGAATATTAACTAGAATGAACTTCAACTGAGCACATTCCTCCGCTGAGGCAGAACGCCTTTACTGGATCCACCAGGTAATCCAAATCCGCAGAAAATATCTATGAATATTAACTAGAATGAACTTCAACTGAGCACATTCCTCCGCTGAGGCAGAACGCCTTTACTGGATCCACCAGGTAATCCAAATCCGCAGAAAATATCTATGAATATTAACTAGAATGAACTTCAACTGAGCACATTCCTCCGCTGAGGCAGAACACCTTTACTGGATCCACCAGATAAACCAAATCCGCAGAAAATATCTATGAATATTAACTAGAATGAACTTCAACTGAGCACATTCCTCCGCTGAGGCAGAACACCTTTACTGGATCCACCAGGTAATCCAAATCCGCAGAAAATATCTATGAATATTAACTAGAATGAACTTCAACTGAGCACATTCCTCCGCTGAGGCAGAACACCTTTACTGGATCCACCAGGTAATCCAAATCCGCAGAAAATATCTATGAATATTAACTAGAATGAACTTCAACTGAGCACATTCCTCCGCTGAGGCAGAACGCCTTTACTGGATCCACCAGGTAATCCAAATCCGCAGAAAATATCTATGAATATTAACTAGAATGAACTTCAACTGAGCACATTCCTCCGCTGAGGCAGAACGCCTTTACTGGATCCACCAGGTAATCAAATCCGCAGAAAATATCTATGAATATTAACTAGAATTAACTTCAACTGAGCACATTCCTCCGCTGAGGCAGAACGCCTTTACTGGATCCACCAGATAAACCAAATCCGCAGAAAATATCTATGGATATTAACTAGAATGAACTTCAACTGAGCACATTCCTCCGCTGAGGCAGAACGCCTTTACTGGATCCACCAGGTAATCAAATCCGCAGAAAATATCTATGAATATTAACTAGAATGAACTTCAACTGAGCACATTCCTCCGCTGAGGCAGAACACCTTTACTGGATCCACCAGGTAATCCAAATCCGCAGAAAATATCTATGGATATTAACTAGAATGAACTTCAACTGAGCACATTCCTCCGCTGAGGCAGAACACCTTTACTGGATCCACCAGGTAATCCAAATCCGCAGAAAATATCTATGAATATTAACTAGAATGAACTTCAACTGAGCACATTCCTCCGCTGAGGCAGAACGCCTTTACTGGAGCCACCAGGTAATCCAAATCCGCAGAAAATATCTATGAATATTAACTAGAATGAACTTCAACTGAGCACATTCCTCCGCTGAGGCAGAACGCCTTTACTGGATCCACCAGGTAATCAAATCCGCAGAAAATATCTATGAATATTAACTAGAATGAACTTCAACTGAGCACATTCCTCCGCTGAGGCAGAACGCCTTTACTGGATCCACCAGTTAACCAAATCCGCAGAAAATATCTATGGATATTAACTAGAATGAACTTCAACTGAGCACATTCCTCCGCTGAGGCAGAACGCCTTTACTGGATCCACCAGGTAATCAAATCCGCAGAAAATATCTATGAATATTAACTAGAATGAACTTCAACTGAGCACATTCCTCCGCTGAGGCAGAACACCTTTACTGGATCCACCAGGTAATCCAAATCCGCAGAAAATATCTATGAATATTAACTAGAATGAACTTCAACTGAGCACATTCCTCCGCTGAGGCAGAACGCCTTTACTGGATCCACCAGGTAATCCAAATCCGCAGAAAATATTTATGAATATTAACTAGAATGAACTTCAACTGAGCACATTCCTCCGCTGAGGCAGAACGCCTTTACTGGATCCACCAGGTAATCCAAATCCGCAGAAAATATCTATGAATATTAACTAGAATGAACTTCAACTGAGCACATTCCTCCGCTAAGGCAGAACGCCTTTACTGGATCCACCAGGTAATCCAAATCCGCAGAAAATATCTATGAATATTAACTAGAATGAACTTCAACTGAGCACATTCCTCCGCTGAGGCAGAACGCCTTTACTGGATCCACCAGGTAATCCAAATCCGCAGAAAATATCTATGAATATTAACTAGAATGAACTTCAACTGAGCACATTCCTCCGCTGAGGCAGAACACCTTTACTGGATCCACCAGATAAACCAAATCCGCAGAAAATATCTATGAAAATTTTATAGAATGAACTTCAACTGAGCACATTCCTCCGCTGAGGCAGAACACCTTTACTGGATCCACCAGATAAACCAAATCCGCAGAAAATATCTATGAATATTAACTAGAATGAACTTCAACTGAGCACATTCCTCCGCTGAGGCAGAACGCTTTTACTGGATCCACCAGGTAATCCAAATCCGCAGAAAATATCTATGAATATTAACTAGAATGAACTTCAACTGAGCACATTCCTCCGCTGAGGCAGAACGCCTTTACTGGATCCACCAGGTAATCCAAATCCGCAGAAAATATCTATGAATATTAACTTGAATGAACTTCAACTGAGCACATTCCTCCGCTGAGGCAGAACGCCTTTACTGGATACACCAGGTAATCCAAATCCGCAGATAATATCTATGAATATTAACTAGAATGAACTTCAACTGAGCACATTCCTCCGCTGAGGCAGAACGCCTTTACTGGATCCACCAGGTAATCCAAATCCGCAGAAAATATCTATGAATATTAACTAGAATGAACTTCAACTGAGCACATTCCTCCGCTGAGGCAGAACGCCTTTACTGGATCCACCAGGTAATCCAAATCCGCAGAAAATATCTATGAATATTAACTAGAATGAACTTCAACTGAGCACATTCCTCCGCTGAGGCAGAACACCTTTACTGGATCCACCAGATAAACCAAATCCGCAGAAAATATCTATGAATATTAACTAGAATGAACTTCAACTGAGCACATTCCTCCGCTGAGGCAGAACACCTTTACTGGATCCACCAGGTAATCCAAATCCGCAGAAAATATCTATGAATATTAACTAGAATGAACTTCAACTGAGCACATTCCTCCGCTGAGGCAGAACACCTTTACTGGATCCACCAGGTAATCCAAATCCGCAGAAAATATCTATGAATATTAACTAGAATGAACTTCAACTGAGCACATTCCTCCGCTGAGGCAGAACGCCTTTACTGGATCCACCAGGTAATCCAAATCCGCAGAAAATATCTATGAATATTAACTAGAATGAACTTCAACTGAGCACATTCCTCCGCTGAGGCAGAACGCCTTTACTGGATCCACCAGGTAATCAAATCCGCAGAAAATATCTATGAATATTAACTAGAATTAACTTCAACTGAGCACATTCCTCCGCTGAGGCAGAACGCCTTTACTGGATCCACCAGATAAACCAAATCCGCAGAAAATATCTATGGATATTAACTAGAATGAACTTCAACTGAGCACATTCCTCCGCTGAGGCAGAACGCCTTTACTGGATCCACCAGGTAATCAAATCCGCAGAAAATATCTATGAATATTAACTAGAATGAACTTCAACTGAGCACATTCCTCCGCTGAGGCAGAACACCTTTACTGGATCCACCAGGTAATCCAAATCCGCAGAAAATATCTATGGATATTAACTAGAATGAACTTCAACTGAGCACATTCCTCCGCTGAGGCAGAACACCTTTACTGGATCCACCAGGTAATCCAAATCCGCAGAAAATATCTATGAATATTAACTAGAATGAACTTCAACTGAGCACATTCCTCCGCTGAGGCAGAACGCCTTTACTGGAGCCACCAGGTAATCCAAATCCGCAGAAAATATCTATGAATATTAACTAGAATGAACTTCAACTGAGCACATTCCTCCGCTGAGGCAGAACGCCTTTACTGGATCCACCAGGTAATCAAATCCGCAGAAAATATCTATGAATATTAACTAGAATGAACTTCAACTGAGCACATTCCTCCGCTGAGGCAGAACGCCTTTACTGGATCCACCAGTTAACCAAATCCGCAGAAAATATCTATGGATATTAACTAGAATGAACTTCAACTGAGCACATTCCTCCGCTGAGGCAGAACGCCTTTACTGGATCCACCAGGTAATCAAATCCGCAGAAAATATCTATGAATATTAACTAGAATGAACTTCAACTGAGCACATTCCTCCGCTGAGGCAGAACACCTTTACTGGATCCACCAGGTAATCCAAATCCGCAGAAAATATCTATGAATATTAACTAGAATGAACTTCAACTGAGCACATTCCTCCGCTGAGGCAGAACGCCTTTACTGGATCCACCAGGTAATCCAAATCCGCAGAAAATATTTATGAATATTAACTAGAATGAACTTCAACTGAGCACATTCCTCCGCTGAGGCAGAACGCCTTTACTGGATCCACCAGGTAATCCAAATCCGCAGAAAATATCTATGAATATTAACTAGAATGAACTTCAACTGAGCACATTCCTCCGCTAAGGCAGAACGCCTTTACTGGATCCACCAGGTAATCCAAATCCGCAGAAAATATCTATGAATATTAACTAGAATGAACTTCAACTGAGCACATTCCTCCGCTGAGGCAGAACGCCTTTACTGGATCCACCAGGTAATCCAAATCCGCAGAAAATATCTATGAATATTAACTAGAATGAACTTCAACTGAGCACATTCCTCCGCTGAGGCAGAACACCTTTACTGGATCCACCAGATAAACCAAATCCGCAGAAAATATCTATGAAAATTTTATAGAATGAACTTCAACTGAGCACATTCCTCCGCTGAGGCAGAACACCTTTACTGGATCCACCAGGTAATCCAAATCCGCAGAAAATATCTATGAATATAAACAAGAATGAACTTCAACTGAGCACATTCCTCCGCTGAGGCAGAACACCTTTACTGGATCCACCAGGTAATCCAAAGCCGCAGAAAATATCTATGAATATTAACTTGAATGAACTTCAACTGAGCACATTCCTCCGCTCAGGCAGAACGCCTTTACTGGATACACCAGGTAATCCAAATCCGCAGAAAATATCTATGAATATTAACTAGAATGAACTTCAACTGAGCACATTCCTCCGCTGAGGCAGAACGCCTTTACTGGATCCACCAGGTAATCAAATCCGCAGAAAATATCTATGAATATTAACCAGAATGAACTTCAATGAGCACATTCCTCCGCTGAGGCAGAACGCCTTTACTGGATCCACCAGATAAACCAAATCCGCAGAAAATATCTATGGATATTAACTAGAATGAACTTCAACTGAGCACATTCCTCCGCTGAGACAGAACGCCTTTACTGGATCCACCAGGTAATCAAATCCGCAGAAAATATCTATGAATATTAACTTGAATGAACTTCAACTGAGCACATTCCTCCGCTGAGGCAGAACGCCTTTACTGGATCCACCAGGTAATCCAAATCCGCAGAAAATATCTATGAATATTAACTAGAATGAACTTCAACTGAGCACATTCCCCCGCTAAGGCAGAACGCCTTTACTGGATCCACCAGGTAATCCAAATCCGCAGAAAATATCTATGAATATTAACTAGAATGAACTTCAACTGAGCACATTCCTCCGCTGAGGCAGAACGCCTTTACTGGATCCACCAGGTAATCCAAATCCGCAGAAAATATCTATGAATATTAACTAGAATGAACTTCAACTGAGCACATTCCTCCGCTGAGGCAGAACACCTTTACTGGATCCACCAGATAAACCAAATCCGCAGAAAATATCTATGAATATTAACTAGAATGAACTTCAACTGAGCACATTCCTCCGCTGAGGCAGAACGCTTTTACTGGATCCACCAGGTAATCCAAATCCGCAGAAAATATCTATGAATATTAACTAGAATGAACTTCAACTGAGCACATTCCTCCGCTGAGGCAGAACGCCTTTACTGGATCCACCAGGTAATCCAAATCCGCAGAAAATATCTATGAATATTAACTAGAATGAACTTCAACTGAGCACATTCCTCCGCCTTTACTGGAACCACCAGGTAATCAAATCCGCAGAAAATATCTATGAATATTAAATAGAATGAACTTCAACTGAGCACATTCCTCCGCTGAGGCAGAACGCCTTTACTGGATCCACCAGATAAACCAAATCCGTAGAAAATATCTATGGATATTAACTAGAATGAACTTCAACTGAGCACATTCCTCCGCTGAGGCAGAACGCCTTTACTGGATCCACCAGGTAATCAAATCCGCAGAACATATCTATGAATATTAACTAGAATGAACTTCAACTGAGCACATTCCTCCGCTGAGGCAGAACACCTTTACTGGATCCACCAGGTAATCCAAATCCGCAGAAAATATCTATGGATATTAACTAGAATGAACTTCAACTGAGCACATTCCTCCGCTGAGGCAGAACGCCTTTACTGGATCCACCAGGTAATCCAAATCCGCAGAAAATATCTATGAATATTAACTAGAATGAACTTCAACTGTGCACATTCCTCCGCTGAGGCAGAACGCCTTTACTGGATCCACCAGGTAATCCAAATCCGCAGAAAATAACAATGAATATTAACTAGAATGAACTTCAACTGAGCACATTCCTCCGCTGAGGCAGAACACCTTTACTGGATCCACCAGATAAACCAAATCCGCAGAAAATATCTATGAATATTAACTAGAATGAACTTCAACTTAGCACATTCCTCCGCTGAGGCAGAACGCCTTTACTGGATCCACCAGGTAATCAAATCCGCAGAAAATATCTATGAATATTAACTAGAATGAATTTCAACTGAGCACATTCCTCCGCTGAGGCAGAACACCTTTACTGGATCCACCAGATAAACCAAATCCGCAGAAAATATCTATGAATATTAACTAGAATGAACTTCAACTGAGCACATTCCTCCGCTGAGGCAGAACACCTTTACTGGATCCACCAGGTAATCCAAATCCGCAGAAAATATCTATGAATATTAACTAGAATGAACTTCAACTGAGTACATTCCTCCGCTAAGGCAGAACGCCTTTACTGGATCCACCAGGTAATCAAATCCGCAGAAAATATCTATGAATATTAACTAGAATGAACTTCAACTGAGCACATTCCTCCGCTGAGGCAGAACACCTTTACTGGATCCACCAGATAAACCAAATCCGCAGAAAATATCTATGAATATTAACTAGAATGAACTTCAACTGAGCACATTCCTCCGCTGAGGCAGAACCCTTTTACTGGATCCACCAGGTAATCCAAATCCGCAGAAAATATCTATGAATATTAACTAGAATGAACTTCAACTGAGCACATTCCTCCGCTGAGGCAGAATGCCTTTACTGGATCCACCAGGTAATCCAAATCCGCAGAAAATATCTATGAATATTAACTAGAATGAACTTCAACTGAGCACATTCCTCCGCCTTTACTGGATCCACCAGGTAATCAAATCCGCAGAAAATATCTATGAATATTAACTAGAATGAACTTCATCTGAGCACATTCTTCTTCTGAGGCAGAACGCCTTTACTGGATCCACCAGATAAACCAAATCCGCAGAAAATATCTATGGATATTAACTAGAATGAACTTCAACTGAGCACATTCCTCCGCTGAGGCAGAACACCTTTACTGGATCCACCAGGTAATCAAAACCGCAGAACATATCTATGAATATTAACCAGAATGAACTTCAACTGAGCACATTCCTCCGCTGAGGCAGAAAACCTTTACTGGATCCACCAGGTAATCCAAATCCGCAGAAAATATCTATGGATATTAACTAGAATGAACTTCAACTGAGCACATTCCTCCGCTGAGGCAGAACGCCTTTACTGGATCCACCAGGTAATCCAAATCCGCAGAAAATATCTATGAATATTAACTAGAATGAACTTCAACTGAGCACATTCCTCCGCTGAGGCAGAACGCCTTTACTGGATCCACCAGGTAATCCAAATCCGCAGCAAATATCTATGAATATTAACTAGAATGAACTTCAACTGAGCACATTCCTCCGCTGAGGCAGAACACCTTTACTGGATCCACCAGATAAACCAAATCCGCAGAAAATATCTATGAATATTAACTAGAATGAACTTCAACTGAGCACATTCCTAAGCTGAGGCAGAACACCTTTACTGGATCCACCAGGTAATCCAAATCCGCAGAAAATATCTATGAATATTAACTAGAATGAACTTCAACTGAGCACATTCCTCCGCTGAGGCAGAACACCTTTACTGGATCCACCAGGTAATCCAAATCCGCAGAAAATATCTATGGATATTAACTAGAATGAACTTCAACTGAGCACATTCCTCCGCTGAGGCAGAACGCCTTTACTGGATCCACCAGGTAATCAAATCCGCAGAAAATATCTATGAATATTAACTAGAATGAACTTCAACTGAGCACATTCCTCCGCTGAGGCAGAACGCCTTTACTGGATCCACCAGGTAATTCAAATCCGCAGAAAATATCTATGGATATTAACTAGAATGAACTTCAACTGAGCACATTCCTCCGCTGAGGCAGAACGCCTTTACTGGATCCACCAGGTAATCCAAATCCGCAGAAAATATCTATGAATATTAACTAGAATGAACTTCAACTGAGCACATTCCTCCGCTGAGGCAGAACACCTTTACTGGATCGACCAGGTAATCCAAATCCGCAGAAAATATCTGTGAATATTAACTAGAATGAACTTCAACTAAGCACATTCCTCCGCTGAGGCAGAACGCCTTTACTGGATCCACCAGGTAATCCAAATCCGCAGAAAATATCTATGAATATTAACTAGAATGAACTTCAACTGAGCACATTCCTCCGCTGAGGCAGAACGCCTTTACTGGATCCACCAGGTAATCCAAATCCGCAGAAAATATCTATGAATATTAACTAGAATGAACTTCAACTGAGCACATTCCTCCGCTGAGGCAGAACGCCTTTACTGGATCCACCAGGTAATCCGAATCCGCAGAAAATATCTATGAATATTAACTAGAATGAACTTCAACTGAGCACATTCCTCCGCTGAGGCAGAACACCTTTACTGGATCCACCAGGTAATCCAAATCCGCAGAAAATATCTATGAATATTAACTAGAATGAACTTCAACTGAGCACATTCCTCCGCTAAGGCAGAACACCTTTACTGGATCCACCAGGTAATCCAAATCCGCAGAAAATATCTATGAATATTAACTTGAATGAACTTCAACTGAGCACATTCCTCCGCTGAGGCAGAACGCCTTTACTGGATCCACCAGGTAATCCAAATCCGCAGAAAATATCTATGAATATTAACTAGAATGAACTTCAACTGAGCACATTCCTCCGCTGAGGCAGAACGCCTTTACTGGATCCACCAGGTAATCCAAATCCGCAGAAAATATCTATGAATATTAACTAGAATGATCTTCAACTGAGCACATTCCTCCGCTGAGGCAGAACGCCTTTACTGGATCCACCAGGTAATCAAATCCGCAGAAAATATCTATGAATATTAACTAGAATGAACTTCAACTGAGCACATTCCTCCGCTGAGGCAGAACGCCTTTACTGGATCCACCAGATAAACCAAATCCGCAGAAAATATCTATGGATATTAACTAGAATGAACTTCAACTGAGCACATTCCTCCGCTGAGGCAGAACGCCTTTACTGGATCCACCAGGTAATCAAATCCGCAGAAAATATCTATGAATATTAACTAGAATGAACTTCAACTGAGCACATTCCTCCGCTGAGGCAGAACACCTTTACTGGATCCACCAGGTAATCCAAATCCGCAGAAAATATCTATGGATATTAACTAGAATGAACTTCAACTGAGCACATTCCTCCGCTGAGGCAGAACGCCTTTACTGGATCCACCAGGTAATCCAAATCCGCAGAAAATATTTATGAATATTAACTAGAATGAACTTCAACTGAGCACATTCCTCCGCTGAGGCAGAACGCCTTTACTGGATCCACCAGGTAATCCAAATCCGCAGAAAATATCTATGAATATTAACTAGAATGAACTTCAACTGAGCACATTCCTCCGCTAAGGCAGAACGCCTTTACTGGATCTACCAGGTAATCCAAATCCGCAGAAAATATCTATGAATATTAACTAGAATGAACTTCAACTGAGCACATTCCTCCGCTGAGGCAGAACGCCTTTACTGGATCCACCAGGTAATCCAAATCCGCGGAAAATATCTATGAATATTAACTAGAATGAACTTCAACTGAGCACATTCCTCCGCTGAGGCAGAACACCTTTACTGGATCCACCAGATAAACCAAATCCGCAGAAAATATCTATGAATATTAACTAGAATGAACTTCAACTGAGCACATTCCTCCGCTGAGGCAGAACGCCTTTACTGGATCCACCAGGTAATCAAATCCGCAGAAAATATCTATGAATATTAACTAGAATGAACTTCAACTGAGCACATTCCTCCGCTGAGGCAGAACGCCTTTACTGGATCCACCAGGTAATCCAAATCCGCAGAAAATATCTATGAATATTAACTAGAATGAACTTCAACTGAGCACATTCCTCCGCTAAGGCAGAACGCCTTTACTGGATCCACCAGGTAATCCAAATCCGCAGAAAATATCTATGAATATTAACTAGAATGAACTTCAACTGAGCACATTCCTCCGCTGAGGCAGAACGCCTTTACTGGATCCACCAGGTAATCCAAATCCGCAGAAAATATCTATGAATATTAACTAGAATGAACTTCAACTGAGCACATTCCTCCGCTGAGGCAGAACACCTTTACTGGATCCACCAGATAAACCAAATCCGCAGAAAATATCTATGAATATTAACTAGAATGAACTTCAACTGAGCACATTCCTCCGCTGAGGCAGAACACCTTTACTGGATCCACCAGGTAATCCAAATCCGCAGAAAATATCTATGAATATTAACAAGAATGAACTTCAACTGAGCACATTCCTCCGCTGAGGCAGAACACCTTTACTGGATCCACCAGGTAATCCAAAGCCGCAGAAAATATCTATGAATATTAACTTGAATGAACTTCAACTGAGCACATTCCTCCGCTCAGGCAGAACGCCTTTACTGGATACACCAGGTAATCCAAATCCGCAGAAAATATCTATGAATATTAACTAGAATGAACTTCAACTGAGCACATTCCTCCGCTGAGGCAGAACGCCTTTACTGGATCCACCAGGTAATCAAATCCGCAGAAAATATCTATGAATATTAACTTGAATGAACTTCAACTGAGCACATTCCTCCGCTGAGGCAGAACGCCTTTACTGGATCCACCAGGTAATCCAAATCCGCAGAAAATATCTATGAATATTAACTAGAATGAACTTCAACTGAGCACATTCCTCCGCTGAGGCAGAACACCTTTACTGGATCCACCAGATAAACCAAATCCGCAGAAAATATCTATGAATATTAACTAGAATGAACTTCAACTGAGCACATTCCTCCGCTGAGGCAGAACGCTTTTACTGGATCCACCAGGTAATCCAAATCCGCAGAAAATATCAATGAATATTAACTAGAATGAACTTCAACTGAGCACATTCCTCCGCTGAGGCAGAACGCCTTTACTGGATCCACCAGGTAATCCAAATCCGCAGAAAATATCTATGAATATTAACTTGAATGAACTTCAACTGAGCACATTCCTCCGCTGAGGCAGAACGCCTTTACTGGATACACCAGGTAATCCAAATCCGCAGATAATATCTATGAATATTAACTAGAATGAACTTCAACTGAGCACATTCCTCCGCTGAGGCAGAACGCCTTTACTGGATCCACCAGGTAATCCAAATCCGCAGAAAATATCTATGAATATTAACTAGAATGAACTTCAACTGAGCACATTCCTCCGCTGAGGCAGAACGCCTTTACTGGATCCACCAGGTAATCCAAATCCGCAGAAAATATCTATGAATATTAACTAGAATGAACTTCAACTGAGCACATTCCTCCGCTGAGGCAGAACACCTTTACTGGATCCACCAGATAAACCAAATCCGCAGAAAATATCTATGAATATTAACTAGAATGAACTTCAACTGAGCACATTCCTCCGCTGAGGCAGAACACCTTTACTGGATCCACCAGGTAATCCAAATCCGCAGAAAATATCTATGAATATTAACTAGAATGAACTTCAACTGAGCACATTCCTCCGCTGAGGCAGAACACCTTTACTGGATCCACCAGGTAATCCAAATCCGCAGAAAATATCTATGAATATTAACTAGAATGAACTTCAACTGAGCACATTCCTCCGCTGAGGCAGAACGCCTTTACTGGATCCACCAGGTAATCCAAATCCGCAGAAAATATCTATGAATATTAACTAGAATGAAGTTCAACTGAGCACATTCCTCCGCTGAGGCAGAACGCCTTTACTGGATCCACCAGGTAGTCAAATCCGCAGAAAATATCTATGAATATTAACTAGAATTAACTTCAACTGAGCACATTCCTCCGCTGAGGCAGAACGCCTTTACTGGATCCACCAGATAAACCAAATCCGCAGAAAATATCTATGGATATTAACTAGAATGAACTTTAACTGAGCACATTCCTCCGCTGAGGCAGAACGCCTTTACTGGATCCACCAGGTAATCAAATCCGCAGAAAATATCTATGAATATTAACTAGAATGAACTTCAACTGAGCACATTCCTCCGCTGAGGCAGAACACCATTACTGGATCCACCAGGTAATCCAAATCCGCAGAAAATATCTATGGATATTAACTAGAATGAACTTCAACTGAGCACATTCCTCCGCTGAGGCAGAACACCTTTACTGGATCCACCAGGTAATCCAAATCCGCAGAAAATATCTATGAATATTAACTAGAATGAACTTCAACTGAGCACATTCCTCCGCTGAGGCAGAACGCCTTTACTGGAGCCACCAGGTAATCCAAATCCGCAGAAAATATCTATGAATATTAACTAGAATGATCTTCAACTGAGCACATTCCTCCGCTGAGGCAGAACGCCTTTACTGGATCCACCAGGTAATCAAATCCGCAGAAAATATCTATGAATATTAACTAGAATGAACTTCAACTGAGCACATTCCTCCGCTGAGGCAGAACGCCTTTACTGGATCCACCAGGTAATCCAAATCCGCAGAAAATATCTATGAATATTAACTAGAATGAACTTCAACTGAGCACATTCCTCCGCTAAGGCAGAACGCCTTTACTGGATCCACCAGGTAATCCAAATCCGCAGAAAATATCTATGAATATTAACTAGAATGAACTTCAACTGAGCACATTCCTCCGCTGAGGCAGAACGCCTTTACTGGATCCACCAGGTAATCCAAATCCGCAGAAAATATCTATGAATATTAACTAGAATGAACTTCAACTGAGCACATTCCTCCGCTGAGGCAGAACACCTTTACTGGATCCACCAGATAAACCAAATCCGCAGAAAATATCTATGAATATTAACTAGAATGAACTTCAACTGAGCACATTCCTCCGCTGAGGCAGAACACCTTTACTGGATCCACCAGGTAATCCAAATCCGCAGAAAATATCTATGAATATTAACAAGAATGAACTTCAACTGAGCACATTCCTCCGCTGAGGCAGAACACCTTTACTGGATCCACCAGGTAATCCAAAGCCGCAGAAAATATCTATGAATATTAACTTGAATGAACTTCAACTGAGCACATTCCTCCGCTCAGGCAGAACGCCTTTACTGGATACACCAGGTAATCCAAATCCGCAGAAAATATCTATGAATATTAACTAGAATGAACTTCAACTGAGCACATTCCTCCGCTGAGGCAGAACGCCTTTACTGGATCCACCAGGTAATCAAATCCGCAGAAAATATCTATGAATATTAACTTGAATGAACTTCAACTGGGCACATTCCTCCGCTGAGGCAGAACGCCTTTACTGGATCCACCAGGTAATCCAAAGCCGCAGAAAATATCTATGAATATTAACTAGAATGAACTTCAACTGAGCACATTCCCCCGCTTAGGCAGAACGCCTTTACTGGATCCACCAGGTAATCCAAATCCACAGAAAATATCTATGAATATTAACTAGAATGAACTTCAACTGAGCACATTCCTCCGCTGAGGCAGAACGCCTTTACTGGATCCACCAGGTAATCCAAATCCGCAGAAAATATCTATGAATATTAACTAGAATGAACTTCAACTGAGCACATTCCTCCGCTGAGGCAGAACACCTTTACTGGATCCACCAGATAAACCAAATCCGCAGAAAATATCTATGAATATTAACTAGAATGAACTTCAACTGAGCACATTCCTCCGCTGAGGCAGAACGCTTTTACTGGATCCACCAGGTAATCCAAATCCGCAGAAAATATCTATGAATATTAACTAGAATGAACTTCAACTGAGCACATTCCTCCGCTGAGGCAGAACGCCTTTACTGGATCCACCAGGTAATCCAAATCCGCAGAAAATATCTATGAATATTAACTTAAATGAACTTCAACTGAGCACATTCCTCCGCTGAGGCAGAACGCCTTTACTGGATACACCAGGTAATCCAAATCCGCAGATAATATCTATGAATATTAACTAGAATGAACTTCAACTGAGCACATTCCTCCGCTGAGGCAGAACGCCTTTACTGGATCCACCAGGTAATCCAAATCCGCAGAAAATATCTATGAATATTAACTAGAATGAACTTCAACTGAGCACATTCCTCCGCTGAGGCAGAACGCCTTTACTGGATCCACCAGGTAATCCAAATCCGCAGAAAATATCTATGAATATTAACTAGAATGAACTTCAACTGAGCACATTCCTCCGCTGAGGCAGAACACCTTTACTGGATCCACCAGATAAACCAAATCCGCAGAAAATATCTATGAATATTAACTAGAATGAACTTCAACTGAGCACATTCCTCCGCTGAGGCAGAACACCTTTACTGGATCCACCAGGTAATCCAAATCCGCAGAAAATATCTATGAATATTAACTAGAATGAACTTCAACTGAGCACATTCCTCCGCTGAGGCAGAACACCTTTACTGGATCCACCAGGTAATCCAAATCCGCAGAAAATATCTATGAATATTAACTAGAATGAACTTCAACTGAGCACATTCCTCCGCTGAGGCAGAACGCCTTTACTGGATCCACCAGGTAATCCAAATCCGCAGAAAATATCTATGAATATTAACTAGAATGAACTTCAACTGAGCACATTCCTCCGCTGAGGCAGAACGCCTTTACTGGATCCACCAGGTAATCAAATCCGCAGAAAATATCTATGAATATTAACTAGAATTAACTTCAACTGAGCACATTCCTCCGCTGAGGCAGAACGCCTTTACTGGATCCACCAGATAAACCAAATCCGCAGAAAATATCTATGGATATTAACTAGAATGAACTTCAACTGAGCACATTCCTCCGCTGAGGCAGAACGCCTTTACTGGATCCACCAGGTAATCAAATCCGCAGAAAATATCTATGAATATTAACTAGAATGAACTTCAACTGAGCACATTCCTCCGCTGAGGCAGAACACCTTTACTGGATCCACCAGGTAATCCAAATCCGCAGAAAATATCTATGGATATTAACTAGAATGAACTTCAACTGAGCACATTCCTCCGCTGAGGCAGAACACCTTTACTGGATCCACCAGGTAATCCAAATCCGCAGAAAATATCTATGAATATTAACTAGAATGAACTTCAACTGAGCACATTCCTCCGCTGAGGCAGAACGCCTTTACTGGAGCCACCAGGTAATCCAAATCCGCAGAAAATATCTATGAATATTAACTAGAATGAACTTCAACTGAGCACATTCCTCCGCTGAGGCAGAACGCCTTTACTGGATCCACCAGGTAATCAAATCCGCAGAAAATATCTATGAATATTAACTAGAATGAACTTCAACTGAGCACATTCCTCCGCTGAGGCAGAACGCCTTTACTGGATCCACCAGTTAACCAAATCCGCAGAAAATATCTATGGATATTAACTAGAATGAACTTCAACTGAGCACATTCCTCCGCTGAGGCAGAACGCCTTTACTGGATCCACCAGGTAATCAAATCCGCAGAAAATATCTATGAATATTAACTAGAATGAACTTCAACTGAGCACATTCCTCCGCTGAGGCAGAACACCTTTACTGGATCCACCAGGTAATCCAAATCCGCAGAAAATATCTATGAATATTAACTAGAATGAACTTCAACTGAGCACATTCCTCCGCTGAGGCAGAACGCCTTTACTGGATCCACCAGGTAATCCAAATCCGCAGAAAATATTTATGAATATTAACTAGAATGAACTTCAACTGAGCACATTCCTCCGCTGAGGCAGAACGCCTTTACTGGATCCACCAGGTAATCCAAATCCGCAGAAAATATCTATGAATATTAACTAGAATGAACTTCAACTGAGCACATTCCTCCGCTAAGGCAGAACGCCTTTACTGGATCCACCAGGTAATCCAAATCCGCAGAAAATATCTATGAATATTAACTAGAATGAACTTCAACTGAGCACATTCCTCCGCTGAGGCAGAACGCCTTTACTGGATCCACCAGGTAATCCAAATCCGCAGAAAATATCTATGAATATTAACTAGAATGAACTTCAACTGAGCACATTCCTCCGCTGAGGCAGAACACCTTTACTGGATCCACCAGATAAACCAAATCCGCAGAAAATATCTATGAAAATTTTATAGAATGAACTTCAACTGAGCACATTCCTCCGCTGAGGCAGAACACCTTTACTGGATCCACCAGATAAACCAAATCCGCAGAAAATATCTATGAATATTAACTAGAATGAACTTCAACTGAGCACATTCCTCCGCTGAGGCAGAACGCTTTTACTGGATCCACCAGGTAATCCAAATCCGCAGAAAATATCTATGAATATTAACTAGAATGAACTTCAACTGAGCACATTCCTCCGCTGAGGCAGAACGCCTTTACTGGATCCACCAGGTAATCCAAATCCGCAGAAAATATCTATGAATATTAACTTGAATGAACTTCAACTGAGCACATTCCTCCGCTGAGGCAGAACGCCTTTACTGGATACACCAGGTAATCCAAATCCGCAGATAATATCTATGAATATTAACTAGAATGAACTTCAACTGAGCACATTCCTCCGCTGAGGCAGAACGCCTTTACTGGATCCACCAGGTAATCCAAATCCGCAGAAAATATCTATGAATATTAACTAGAATGAACTTCAACTGAGCACATTCCTCCGCTGAGGCAGAACGCCTTTACTGGATCCACCAGGTAATCCAAATCCGCAGAAAATATCTATGAATATTAACTAGAATGAACTTCAACTGAGCACATTCCTCCGCTGAGGCAGAACACCTTTACTGGATCCACCAGATAAACCAAATCCGCAGAAAATATCTATGAATATTAACTAGAATGAACTTCAACTGAGCACATTCCTCCGCTGAGGCAGAACACCTTTACTGGATCCACCAGGTAATCCAAATCCGCAGAAAATATCTATGAATATTAACTAGAATGAACTTCAACTGAGCACATTCCTCCGCTGAGGCAGAACACCTTTACTGGATCCACCAGGTAATCCAAATCCGCAGAAAATATCTATGAATATTAACTAGAATGAACTTCAACTGAGCACATTCCTCCGCTGAGGCAGAACGCCTTTACTGGATCCACCAGGTAATCCAAATCCGCAGAAAATATCTATGAATATTAACTAGAATGAACTTCAACTGAGCACATTCCTCCGCTGAGGCAGAACGCCTTTACTGGATCCACCAGGTAATCAAATCCGCAGAAAATATCTATGAATATTAACTAGAATTAACTTCAACTGAGCACATTCCTCCGCTGAGGCAGAACGCCTTTACTGGATCCACCAGATAAACCAAATCCGCAGAAAATATCTATGGATATTAACTAGAATGAACTTCAACTGAGCACATTCCTCCGCTGAGGCAGAACGCCTTTACTGGATCCACCAGGTAATCAAATCCGCAGAAAATATCTATGAATATTAACTAGAATGAACTTCAACTGAGCACATTCCTCCGCTGAGGCAGAACACCTTTACTGGATCCACCAGGTAATCCAAATCCGCAGAAAATATCTATGGATATTAACTAGAATGAACTTCAACTGAGCACATTCCTCCGCTGAGGCAGAACACCTTTACTGGATCCACCAGGTAATCCAAATCCGCAGAAAATATCTATGAATATTAACTAGAATGAACTTCAACTGAGCACATTCCTCCGCTGAGGCAGAACGCCTTTACTTCAGCCACCAGGTAATCCAAATCCGCAGAAAATATCTATGAATATTAACTAGAATGAACTTCAACTGAGCACATTCCTCCGCTGAGGCAGAACGCCTTTACTGGATCCACCAGGTAATCAAATCTGCAGAAAATATCTATGAATATTAACTAGAATGAACTTCAACTGAGCACATTCCTCCGCTGAGGCAGAACGCCTTTACTGGATCCACCAGTTAACCAAATCCGCAGAAAATATCTATGGATATTAACTAGAATGAACTTCAACTGAGCACATTCCTCCGCTGAGGCAGAACGCCTTTACTGGATCCACCAGGTAATCAAATCCGCAGAAAATATCTATGAATATTAACTAGAATGAACTTCAACTGAGCACATTCCTCCGCTGAGGCAGAACACCTTTACTGGATCCACCAGGTAATCCAAATCCGCAGAAAATATCTATGAATATTAACTAGAATGAACTTCAACTGAGCACATTCCTCCGCTGAGGCAGAACGCCTTTACTGGATCCACCAGGTAATCCAAATCCGCAGAAAATATTTATGAATATTAACTAGAATGAACTTCAACTGAGCACATTCCTCCGCTGAGGCAGAACGCCTTTACTGGATCCACCAGGTAATCCAAATCCGCAGAAAATATCTATGAATATTAACTAGAATGAACTTCAACTGAGCACATTCCTCCGCTAAGGCAGAACGCCTTTACTGGATCCACCAGGTAATCCAAATCCGCAGAAAATATCTATGAATATTAACTAGAATGAACTTCAACTGAGCACATTCCTCCGCTGAGGCAGAACGCCTTTACTGGATCCACCAGGTAATCCAAATCCGCAGAAAATATCTATGAATATTAACTAGAATGAACTTCAACTGAGCACATTCCTCCGCTGAGGCAGAACACCTTTACTGGATCCACCAGATAAACCAAATCCGCAGAAAATATCTATGAAAATTTTATAGAATGAACTTCAACTGAGCACATTCCTCCGCTGAGGCAGAACACCTTTACTGGATCCACCAGGTAATCCAAATCCGCAGAAAATATCTATGAATATAAACAAGAATGAACTTCAACTGAGCACATTCCTCCGCTGAGGCAGAACACCTTTACTGGATCCACCAGGTAATCCAAAGCCGCAGAAAATATCTATGAATATTAACTTGAATGAACTTCAACTGAGCACATTCCTCCGCTCAGGCAGAACGCCTTTACTGGATACACCAGGTAATCCAAATCCGCAGAAAATATCTATGAATATTAACTAGAATGAACTTCAACTGAGCACATTCCTCCGCTGAGGCAGAACGCCTTTACTGGATCCACCAGGTAATCAAATCCGCAGAAAATATCTATGAATATTAACCAGAATGAACTTCAATGAGCACATTCCTCCGCTGAGGCAGAACGCCTTTACTGGATCCACCAGATAAACCAAATCCGCAGAAAATATCTATGGATATTAACTAGAATGAACTTCAACTGAGCACATTCCTCCGCTGAGACAGAACGCCTTTACTGGATCCACCAGGTAATCAAATCCGCAGAAAATATCTATGAATATTAACTTGAATGAACTTCAACTGAGCACATTCCTCCGCTGAGGCAGAACGCCTTTACTGGATCCACCAGGTAATCCAAATCCGCAGAAAATATCTATGAATATTAACTAGAATGAACTTCAACTGAGCACATTCCCCCGCTAAGGCAGAACGCCTTTACTGGATCCACCAGGTAATCCAAATCCGCAGAAAATATCTATGAATATTAACTAGAATGAACTTCAACTGAGCACATTCCTCCGCTGAGGCAGAACGCCTTTACTGGATCCACCAGGTAATCCAAATCCGCAGAAAATATCTATGAATATTAACTAGAATGAACTTCAACTGAGCACATTCCTCCGCTGAGGCAGAACACCTTTACTGGATCCACCAGATAAACCAAATCCGCAGAAAATATCTATGAATATTAACTAGAATGAACTTCAACTGAGCACATTCCTCCGCTGAGGCAGAACGCTTTTACTGGATCCACCAGGTAATCCAAATCCGCAGAAAATATCTATGAATATTAACTAGAATGAACTTCAACTGAGCACATTCCTCCGCTGAGGCAGAACGCCTTTACTGGATCCACCAGGTAATCCAAATCCGCAGAAAATATCTATGAATATTAACTAGAATGAACTTCAACTGAGCACATTCCTCCGCCTTTACTGGAACCACCAGGTAATCAAATCCGCAGAAAATATCTATGAATATTAAATAGAATGAACTTCAACTGAGCACATTCCTCCGCTGAGGCAGAACGCCTTTACTGGATCCACCAGATAAACCAAATCCGTAGAAAATATCTATGGATATTAACTAGAATGAACTTCAACTGAGCACATTCCTCCGCTGAGGCAGAACGCCTTTACTGGATCCACCAGGTAATCAAATCCGCAGAACATATCTATGAATATTAACTAGAATGAACTTCAACTGAGCACATTCCTCCGCTGAGGCAGAACACCTTTACTGGATCCACCAGGTAATCCAAATTCGCAGAAAATATCTATGGATATTAACTAGAATGAACTTCAACTGAGCACATTCCTCCGCTGAGGCAGAACGCCTTTACTGGATCCACCAGGTAATCCAAATCCGCAGAAAATATCTATGAATATTAACTAGAATGAACTTCAACTGTGCACATTCCTCCGCTGAGGCAGAACGCCTTTACTGGATCCACCAGGTAATCCAAATCCGCAGAAAATAACAATGAATATTAACTAGAATGAACTTCAACTGAGCACATTCCTCCGCTGAGGCAGAACACCTTTACTGGATCCACCAGATAAACCAAATCCGCAGAAAATATCTATGAATATTAACTAGAATGAACTTCAACTTAGCACATTCCTCCGCTGAGGCAGAACGCCTTTACTGGATCCACCAGGTAATCAAATCCGCAGAAAATATCTATGAATATTAACTAGAATGAATTTCAACTGAGCACATTCCTCCGCTGAGGCAGAACACCTTTACTGGATCCACCAGATAAACCAAATCCGCAGAAAATATCTATGAATATTAACTAGAATGAACTTCAACTGAGCACATTCCTCCGCTGAGGCAGAACACCTTTACTGGATCCACCAGGTAATCCAAATCCGCAGAAAATATCTATGAATATTAACTAGAATGAACTTCAACTGAGTACATTCCTCCGCTAAGGCAGAACGCCTTTACTGGATCCACCAGGTAATCAAATCCGCAGAAAATATCTATGAATATTAACTAGAATGAACTTCAACTGAGCACATTCCTCCGCTGAGGCAGAACACCTTTACTGGATCCACCAGATAAACCAAATCCGCAGAAAATATCTATGAATATTAACTAGAATGAACTTCAACTGAGCACATTCCTCCGCTGAGGCAGAACCCTTTTACTGGATCCACCAGGTAATCCAAATCCGCAGAAAATATCTATGAATATTAACTAGAATGAACTTCAACTGAGCACATTCCTCCGCTGAGGCAGAATGCCTTTACTGGATCCACCAGGTAATCCAAATCCGCAGAAAATATCTATGAATATTAACTAGAATGAACTTCAACTGAGCACATTCCTCCGCCTTTACTGGATCCACCAGGTAATCAAATCCGCAGAAAATATCTATGAATATTAACTAGAATGAACTTCATCTGAGCACATTCTTCTTCTGAGGCAGAACGCCTTTACTGGATCCACCAGATAAACCAAATCCGCAGAAAATATCTATGGATATTAACTAGAATGAACTTCAACTGAGCACATTCCTCCGCTGAGGCAGAACACCTTTACTGGATCCACCAGGTAATCAAAACCGCAGAACATATCTATGAATATTAACCAGAATGAACTTCAACTGAGCACATTCCTCCGCTGAGGCAGAAAACCTTTACTGGATCCACCAGGTAATCCAAATCCGCAGAAAATATCTATGGATATTAACTAGAATGAACTTCAACTGAGCACATTCCTCCGCTGAGGCAGAACGCCTTTACTGGATCCACCAGGTAATCCAAATCCGCAGAAAATATCTATGAATATTAACTAGAATGAACTTCAACTGAGCACATTCCTCCGCTGAGGCAGAACGCCTTTACTGGATCCACCAGGTAATCCAAATCCGCAGCAAATATCTATGAATATTAACTAGAATGAACTTCAACTGAGCACATTCCTCCGCTGAGGCAGAACACCTTTACTGGATCCACCAGATAAACCAAATCCGCAGAAAATATCTATGAATATTAACTAGAATGAACTTCAACTGAGCACATTCCTCCGCTGAGGCAGAACACCTTTACTGGATCCACCAGGTAATCCAAATCCGCAGAAAATATCTATGAATATTAACTAGAATGAACTTCAACTGAGCACATTCCTCCGCTGAGGCAGAACACCTTTACTGGATCCACCAGGTAATCCAAATCCGCAGAAAATATCTATGGATATTAACTAGAATGAACTTCAACTGAGCACATTCCTCCGCTGGGGCAGAACGCCTTTACTGGATCCACCAGGTAATCAAATCCGCAGAAAATATCTATGAATATTAACTAGAATGAACTTCAACTGAGCACATTCCTCCGCTGAGGCAGAACGCCTTTACTGGATCCACCAGGTAATTCAAATCCGCAGAAAATATCTATGGATATTAACTAGAATGAACTTCAACTGAGCACATTCCTCCGCTGAGGCAGAACGCCTTTACTGGATCCACCAGGTAATCCAAATCCGCAGAAAATATCTATGAATATTAACTAGAATGAACTTCAACTGAGCACATTCCTCCGCTGAGGCAGAACACCTTTACTGGATCGACCAGGTAATCCAAATCCGCAGAAAATATCTGTGAATATTAACTAGAATGAACTTCAACTAAGCACATTCCTCCGCTGAGGCAGAACGCCTTTACTGGATCCACCAGGTAATCCAAATCCGCAGAAAATATCTATGAATATTAACTAGAATGAACTTCAACTGAGCACATTCCTCCGCTGAGGCAGAACGCCTTTACTGGATCCACCAGGTAATCCAAATCCGCAGAAAATATCTATGAATATTAACTAGAATGAACTTCAACTGAGCACATTCCTCCGCTGAGGCAGAACACCTTTACTGGATCCACCAGATAAACCAAATCCGCAGAAAATATCTATGGATATAAACTAGAATGAACTTCAACTGAGCACATTCCTCCGCTGAGGCAGAACACCTTTACTGGATCCACCAGGTAATCCAAATCCGCAGAAAATATCTATGAATATTAACTAGAATGAACTTCAACTGAGCACATTCCTCCGCTGAGGCAGAACACCTTTACTGGATCCACCAGGTAATCCAAATCCGCAGAAAATATCTATGAATATTAACTAGAATGAACTTCAACTGAGCACATTCCTCCGCTGAGGCAGAACGCCTTTACTGGATCCACCAGGTAATCCAAATCCGCAGAAAATATCTATGAATATTAACTAGAATGAACTTCAACTGAGCACATTCCTCCGCTGAGGCAGAACACCTTTACTGGATCCACCAGGTAATCAAATCCGCAGAAAATATCAATGAATATTAACTAGAATGAACTTCAACTGAGCACATTCCTCCGCTGAGGCAGAACGCCTTTACTGGATCCACCAGGTAATCCAAATCCGCAGAAAATATCTATGAATATTAACTAGAATGAACTTCAACTGAGCGCATTCCTCCGCTGAGGCAGAACGCCTTTACTGGATCCACCAGGTAATCCAAATCCGCAGAAAATATCTATGAATATTAACTAGAATGAACTTCAACTGAGCACATTCCTCCGCTGAGGCAGAACACCTTTACTGGATCCACCAGATAAACCAAATCCGCAGAAAATATCTATGAATATTAACTAGAATGAACTTCAACTGAGCACATTCCTCCGCTGAGGCAGAACACCTTTACTGGATCCACCAGGTAATCCAAATCCGCAGAAAATATCTATGAATATTAACTAGAATGAACTTCAACTGAGCACATTCCTCCGCTGAGGCAGAACGCCTTTACTGGATCCACCAGGTAATCCAAATCCGCAGAAAATATCTATGAATATTAACTAGAATGAACTTCAACTGAGCACATTCCTCCGCTGAGGCAGAACACCTTTACTGGATCCACCAGATAAACCAAATCCGCAGAAAATATCTATGAAAATTTTATAGAATGAACTTCAACTGAGCACATTCCTCCGCTGAGGCAGAACACCTTTACTGGATCCACCAGGTAATCCAAATCCGCAGAAAATATCTATGAATATAAACAAGAATGAACTTCAACTGAGCACATTCCTCCGCTGAGGCAGAACACCTTTACTGGATCCACCAGGTAATCCAAAGCCGCAGAAAATATCTATGAATATTAACTTGAATGAACTTCAACTGAGCACATTCCTCCGCTCAGGCAGAACGCCTTTACTGGATACACCAGGTAATCCAAATCCGCAGAAAATATCTATGAATATTAACTAGAATGAACTTCAACTGAGCACATTCCTCCGCTGAGGCAGAACGCCTTTACTGGATCCACCAGGTAATCAAATCCGCAGAAAATATCTATGAATATTAACCAGAATGAACTTCAATGAGCACATTCCTCCGCTGAGGCAGAACGCCTTTACTGGATCCACCAGATAAACCAAATCCGCAGAAAATATCTATGGATATTAACTAGAATGAACTTCAACTGAGCACATTCCTCCGCTGAGACAGAACGCCTTTACTGGATCCACCAGGTAATCAAATCCGCAGAAAATATCTATGAATATTAACTTGAATGAACTTCAACTGAGCACATTCCTCCGCTGAGGCAGAACGCCTTTACTGGATCCACCAGGTAATCCAAATCCGCAGAAAATATCTATGAATATTAACTAGAATGAACTTCAACTGAGCACATTCCCCCGCTAAGGCAGAACGCCTTTACTGGATCCACCAGGTAATCCAAATCCGCAGAAAATATCTATGAATATTAACTAGAATGAACTTCAACTGAGCACATTCCTCCGCTGAGGCAGAACGCCTTTACTGGATCCACCAGGTAATCCAAATCCGCAGAAAATATCTATGAATATTAACTAGAATGAACTTCAACTGAGCACATTCCTCCGCTGAGGCAGAACACCTTTACTGGATCCACCAGATAAACCAAATCCGCAGAAAATATCTATGAATATTAACTAGAATGAACTTCAACTGAGCACATTCCTCCGCTGAGGCAGAACGCTTTTACTGGATCCACCAGGTAATCCAAATCCGCAGAAAATATCTATGAATATTAACTAGAATGAACTTCAACTGAGCACATTCCTCCGCTGAGGCAGAACGCCTTTACTGGATCCACCAGGTAATCCAAATCCGCAGAAAATATCTATGAATATTAACTAGAATGAACTTCAACTGAGCACATTCCTCCGCCTTTACTGGAACCACCAGGTAATCAAATCCGCAGAAAATATCTATGAATATTAAATAGAATGAACTTCAACTGAGCACATTCCTCCGCTGAGGCAGAACGCCTTTACTGGATCCACCAGATAAACCAAATCCGTAGAAAATATCTATGGATATTAACTAGAATGAACTTCAACTGAGCACATTCCTCCGCTGAGGCAGAACGCCTTTACTGGATCCACCAGGTAATCAAATCCGCAGAACATATCTATGAATATTAACTAGAATGAACTTCAACTGAGCACATTCCTCCGCTGAGGCAGAACACCTTTACTGGATCCACCAGGTAATCCAAATCCGCAGAAAATATCTATGGATATTAACTAGAATGAACTTCAACTGAGCACATTCCTCCGCTGAGGCAGAACGCCTTTACTGGATCCACCAGGTAATCCAAATCCGCAGAAAATATCTATGAATATTAACTAGAATGAACTTCAACTGTGCACATTCCTCCGCTGAGGCAGAACGCCTTTACTGGATCCACCAGGTAATCCAAATCCGCAGAAAATAACAATGAATATTAACTAGAATGAACTTCAACTGAGCACATTCCTCCGCTGAGGCAGAACACCTTTACTGGATCCACCAGATAAACCAAATCCGCAGAAAATATCTATGAATATTAACTAGAATGAACTTCAACTTAGCACATTCCTCCGCTGAGGCAGAACGCCTTTACTGGATCCACCAGGTAATCAAATCCGCAGAAAATATCTATGAATATTAACTAGAATGAATTTCAACTGAGCACATTCCTCCGCTGAGGCAGAACACCTTTACTGGATCCACCAGATAAACCAAATCCGCAGAAAATATCTATGAATATTAACTAGAATGAACTTCAACTGAGCACATTCCTCCGCTGAGGCAGAACACCTTTACTGGATCCACCAGGTAATCCAAATCCGCAGAAAATATCTATGAATATTAACTAGAATGAACTTCAACTGAGTACATTCCTCCGCTAAGGCAGAACGCCTTTACTGGATCCACCAGGTAATCAAATCCGCAGAAAATATCTATGAATATTAACTAGAATGAACTTCAACTGAGCACATTCCTCCGCTGAGGCAGAACACCTTTACTGGATCCACCAGATAAACCAAATCCGCAGAAAATATCTATGAATATTAACTAGAATGAACTTCAACTGAGCACATTCCTCCGCTGAGGCAGAACCCTTTTACTGGATCCACCAGGTAATCCAAATCCGCAGAAAATATCTATGAATATTAACTAGAATGAACTTCAACTGAGCACATTCCTCCGCTGAGGCAGAATGCCTTTACTGGATCCACCAGGTAATCCAAATCCGCAGAAAATATCTATGAATATTAACTAGAATGAACTTCAACTGAGCACATTCCTCCGCCTTTACTGGATCCACCAGGTAATCAAATCCGCAGAAAATATCTATGAATATTAACTAGAATGAACTTCATCTGAGCACATTCTTCTTCTGAGGCAGAACGCCTTTACTGGATCCACCAGATAAACCAAATCCGCAGAAAATATCTATGGATATTAACTAGAATGAACTTCAACTGAGCACATTCCTCCGCTGAGGCAGAACACCTTTACTGGATCCACCAGGTAATCAAAACCGCAGAACATATCTATGAATATTAACCAGAATGAACTTCAACTGAGCACATTCCTCCGCTGAGGCAGAAAACCTTTACTGGATCCACCAGGTAATCCAAATCCGCAGAAAATATCTATGGATATTAACTAGAATGAACTTCAACTGAGCACATTCCTCCGCTGAGGCAGAACGCCTTTACTGGATCCACCAGGTAATCCAAATCCGCAGAAAATATCTATGAATATTAACTAGAATGAACTTCAACTGAGCACATTCCTCCGCTGAGGCAGAACGCCTTTACTGGATCCACCAGGTAATCCAAATCCGCAGCAAATATCTATGAATATTAACTAGAATGAACTTCAACTGAGCACATTCCTCCGCTGAGGCAGAACACCTTTACTGGATCCACCAGATAAACCAAATCCGCAGAAAATATCTATGAATATTAACTAGAATGAACTTCAACTGAGCACATTCCTCCGCTGAGGCAGAACACCTTTACTGGATCCACCAGGTAATCCAAATCCGCAGAAAATATCTATGAATATTAACTAGAATGAACTTCAACTGAGCACATTCCTCCGCTGAGGCAGAACACCTTTACTGGATCCACCAGGTAATCCAAATCCGCAGAAAATATCTATGGATATTAACTAGAATGAACTTCAACTGAGCACATTCCTCCGCTCAGGCAGAACGCCTTTACTGGATCCACCAGGTAATCAAATCCGCAGAAAATATCTATGAATATTAACTAGAATGAACTTCAACTGAGCACATTCCTCCGCTGAGGCAGAACGCCTTTACTGGATCCACCAGGTAATTCAAATCCGCAGAAAATATCTATGGATATTAACTAGAATGAACTTCAACTGAGCACATTCCTCCGCTGAGGCAGAACGCCTTTACTGGATCCACCAGGTAATCCAAATCCGCAGAAAATATCTATGAATATTAACTAGAATGAACTTCAACTGAGCACATTCCTCCGCTGAGGCAGAACACCTTTACTGGATCGACCAGGTAATCCAAATCCGCAGAAAATATCTGTGAATATTAACTAGAATGAACTTCAACTAAGCACATTCCTCCGCTGAGGCAGAACGCCTTTACTGGATCCACCAGGTAATCCAAATCCGCAGAAAATATCTATGAATATTAACTAGAATGAACTTCAACTGAGCACATTCCTCCGCTGAGGCAGAACGCCTTTACTGGATCCACCAGGTAATCCAAATCCGCAGAAAATATCTATGAATATTAACTAGAATGAACTTCAACTGAGCACATTCCTCCGCTGAGGCAGAACACCTTTACTGGATCCACCAGATAAACCAAATCCGCAGAAAATATCTATGGATATAAACTAGAATGAACTTCAACTGAGCACATTCCTCCGCTGAGGCAGAACACCTTTACTGGATCCACCAGGTAATCCAAATCCGCAGAAAATATCTATGAATATTAACTAGAATGAACTTCAACTGAGCACATTCCTCCGCTGAGGCAGAACACCTTTACTGGATCCACCAGGTAATCCAAATCCGCAGAAAATATCTATGAATATTAACTAGAATGAACTTCAACTGAGCACATTCCTCCGCTGAGGCAGAACGCCTTTACTGGATCCACCAGGTAATCCAAATCCGCAGAAAATATCTATGAATATTAACTAGAATGAACTTCAACTGAGCACATTCCTCCGCTGAGGCAGAACACCTTTACTGGATCCACCAGGTAATCAAATCCGCAGAAAATATCAATGAATATTAACTAGAATGAACTTCAACTGAGCACATTCCTCCGCTGAGGCAGAACGCCTTTACTGGATCCACCAGGTAATCCAAATCCGCAGAAAATATCTATGAATATTAACTAGAATGAACTTCAACTGAGCGCATTCCTCCGCTGAGGCAGAACGCCTTTACTGGATCCACCAGGTAATCCAAATCCGCAGAAAATATCTATGAATATTAACTAGAATGAACTTCAACTGAGCACATTCCTCCGCTGAGGCAGAACACCTTTACTGGATCCACCAGATAAACCAAATCCGCAGAAAATATCTATGAATATTAACTAGAATGAACTTCAACTGAGCACATTCCTCCGCTGAGGCAGAACACCTTTACTGGATCCACCAGGTAATCCAAATCCGCAGAAAATATCTATGAATATTAACTAGAATGAACTTCAACTGAGTACATTCCTCCGCTTAGGCAGAACACCTTTACTGGATCCACCAGGTAATCCAAATCCGCAGAAAATATCTATGAATATTAACTAGAATGAACTTCAACTGAGCACATTCCTCCGCTGAGGCAGAACGCCTTTACTGGATCCACCAGGTAATCCAAATCCGCAGAAAATATCTATGAATATTAACTAGAATGAACTTCAACTGAGCACATTCCTCCGCTGAGGCAGAACGCCTTTACTGGATCCACCAGGTAATCAAATCCGCAGAAAATATCTATGAATATTAACTAGAATGAACTTCAACTGAGCACATTCCTCCGCTGAGACAGAACACCTTTACTGGATCCACCAGGTAATCCAAATCCGCAGAAAATATCTATGAATATTAACTAGAATGAACTTCAACTGAGCACATTCCTCCGCTGAGGCAGAACGCCTTTACTGGATCCACCAGGTAATCCAAATCCGCAGAAAATATTTATGAATATTAACTAGAATGAACTTCAACTGAGCACATTCCTCCGCTGAGGCAGAACGCCTTTACTGGATCCACCAGGTAATCCAAATCCGCAGAAAATATCTATGAATATTAACTAGAATGAACTTCAACTGAGCACATTCCTCCGCTAAGGCAGAACGCCTTTACTGGATCCACCAGGTAATCCAAATCCGCAGAAAATATCTATGAATATTAACTAGAATGAACTTCAACTGAGCACATTCCTCCGCTGAGGCAGAACGCCTTTACTGGATCCACCAGGTAATCCAAATCCGCAGAAAATATCTATGAATATTAACTAGAATGAACTTCAACTGAGCACATTCCTCCGCTGAGGCAGAACACCTTTACTGGATCCACCAGATAAACCAAATCCGCAGAAAATATCTATGAATATTAACTAGAATGAACTTCAACTGAGCACATTCCTCCGCTGAGGCAGAACACCTTTACTGGATCCACCAGGTAATCCAAATCCGCAGAAAATATCTATGAATATTAACAAGAATGAACTTCAACTGAGCACATTCCTCCGCTGAGGCAGAACACCTTTACTGGATCCACCAGGTAATCCAAAGCCGCAGAAAATATCTATGAATATTAACTTGAATGAACTTCAACTGAGCACATTCCTCCGCTCAGGCAGAACGCCTTTACTGGATACACCAGGTAATCCAAATCCGCAGAAAATATCTATGAATATTAACTAGAATGAACTTCAACTGAGCACATTCCTCCGCTGAGGCAGAACGCCTTTACTGGATCCACCAGATAAACCAAATCCGCAGAAAATATCTATGGATATTAACTAGAATGAACTTCAACTGAGCACATTCCTCCGCTGAGACAGAACGCCTTTACTGGATCCACCAGGTAATCAAATCCGCAGAAAATATCTATGAATATTAACTTGAATGAACTTCAACTGAGCACATTCCTCCGCTGAGGCAGAACGCCTTTACTGGATCCACCAGGTAATCCAAATCCGCAGAAAATATCTATGAATATTAACTAGAATGAACTTCAACTGAGCACATTCCCCCGCTAAGGCAGAACGCCTTTACTGGATCCACCAGGTAATCCAAATCCGCAGAAAATATCTATGAATATTAACTAGAATGAACTTCAACTGAGCACATTCCTCCGCTGAGGCAGAACGCCTTTACTGGATCCACCAGGTAATCCAAATCCGCAGAAAATATCTATGAATATTAACTAGAATGAACTTCAACTTAGCACATTCCTCCGCTGAGGCAGAACACCTTTACTGGATCCACCAGATAAACCAAATCCGCAGAAAATATCTATGAATATTAACTAGAATGAACTTCAACTGAGCACATTCCTCCGCTGAGGCAGAACGCTTTTACTGGATCCACCAGGTAATCCAAATCCGCAGAAAATATCTATGAATATTAACTAGAATGAACTTCAACTGAGCACATTCCTCCGCTGAGGCAGAACGCCTTTACTGGATCCACCAGGTAATCCAAATCCACAGAAAATATCTATGAATATTAACTAGAATGAACTTCAACTGAGCACATTCCTCCGCCTTTACTGGAACCACCAGGTAATCAAATCCGCAGAAAATATCTATGAATATTAACTAGAATGAACTTCAACTGAGCACATTCCTCCGCTGAGGCAGAACGCCTTTACTGGATCCACCAGATAAACCAAATCCGCAGAAAATATCTATGGATATTAACTAGAATGAACTTCAACTGAGCACATTCCTCCGCTGAGGCAGAACGCCTTTACTGGATCCACCAGGTAATCAAATCCGCAGAACATATCTATGAATATTAACTAGAATGAACTTCAACTGAGCACATTCCTCCGCTGAGGCAGAACACCTTTACTGGATCCACCAGGTAATCCAAATCCGCAGAAAATATCTATGGATATTAACTAGAATGAACTTCAACTGAGCACATTCCTCCGCTGAGGCAGAACGCCTTTACTGGATCCACCAGGTAATCCAAATCCGCAGAAAATATCTATGAATATTAACTAGAATGAACTTCAACTGTGCACATTCCTCCGCTGAGGCAGAACGCCTTTACTGGATCCACCAGGTAATCCAAATCCGCAGAAAATAACAATGAATATTAACTAGAATGAACTTCAACTGAGCACATTCCTCCGCTGAGGCAGAACACCTTTACTGGATCCACCAGATAAACCAAATCCGCAGAAAATATCTATGAATATTAACTAGAATGAACTTCAACTTAGCACATTCCTCCGCTGAGGCAGAACGCCTTTACTGGATCCACCAGGTAATCAAATCCGCAGAAAATATCTATGAATATTAACTAGAATGAACTTCAACTGAGCACATTCCTCCGCTGAGGCAGAACACCTTTACTGGATCCACCAGATAAACCAAATCCGCAGAAAATATCTATGAATATTAACTAGAATGAACTTCAACTGAGCACATTCCTCCGCTGAGGCAGAACACCTTTACTGGATCCACCAGGTAATCAAAACCGCAGAACATATCTATGAATATTAACCAGAATGAACTTCAACTGAGCACATTCCTCCGCTGAGGCAGAAAACCTTTACTGGATCCACCAGGTAATCCAAATCCGCAGAAAATATCTATGGATATTAACTAGAATGAACTTCAACTGAGCACATTCCTCCGCTGAGGCAGAACGCCTTTACTGGATCCACCAGGTAATCCAAATCCGCAGAAAATATCTATGAATATTAACTAGAATGAACTTCAACTGAGCACATTCCTCCGCTGAGGCAGAACGCCTTTACTGGATCCACCAGGTAATCCAAATCCGCAGCAAATATCTATGAATATTAACTAGAATGAACTTCAACTGAGCACATTCCTCCGCTGAGGCAGAACACCTTTACTGGATCCACCAGATAAACCAAATCCGCAGAAAATATCTATGAATATTAACTAGAATGAACTTCAACTGAGCACATTCCTCCGCTGAGGCAGAACACCTTTACTGAATCCACCAGGTAATCCAAATCCGCAGAAAATATCTATGAATATTAACTAGAATGAACTTCAACTGAGCACATTCCTCCGCTGAGGCAGAACACCTTTACTGGATCCACCAGGTAATCCAAATCCGCAGAAAATATCTATGGATATTAACTAGAATGAACTTCAACTGAGCACATTCCTCCGCTGAGGCAGAACGCCTTTACTGGATCCACCAGGTAATCAAATCCGCAGAAAATATCTATGAATATTAACTAGAATGAACTTCAACTGAGCACATTCCTCCGCTGAGGCAGAACGCCTTTACTGGATCCACCAGGTAATTCAAATCCGCAGAAAATATCTATGGATATTAACTAGAATGAACTTCAACTGAGCACATTCCTCCGCTGAGGCAGAACGCCTTTACTGGATCCACCAGGTAATCCAAATCCGCAGAAAATATCTATGAATATTAACTAGAATGAACTTCAACTGAGCACATTCCTCCGCTGAGGCAGAACACCTTTACTGGATCGACCAGGTAATCCAAATCCGCAGAAAATATCTGTGAATATTAACTAGAATGAACTTCAACTAAGCACATTCCTCCGCTGAGGCAGAACGCCTTTACTGGATCCACCAGGTAATCCAAATCCGCAGAAAATATCTATGAATATTAACTAGAATGAACTTCAACTGAGCACATTCCTCCGCTGAGGCAGAACGCCTTTACTGGATCCACCAGGTAATCCAAATCCGCAGAAAATATCTATGAATATTAACTAGAATGAACTTCAACTGAGCACATTCCTCCGCTGAGGCAGAACACCTTTACTGGATCCACCACATAAACCAAATCCGCAGAAAATATCTATGGATATTAACTAGAATGAACTTCAACTGAGCACATTCCTCCGCTGAGGCAGAACACCTTTACTGGATCCACCAGGTAATCCAAATCCGCAGAAAATATCTATGAATATTAACTAGAATGAACTTCAACTGAGCACATTCCTCCGCTGAGGCAGAACACCTTTACTGGATCCACCAGGTAATCCAAATCCGCAGAAAATATCTATGAATATTAACTAGAATGAACTTCAACTGAGCACATTCCTCCGCTGAGGCAGAACGCCTTTACTGGATCCACCAGGTAATCCAAATCCGCAGAAAATATCTATGAATATTAACTAGAATGAACTTCAACTGAGCACATTCCTCCGCTGAGGCAGAACACCTTTACTGGATCCACCAGGTAATCAAATCCGCAGAAAATATCAATGAATATTAACTAGAATGAACTTCAACTGAGCACATTCCTCCGCTGAGGCAGAACGCCTATACTGGATCCACCAGGTAATCCAAATCCGCAGAAAATATCTATGAATATTAACTAGAATGAACTTCAACTGAGCGCATTCCTCCGCTGAGGCAGAACGCCTTTACTGGATCCACCAGGTAATCCAAATCCGCAGAAAATATCTATGAATATTAACTAGAATGAACTTCAACTGAGCACATTCCTCCGCTGAGGCAGAACACCTTTACTGGATCCACCAGATAAACCAAATCCGCAGAAAATATCTATGAATATTAACTAGAATGAACTTCAACTGAGCACATTCCTCCGCTGAGGCAGAACACCTTTACTGGATCCACCAGGTAATCCAAATCCGCAGAAAATATCTATGAATATTAACTAGAATGAACTTCAACTGAGCACATTCCTCCGCTTAGGCAGAACACCTTTACTGGATCCACCAGGTAATCCAAATCCGCAGAAAATATCTATGAATATTAACTAGAATGAACTTCAACTGAGCACATTCCTCCGCTGAGGCAGAACGCCTTTACTGGATCCACCAGGTAATCCAAATCCGCAGAAAATATCTATGAATATTAACTAGAATGAACTTCAACTGAGCACATTCCTCCGCTGAGGCAGAACGCCTTTACTGGATCCACCAGGTAAACAAATCCGCAGAAAATATCTATGAATATTAACTAGAATGAACTTCAACTGAGCACATTCCTCCGCTGAGGCAGAACGCCTTTACTGGATCCACCAGGTAATCCAAATCCGCAGAAAATATCTATGAATATTAACTAGAATGAACTTCAACTGAGCACATTCCTCCGCTGAGGCAGAACGCCTTTACTGGATCCACCAGGTAATCCAAATCCGCAGAAAATGTCTATGAATATTAACTAGAATGAACTTCAACTGAGCACATTCCTCCGCTGAGGCAGAACGCCTTTACTGGATCCAACAGGTAATCCAAATCCGCAGAAAATATCTATGAATATTAACTGGAATGAACTTCAACTGAGCACATTCCTCCGCTGAGGCAGAACGCCTTTACTGGATCCACCAGGTAATCCAAATCCGCAGAAAATATCTATGAATATTTACTAGAATGAACTTCAACTGAGCACATTCCTCCGCTGAGGCAGAACGCCTTTACTGGATCGACCAGGTAATCCAAATCCGCAGAAAATATCTATGAATATTAACTAGAATGAACTTCAACTGAGCACATTCCTCCGCTGAGGCAGAACACCTTTACTGGATCCACCAGGTAATCCAAATCCGCAGAAAATGTCTATGAATATTAACTAGAATGAACTTCAACTGAGCACATTCCTCCGCTGAGGCAGAACGCCTTTACTGGATCCACCAGGTAATCCAAATCCGCAGAAAATATCTATGAATATTAACTAGAATGAACTTCAACTGAGCACATTCCTCCGCTGAGGCAGAACGCCTTTACTGGATCCACCAGGTAAACAAATCCGCAGAAAATATCTATGAATATTAACTAGAATGAACTTCAACTGAGCACATTCCTCCGCTGAGGCAGAACGCCTTTACTGGATCCACCAGGTAATCCAAATCCGCAGAAAATATCTATGAATATTAACTAGAATGAACTTCAACTGAGCACATTCCTCCGCTGAGGCAGAACGCCTTTACTGGATCCACCAGGTAATCCAAATCCGCAGAAAATGTCTATGAATATTAACTAGAATGAACTTCAACTGAGCACATTCCTCCGCTGAGGCAGAACGCCTTTACTGGATCCAACAGGTAATCCAAATCCGCAGAAAATATCTATGAATATTAACTGGAATGAACTTCAACTGAGCACATTCCTCCGCTGAGGCAGAACGCCTTTACTGGATCCACCAGGTAATCCAAATCCGCAGAAAATATCTATGAATATTTACTAGAATGAACTTCAACTGAGCACATTCCTCCGCTGAGGCAGAACGCCTTTACTGGATCGACCAGGTAATCCAAATCCGCAGAAAATATCTATGAATATTAACTAGAATGAACTTCAACTGAGCACATTCCTCCGCTGAGGCAGAACGCCTTTACTGGATCCACCAGGTAATCCAAATCCGCAGAAAATGTCTATGAATATTAACTAGAATGAACTTCAACTTAGCACATTCCTCCGCTGAGGCAGAACGCCTTTACTGGATCCACCAGGTAATCCAAATCCGCAGAAAATATCTATGAATATTAACTAGAATGAACTTCAACTGAGCACATTCCTCCGCTGAGGCAGAACGCCTTTACTGGATCCACCAGGTAATCCAAATCCGCAGAAAATATCTATGAATATTTACTAGAATGAACTTCAACTGAGCACATTCCTCCGCTGAGGCAGAACGCCTTTACTGGATCGACCAGGTAATCCAAATCCGCAGAAAATATATATGAATATTAACTAGAATGAACTTCAACTGAGCACATTCCTACGCTGAGGCAGAACGCCTTTACTGGATCCACCAGGTAATCCAAATCCGCAGAAAATATCTATGAATATTAACTAGAATGAACTTCAACTGAGCACATTCCTCCGCTGAGGCAGAACGCCTTTACTGGATCCACCAGATAAACAAAATCCGCAGAAAATATCTATGGATATTAACTAGAATGAACTTCAACTGAGCACATTCCTCCGCTGAGGCAGAACACCTTTACTGGATCCACCAGGTAATCCAAATCCGCAGAAAATATCTATGAATATTAACTAGAATGAACTTCAACTGAGCACATTCCTCCGCTCAGGCAGAACACCTTTACTGGATCCACCAGGTAATCCAAATCCGCAGAAAATATCTATGAATATTAACTAGAATGAACTTCAACTGAGCAAATTCCTCCGCTGAGGCAGAACGGCTTTACTGGATCCACCAGGTAATCCAAATCCGCAGAAAATATCTATGAATATTAACTAGAATGAACTTCAACTGAGCACATTCCTCCGCTGAGGCAGAACGCCTATACTGGATCCACCAGGTAATCCAAATCCGCAGAAAATATCTATGAATATTAACTAGAATGAACTTCAACTGAGCACATTCCTCCGCTGAGGCAGAACACCTTTACTGGATCCACCAGGCAATCCAAATCCGCAGAAAATATCTATGAATATTAACTAGAATGAACTTCAACTGAGCACATTCCTCCGCTGAGGCAGAACGCCTTTACTGGATCCACCAGGTAATCCAAATCCGCAGAAAATATCTATGAATATTAACTAGAATGAACTTCAACTGAGCACATTCCTCCGCTGAGGCAGAACGCCTTTACTGGATCCACCAGGTAATCCAAATCCGCAGAAAATATCTATGAATATTAACTAGAATGAACTTCAACTGAGCACATTCCTCCGCTGAGGCAGAACGCCTTAACTGGATCCACCAGGTAATCCAAATCCGCAGAAAATATCTATGAATATTAACTAGAATGAACTTCAACTTAGCACATTCCTCCGCTGAGGCAGAACGCCTTTAATGGATCCACCAGGTAAACCAAATCCGCAGAAAATATCTATGAATATTAACTAGAATGAACTTCAACTTAGTACATTCCTCCGCTGAGGCAGAACGCCTTTACTGGATCCACCAGGTAATCCAAATCCGCAGAAAATATCTATGAATATTAACTAGAATGAACTTCAACTGAGCACATTCCTCCGCTGAGGCAGAACGCCTTTACTGGATCCACCAGGTAATCCAAATCCGCAGAAAATATCTATGAATATTAACTAGAATGAACTTCAACTTAGCACAATCCTCCGCTAAGGCAGAACGCCTTTACTGGATCCACCAGATAATCCAAATCCGCAGAAAATATCTATGAATATTAACTAGAATGAACTTCAACTGAGCACATTCCTCCGCTAAGGCAGAACGCCTTTACTGGATCCACCAGGTAATCCAAATCCGCAGAAAATATCTATGAATATTAACTAGAATGAACTTCAACTGAGCACATTCCTCCGCTGAGGCAGAACACCTTTACTGGATCCACCAGATAAACCAAATCCGCAGAAAATATCTATGAATATTAACTAGAATGAACTTCAACTGAGCACATTCCTCCGCTGAGGCAGAACACCTTTACTGGATCCACCAGGTAATCCAAATCCGCAGAAAATATCTATGAATATTAACTAGAATGAACTACAACTCAGCACATTCCTCCGCTAAGGCAGAACACCTTTACTGGATCCACCAGGTAATCCAAATCCGCAGAAAATATCTATGAATATTAACTGGAATGAACTTCAACTGAGCACATTCCTCCGCTGAGGCAGAACGCCTTTACTGGATCCACCAGGTAATCCAAATCCGCAGAAAATATCTATGAATATTAACTAGAATGAACTTCAACTGAGCACATTCCTCCGCTGAGGCAGAACGCCTTTACTGGATCCACCAGATAAACCAAATCCGCAGAAAATATCTATGGATATTAACTAGAATGAACTTCAACTGAGCACATTCCTCCGCTGAGGCAGAACGCCTTTACTGGATCCACCAGGTAATCAAATCCGCAGAACATATCTATGAATATTAACTAGAATGAACTTCAACTGAGCACATTCCTCCGCTGAGGCAGAACACCTTTACTGGATCCACCAGGTAATCCAAATCCGCAGAAAATATCTATGGATTTACTAGAATGAACTTCAACTGAGCACATTCCTCCGCTGAGGCAGAACGCCTTTACTGGATCGACCAGGTAATCCAAATCCGCAGAAAATATCTATGAATATTAACTAGAATGAACTTCACCTGAGCACATTCCTCCGCTGAGGCAGAACGCCTTTACTGGATCCACCAGGTAATCCGAATCCGCAGAAAATATCTATGAATATTAACTAGAATGAACTTCAACTGAGCACATTCCTCCGCTGAGGCAGAACACCTTTACTGGATCCACCAGGTAATCCAAATCCGCAGAAAATATCTATGAATATTAACTAGAATGAACTTCAACTGAGCACATTCCTCCGCTAAGGCAGAACACCTTTACTGGATCCACCAGGTAATCCAAATCCGCAGAAAATATCTATGAATATTAACTTGAATGAACTTCAACTGAGCACATTCCTCCGCTGAGGCAGAACGCCTTTACTGGATCCACCAGATAAACAAATCCGCAGAAAATATCTATGGATATTAACTAGAATGAACTTCAACTGAGCACATTCCTCCGCTGAGGCAGAACGCCTTTACTGGATCCACCAGGTAATCAAATCCGCAGAAAATATCTATGAATATTAACTAGAATGATCTTCAACTGAGCACATTCCTCCGCTGAGGCAGAACACCTTTACTGGATCCACCAGGTAATCCAAATCCGCAGAAAATATCTATGGATATTAACTAGAATGAACTTCAACTGAGCACATTCCTCCGCTGAGGCAGAACGCCTTTACTGGATCCACCAGGTAATCCAAATCCGCAGAAAATATTTATGAATATTAACTAGAATAAACTTCAACTGAGCACATTCCTCCGCTGAGGCAGAACGCCTTTACTGGATCCACCAGGTAATCCAAATCCGCAGAAAATATCTATGAATATTAACTAGAATGAACTTCAACTGAGCACATTCCTCCGCTAAGGCAGAACGCCTTTACTGGATCTACCAGGTAATCCAAATCCGCAGAAAATATCTATGAATATTAACTAGAATGAACTTCAACTGAGCACATTCCTCCGCTGAGGCAGAACGCCTTTACTGGATCCACCAGGTAATCCAAATCCGCGGAAAATATCTATGAATATTAACTAGAATGAACTTCAACTGAGCACATTCCTCCGCTGAGGCAGAACACCTTTACTGGATCCACCAGATAAACCAAATCCGCAGAAAATATCTATGAATATTAACTAGAATGAACTTCAACTGAGCACATTCCTCCGCTGAGGCAGAACGCCTTTACTGGATCCACCAGGTAATCAAATCCGCAGAAAATATCTATGAATATTAACTAGAATGAACTTCAACTGAGCACATTCCTCCGCTGAGGCAGAACGCCTTTACTGGATCCACCAGATAAACCAAATCCGCAGAAAATATCTATGGATATTAACTAGAATGAACTTCAACTGAGCACATTATTCCGCTGAGGCAGAACACCTTTACTGGATCCACCAGATAAACCAAATCCGCAGAAAATATCTATGGATATTAACTAGAATGAACTTCAACTGAGCACATTCCTCCGCTGAGGCAGAACACCTTTACTGGATCCACCAGGTAATCCAAATCCGCAGAAAATATCTATGAATATTAACTAGAATGAACTTCAACTGAGCACATTCCTCCGCTGAGGCAGAACACCTTTACTGGATCCACCAGGTAATCCAAATCCGCAGAAAATATCTATGAATATTAACTAGAATGAACTTCAACTGAGCACATTCCTCCGCTGAGGCAGAACGCCTTTACTGGATCCACCAGGTAATCCAAATCCGCAGAAAATATCTATGAATATTAACTAAAATGAACTTCAACTGAGCACATTCCTCCGCTGAGGCAGAACACCTTTACTGGATCCACCAGGTAATCAAATCCGCAGAAAATATCAATGAATATTAACTAGAATGAACTTCAACTGAGCACATTCCTCCGCTGAGGCAGAACGCCTTTACTGGATCCACCAGGTAATCCAAATCCGCAGAAAATATCTATGAATATTAACTAGAATGAACTTCAACTGAGCGCATTCCTCCGCTGAGGCAGAACGCCTTTACTGGATCCACCAGGTAATCCAAATCCGCAGAAAATATCTATGAATATTAACTAGAATGAACTTCAACTGAGCACATTCCTCCGCTGAGGCAGAACACCTTTACTGGATCCACCAGATAAACCAAATCCGCAGAAAATATCTATGAATATTAACTAGAATGAACTTCAACTGAGCACATTCCTCCGCTGAGGCAGAACGCTTTTACTGGATCCACCAGGTAATCCAAATCCGCAGAAAATATCTATGAATATTAACTAGAATGAACTTCAACTGAGCACATTCCTCCGCTTAGGCAGAACACCTTTACTGGATCCACCAGGTAATCCAATTCCGCAGAAAATATCTATGAATATTAACTAGAATGAACTTCAACTGAGCACATTCCTCCGCTGAGGCAGAACGCCTTTACTGGATCCACCAGGTAATCCAAATCCGCAGAAAATATCTATGAATATTAACTAGAATGAACTTCAACAGAGCACATTCCTCCGCTGAGGCAGAACGCCTTTACTGGATCCACCAGGTAAACAAATCCGCAGAAAATATCTATGAATATTAACTAGAATGAACTTCAACTGAGCACATTCCTCCGCTGAGGCAGAACGCCTTTACTGGATCCACCAGGTAATCCAAATCCGCAGAAAATATCTATGAATATTAACTAGAATGAACTTCAACTGAGCACATTCCTCCGCTGAGGCAGAACGCCTTTACTGGATCCACCAGGTAATCCAAATCCGCAGAAAATGTCTATGAATATTAACTAGAATGAACTTCAACTGAGCACATTCCTCCGCTGAGGCAGAACGCCTTTACTGGATCCACCAGGTAATCCAAATCCGCAGAAAATATCTATGAATATTAACTGGAATGAACTTCAACTGAGCACATTCCTCCGCTGAGGCAGAACGCCTTTACTGGATCCACCAGGTAATCCAAATCCGCAGAAAATATCTATGAATATTTACTAGAATGAACTTCAACTGAGCACATTCCTCCGCTGAGGCAGAACGCCTTTACTGGATCCACCAGGTAATCCAAATCCGCAGAAAATGTCTATGAATATTAACTAGAATGAACTTCAACTGAGCACATTCCTCCGCTGAGGCAGAACGCCTTTACTGGATCCACCAGGTAATCCAAATCCGCAGAAAATATCTATGAATATTAACTAGAATGAACTTCAACTGAGCACATTCCTCCGCTGAGGCAGAACGCCTTTACTGGATCCACCAGGTAATCCAAATCCGCAGAAAATATCTATGAATATTTACTAGAATGAACTTCAACTGAGCACATTCCTCCGCTGAGGCAGAACGCCTTTACTGGATCGACCAGGTAATCCAAATCCGCAGAAAATATCTATGAATATTAACTAGAATGAACTTCAACTGAGCACATTCCTACGCTGAGGCAGAACGCCTTTACTGGATCCACCAGGTAATCCAAATCCGCAGAAAATATCTATGAATATTAACTAGAATGAACTTCAACTGAGCACATTCCTCCGCTGAGGCAGAACGCCTTTACTGGATCCACCAGATAAACAAAATCCGCAGAAAATATCTATGGATATTAACTAGAATGAACTTCAACTGAGCACATTCCTCCGCTGAGGCAGAACACCTTTACTGGATCCACCAGGTAATCCAAATCCGCCGAAAATATCTATGAATATTAACTAGAATGAACTTCAACTGAGCACATTCCTCCGCTAAGGCAGAACACCTTTACTGGATCCACCAGGTAATCCAAATCCGCAGAAAATATCTATGAATATTAACTAGAATGAACTTCAACTGAGCAAATTCCTCCGCTAAGGCAGAACGGCTTTACTGGATCCACCAGGTAATCCAAATCCGCAGAAAATATCTATGAATATTAACTAGAATGAACTTCAACTGAGCACATTCCTCCGCTGAGGCAGAACGCCTATACTGGATCCACCAGGTAATCCAAATCCGCAGAAAATATCTATGAATATTAACTAGAATGAACTTCAACTGAGCACATTCCTCCGCTGAGGCAGAACACCTTTACTGGATCCACCAGGCAATCCAAATCCGCAGAAAATATCTATGAATATTAACTAGAATGAACTTCAACTTAGCACATTCCTCCGCTGAGGCAGAACGCCTTTACTGGATCCACCAGGTAATCCAAATCCGCAGAAAATATCTATGAATATTAACTAGAATGAACTTCAACTGAGCACATTCCTCCGCTGAGGCAGAACGCCTTTACTGGATCCACCAGGTAATCCAAATCCGCAGAAAATATCTATGAATATTAACTAGAATGAACTTCAACTGAGCACATTCCTCCGCTCAGGCAGAACGCCTTAACTGGATCCACCAGGTAATCCAAATCCGCAGAAAATATCTATGAATATTAACTAGAATGAACTTCAACTTAGCACATTCCTCCGCTAAGGCAGAACGCCTTTAATGGATCCACCAGGTAAACCAAATCCGCAGAAAATATCTATGAATATTAACTAGAATGAACTTCAACTTAGCACATTCCTCCGCTGAGGCAGAACGCCTTTACTGGATCCACTAGGTAATCCATATCCGCAGAAAATATCTATGAATATTAACTAGAATGAACTTCAACTGAGCACATTCCTCCGCTGAGGCAGAACGCCTTTACTGGATCCACCAGGTAATCCAAATCCGCAGAAAATATCTATGAATATTAACTAGAATGAACTTCAACTGAGCACAATCCTCCGCTAAGGCAGAACGCCTTTACTGGATCCACCAGGTAATCCAAATCCGCAGAAAATATCTATGAATATTAACTAGAATGAACTTCAACTGAGCACATTCCTCCGCTAAGGCAGAACGCCTTTACTGGATCCACCAGGTAATCCAAATCCGCAGAAAATATCTATGAATATTAACTAGAATGAACTTCAACTGAGCACATTCCTCCGCTGAGGCAGAACACCTTTACTGGATCCACCAGATAAACCAAATCCGCAGAAAATATCTATGAATATTAACTAGAATGAACTTCAACTGAGCACATTCCTCCGCTGAGGCAGAACTCCTTTACTGGATCCACCAGGTAATCCAAATCCGCAGAAAATATCTATGAATATTAACTAGAATGAACTACAACTCAGCACATTCCTCCGCTAAGGCAGAACACCTTTACTGGATCCACCAGGTAATCCAAATCCGCAGAAAATATCTATGAATATTAACTGGAATGAACTTCAACTGAGCACATTCCTCCGCTGAGGCAGAACGCCTTTACTGGATCCACCAGGTAATCCAAATCCGCAGAAAATATCTATGAATATTAACTAGAATGTACTTCAACTGAGCACATTCCTCCGCTGAGGCAGAACGCCTTTACTGGATCCACCAGATAAACCAAATCCGCAGAAAATATCTATGGATATTAACTAGAATGAACTTCAACTGAGCACATTCCTCCGCTGAGGCAGAACGCCTTTACTGGATCCACCAGGTAATCAAATCCGCAGAACATATCTATGAATATTAACTAGAATGAACTTCAACTGAGCACATTCCTCCGCTGAGGCAGAACACCTTTACTGGATCCACCAGGTAATCCAAATCCGCAGAAAATATCTATGGATTTACTAGAATGAACTTCAACTGAGCACATTCCTCCGCTGAGGCAGAACGCCTTTACTGGATCGACCAGGTAATCCAAATCCGCAGAAAATATCTATGAATATTAACTAGAATGAACTTCACCTGAGCACATTCCTCCGCTGAGGCAGAACGCCTTTACTGGATCCACCAGGTAATCCGAATCCGCAGAAAATATCTATGAATATTAACTAGAATGAACTTCAACTGAGCACATTCCTCCGCTGAGGCAGAACACCTTTACTGGATCCACCAGGTAATCCAAATCCGCAGAAAATATCTATGAATATTAACTAGAATGAACTTCAACTGAGCACATTCCTCCGCTAAGGCAGAACACCTTTACTGGATCCACCAGGTAATCCAAATCCGCAGAAAATATCTATGAATATTAACTTGAATGAACTTCAACTGAGCACATTCCTCCGCTGAGGCAGAACGCCTTTACTGGATCCACCAGGTAATCCAAATCCGCAGAAAATATCTATGAATATTAACTAGAATGAACTTCAACTGAGCACATTCCTCCGCTGAGGCAGAACGCCTTTACTGGATCCACCAGGTAATCCAAATCCGCAGAAAATATCTATGAATATTAACTAGAATGATCTTCAACTGAGCACATTCCTCCGCTGAGGCAGAACGCCTTTACTGGATCCACCAGGTAATCAAATCCGCAGAAAATATCTATGAATATTAACTAGAATGAACTTCAACTGAGCACATTCCTCCGCTGAGGCAGAACACCTTTACTGGATCCACCAGGCAATCCAAATCCGCAGAAAATATCTATGAATATTAACTAGAATGAACTTCAACTTAGCACATTCCTCCGCTGAGGCAGAACGCCTTTACTGGATCCACCAGGTAATCCAAATCCGCAGAAAATATCTATGAATATTAACTAGAATGAACTTCAACTGAGCACATTCCTCCGCTGAGGCAGAACGCCTTTACTGGATCCACCAGGTAATCCAAATCCGCAGAAAATATCTATGAATATTAACTAGAATGAACTTCAACTGAGCACATTCCTCCGCTGAGGCAGAACGCCTTAACTGGATCCACCAGGTAATCCAAATCCGCAGAAAATATCTATGAATATTAACTAGAATGAACTTCAACTTAGCACATTCCTCCGCTGAGGCAGAACGCCTTTAATGGATCCACCAGGTAAACCAAATCCGCAGAAAATATCTATGAATATTAACTAGAATGAACTTCAACTTAGCACATTCCTCCGCTGAGGCAGAACGCCTTTACTGGATCCACCAGGTAATCCAAATCCGCAGAAAATATCTATGAATATTAACTAGAATGAACTTCAACTGAGCACATTCCTCCGCTGAGGCAGAACGCCTTTAATGGATCCACCAGGTAAACCAAATCCGCAGAAAATATCTATGAATATTAACTAGAATGAACTTCAACTTAGCACATTCCTCCGCTGAGGCAGAACGCCTTTACTGGATCCACCAGGTAATCCAAATCCGCAGAAAATATCTATGAATATTAACTAGAATGAACTTCAACTGAGCACATTCCTCCGCTGAGGCAGAACGCCTTTACTGGATCCACCAGGTAATCCAAATCCGCAGAAAATATCTATGAATATTAACTAGAATGAACTTCAACTGAGCACAATCCTCCGCTAAGGCAGAACGCCTTTACTGGATCCACCAGGTAATCCAAATCCGCAGAAAATATCTATGAATATTAACTAGAATGAACTTCAACTGAGCACATTCCTCCGCTAAGGCAGAACGCCTTTACTGGATCCACCAGGTAATCCAAATCCGCAGAAAATATCTATGAATATTAACTAGAATGAACTTCAACTGAGCACATTCCTCCGCTGAGGCAGAACACCTTTACTGGATCCACCAGATAAACCAAATCCGCAGAAAATATCTATGAATATTAACTAGAATGAACTTCAACTGAGCACATTCCTCCGCTGAGGCAGAACACCTTTACTGGATCCACCAGGTAATCCAAATCCGCAGAAAATATCTATGAATATTAACTAGAATGAACTACAACTCAGCACATTCCTCCGCTAAGGCAGAACACCTTTACTGGATCCACCAGGTAATCCAAATCCGCAGAAAATATCTATGAATATTAACTGGAATGAACTTCAACTGAGCACATTCCTCCGCTGAGGCAGAACGCCTTTACTGGATCCACCAGGTAATCCAAATCCGCAGAAAATATCTATGAATATTAACTAGAATGAACTTCAACTGAGCACATTCCTCCGCTGAGGCAGAACGCCTTTACTGGATCCACCAGATAAACCAAATCCGCAGAAAATATCTATGGATATTAACTAGAATGAACTTCAACTGAGCACATTCCTCCGCTGAGGCAGAACGCCTTTACTGGATCCACCAGGTAATCAAATCCGCAGAACATATCTATGAATATTAACTAGAATGAACTTCAACTGAGCACATTCCTCCGCTGAGGCAGAACACCTTTACTGGATCCACCAGGTAATCCAAATCCGCAGAAAATATCTATGGATTTACTAGAATGAACTTCAACTGAGCACATTCCTCCGCTGAGGCAGAACGCCTTTACTGGATCGACCAGGTAATCCAAATCCGCAGAAAATATCTATGAATATTAACTAGAATGAACTTCACCTGAGCACATTCCTCCGCTGAGGCAGAACGCCTTTACTGGATCCACCAGGTAATCCGAATCCGCAGAAAATATCTATGAATATTAACTAGAATGAACTTCAACTGAGCACATTCCTCCGCTGAGGCAGAACACCTTTACTGGATCCACCAGGTAATCCAAATCCGCAGAAAATATCTATGAATATTAACTAGAATGAACTTCAACTGAGCACATTCCTCCGCTAAGGCAGAACACCTTTACTGGATCCACCAGGTAATCCAAATCCGCAGAAAATATCTATGAATATTAACTTAAATGAACTTCAACTGAGCACATTCCTCCGCTGAGGCAGAACGCCTTTACTGGATCCACCAGATAAACAAATCCGCAGAAAATATCTATGGATATTAACTAGAATGAACTTCAACTGAGCACATTCCTCCGCTGAGGCAGAACGCCTTTACTGGATCCACCAGGTAATCAAATCCGCAGAAAATATCTATGAATATTAACTAGAATGAACTTCAACTGAGCACATTCCTCCGCTGAGGCAGAACACCTTTACTGGATCCACCAGGTAATCCAAATCCGCAGAAAATATCTATGGATATTAACTAGAATGAACTTCAACTGAGCACATTCCTCCGCTGAGGCAGAACGCCTTTACTGGATCCACCAGGTAATCCAAATCCGCAGAAAATATTTATGAATATTAACTAGAATGAACTTCAACTGAGCACATTCCTCCGCTGAGGCAGAACGCCTTTACTGGATCCACCAGGTAATCCAAATCCGCAGAAAATATCTATGAATATTAACTAGAATGAACTTCAACTGAGCACATTCCTCCGCTAAGGCAGAACGCCTTTACTGGATCTACCAGGTAATCCAAATCCGCAGAAAATATCTATGAATATTAACTAGAATGAACTTCAACTGAGCACATTCCTCCGCTGAGGCAGAACGCCTTTACTGGATCCACCAGGTAATCCAAATCCGCGGAAAATATCTATGAATATTAACTAGAATGAACTTCAACTGAGCACATTCCTCCGCTGAGGCAGAACACCTTTACTGGATCCACCAGATAAACCAAATCCGCAGAAAATATCTATGAATATTAACTAGAATGAACTTCAACTGAGCACATTCCTCCGCTGAGGCAGAACGCCTTTACTGGATGCACCAGGTAATCAAATCCGCAGAAAATATCTATGAATATTAACTAGAATGAACTTCAACTGAGCACATTCCTCCGCTGAGGCAGAACGCCTTTACTGGATCCACCAGATAAACCAAATCCGCAGAAAATATCTATGGATATTAACTAGAATGAACTTCAACTGAGCACATTCCTCCGCTGAGGCAGAACGCCTTTACTGGATCCACCAGATAAACCAAATCCGCAGAAAATATCTATGGATATTAACTAGAATGAACTTCAACTGAGCACATTCCTCCGCCGAGGCAGAACACCTTTACTGGATCCACCAGGTAATCCAAATCCGCAGAAAATATCTATGAATATTAACTAGAATGAACTTCAACTGAGCACATTCCTCCGCTGAGGCGGAACACCTTTACTGGATCGACCAGGTAATCCAAATCCGCAGAAAATATCTATGAATATTAACTAGAATGAACTTCAACTGAGCACATTCCTCCGCTGAGGCAGAACGCCTTTACTGGATCCACCAGGTAATCCAAATCCGCAGAAAATATCTATGAATATTAACTAGAATGAACTTCAACTGAGCATATTCCTCCGCTGAGGCAGAACACCTTTACTGGATCCACCAGGTAATCAAATCCGCAGAAAATATCAATGAATATTAACTAGAATGAACTTCAACTGAGCACATTCCTCCGCTGAGGCAGAACGCCTTTACTGGATCCACCAGGTAATCCAAATCCGCAGAAAATATCTATGAATATTAACTAGAATGAACTTCAACTGAGCGCATTCCTCCGCTGAGGCAGAACGCCTTTACTGGATCCACCAGGTAATCCAAATCCGCAGAAAATATCTATGAATATTAACTAGAATGAACTTCAACTGAGCACATTCCTCCGCTGAGGCAGAACACCTTTACTGGATCCACCAGATAAACCAAATCCGCAGAAAATATCTATGAATATTAACTAGAATGAACTTCAACTGAGCACATTCCTCCGCTGAGGCAGAACACCTTTACTGGATCCACCAGGTAATCCAAATCCGCAGAAAATATCTATGAATATTAACTAGAATGAACTTCAACTGAGCACATTCCTCCGCTTAGGCAGAACACCTTTACTGGATCCACCAGGTAATCCAAATCCGCAGAAAATATCTATGAATATTAACTAGAATGAACTTCAACTGAGCACATTCCTCCGCTGAGGCAGAACGCCTTTACTGGATCCACCAGGTAATCCAAATCCGCAGAAAATATCTATGAATATTAACTAGAATGAACTTCAACTGAGCACATTCCTCCGCTGAGGCAGAACGCCTTTACTGGATCCACCAGGTAAACAAATCCGCAGAAAATATCTATGAATATTAACTAGAATGAACTTCAACTGAGCACATTCCTCCGCTGAGGCAGAACGCCTTTACTGGATCCACCAGGTAATCCAAATCCGCAGAAAATATCTATGAATATTAACTAGAATGAACTTCAACTGAGCACATTCCTCCGCTGAGGCAGAACGCCTTTACTGGATCCACCAGGTAATCCAAATCCGCAGAAAATATCTATGAATATTAACTGGAATGAACTTCAACTGAGCACATTCCTCCGCTGAGGCAGAACGCCTTTACTGGATCCACCAGGTAATCCAAATCCGCAGAAAATATCTATGAATATTTACTAGAATGAACTTCAACTGAGCACATTCCTCCGCTGAGGCAGAACGCCTTTACTGGATCCACCAGGTAATCCAAATCCGCAGAAAATGTCTATGAATATTAACTAGAATGAACTTCAACTGAGCACATTCCTCCGCTGAGGCAGAACGCCTTTACTGGATCCACCAGGTAATCCAAATCCGCAGAAAATATCTATGAATATTAACTAGAATGAACTTCAACTGAGCACATTCCTCCGCTGAGGCAGAACGCCTTTACTGGATCCACCAGGTAATCCAAATCCGCAGAAAATATCTATGAATATTTACTAGAATGAACTTCAACTGAGCACATTCCTCCGCTGAGGCAGAACGCCTTTACTGGATCGACCAGGTAATCCAAATCCGCAGAAAATATCTATGAATATTAACTAGAATGAACTTCAACTGAGCACATTCCTACGCTGAGGCAGAACGCCTTTACTGGATCCACCAGGTAATCCAAATCCGCAGAAAATATCTATGAATATTAACTAGAATGAACTTCAACTGAGCACATTCCTCCGCTGAGGCAGAACGCCTTTACTGGATCCACCAGATAAACAAAATCCGCAGAAAATATCTATGGATATTAACTAGAATGAACTTCAACTGAGCACATTCCTCCGCTGAGGCAGAACACCTTTACTGGATCCACCAGGTAATCCAAATCCGCCGAAAATATCTATGAATATTAACTAGAATGAACTTCAACTGAGCACATTCCTCCGCTAAGGCAGAACACCTTTACTGGATCCACCAGGTAATCCAAATCCGCAGAAAATATCTATGAATATTAACTAGAATGAACTTCAACTGAGCAAATTCCTCCGCTAAGGCAGAACGGCTTTACTGGATCCACCAGGTAATCCAAATCCGCAGAAAATATCTATGAATATTAACTAGAATGAACTTCAACTGAGCACATTCCTCCGCTGAGGCAGAACGCCTATACTGGATCCACCAGGTAATCCAAATCCGCAGAAAATATCTATGAATATTAACTAGAATGAACTTCAACTGAGCACATTCCTCCGCTGAGGCAGAACACCTTTACTGGATCCACCAGGCAATCCAAATCCGCAGAAAATATCTATGAATATTAACTAGAATGAACTTCAACTTAGCACATTCCTCCGCTGAGGCAGAACGCCTTTACTGGATCCACCAGGTAATCCAAATCCGCAGAAAATATCTATGAATATTAACTAGAATGAACTTCAACTGAGCACATTCCTCCGCTGAGGCAGAACGCCTTTACTGGATCCACCAGGTAATCCAAATCCGCAGAAAATATCTATGAATATTAACTAGAATGAACTTCAACTGAGCACATTCCTCCGCTCAGGCAGAACGCCTTAACTGGATCCACCAGGTAATCCAAATCCGCAGAAAATATCTATGAATATTAACTAGAATGAACTTCAACTTAGCACATTCCTCCGCTAAGGCAGAACGCCTTTAATGGATCCACCAGGTAAACCAAATCCGCAGAAAATATCTATGAATATTAACTAGAATGAACTTCAACTTAGCACATTCCTCCGCTGAGGCAGAACGCCTTTACTGGATCCACTAGGTAATCCAAATCCGCAGAAAATATCTATGAATATTAACTAGAATGAACTTCAACTGAGCACATTCCTCCGCTGAGGCAGAACGCCTTTACTGGATCCACCAGGTAATCCAAATCCGCAGAAAATATCTATGAATATTAACTAGAATGAACTTCAACTGAGCACAATCCTCCGCTAAGGCAGAACGCCTTTACTGGATCCACCAGGTAATCCAAATCCGCAGAAAATATCTATGAATATTAACTAGAATGAACTTCAACTGAGCACATTCCTCCGCTAAGGCAGAACGCCTTTACTGGATCCACCAGGTAATCCAAATCCGCAGAAAATATCTATGAATATTAACTAGAATAAACTTCAACTGAGCACATTCCTCCGCTGAGGCAGAACACCTTTACTGGATCCACCAGATAAACCAAATCCGCAGAAAATATCTATGAATATTAACTAGAATGAACTTCAACTGAGCACATTCCTCCGCTGAGGCAGAACACCTTTACTGGATCCACCAGGTAATCCAAATCCGCAGAAAATATCTATGAATATTAACTAGAATGAACTACAACTCAGCACATTCCTCCGCTAAGGCAGAACACCTTTAATGGATCCACCAGGTAATCCAAATCCGCAGAAAATATCTATGAATATTAACTGGAATGAACTTCAACTGAGCACATTCCTCCGCTGAGGCAGAACGCCTTTACTGGATCCACCAGGTAATCCAAATCCGCAGAAAATATCTATGAATATTAACTAGAATGAACTTCAACTGAGCACATTCCTCCGCTGAGGCAGAACGCCTTTACTGGATCCACCAGATAAACCAAATCCGTAGAAAATATCTATGGATATTAACTAGAATGAACTTCAACTGAGCACATTCCTCCGCTGAGGCAGAACGCCTTTACTGGATCCACCAGGTAATCAAATCCGCAGAACATATCTATGAATATTAACTAGAATGAACTTCAACTGAGCACATTCCTCCGCTGAGGCAGAACACCTTTACTGGATCCACCAGGTAATCCAAATCCGCAGAAAATATCTATGGATTTACTAGAATGAACTTCAACTGAGCACATTCCTCCGCTGAGGCAGAACGCCTTTACTGGATCGACCAGGTAATCCAAATCCGCAGAAAATATCTATGAATATTAACTAGAATTAACTTCACCTGAGCACATTCCTCCGCTGAGGCAGAACGCCTTTACTGGATCCACCAGGTAATCCGAATCCGCAGAAAATATCTATGAATATTAACTAGAATGAACTTCAACTGAGCACATTCCTCCGCTGAGGCAGAACACCTTTACTGGATCCACCAGGTAATCCAAATCCGCAGAAAATATCTATGAATATTAACTAGAATGAACTTCAACTGAGCACATTCCTCCGCTAAGGCAGAACACCTTTACTGGATCCACCAGGTAATCCAAATCCGCAGAAAATATCTATGAATATTAACTTGAATGAACTTCAACTGAGCACATTCCTCCGCTGAGGCAGAACGCCTTTACTGGATCCACCAGGTAATCCAAATCCGCAGAAAATATCTATGAATATTAACTAGAATGAACTTCAACTGAGCACATTCCTCCGCTGAGGCAGAACGCCTTTACTGGATCCACCAGGTAATCCAAATCCGCAGAAAATATCTATGAATATTAACTAGAATGATCTTCAACTGAGCACATTCCTCCGCTGAGGCAGAACGCCTTTACTGGATCCACCAGGTAATCAAATCCGCAGAAAATATCTATGAATATTAACTAGAATGAACTTCAACTGAGCACATTCCTCCGCTGAGGCAGAACGCCTTTACTGGATCCACCAGATAAACCAAATCCGCAGAAAATATCTATGGATATTACCTAGAATGAACTTCAACTGAGCACATTCCTCCGCTGAGGCAGAACGCCTTTACTGGATCCACCAGGTAATCAAATCCGCAGAAAATATCTATGAATATTAACTAGAATGAACTTCAACTGAGCACATTCCTCCGCTGAGGCAGAACACCTTTACTGGATCCACCAGGTAATCCAAATCCGCAGAAAATATCTATGGATATTAACTAGAATGAACTTCAACTGAGCACATTCCTCCGCTGAGGCAGAACGCCTTTACTGGATCCACCAGGTAATCCAAATCCGCAGAAAATATTTATGAATATTAACTAGAATGAACTTCAACTGAGCACATTCCTCCGCTGAGGCAGAACGCCTTTACTGGATCCACCAGGTAATCCAAATCCGCAGAAAATATCTATGAATATTAACTAGAATGAACTTCAACTGAGCACATTCCTCCGCTAAGGCAGAACGCCTTTACTGGATCTACCAGGTAATCCAAATCCGCAGAAAATATCTATGAATATTAACTAGAATGAACTTCAACTGAGCACATTCCTCCGCTGAGGCAGAACGGCTTTACTGGATCCACCAGGTAATCCAAATCCGCGGAAAATATCTATGAATATTAACTAGAATGAACTTCAACTGAGCACATTCCTCCGCTGAGGCAGAACACCTTTACTGGATCCACCAGATAAACCAAATCCGCAGAAAATATCTATGAATATTAACTAGAATGAACTTCAACTGAGCACATTCCTCCGCTGAGGCAGAACGCCTTTACTGGATCCACCAGGTAATCAAATCCGCAGAAAATATCTATGAATATTAACTAGAATGAACTTCAACTGAGCACATTCCTCCGCTGAGGCAGAACGCCTTTACTGGATCCACCAGATAAACCAAATCCGCAGAAAATATCTATGGATATTAACTAGAATGAACTTCAACTGAGCACATTCCTCCGCTGAGACAGAACGCCTTTACTGGATCCACCAGGTAATCAAATCCGCAGAAAATATCTATGAATATTAACTTGAATGAACTTCAACTGAGCACATTCCTCCGCTGAGGCAGAACGCCTTTACTGGATCCACCAGGTAATCCAAATCCGCAGAAAATATCTATGAATATTAACTAGAATGAACTTCAACTGAGCACATTCCCCCGCTAAGGCAGAACGCCTTTACTGGATCCACCAGGTAATCCAAATCCGCAGAAAATATCTATGAATATTAACTAGAATGAACTTCAACTGAGCACATTCCTCCGCTGAGGCAGAACGCCTTTACTGGATCCACCAGGTAATCCAAATCCGCAGAAAATATCTATGAATATTAACTAGAATGAACTTCAACTGAGCACATTCCTCCGCTGAGGCAGAACACCTTTACTGGATCCACCAGATAAACCAAATCCGCAGAAAATATCTATGAATATTAACTAGAATGAACTTCAACTGAGCACATTCCTCCGCTGAGGCAGAACGCTTTTACTGGATCCACCAGGTAATCCAAATCCGCAGAAAATATCTATGAATATTAACTAGAATGAACTTCAACTGAGCACATTCCTCCGCTGAGGCAGAACGCCTTTACTGGATCCACCAGGTAATCCAAATCCGCAGAAAATATCTATGAATATTAACTTGAATGAACTTCAACTGAGCACATTCCTCCGCTGAGGCAGAACGCCTTTACTGAATACACCAGGTAATCCAAATCCGCAGATAATATCTATGAATATTAACTAGAATGAACATCAACTGAGCACATTCCTCCGCTGAGGCAGAACGCCTTTACTGGATCCACCAGGTAATCCAAATCCGCAGAAAATACCTATGAATATTAACTAGAATGAACTTCAACTGAGCACATTCCTCCGCTGAGGCAGAACGCCTTTACTGGATCCACCAGGTAATCCAAATCCGCAGAAAATATCTATGAATATTAACTAGAATGAACTTCAACTGAGCACATTCCTCCGCTGAGGCAGAACACCTTTACTGGATCCACCAGATAAACCAAATCCGCAGAAAATATCTATGAATATTAACTAGAATGAACTTCAACTGAGCACATTCCTCCGCTGAGGCAGAACACCTTTACTGGATCCACCAGGTAATCCAAATCCGCAGAAAATATCTATGAATATTAACTAGAATGAACTTCAACTGAGCACATTCCTCCGCTGAGGCAGAACACCTTTACTGGATCCACCAGGTAATCCAAATCCGCAGAAAATATCTATGAATATTAACTAGAATGAACTTCAACTGAGCACATTCCTCCGCTGAGGCAGAACGCCTTTACTGGATCCACCAGGTAATCCAAATCCGCAGAAAATATCTATGAATATTAACTAGAATGAACTTCAACTAAGCACATTCCTTCGCTGAGGCAGAACGCCTTTACTGGATCCACCAGGTAATCAAATCCGCAGAAAATATCTATGAATATTAACTAGAATGAACTTCAACTGAGCACATTCCTCCGCTGAGGCAGAACGCCTTTACTGGATCCACCAGATAAACCAAATCCGCATAAAATATCTATGGATATTAACTAGAATGAACTTCAACTGAGCACATTCCTCCGCTGAGGCAGAACGCCTTTACTGGATCCACCAGGTAATCAAATCCGCAGAAAATATCTATGAATATTAACTAGAATGAACTTCAACTGAGCACATTCCTCCGCTGAGGCAGAACACCTTTACTGGATCCACCAGGTAATCCAAATCCGCAGAAAATATCTATGGATATTAACTAGAATGAACTTCAACTGAGCACATTCCTCCGCTGAGGCAGAACACCTTTACTGGATCCACCAGGTAATCCAAATCCGCAGAAAATATCTATGGATATTAACTAGAATGAACTTCAACTGAGCACATTCCTCCGCTGAGGCAGAACGCCTTTACTGGATCCACCAGGTAATCCAAATCCGCAGAAAATATCTATGAATATTAACTAGAATGATCTTCAACTGAGCACATTCCTCCGCTGAGGCAGATCGCCTTTACTGGATCCACCAGGTAATCAAATCCGCAGAAAATATCTATGAATATTAACTAGAATGAACTTCAACTGAGCACATTCCTCCGCTGAGGCAGAACGCCTTTACTGGATCCACCAGATAAACCAAATCCGCAGAAAATATCTATGGATATTAACTAGAATGAACTTCAACTGAGCACATTACTCCGCTGAGGCAGAACGCCTTTACTGGATCCACCAGGTAATCAAATCCGCAGAAAATATCTATGAATATTAACTAGAATGAACTTCAACTGAGCACATTCCTCCGCTGAGGCAGAACACCTTTACTGGATCCACCAGGTAATCCAAATCCGCAGAAAATATCTATGGATATTAACTAGAATGAATTTCAACTGAGCACATTCCTCCGCTGAGGCAGAACGCCTTTACTGGATCCACCAGGTAATCCAAATCCGCAGAAAATATTTATGAATATTAACTAGAATGAACTTCAACTGAGCACATTCCTCCGCTGAGGCAGAACGCCTTTACTGGATCCACCAGGTAATCTAAATCCGCAGAAAATATCTATGAATATTAACTAGAATGAACTTCAACTGAGCACATTCCTCCGCTAAGGCAGAACGCCTTTACTGGATCCACCAGGTAATCCAAATCCGCAGAAAATATCTATGAATATTAACTAGAATGAACTTCAACTGAGCACATTCCTCCGCTGAGGCAGAACGCCTTTACTGGATCCACCAGGTAATCCAAATCCGCAGAAAATATCTATGAATATTAACTAGAATGAACTTCAACTGAGCACATTCCTCCGCTGAGGCAGAACACCTTTACTGGATCCACCAGATAAACCAAATCCGCAGAAAATATCTATGAATATTAACTAGAATGAACTTCAACTGAGCACATTCCTCCGCTGAGGCAGAACACCTTTACTGGATCCACCAGGTAATCCAAATCCGCAGAAAATATCTATGGATATTAACTAGAATGAATTTCAACTGAGCACATTCCTCCGCTGAGGCAGAACGCCTTTACTGGATCCACCAGGTAATCCAAATCCGCAGAAAATATTTATGAATATTAACTAGAATGAACTTCAACTGAGCACATTCCTCCGCTGAGGCAGAACGCCTTTACTGGATCCACCAGGTAATCTAAATCCGCAGAAAATATCTATGAATATTAACTAGAATGAACTTCAACTGAGCACATTCCTCCGCTAAGGCAGAACGCCTTTACTGGATCCACCAGGTAATCCAAATCCGCAGAAAATATCTATGAATATTAACTAGAATGAACTTCAACTGAGCACATTCCTCCGCTGAGGCAGAACGCCTTTACTGGATCCACCAGGTAATCCAAATCCGCAGAAAATATCTATGAATATTAACTAGAATGAACTTCAACTGAGCACATTCCTCCGCTGAGGCAGAACACCTTTACTGGATCCACCAGATAAACCAAATCCGCAGAAAATATCTATGAATATTAACTAGAATGAACTTCAACTGAGCACATTCCTCCGCTGAGGCAGAACACCTTTACTGGATCCACCAGGTAATCCAAATCCGCAGAAAATATCTATGAATATTAACAAGAATGAACTTCAACTGAGCACATTCCTCCGCTGAGGCAGAACACCTTTACTGGATCCACCAGGTAATCCAAAGCCGCAGAAAATATCTATGAATATTAACTTGAATGAACTTCAACTGAGCACATTCCTCCGCTGAGGCAGAACGCCTTTACTGGATCCACCAGGTAATCAAATCCGCAGAAAATATCTATGAATATTAACTAGAATGAAATTCAACTTAGCACATTCCTCTGCTAAGGCAGAACGCCTTTACTGGATCCACCAGGTAATCCAAATCCGCAGAAAATATCTATGAATATTAACTAGAATGAACTTCAACTTAGCACATTCCTCCGCTGAGGCAGAACGCCTTTACTGGATCCACCAGGTAATCAAATCCGCAGAAAATATCTATGAATATTAACTAGAATGAACTTCAACTGAGCACATTCCTCCGCTGAGGCAGAACGCCTTTACTGGATCCACCAGGTAATCCAAATCCGCAGAAAATATCTATGAATATTAACTAGAATGAACTTCAACTGAGCACATTCCTCCGCTGAGGCAGAACACCTTTACTGGATCCACCAGGTAATCCAAATCCGCAGAAAATATCTATGAATATTAACAAGAATGAACTTCAACTGAGCACATTCCTCCGCTGAGGCAGAACACCTTTACTGGATCCACCAGGTAATCCAAAGCCGCAGAAAATATCTATGAATATTAACTTGAATGAACTTCAACTGAGCACATTCCTCCGCTCAGGCAGAACGCCTTTACTGGATACACCAGGTTATCCAAATCCGCAGAAAATATCTATGAATATTAACTAGAATGAACTTCAACTGAGCACATTCCTCCGCTGAGGCAGAACGCCTTTACTGGATCCACCAGGTAATCAAATCCGCAGAAAATATCTATGAATATTAACTTGAATGAACTTCAACTGAGCACATTCCTCCGCTGAGGCAGAACGCCTTTACTGGATCCACCAGGTAATCCAAAGCCGCAGAAAATATCTATGAATATTAACTAGAATGAACTTCAACTGAGCACATTCCCCTGCTAAGGCAGAACGCCTTTACTGGATCCACCAGGTAATCCAAATCCACAGAAAATATCTATGAATATTAACTAGAATGAACTTCAACTGAGCACATTCCTCCGCTGAGGCAGAACGCCTTTACTGGATCCACCAGGTAATCCAAATCCGCAGAAAATATCTATGAATATTAACTAGAATGAACTTCAACTGAGCACATTCCTCCGCTGAGGCAGAACGCTTTTACTGGATCCACCAGGTAATCCAAATCCGCAGAAAATATCTATGAATATTAACTAGAATGAACTTCAACTGAGCACATTCCTCCGCTGAGGCAGAACGCCTTTACTGGATCCACCAGGTAATCCAAATCCGCAGAAAAAATCTATGAATATTAACTTGAATGAACTTCAACTGAGCACATTCCTCCGCTGAGGCAGAACGCCTTTACTGGATACACCAGGTAATCCAAATCCGCAGATAATATCTATGAATATTAACTAGAATGAACTTCAACTGAGCACATTCCTCCGCTGAGGCAGAACGCCTTTACTGGATCCACCAGGTAATCCAAATCCGCAGAAAATATCTATGAATATTAACTAGAATGAACTTCAACTGAGCACATTCCTCCGCTGAGGCAGAACGCCTTTACTGGATCCACCAGGTAATCCAAATCCGCAGAAAATATCTATGAATATTAACTAGAATGAACTTCAACTGAGCACATTCCTCCGCTGAGGCAGAACACCTTTACTGGATCCACCAGATAAACCAAATCCGCAGAAAATATCTATGAATATTAACTAGAATGAACTTCAACTGAGCACATTCCTCCGCTGAGGCAGAACACCTTTACTGGATCCACCAGGTAATCCAAATCCGCAGAAAATATCTATGAATATTAACTAGAATGAACTTCAACTGAGCACATTCCTCCGCTGAGGCAGAACACCTTTACTGGATCCACCAGGTAATCCAAATCCGCAGAAAATATCTATGAATATTAACTAGAATGAACTTCAACTGAGCACATTCCTCCGCTGAGGCAGAACGCCTTTACTGGATCCACCAGGTAATCCAAATCCGCAGAAAATATCTATGAATATTAACTAGAATGAACTTCAACTGAGCACATTCCTCCGCTGAGGCAGAACGCCTTTACTGGATCCACCAGGTAATCAAATCCGCAGAAAATATCTATGAATATTAACTAGAATGAACTTCAACTGAGCACATTCCTCCGCTGAGGCAGAACGCCTTTACTGGATCCACCAGATAAACCAAATCCGCAGAAAATATCTATGGATATTAACTAGAATGAACTTCAACTGAGCACATTCCTCCGCTGAGGCAGAACGCCTTTACTGGATCCACCAGGTAATCAAATCCGCAGAAAATATCTATGAATATTAACTAGAATGAACTTCAACTGATCACATTCCTCCGCTGAGGCAGAACACCTTTACTGGATCCACCAGGTAATCCAAATCCGCAGAAAATATCTATGGATATTAACTAGAATGAACTTCAACTGAGCACATTCCTCCGCTGAGGCAGAACACCTTTACTGGATCCACCAGGTAATCCAAATCCGCAGAAAATATCTATGAATATTAACTAGAATGAACTTCAACTGAGCACATTCCTCCGCTGAGGCAGAACGCCTTTACTGGATCCACCAGGTAATCCAAATCCGCAGAAAATATCTATGAATATTAACTAGAATGAACTTCAACTGAGCACATTCCTCCGCTGAGGCAGAACGCCTTTACTGGATCCACCAGGTAATCAAATCCGCAGAAAATATCTATGAATATTAACTAGAATGAACTTCAACTGAGCACATTCCTCCGCTGAGGCAGAACGCCTTTACTGGATCCACCAGATAAACCAAATCCGCAGAAAATATCTATGGATATTAACTAGAATGAACTTCAACTGAGCACATTCCTCCGCTGAGGCAGAACGCCTTTACTGGATCCACCAGGTAATCAAATCCGCAGAAAATATCTATGAATATTAACTAGAATGAACTTCAACTGAGCACATTCCTCCGCTGAGGCAGAACACCTTTACTGGATCCACCAGGTAATCCAAATCCGCAGAAAATATCTATGAATATTAACAAGAATGAACTTCAACTGAGCACATTCCTCCGCTGAGGCAGAACACCTTTACTGGATCCACCAGGTAATCCAAAGCCGCAGAAAATATCTATGAATATTAACTTGAATGAACTTCAACTGAGCACATTCCTCCGCTCAGGCAGAACGCCTTTACTGGATACACCAGGTAATCCAAATCCGCAGAAAATATCTATGAATATTAACTAGAATGAACTTCAACTGAGCACATTCCTCCGCTGAGGCAGAACGCCTTTACTGGATCCACCAGGTAATCAAATCCGCAGAAAATATCTATGAATATTAACTAGAATGAACTTCAACTGAGCACATTCCTCCGCTGAGGCAGAACGCCTTTACTGGATCCACCAGATAAACCAAATCCGCAGAAAATATCTATGGATATTAACTAGAATGAACTTCAACTGAGCACATTCCTCCGCTGAGACAGAACGCCTTTACTGGATCCACCAGGTAATCAAATCCGCAGAAAATATCTATGAATATTAACTTGAATGAACTTCAACTGAGCACATTCCTCCGCTGAGGCAGAACGCCTTTACTGGATCCACCAGGTAATCCAAATCCGCAGAAAATATCTATGAATATTAACTAGAATGAACTTCAACTGAGCACATTCCTCCGCTGAGGCAGAACACCTTTACTGGATCCACCAGATAAACCAAATCCGCAGAAAATATCTATGAATATTAACTAGAATGAACTTCAACTGAGCACATTCCTCCGCTGAGGCAGAACGCTTTTACTGGATCCACCAGGTAATCCAAATCCGCAGAAAATATCTATGAATATTAACTAGAATGAACTTCAACTGAGCACATTCCTCCGCTGAGGCAGAACGCCTTAACTGGATCCACCAGGTAATCCAAATCCGCAGAAAATATCTATGAATATTAACTAGAATGAACTTCAACTGAGCACATTCCTCCGCTGAGGCAGAACGCCTTTACTGGATCCACCAGGTAATCCAAATCCGCAGAAAATATCTATGAATATTAACTTGAATGAACTTCAACTGAGCACATTCCTCCGCTGAGGCAGAACGCCTTTACTGAATACACCAGGTAATCCAAATCCGCAGATAATATCTATGAATATTAACTAGAATGAACATCAACTGAGCACATTCCTCCGCTGAGGCAGAACGCCTTTACTGGATCCACCAGGTAATCCAAATCCGCAGAAAATATCTATGAATATTAACTAGAATGAACTTCAACTGAGCACATTCCTCCGCTGAGGCAGAACGCCTTTACTGGATCCACCAGGTAATCCAAATCCGCAGAAAATATCTATGAATATTAACTAGAATGAACTTCAACTGAGCACATTCCTCCGCTGAGGCAGAACACCTTTACTGGATCCACCAGATAAACCAAATCCGCAGAAAATATCTATGAATATTAACTAGAATGAACTTCAACTGAGCACATTCCTCCGCTAAGGCAGAACACCTTTTCTGGATCCACCAGGTAATCCAAATCCGCAGAAAATATCTATGAATATTAACTAGAATGAACTTCAACTGAGCACATTCCTCCGCTGAGGCAGAACACCTTTACTGGATCCACCAGGTAATCCAAATCCGCAGAAAATATCTATGAATATTAACTAGAATGAACTTCAACTGAGCACATTCCTCCGCTGAGGCAGAACGCCTTTACTGGATCCACCAGGTAATCCAAATCCGCAGAAAATATCTATGAATATTAACTAGAATGAACTTCAACTAAGCACATTCCTCCGCTGAGGCAGAACGCCTTTACTGGATCCACCAGGTAATCAAATCCGCAGAAAATATCTATGAATATTAACTAGAATGAACTTCAACTGAGCACATTCCTCCGCTGAGGCAGAACGCCTTTACTGGATCCACCAGATAAACCAAATCCGCATAAAATATCTATGGATATTAACTAGAATGAACTTCAACTGAGCACATTCCTCCGCTGAGGCAGAACGCCTTTACTGGATCCACCAGGTAATCAAATCCGCAGAAAATATCTATGAATATTAACTAGAATGAACTTCAACTGAGCACATTCCTCCGCTGAGGCAGAACACCTTTACTGGATCCACCAGGTAATCCAAATCCGCAGAAAATATCTATGGATATTAACTAGAATGAACTTCAACTGAGCACATTCCTCCGCTGAGGCAGAACACCTTTACTGGATCCACCAGGTAATCCAAATCCGCAGAAAATATCTATGAATATTAACTAGAATGAACTTCAACTGAGCACATTCCTCCGCTGAGGCAGAACGCCTTTACTGGATCCACCAGGTAATCCAAATCCGCAGAAAATATCTATGAATATTAACTAGAATGATCTTCAACTGAGCACATTCCTCCGCTGAGGCAGATCGCCTTTACTGGATCCACCAGGTAATCAAATCCGCAGAAAATATCTATGAATATTAACTAGAATGAACTTCAACTGAGCACATTCCTCCGCTGAGGCAGAACGCCTTTACTGGATCCACCAGATAAACCAAATCCGCAGAAAATATCTATGGATATTAACTAGAATGAACTTCAACTGAGCACATTCCTCCGCTGAGGCAGAACGCCTTTACTGGATCCACCAGGTAATCAAATCCGCAGAAAATATCTATGAATATTAACTAGAATGAACTTCAACTGAGCACATTCCTCCGCTGAGGCAGAACACCTTTACTGGATCCACCAGGTAATCCAAATCCGCAGAAAATATCTATGGATATTAACTAGAATGAATTTCAACTGAGCACATTCCTCCGCTGAGGCAGAACGCCTTTACTGGATCCACCAGGTAATCCAAATCCGCAGAAAATATTTATGAATATTAACTAGAATGAACTTCAACTGAGCACATTCCTCCGCTGAGGCAGAACGCCTTTACTGGATCCACCAGGTAATCTAAATCCGCAGAAAATATCTATGAATATTAACTAGAATGAACTTCAACTGAGCACATTCCTCCGCTAAGGCAGAACGCCTTTACTGGATCCACCAGGTAATCCAAATCCGCAGAAAATATCTATGAATATTAACTAGAATGAACTTCAACTGAGCACATTCCTCCGCTGAGGCAGAACGCCTTTACTGGATCCACCAGGTAATCCAAATCCGCAGAAAATATCTATGAATATTAACTAGAATGAACTTCAACTGAGCACATTCCTCCGCTGAGGCAGAACACCTTTACTGGATCCACCAGATAAACCAAATCCGCAGAAAATATCTATGAATATTAACTAGAATGAACTTCAACTGAGCACATTCCTCCGCTGAGGCAGAACACCTTTACTGGATCCACCAGGTAATCCAAATCCGCAGAAAATATCTATGAATATTAACAAGAATGAACTTCAACTGAGCACATTCCTCCGCTGAGGCAGAACACCTTTACTGGATCCACCAGGTAATCCAAAGCCGCAGAAAATATCTATGAATATTAACTTGAATGAACTTCAACTGAGCACATTCCTCCGCTGAGGCAGAACGCCTTTACTGGATCCACCAGGTAATCAAATCCGCAGAAAATATCTATGAATATTAACTAGAATGAAATTCAACTTAGCACATTCCTCTGCTAAGGCAGAACGCCTTTACTGGATCCACCAGGTAATCCAAATCCGCAGAAAATATCTATGAATATTAACTAGAATGAACTTCAACTTAGCACATTCCTCCGCTGAGGCAGAACGCCTTTACTGGATCCACCAGGTAATCAAATCCGCAGAAAATATCTATGAATATTAACTAGAATGAACTTCAACTGAGCACATTCCTCCGCTGAGGCAGAACGCCTTTACTGGATCCACCAGGTAATCCAAATCCGCAGAAAATATCTATGAATATTAACTAGAATGAACTTCAACTGAGCACATTCCTCCGCTGAGGCAGAACACCTTTACTGGATCCACCAGGTAATCCAAATCCGCAGAAAATATCTATGAATATTAACAAGAATGAACTTCAACTGAGCACATTCCTCCGCTGAGGCAGAACACCTTTACTGGATCCACCAGGTAATCCAAAGCCGCAGAAAATATCTATGAATATTAACTTGAATGAACTTCAACTGAGCACATTCCTCCGCTCAGGCAGAACGCCTTTACTGGATACACCAGGTTATCCAAATCCGCAGAAAATATCTATGAATATTAACTAGAATGAACTTCAACTGAGCACATTCCTCCGCTGAGGCAGAACGCCTTTACTGGATCCACCAGGTAATCAAATCCGCAGAAAATATCTATGAATATTAACTTGAATGAACTTCAACTGAGCACATTCCTCCGCTGAGGCAGAACGCCTTTACTGGATCCACCAGGTAATCCAAAGCCGCAGAAAATATCTATGAATATTAACTAGAATGAACTTCAACTGAGCACATTCCCCCGCTAAGGCAGAACGCCTTTACTGGATCCACCAGGTAATCCAAATCCACAGAAAATATCTATGAATATTAACTAGAATGAACTTCAACTGAGCACATTCCTCCGCTGAGGCAGAACGCCTTTACTGGATCCACCAGGTAATCCAAATCCGCAGAAAATATCTATGAATATTAACTAGAATGAACTTCAACTGAGCACATTCCTCCGCTGAGGCAGAACGCTTTTACTGGATCCACCAGGTAATCCAAATCCGCAGAAAATATCTATGAATATTAACTAGAATGAACTTCAACTGAGCACATTCCTCCGCTGAGGCAGAACGCCTTTACTGGATCCACCAGGTAATCCAAATCCGCAGAAAAAATCTATGAATATTAACTTGAATGAACTTCAACTGAGCACATTCCTCCGCTGAGGCAGAACGCCTTTACTGGATACACCAGGTAATCCAAATCCGCAGATAATATCTATGAATATTAACTAGAATGAACTTCAACTGAGCACATTCCTCCGCTGAGGCAGAACGCCTTTACTGGATCCACCAGGTAATCCAAATCCGCAGAAAATATCTATGAATATTAACTAGAATGAACTTCAACTGAGCACATTCCTCCGCTGAGGCAGAACGCCTTTACTGGATCCACCAGGTAATCCAAATCCGCAGAAAATATCTATGAATATTAACTAGAATGAACTTCAACTGAGCACATTCCTCCGCTGAGGCAGAACACCTTTACTGGATCCACCAGCTAAACCAAATCCGCAGAAAATATCTATGAATATTAACTAGAATGAACTTCAACTGAGCACATTCCTCCGCTGAGGCAGAACACCTTTACTGGATCCACCAGGTAATCCAAATCCGCAGAAAATATCTATGAATATTAACTAGAATGAACTTCAACTGAGCACATTCCTCCGCTGAGGCAGAACACCTTTACTGGATCCACCAGGTAATCCAAATCCGCAGAAAATATCTATGAATATTAACTAGAATGAACTTCAACTGAGCACATTCCTCCGCTGAGGCAGAACGCCTTTACTGGATCCACCAGGTAATCCAAATCCGCAGAAAATATCTATGAATATTAACTAGAATGAACTTCAACTGAGCACATTCCTCCGCTGAGGCAGAACGCCTTTACTGGATCCACCAGGTAATCAAATCCGCAGAAAATATCTATGAATATTAACTAGAATGAACTTCAACTGAGCACATTCCTCCGCTGAGGCAGAACGCCTTTACTGGATCCACCAGATAAACCAAATCCGCAGAAAATATCTATGGATATTAACTAGAATGAACTTCAACTGAGCACATTCCTCCGCTGAGGCAGAACGCCTTTACTGGATCCACCAGGTAATCAAATCCGCAGAAAATATCTATGAATATTAACTAGAATGAACTTCAACTGATCACATTCCTCCGCTGAGGCAGAACACCTTTACTGGATCCACCAGGTAATCCAAATCCGCAGAAAATATCTATGGATATTAACTAGAATGAACTTCAACTGAGCACATTCCTCCGCTGAGGCAGAACACCTTTACTGGATCCACCAGGTAATCCAAATCCGCAGAAAATATCTATGAATATTAACTAGAATGAACTTCAACTGAGCACATTCCTCCGCTGAGGCAGAACGCCTTTACTGGATCCACCAGGTAATCCAAATCCGCAGAAAATATCTATGAATATTAACTAGAATGAACTTCAACTGAGCACATTCCTCCGCTGAGGCAGAACGCCTTTACTGGATCCACCAGGTAATCAAATCCGCAGAAAATATCTATGAATATTAACTAGAATGAACTTCAACTGAGCACATTCCTCCGCTGAGGCAGAACGCCTTTACTGGATCCACCAGATAAACCAAATCCGCAGAAAATATCTATGGATATTAACTAGAATGAACTTCAACTGAGCACATTCCTCCGCTGAGGCAGAACGCCTTTACTGGATCCACCAGGTAATCAAATCCGCAGAAAATATCTATGAATATTAACTAGAATGAACTTCAACTGAGCACATTCCTCCGCTGAGGCAGAACACCTTTACTGGATCCACCAGGTAATCCAAATCCGCAGAAAATATCTATGAATATTAACAAGAATGAACTTCAACTGAGCACATTCCTCCGCTGAGGCAGAACACCTTTACTGGATCCACCAGGTAATCCAAAGCCGCAGAAAATATCTATGAATATTAACTTGAATGAACTTCAACTGAGCACATTCCTCCGCTCAGGCAGAACGCCTTTACTGGATACACCAGGTAATCCAAATCCGCAGAAAATATCTATGAATATTAACTAGAATGAACTTCAACTGAGCACATTCCTCCGCTGAGGCAGAACGCCTTTACTGGATCCACCAGGTAATCAAATCCGCAGAAAATATCTATGAATATTAACTAGAATGAACTTCAACTGAGCACATTCCTCCGCTGAGGCAGAACGCCTTTACTGGATCCACCAGATAAACCAAATCCGCAGAAAATATCTATGGATATTAACTAGAATGAACTTCAACTGAGCACATTCCTCCGCTGAGACAGAACGCCTTTACTGGATCCACCAGGTAATCAAATCCGCAGAAAATATCTATGAATATTAACTTGAATGAACTTCAACTGAGCACATTCCTCCGCTGAGGCAGAACGCCTTTACTGGATCCACCAGGTAATCCAAATCCGCAGAAAATATCTATGAATATTAACTAGAATGAACTTCAACTGAGCACATTCCTCCGCTGAGGCAGAACACCTTTACTGGATCCACCAGATAAACCAAATCCGCAGAAAATATCTATGAATATTAACTAGAATGAACTTCAACTGAGCACATTCCTCCGCTGAGGCAGAACGCTTTTACTGGATCCACCAGGTAATCCAAATCCGCAGAAAATATCTATGAATATTAACTAGAATGAACTTCAACTGAGCACATTCCTCCGCTGAGGCAGAACGCCTTAACTGGATCCACCAGGTAATCCAAATCCGCAGAAAATATCTATGAATATTAACTAGAATGAACTTCAACTGAGCACATTCCTCCGCCTTTACTGGAACCACCAGGTAATCAAATCCGCAGAAAATATCTATGAATATTAACTAGAATGAACTTCAACTGAGCACATTCCTCCGCTGAGGCAGAACGCCTTTACTGGATCCACCAGATAAACCAAATCCGCAGAAAATATCTATGGATATTAACTAGAATGAACTTCAACTGAGCACATTCCTCCGCTGAGGCAGAACGCCTTTACTGGATCCACCAGGTAATCAAATCCGCAGAACATATCTATGAATATTAACTAGAATGAACTTCAACTGAGCACATTCCTCCGCTGAGGCAGAACACCTTTACTGGATCCACCAGGTAATCCAAATCCGCAGAAAATATCTATGGATATTAACTAGAATGAACTTCAACTGAGCACATTCCTCCGCTGAGGCAGAACGCCTTTACTGGATCCACCAGGTAATCCAAATCCGCAGAAAATATCTATGAATATTAACTAGAATGAACTTCAACTGTGCACATTCCTCCGCTGAGGCAGAACGCCTTTACTGGATCCACCAGGTAATCCAAATCCGCAGAAAATATCTATGAATATTAACTAGAATGAACTTCAACTGAGCACATTCCTCCGCTGAGGCAGAACACCTTTACTGGATCCACCAGATAAACCAAATCCGCAGAAAATATCTATGAATATTAACTAGAATGAACTTCAACTTAGCACATTCCTCCGCTGAGGCAGAACGCCTTTACTGGATCCACCAGGTAATCAAATCCGCAGAAAATATCTATGAATATTAACTAGAATGAACTTCAACTGAGCACATTCCTCCGCTGAGGCAGAACACCTTTACTGGATCCACCAGATAAACCAAATCCGCAGAAAATATCTATGAATATTAACTAGAATGAACTTCAACTGAGCACATTCCTCCGCTGAGGCAGAACACCTTTACTGGATCCACCAGGTAATCCAAATCCGCAGAAAATATCTATGAATATTAACTAGAATGAACTTCAACTGAGTACATTCCTCCGCTAAGGCAGAACGCCTTTACTGGATCCACCAGGTAAACTAAATCCGCAGAAAATATCTATGAATATTAACTAGAATGAACTTCAACTTAGCACATTCCTCCGCTGAGGCAGAACGCCTTTACTGGATCCACCAGGTAATCAAATCCGCAGAAAATATCTATAAATATTAACTAGAATGAACTTCAACTGAGCACATTCCTCCGCCTTTACTGGATCCACCAGGTAATCAAATCCGCAGAAAATATCTATGAATATTAACTAGAATGAACTTCAACTGAGCACATTCCTCCGCTGAGGCAGAACGCCTTTACTGGATCCACCAGATAAACCAAATCCGCAGAAAATATCTATGGATATTAACTAGAATGAACTTCAACTGAGCACATTCCTCCGCTGAGGCAGAACGCCTTTACTGGATCCACCAGGTAATCAAAACCGCAGAACATATCTATGAATATTAACCAGAATGAACTTCAACTGAGCACATTCCTCCGCTGAGGCAGAAAACCTTTACTGGATCCACCAGGTAATCCAAATCCGCAGAAAATATCTATGGATATTAACTAGAATGAACTTCAACTGAGCACATTCCTCCGCTGAGGCAGAACGCCTTTACTGGATCCACCAGGTAATCCAAATCCGCAGAAAATATCTATGAATATTAACTAGAATGAACTTCAACTGAGCACATTCCTCCGCTGAGGCAGAACGCCTTTACTGGATCCACCAGGTAATCAAATCCGCAGAAAATATCTATGAATATTAACTAGAATGAACTTCAACTGAGCACATTCCTCCGCTGAGGCAGAACACCTTTACTGGATCCACCAGGTAATTCAAATCCGCAGAAAATATCTATGGATATTAACTAGAATGAACTTCAACTGAGCACATTCCTCCGCTGAGGCAGAACGCCTTTACTGGATCCACCAGGTAATCCAAATCCGCAGAAAATATCTATGAATATTAACTAGAATGAACTTCAACTGAGCACATTCCTCCGCTGAGGCAGAACGCCTTTACTGGATCCACCAGGTAATCCAAATCCGCAGAAAATATCTATGAATATTAACTAGAATGAACTTCAACTGAGCACATTCCTCCGCTGAGGCAGAACACCTTTACTGGATCCACCAGGTAATCCAAATCCGCAGAAAATATCTATGTATATTATTAGAATGAACTTCAACTCAGCACATTCCTCCGCTAAGGCAGAACACCTTTACTGGATCCACCAGGTAATCCAAATCCGCAGAAAATATCTATGAATATTAACTAGAATGAACTTCAACTAAGCACATTCCTCCGCTGAGGCAGAACACCTTTACTGGATCCACCAGGTAATCCAAATCCGCAGAAAATATCTATGAATATTAACTAGAATGAACTTCAACTGAGCACATTCCTCCGCTCAGGCAGAACGCCTTTACTGGATCCACCAGGTAATCCAAATCCGCAGAAAATATCTATGAATATTAACTTGAATGAACTTCAACTGAGCACATTCCTCCGCTGAGGCAGAACACCTTTACTGGATCCACCAGGTAATCCAAATCCGCAGAAAATATCTATGAATATTATTAGAATGAACTTCAACTCAGCACATTCCTCCGCTAAGGCAGAACACCTTTACTGGATCCACCAGGTAATCCAAATCCGCAGAAAATATCTATGAATATTAACTTGAATGAACTTCAACTGAGCACATTCCTCCGCTGAGGCAGAACGCCTTTACTGGATCCACCAGGTAATCCAAATCCGCAGAAAATATCTATGAATATTAACTAGAATGAACTTCAACTGCGCACATTCCTCCGCTGAGGCAGAACGCCTTTACTGGATCCATCAGGTAATCAAATCCGCAGAAAATGTCTATGAATATTAACTAAAATGAACTTCAACTTAGCACATTCCTCCGCTGAGGCATAACGCCTTTACTGGATCCACCAGGTAATCCAGAAAATATCTATGAATATTAACTAGAATGAACTTCAACTGAGCACATTCCTCCGCTGAGGCAGAACACCTTTACTGGATCCACCAGATAAACCAAATCCGCAGAAAATATCTATGAATATTAACTAGAATGAACTTCAACTGAGCACATTCCTCCGCTGAGGCAGAACACCTTTACTGGATCCACCAGGTAATCCAAATCCGCAGAAAATATCTATGAATATTAACAAGAATGAACTTCAACTGAGCACATTCCTCCGCTGAGGCAGAACACCTTTACTGGATCCACCAGGTAATCCAAAGCCGCAGAAAATATCTATGAATATTAACTTGAATGAACTTCAACTGAGCACATTCCTCCGCTCAGGCAGAACGCCTTTACTGGATCCACCAGGTAATCCAAATCCGCAGAAAATATCTATGAATATTAACTAGAATGAACTTCAACTGAGCACATTCCTCCGCTGAGGCAGAACGCCTTTACTGGATCCACCAGGTAATCAAATCCGCAGAAAATATCTATGAATATTAACTAGAATGAACTTCAACTGAGCACATTCCTCCGCTGAGGCAGAACACCTTTACTGGATCCACCAGGTAATCCAAATCCGCAGAAAATATCTATGAATATTAACTAGAATGAACTTCAACTGAGCACATTCCTCCGCTGAGGCAGAACGCCTTTACTGGATCCACCAGGTAATCCAAATCCGCAGAAAATATTTATGAATATTAACTAGAATGAACTTCAACTGAGCACATTCCTCCGCTGAGGCAGAACTCCTTTACTGGATCCACCAGGTAATCCAAATCCGCAGAAAATATCTATGAATATTAACTAGAATGAACTTCAACTGAGCACATTCCTCCGCTAAGGCAGAACGCCTTTACTGGATCCACCAGGTAATCCAAATCCGCAGAAAATATCTATGAATATTAACTAGAATGAACTTCAACTGAGCACATTCCTCCGCTGAGGCAGAACGCCTTTACTGGATCCACCAGGTAATCCAAATCCGCAGAAAATATCTATGAATATTAACTAGAATGAACTTCAACTGAGCACATTCCTCCGCTGAGGCAGAACACCTTTACTGGATCCACCAGATAAACCAAATCCGCAGAAAATATCTATGAATATTAACTAGAATGAACTTCAACTGAGCACATTCCTCCGCTGAGGCAGAACACCTTTACTGGATCCACCAGGTAATCCAAATCCGCAGAAAATATCTATGAATATTAACAAGAATGAACTTCAACTGAGCACATTCCTCCGCTGAGGCAGAACACCTTTACTGGATCCACCAGGTAATCCAAATCCGCAGAAAATATCTATGAATATTAACTTGAATGAACTTCAACTGAGCACATTCCTCCGCTCAGGCAGAACGCCTTTACTGGATACACCAGGTAATCCAAATCCGCAGAAAATATCTATGAATATTAACTAGAATGAACTTCAACTGAGCACATTCCTCCGCTGAGGCAGAACGCCTTTACTGGATCCACCAGGTTATCAAATCCGCAGAAAATATCTATGAATATTAACTAGAATGAACTTCAACTGAGCACATTCCTCCGCTGAGGCAGAACGCCTTTACTGGATCCACCAGATAAACCAAATCCGCAGAAAATATCTATGGATATTAACTAGAATGAACTTCAACTGAGCACATTCCTCCGCTGAGACAGAACGCCTTTACTGGATCCACCAGGTAATCAAATCCGCAGAAAATATCTATGAATATTAACTTGAATGAACTTCAACTGAGCACATTCCTCCGCTGAGGCAGAACGCCTTTACTGGATCCACCAGGTAATCCAAATCCGCAGAAAATATCTATGAATATTAACTAGAATGAACTTCAACTGAGCACATTCCCCCGCTAAGGCAGAACGCCTTTACTGGATCCACCAGGTAATCCAAATCCGCAGAAAATATCTATGAATATTAACTAGAATGAACTTCAACTGAGCACATTCATCCGCTGAGGCAGAACGCCTTTACTGGATCCACCAGGTAATCCAAATCCGCAGAAAATATCTATAAATATTAACTAGAATGAACTTCAACTGAGCACATTCCTCCGCTGAGGCAGAACACCTTTACTGGATCCACCAGATAAACCAAATCCGCAGAAAATATCTATGAATATTAACTAGAATGAACTTCAACTGAGCACATTCCTCCGCTGAGGCAGAACGCTTTTACTGGATCCACCAGGTAATCCAAATCCGCAGAAAATATCTATGAATATTAACTAGAATGAACTTCAACTGAGCACATTCCTCCGCTGAGGCAGAACGCCTTAACTGGATCCACCAGGTAATCCAAATCCGCAGAAAATATTTATGAATATTAACTAGAATGAACTTCAACTGAGCACATTCCTCCGCTGAGGCAGAACGCCTTTACTGGATCCACCAGATAAACCAAATCCGCAGAAAATATCTATGGATATTAACTAGAATGAACTTCAACTGAGCACATTCCTCCGCTGAGGCAGAACGCCTTTACTGGATCCACCAGGTAATCAAATCCGCAGAACATATCTATGAATATTAACTAGAATGAACTTCAACTGAGCACATTCCTCCGCTGAGGCAGAACACCTTTACTGGATCCACCAGGTAATCCAAATCCGCAGAAAATATCTATGGATATTAACTAGAATGAACTTCAACTGAGCACATTCCTCCGCTGAGGCAGAACGCCTTTACTGGATCCACCAGGTAATCCAAATCCGCAGAAAATATCTATGAATATTAACTAGAATGAACTTCAACTGTGCACATTCCTCCGCTGAGGCAGAACGCCTTTACTGGATCCACCAGGTAATCCAAATCCGCAGAAAATATCTATGAATATTAACTAGAATGAACTTCAACTGAGCACATTCCTCCGCTGAGGCAGAACACCTTTACTGGATCCACCAGATAAACCAAATCCGCAGAAAATATCTATGAATATTAACTAGAATGAACTTCAACTTAGCACATTCCTCCGCTGAGGCAGAACGCCTTTACTGGATCCACCAGGTAATCAAATCCGCAGAAAATATCTATGAATATTAACTAGAATGAACTTCAACTGAGCACATTCCTCCGCTGAGGCAGAACACCTTTACTGGATCCACCAGATAAACCAAATCCGCAGAAAATATCTATGAATATTAACTAGAATGAACTTCAACTGAGCACATTCCTCCGCTGAGGCAGAACACCTTTACTGGATCCACCAGGTAATCCAAATCCGCAGAAAATATCTATGAATATTAACTAGAATGAACTTCAACTGAGTACATTCCTCCGCTAAGGCAGAACGCCTTTACTGGATCCACCAGGTAAACTAAATCCGCAGAAAATATCTATGAATATTAACTAGAATGAACTTCAACTTAGCACATTCCTCCGCTGAGGCAGAACGCCTTTACTGGATCCACCAGGTAATCAAATCCGCAGAAAATATCTATGAATATTAACTAGAATGAACTTCAACTGAGCACATTCCTCCGCTGAGGCAGAACACCTTTACTGGATCCACCAGATAAACCAAATCCGCAGAAAATATCTATGAATATTAACTAGAATGAACTTCAGCTGAGCACATTCCTCCGCTGAGGCAGAACGCTTTTACTGGATCCACCAGGTAATCCAAATCCGCAGAAAATATCTATGAATATTAACTAGAATGAACTTCAACTGAGCACATTCCTCCGCTGAGGCAGAACGCCTTTACTGGATCCACCAGGTAATCCAAATCCGCAGAAAATATCTATGAATATTAACTAGAATGAACTTCAACTGCGCACATTCCTCCGCTGAGGCAGAACGCCTTTACTGGATCCATCAGGTAATCAAATCCGCAGAAAATGTCTATGAATATTAACTAAAATGAACTTCAACTTAGCACATTCCTCCGCTGAGGCATAACGCCTTTACTGGATCCACCAGGTAATCCAGAAAATATCTATGAATATTAACTAGAATGAACTTCAACTGAGCACATTCCTCCGCTGAGGCAGAACACCTTTACTGGATCCACCAGATAAACCAAATCCGCAGAAAATATCTATGAATATTAACTAGAATGAACTTCAACTGAGCACATTCCTCCGCTGAGGCAGAACACCTTTACTGGATCCACCAGGTAATCCAAATCCGCAGAAAATATCTATGAATATTAACAAGAATGAACTTCAACTGAGCACATTCCTCCGCTGAGGCAGAACACCTTTACTGGATCCACCAGGTAATCCAAAGCCGCAGAAAATATCTATGAATATTAACTTGAATGAACTTCAACTGAGCACATTCCTCCGCTCAGGCAGAACGCCTTTACTGGATACACCAGGTAATCCAAATCCGCAGAAAATATCTATGAATATTAACTAGAATGAACTTCAACTGAGCACATTCCTCCGCTGAGGCAGAACGCCTTTACTGGATCCACCAGGTAATCAAATCCGCAGAAAATATCTATGAATATTAACTAGAATGAACTTCAACTGAGCACATTCCCCCGCTAAGGCAGAACGCCTTTACTGGATCCACCAGATAATCCAAATCCACAGAAAATATCTATGAATATTAACTAGAATGAACTTCAACTGAGCACATTCCTCCGCTGAGGCAGAACGCCTTTACTGGATCCACCAGGTAATCCAAATCCGCAGAAAATATCTATGAATATTAACTAGAATGAACTTCAACTGAGCACATTCCTCCGCTGAGGCAGAACGCTTTTACTGGATCCACCAGGTAATCCAAATCCGCAGAAAATATCTATGAATATTAACTAGAATGAACTTCAACTGAGCACATTCCTCCGCTTAGGCAGAACGCCTTTACTGGATCCACCAGGTAATCCAAATCCGCAGAAAATATCTATGAATATTAACTTGAATGAACTTCAACTGAGCACATTCCTCCGCTGAGGCAGAACGCCTTTACTGGATACACCAGGTAATCCAAATCCGCAGATAATATCTATGAATATTAACTAGAATGAACTTCAACTGAGCACATTCCTCCGCTGAGGCAGAACGCCTTTACTGGATCCACCAGGTAATCCAAATCCGCAGAAAATATCTATGAATATTAACTAGAATGAACTTCAACTGAGCGCATTCCTCCGCTGAGGCAGAACGCCTTTACTGGATCCACCAGGTAATCCAAATCCGCAGAAAATATCTATGAATATTAACTAGAATGAACTTCAACTGAGCACATTCCTCCGCTGAGGCAGAACACCTTTACTGGATCCACCAGATAAACCAAATCCGCAGAAAATATCTATGAATATTAACTAGAATGAACTTCAACTGAGCACATTCCTCCGCTGAGGCAGAACACCTTTACTGGATCCACCAGGTAATCCAAATCCGCAGAAAATATCTATGAATATTAACTAGAATGAACTTCAACTGAGCACATTCCTCCGCTGAGGCAGAACATCTTTACTGGATCCACCAGGTAATCCAAATCCGCAGAAAATATCTATGAATATTAACTAGAATGAACTTCAACTGAGCACATTCCTCCGCTGAGGCAGAACGCCTTTACTGGATCCACCAGGTAATCCAAATCCGCAGAAAATATCTATGAATATTAACTAGAATGAACTTCAACTGAGCACATTCCTCCGCTGAGGCAGAACGCCTTTACTGGATCCACCAGGTAATCAAATCCGCAGAAAATATCTATGAATATTAACTAGAATGAACTTCAACTGAGCACATTCCTCCGCTGAGGCAGAACGCCTTTACTGGATCCACCAGATAAACCAAATCCGCAGAAAATATCTATGGATATTAACTAGAATGAACTTCAACTGAGCACATTCCTCCGCTGAGGCAGAACGCCTTTACTGGATCCACCAGGTAATCAAATCCGCAGAAAATATCTATGAATATTAACTAGAATGAACTTCAACTGAGCACATTCCTCCGCTGAGGCAGAACACCTTTACTGGATCCACCAGGTAATCCAAATCCGCAGAAAATATCTATGAATATTAACTAGAATGAACTTCAACTGAGCACATTCCTCCGCTGAGGCAGAACACCTTTACTGGATCCACCAGGTAATCCAAATCCGCAGAAAATATCTATGAATATTAACTAGAATGAACTTCAACTGAGCACATTCCTCCGCTGAGGCAGAACGCCTTTACTGGATCCACCAGGTAATCCAAATCCGCAGAAAATATCTATGAATATTAACTAGAATGAACTTCAACTGAGCACATTCCTCCGCTGAGGCAGAACGCCTTTACTGGATCCACCAGGTAATCAAATCCGCAGAAAATATCTATGAATATTAACTAGAATGAACTTCAACTGAGCACATTCCTCCGCTGAGGCAGAACGCCTTTACTGGATCCACCAGATAAACCAAATCCGCAGAAAATATCTATGGATATTAACTAGAATGAACTACAACTGAGCACATTCCTCCGCTGAGGCAGAACGCCTTTACTGGATCCACCAGGTAATCAAATCCGCAGAAAATATCTATGAATATTAACTAGAATGAACTTCAACTGAGCACATTCCTCCGCTGAGGCAGAACACCTTTACTGGATCCACCAGGTAATCCAAATCCGCAGAAAATATCTATGAATATTAACTAGAATGAACTTCAACTGAGCACATTCCTCCGCTGAGGCAGAACGCCTTTACTGGATCCACCAGGTAATCCAAATCCGCAGAAAATATTTATGAATATTAACTAGAATGAACTTCAACTGAGCACATTCCTCCGCTAAGGCAGAACGCCTTTACTGGATCCACCAGGTAATCCAAATCCGCAGAAAATATCTATGAATATTAACTAGAATGAACTTCAACTGAGCACATTCCTCCGCTGAGGCAGAACGCCTTTACTGGATCCACCAGGTAATCCAAATCCGCAGAAAATATCTATGAATATTAACTAGAATGAACTTCAACTGAGCACATTCCTCCGCTGAGGCAGAACACCTTTACTGGATCCACCAGATAAACCAAATCCGCAGAAAATATCTATGAATATTAACTAGAATGAACTTCAACTGAGCACATTCCTCCGCTGAGGCAGAACACCTTTACTGGATCCACCAGGTAATCCAAATCCGCAGAAAATATCTATGAATATTAACAAGAATGAACTTCAACTGAGCACATTCCTCCGCTGAGGCAGAACACCTTTACTGGATCCACCAGGTAATCCAAATCCGCAGAAAATATCTATGAATATTAACTTGAATGAACTTCAACTGAGCACATTCCTCCGCTCAGGCAGAACGCCTTTACTGGATACACCAGGTAATCCAAATCCGCAGAAAATATCTATGAATATTAACTAGAATGAACTTCAACTGAGCACATTCCTCCGCTGAGGCAGAACGCCTTTACTGGATCCACCAGGTAATCAAATCCGCAGAAAATATCTATGAATATTAACTAGAATGAACTTCAACTGAGCACATTCCTCCGCTGAGGCAGAACGCCTTTACTGGATCCACCAGATAAACCAAATCCGCAGAAAATATCTATGGATATTAACTAGAATGAACTTCAACTGAGCACATTCCTCCGCTGAGACAGAACGCCTTTACTGGATCCACCAGGTAATCAAATCCGCAGAAAATATCTATGAATATTAACTTGAATGAACTTCAACTGAGCACATTCCTCCGCTGAGGCAGAACGCCTTTACCGGATCCACCAGGTAATCCAAATCCGCAGAAAATATCTATGAATATTAACTAGAATGAACTTCAACTGAGCACATTCCCCCGCTAAGGCAGAACGCCTTTACTGGATCCACCAGGTAATCCAAATCCGCAGAAAATATCTATGAATATTAACTAGAATGAACTTCAACTGAGCACATTCATCCGCTGAGGCAGAACGCCTTTACTGGATCCACCAGGTAATCCAAATCCGCAGAAAATATCTATAAATATTAACTAGAATGAACTTCAACTGAGCACATTCCTCCGCTGAGGCAGAACACCTTTACTGGATCCACCAGATAAACCAAATCCGCAGAAAATATCTATGAATATTAACTAGAATGAACTTCAACTGAGCACATTCCTCCGCTGAGGCAGAACGCTTTTACTGGATCCACCAGGTAATCCAAATCCGCAGAAAATATCTATGAATATTAACTAGAATGAACTTCAACTGAGCACATTCCTCCGCTGAGGCAGAACGCCTTAACTGGATCCACCAGGTAATCCAAATCCGCAGAAAATATTTATGAATATTAACTAGAATGAACTTCAACTGAGCACATTCCTCCGCTGAGGCAGAACGCCTTTACTGGATCCACCAGATAAACCAAATCCGCAGAAAATATCTATGGATATTAACTAGAATGAACTTCAACTGAGCACATTCCTCCGCTGAGGCAGAACGCCTTTACTGGATCCACCAGGTAATCAAATCCGCAGAACATATCTATGAATATTAACTAGAATGAACTTCAACTGAGCACATTCCTCCGCTGAGGCAGAACACCTTTACTGGATCCACCAGGTAATCCAAATCCGCAGAAAATATCTATGGATATTAACTAGAATGAACTTCAACTGAGCACATTCCTCCGCTGAGGCAGAACGCCTTTACTGGATCCACCAGGTAATCCAAATCCGCAGAAAATATCTATGAATATTTACTAGAATGAACTTCAACTGTGCACATTCCTCCGCTGAGGCAGAACGCCTTTACTGGATCCACCAGGTAATCCAAATCCGCAGAAAATATCTATGAATATTAACTAGAATGAACTTCAACTGAGCACATTCCTCCGCTGAGGCAGAACACCTTTACTGGATCCACCAGATAAACCAAATCCGCAGAAAATATCTATGAATATTAACTAGAATGAACTTCAACTTAGCACATTCCTCCGCTGAGGCAGAACGCCTTTACTGGATCCACCAGGTAATCAAATCCGCAGAAAATATCTATGAATATTAACTAGAATGAACTTCAACTGAGCACATTCCTCCGCTGAGGCAGAACACCTTTACTGGATCCACCAGATAAACCAAATCCGCAGAAAATATCTATGAATATTAACTAGAATGAACTTCAACTGAGCACATTCCTCCGCTGAGGCAGAACGCCTTTACTGGATCCACCAGGTAATCCAAATCCGCAGAAAATATCTATGAATATTAACTAGAATGAACTTCAACTGTGCACATTCCTCCGCTGAGGCAGAACGCCTTTACTGGATCCACCAGGTAATCCAAATCCGCAGAAAATATCTATGAATATTAACTAGAATGAACTTCAACTGAGCACATTCCTCCGCTGAGGCAGAACACCTTTACTGGATCCACCAGATAAACCAAATCCGCAGAAAATATCTATGAATATTAACTAGAATGAACTTCAACTTAGCACATTCCTCCGCTGAGGCAGAACGCCTTTACTGGATCCACCAGGTAATCAAATCCGCAGAAAATATCTATGAATATTAACTAGAATGAACTTCAACTGAGCACATTCCTCCGCTGAGGCAGAACACCTTTACTGGATCCACCAGATAAACCAAATCCGCAGAAAATATCTATGAATATTAACTAGAATGAACTTCAACTGAGCACATTCCTCCGCTGAGGCAGAACACCTTTACTGGATCCACCAGGTAATCCAAATCCGCAGAAAATATCTATGAATATTAACTAGAATGAACTTCAACTGAGTACATTCCTCCGCTAAGGCAGAACGCCTTTACTGGATCCACCAGGTAAACTAAATCCGCAGAAAATATCTATGAATATTAACTAGAATGAACTTCAACTTAGCACATTCCTCCGCTGAGGCAGAACGCCTTTACTGGATCCACCAGGTAATCAAATCCGCAGAAAATATCTATGAATATTAACTAGAATGAACTTCAACTGAGCACATTCCTCCGCTGAGGCAGAACACCTTTACTGGATCCACCAGATAAACCAAATCCGCAGAAAATATCTATGAATATTAACTAGAATGAACTTCAGCTGAGCACATTCCTCCGCTGAGGCAGAACGCTTTTACTGGATCCACCAGGTAATCCAAATCCGCAGAAAATATCTATGAATATTAACTAGAATGAACTTCAACTGAGCACATTCCTCCGCTGAGGCAGAACGCCTTTACTGGATCCACCAGGTAATCCAAATCCGCAGAAAATATCTATGAATATTAACTAGAATGAACTTCAACTGCGCACATTCCTCCGCTGAGGCAGAACGCCTTTACTGGATCCATCAGGTAATCAAATCCGCAGAAAATGTCTATGAATATTAACTAAAATGAACTTCAACTTAGCACATTCCTCCGCTGAGGCATAACGCCTTTACTGGATCCACCAGGTAATCCAGAAAATATCTATGAATATTAACTAGAATGAACTTCAACTGAGCACATTCCTCCGCTGAGGCAGAACACCTTTACTGGATCCACCAGATAAACCAAATCCGCAGAAAATATCTATGAATATTAACTAGAATGAACTTCAACTGAGCACATTCCTCCGCTGAGGCAGAACACCTTTACTGGATCCACCAGGTAATCCAAATCCGCAGAAAATATCTATGAATATTAACAAGAATGAACTTCAACTGAGCACATTCCTCCGCTGAGGCAGAACACCTTTACTGGATCCACCAGGTAATCCAAAGCCGCAGAAAATATCTATGAATATTAACTTGAATGAACTTCAACTGAGCACATTCCTCCGCTCAGGCAGAACGCCTTTACTGGATACACCAGGTAATCCAAATCCGCAGAAAATATCTATGAATATTAACTAGAATGAACTTCAACTGAGCACATTCCTCCGCTGAGGCAGAACGCCTTTACTGGATCCACCAGGTAATCAAATCCGCAGAAAATATCTATGAATATTAACTAGAATGAACTTCAACTGAGCACATTCCCCCGCTAAGGCAGAACGCCTTTACTGGATCCACCAGATAATCCAAATCCACAGAAAATATCTATGAATATTAACTAGAATGAACTTCAACTGAGCACATTCCTCCGCTGAGGCAGAACGCCTTTACTGGATCCACCAGGTAATCCAAATCCGCAGAAAATATCTATGAATATTAACTAGAATGAACTTCAACTGAGCACATTCCTCCGCTGAGGCAGAACGCTTTTACTGGATCCACCAGGTAATCCAAATCCGCAGAAAATATCTATGAATATTAACTAGAATGAACTTCAACTGAGCACATTCCTCCGCTTAGGCAGAACGCCTTTACTGGATCCACCAGGTAATCCAAATCCGCAGAAAATATCTATGAATATTAACTTGAATGAACTTCAACTGAGCACATTCCTCCGCTGAGGCAGAACGCCTTTACTGGATACACCAGGTAATCCAAATCCGCAGATAATATCTATGAATATTAACTAGAATGAACTTCAACTGAGCACATTCCTCCGCTGAGGCAGAACGCCTTTACTGGATCCACCAGGTAATCCAAATCCGCAGAAAATATCTATGAATATTAACTAGAATGAACTTCAACTGAGCGCATTCCTCCGCTGAGGCAGAACGCCTTTACTGGATCCACCAGGTAATCCAAATCCGCAGAAAATATCTATGAATATTAACTAGAATGAACTTCAACTGAGCACATTCCTCCGCTGAGGCAGAACACCTTTACTGGATCCACCAGATAAACCAAATCCGCAGAAAATATCTATGAATATTAACTAGAATGAACTTCAACTGAGCACATTCCTCCGCTGAGGCAGAACACCTTTACTGGATCCACCAGGTAATCCAAATCCGCAGAAAATATCTATGAATATTAACTAGAATGAACTTCAACTGAGCACATTCCTCCGCTGAGGCAGAACATCTTTACTGGATCCACCAGGTAATCCAAATCCGCAGAAAATATCTATGAATATTAACTAGAATGAACTTCAACTGAGCACATTCCTCCGCTGAGGCAGAACGCCTTTACTGGATCCACCAGGTAATCCAAATCCGCAGAAAATATCTATGAATATTAACTAGAATGAACTTCAACTGAGCACATTCCTCCGCTGAGGCAGAACGCCTTTACTGGATCCACCAGGTAATCAAATCCGCAGAAAATATCTATGAATATTAACTAGAATGAACTTCAACTGAGCACATTCCTCCGCTGAGGCAGAACGCCTTTACTGGATCCACCAGATAAACCAAATCCGCAGAAAATATCTATGGATATTAACTAGAATGAACTTCAACTGAGCACATTCCTCCGCTGAGGCAGAACGCCTTTACTGGATCCACCAGGTAATCAAATCCGCAGAAAATATCTATGAATATTAACTAGAATGAACTTCAACTGAGCACATTCCTCCGCTGAGGCAGAACACCTTTACTGGATCCACCAGGTAATCCAAATCCGCAGAAAATATCTATGAATATTAACTAGAATGAACTTCAACTGAGCACATTCCTCCGCTGAGGCAGAACACCTTTACTGGATCCACCAGGTAATCCAAATCCGCAGAAAATATCTATGAATATTAACTAGAATGAACTTCAACTGAGCACATTCCTCCGCTGAGGCAGAACGCCTTTACTGGATCCACCAGGTAATCCAAATCCGCAGAAAATATCTATGAATATTAACTAGAATGAACTTCAACTGAGCACATTCCTCCGCTGAGGCAGAACGCCTTTACTGGATCCACCAGGTAATCAAATCCGCAGAAAATATCTATGAATATTAACTAGAATGAACTTCAACTGAGCACATTCCTCCGCTGAGGCAGAACGCCTTTACTGGATCCACCAGATAAACCAAATCCGCAGAAAATATCTATGGATATTAACTAGAATGAACTACAACTGAGCACATTCCTCCGCTGAGGCAGAACGCCTTTACTGGATCCACCAGGTAATCAAATCCGCAGAAAATATCTATGAATATTAACTAGAATGAACTTCAACTGAGCACATTCCTCCGCTGAGGCAGAACACCTTTACTGGATCCACCAGGTAATCCAAATCCGCAGAAAATATCTATGAATATTAACTAGAATGAACTTCAACTGAGCACATTCCTCCGCTGAGGCAGAACGCCTTTACTGGATCCACCAGGTAATCCAAATCCGCAGAAAATATTTATGAATATTAACTAGAATGAACTTCAACTGAGCACATTCCTCCGCTGAGGCAGAACTCCTTTACTGGATCCACCAGGTAATCCAAATCCGCAGAAAATATCTATGAATATTAACTAGAATGAACTTCAACTGAGCACATTCCTCCGCTAAGGCAGAACGCCTTTACTGGATCCACCAGGTAATCCAAATCCGCAGAAAATATCTATGAATATTAACTAGAATGAACTTCAACTGAGCACATTCCTCCGCTGAGGCAGAACGCCTTTACTGGATCCACCAGGTAATCCAAATCCGCAGAAAATATCTATGAATATTAACTAGAATGAACTTCAACTGAGCACATTCCTCCGCTGAGGCAGAACACCTTTACTGGATCCACCAGATAAACCAAATCCGCAGAAAATATCTATGAATATTAACTAGAATGAACTTCAACTGAGCACATTCCTCCGCTGAGGCAGAACACCTTTACTGGATCCACCAGGTAATCCAAATCCGCAGAAAATATCTATGAATATTAACAAGAATGAACTTCAACTGAGCACATTCCTCCGCTGAGGCAGAACACCTTTACTGGATCCACCAGGTAATCCAAATCCGCAGAAAATATCTATGAATATTAACTTGAATGAACTTCAACTGAGCACATTCCTCCGCTCAGGCAGAACGCCTTTACTGGATACACCAGGTAATCCAAATCCGCAGAAAATATCTATGAATATTAACTAGAATGAACTTCAACTGAGCACATTCCTCCGCTGAGGCAGAACGCCTTTACTGGATCCACCAGGTAATCAAATCCGCAGAAAATATCTATGAATATTAACTAGAATGAACTTCAACTGAGCACATTCCTCCGCTGAGGCAGAACGCCTTTACTGGATCCACCAGATAAACCAAATCCGCAGAAAATATCTATGGATATTAACTAGAATGAACTTCAACTGAGCACATTCCTCCGCTGAGACAGAACGCCTTTACTGGATCCACCAGGTAATCAAATCCGCAGAAAATATCTATGAATATTAACTTGAATGAACTTCAACTGAGCACATTCCTCCGCTGAGGCAGAACGCCTTTACCGGATCCACCAGGTAATCCAAATCCGCAGAAAATATCTATGAATATTAACTAGAATGAACTTCAACTGAGCACATTCCCCCGCTAAGGCAGAACGCCTTTACTGGATCCACCAGGTAATCCAAATCCGCAGAAAATATCTATGAATATTAACTAGAATGAACTTCAACTGAGCACATTCATCCGCTGAGGCAGAACGCCTTTACTGGATCCACCAGGTAATCCAAATCCGCAGAAAATATCTATAAATATTAACTAGAATGAACTTCAACTGAGCACATTCCTCCGCTGAGGCAGAACACCTTTACTGGATCCACCAGATAAACCAAATCCGCAGAAAATATCTATGAATATTAACTAGAATGAACTTCAACTGAGCACATTCCTCCGCTGAGGCAGAACGCTTTTACTGGATCCACCAGGTAATCCAAATCCGCAGAAAATATCTATGAATATTAACTAGAATGAACTTCAACTGAGCACATTCCTCCGCTGAGGCAGAACGCCTTAACTGGATCCACCAGGTAATCCAAATCCGCAGAAAATATTTATGAATATTAACTAGAATGAACTTCAACTGAGCACATTCCTCCGCTGAGGCAGAACGCCTTTACTGGATCCACCAGATAAACCAAATCCGCAGAAAATATCTATGGATATTAACTAGAATGAACTTCAACTGAGCACATTCCTCCGCTGAGGCAGAACGCCTTTACTGGATCCACCAGGTAATCAAATCCGCAGAACATATCTATGAATATTAACTAGAATGAACTTCAACTGAGCACATTCCTCCGCTGAGGCAGAACACCTTTACTGGATCCACCAGGTAATCCAAATCCGCAGAAAATATCTATGGATATTAACTAGAATGAACTTCAACTGAGCACATTCCTCCGCTGAGGCAGAACGCCTTTACTGGATCCACCAGGTAATCCAAATCCGCAGAAAATATCTATGAATATTTACTAGAATGAACTTCAACTGTGCACATTCCTCCGCTGAGGCAGAACGCCTTTACTGGATCCACCAGGTAATCCAAATCCGCAGAAAATATCTATGAATATTAACTAGAATGAACTTCAACTGAGCACATTCCTCCGCTGAGGCAGAACACCTTTACTGGATCCACCAGATAAACCAAATCCGCAGAAAATATCTATGAATATTAACTAGAATGAACTTCAACTTAGCACATTCCTCCGCTGAGGCAGAACGCCTTTACTGGATCCACCAGGTAATCAAATCCGCAGAAAATATCTATGAATATTAACTAGAATGAACTTCAACTGAGCACATTCCTCCGCTGAGGCAGAACACCTTTACTGGATCCACCAGATAAACCAAATCCGCAGAAAATATCTATGAATATTAACTAGAATGAACTTCAACTGAGCACATTCCTCCGCTGAGGCAGAACACCTTTACTGGATCCACCAGGTAATCCAAATCCGCAGAAAATATCTATGAATATTAACTAGAATGAACTTCAACTGAGTACATTCCTCCGCTGAGGCAGAACGCCTTTACTGGATCCACCAGGTAAACTAAATCCGCAGAAAATATCTATGAATATTAACTAGAATGAACTTCAACTTAGCACATTCCTCCGCTGAGGCAGAACGCCTTTACTGGATCCACCAGGTAATCAAATCCGCAGAAAATATCTATGAATATTAACTAGAATGAACTTCAACTGAGCACATTCCTCCGCTGAGGCAGAACACCTTTACTGGATCCACCAGATAAACCAAATCCGCAGAAAATATCTATGAATATTAACTAGAATGAACTTCAGCTGAGCACATTCCTCCGCTGAGGCAGAACGCTTTTACTGGATCCACCAGGTAATCCAAATCCGCAGAAAATATCTATGAATATTAACTAGAATGAACTTCAACTGAGCACATTCCTCCGCTGAGGCAGAACGCCTTTACTGGATCCACCAGGTAATCCAAATCCGCAGAAAATATCTATGAATATTAACTAGAATGAACTTCAACTGAGCACATTCCTCCGCCTTTACTGGATCCACCAGGTAATCAAATCCGCAGAAAATATCTATGAATATTAACTAGAATGAACTTCAACTGAGCACATTCCTCCGCTGAGGCAGAACGCCTTTACTGGATCCACCAGATAAACCAAATCCGCAGAAAATATCTATGGATATTAACTAGAATGAACTTCAACTGAGCACATTCCTCCGCTGAGGCAGAACGCCTTTACTGGATCCACCAGGTAATCAAAACCGCAGAACATATCTATGAATATTAACCAGAATGAACTTCAACTGAGCACATTCCTCCGCTGAGGCAGAAAACCTTTACTGGATCCACCAGGTAATCCAAATCCGCAGAAAATATCTATGGATATTAACTAGAATGAACTTCAACTGAGCACATTCCTCCGCTGAGGCAGAACGCCTTTACTGGATCCACCAGGTAATCCAAATCCGCAGAAAATATCTATGAATATTAACTAGAATGAACTTCAACTGAGCACATTCCTCCGCTGAGGCAGAACGCCTTAACTGGATCCACCAGGTTATCCAAATCCGCAGAAAATATCTATGAATATTAACTAGAATGAACTTCAACTGAGCACATTCCTCCGCTGAGGCAGAACACCTTTACTGGATCCACCAGATAAACCAAATCCGCAGAAAATATCTATGAATATTAACTAGAATGAACTTCAACTGAGCACATTCCTCCGCTGAGGCAGAACACCTTTACTGGATCCACCAGGTAATCCAAATCCGCAGAAAATATCTATGAATATTAACTAGAATGAACTTCAACTGAGCACATTCCTCCGCTGAGGCAGAACACCTTTACTGGATCCACCAGGTAATCCAAATCCGCAGAAAATATCTATGGATATTAACTAGAATGAACTTCAACTGAGCACATTCCTCCGCTGAGGCAGAACGCCTTTACTGGATTTACCAGGTAATCAAATCCGCAGAAAATATCTATGAATATTAACTAGAATGAACTTCAACTGAGCACATTCCTCCGCTGAGGCAGAACACCTTTACTGGATCCACCAGGTAATTCAAATCCGCAGAAAATATCTATGGATATTAACTAGAATGAACTTCAACTGAGCACATTCCTCCGCTGAGGCAGAACGCCTTTACTGGATCCACCAGGTAATCCAAATCCGCAGAAAATATCTATGAATATTAACTAGAATGAACTTCAACTGAGCACATTCCTCCGCTGAGGCAGAACACCTTTACTGGATCGACCAGGTAATCCAAATCCGCAGAAAATATCTGTGAATATTAACTAGAATGAACTTCAACTAAGCACATTCCTCCGCTGAGGCAGAACGCCTTTACTGGATCCACCAGGTAATCCAAATCCGCAGAAAATATCTATGAATATTAACTAGAATGAACTTCAACTGAGCACATTCCTCCGCTGAGGCAGAACGCCTTTACTGGATCCACCAGGTAATCCAAATCCGCAGAAAATATCTATGAATATTAACTAGAATGAACTTCAACTGAGCACATTCCTCCGCTGAGGCAGAACACCTTTACTGGATCCACCAGGTAATCCAAATCCGCAGAAAATATCTATGAATATTATTAGAATGAACTTCAACTCAGCACATTCCTCCGCTAAGGCAGAACACCTTTACTGGATCCACCAGGTAATCCAAATCCGCAGAAAATATCTATGAATATTAACTAGAATGAACTTCAACTAAGCACATTCCTCCGCTGAGGCAGAACACCTTTACTGGATCCACCAGGTAATCCAAATCCGCAGAAAATATCTATGAATATTAACTAGAATGAACTTCAACTGAGCACATTCCTCCGCTGAGGCAGAACGCCTTTACTGGATCCACCAGGTAATCCAAATCCGCAGAAAATATCTATGAATATTAACTTGAATGAACTTCAACTGAGCACATTCCTCCGCTGAGGCAGAACACCTTTACTGGATCCACCAGGTAATCCAAATCCGCAGAAAATATCTATGAATATTATTAGAATGAACTTCAACTCAGCACATTCCTCCGCTAAGGCAGAACACCTTTACTGGATCCACCAGGTAATCCAAATCCGCAGAAAATATCTATGAATATTAACTTGAATGAACTTCAACTGAGCACATTCCTCCGCTGAGGCAGAACGCCTTTACTGGATCCACCAGGTAATCCAAATCCGCAGAAAATATCTATGAATATTAACTAGAATGAACTTCAACTGCGCACATTCCTCCGCTGAGGCAGAACGCCTTTACTGGATCCATCAGGTAATCAAATCCGCAGAAAATATCTATGAATATTAACTAAAATGAACTTCAACTTAGCACATTCCTCCGCTGAGGCAGAACGCCTTTACTGGATCCACCAGGTAATCCAAATCCGCAGAAAATATCTATGAATATTAACTAGAATGAACTTCAACTTAGCACATTCCTCCGCTGAGGCAGAACGCCTTTACTGGATCCACCAGGTAATCAAATCCGCAGAAAATATCTATGAATATTAACTAGAATGAACTTCAACTTAGCACATTCCTCCGCTGAGGCAGAACGCCTTTACTGGATCCACCAGGTAATCAAATCCGCAGAAAATATCTATGAATATTAACTAGAATGAACTTCAACTTAGCACATTCCTCCGCTGAGGCAGAACGCCTTTACTGGATCCACCAGGTAATCCAAATCCGCAGAAAATATCTATGAATATTAACTAGAATGAACTTCAACTGAGCACATTCCTCCGCTGAGGCAGAACGCCTTTACTGGATCCACCAGGTAATCCAAATCCGCAGAAAATATCTATGAATATTAACTAGAATGAACTTCAACTGAGCACATTCCTCCGCTGAGGCAGAACACCTTTACTGGATCCACCAGATAAACCAAATCCGCAGAAAATATCTATGAATATTAACTAGAATGAACTTCAACTGAGCACATTCCTCCGCTGAGGCAGAACGCTTTTACTGGATCCACCAGGTAATCCAAATCCGCAGAAAATATCTATGAATATTAACTAGAATGAACTTCAACTGAGCACATTCCTCCGCTGAGGCAGAACGCCTTTACTGGATCCACCAGGTAATCCAAATCCGCAGAAAATATCTATGAATATTAACTAGAATGAACTTCAACTGAGCACATTCCTCCGCCTTTACTGGAACCACCAGGTAATCAAATCCGCAGAAAATATCTATGAATATTAACTAGAATGAACTTCAACTGAGCACATTCCTCCGCTGAGGCAGAACGCCTTTACTGGATCCACCAGATAAACCAAATCCGCAGAAAATATCTATGGATATTAACTAGAATGAACTTCAACTGAGCACATTCCTCCGCTGAGGCAGAACGCCTTTACTGGATCCACCAGGTAATCAAATCCGCAGAACATATCTATGAATATTAACTAGAATGAACTTCAACTGAGCACATTCCTCCGCTGAGGCAGAACACCTTTACTGGATCCACCAGGTAATCCAAATCCGCAGAAAATATCTATGGATATTCACTAGAATGAACTTCAACTGAGCACATTCCTCCGCTGAGGCAGAACGCCTTTACTGGATCCACCAGGTAATCCAAATCCGCAGGAAAATATCTATGAATATTAACTAGAATGAACTTCAAATGTGCACATTCCTCCGCTGAGGCAGAACGCCTTTACTGGATCCACCAGGTAATCCAAATCCGCAGAAAATATCTATGAATATTAACTAGAATGAACTTCAACTGAGCACATTCCTCCGCTGAGGCAGAACACCTTTACTGGATCCACCAGATAAACCAAATCCGCAGAAAATATCTATGAATATTAACTAGAATGAACTTCAACTTAGCACATTCCTCCGCTGAGGCAGAACGCCTTTACTGGATCCACCAGGTAATCAAATCCGCAGAAAATATCTATGAATATTAACTAGAATGAACTTCAACTGAGCACATTCCTCCGCTGAGGCAGAACACCTTTACTGGATCCACCAGATAAACCAAATCCGCAGAAAATATCTATGAATATTAACTAGAATGAACTTCAACTGAGCACATTCCTCCGCTGAGGCAGAACACCTTTACTGGATCCACCAGGTAATCCAAATCCGCAGAAAATATCTATGAATATTTACTAGAATGAACTTCAACTGTGTACATTCCTCCGCTAAGGCAGAACGCCTTTACTGGATCCACCAGGTAAACTAAATCCGCAGAAAATATCTATGAATATTAACTAGAATGAACTTCAACTGAGCACATTCCTCCGCTGAGGCAGAACGCCTTTACTGGATCCACCAGGTAATCAAATCCGCAGAAAATATCTATGAATATTAACTAGAATGAACTTCAACTGAGCACATTCCTCCGCTGAGGCAGAACACCTTTCCTGGATCCACCAGATAAACCAAATCCGCAGAAAATATCTATGAATATTAACTTGAATGAACTTCAATTGAGCACATTCCTCCGCTGAGGCAGAACGCTTTTACTGGATCCACCAGGTAATCAAAATCCGCAGAAAATATCTATGAATATTAACTAGAATGAACTTCAACTGAGCACATTCCTCCGCTGAGGCAGAACGCCTTTACTGGATCCACCAGGTAATCCAAATCCGCAGAAAATATCTATGAATATTAACTAGAATGAACTTCAACTGAGCACATTCCTCCGCCTTTACTGGAACCACCAGGTAATCAAATCCGCAGAAAATATCTATGAATATTAACTAGAATGAACTTCAACTGAGCACATTCCTCCGCTGAGGCAGAACGCCTTTACTGGATCCACCAGATAAACCAAATCCGCAGAAAATATCTATGGATATTAACTAGAATGAACTTCAACTGAGCACATTCCTCCGCTGAGGCAGAACGCCTTTACTGGATCCACCAGGTAATCAAAACCGCAGAACATATCTATGAATATTAACTAGAATGAACTTCAACTGAGCACATTCCTCCGCTGAGGCAGAAAACCTTTACTGGATCCACCAGGTAATCCAAATCCGCAGAAAATATCTATGGATATTAACTAGAATGAACTTCAACTGAGCACATTCCTCCGCTGAGGCAGAACGCCTTTACTGGATCCACCAGGTAATCCAAATCCGCAGAAAATATCTATGAATATTAACTAGAATGAACTTCAACTGAGCACATTCCTCCGCTGAGGCAGAACGCCTTTACTGGATCCACCAGGTAATCCAAATCCGCAGAAAATATCTATGAATATTAACTAGAATGAACTTCAACTGAGCACATTCCTCCGCTGAGGCAGAACACCTTTACTGGATCCACCAGATAAACCAAATCCGCAGAAAATATCTATGAATATTAACTAGAATGAACTTCAACTTAGCACATTCCTCCGCTGAGGCAGAACGCCTTTACTGGATCCACCAGGTAATCAAATCCGCAGAAAATATCTATGAATATTAACTAGAATGAACTTCAACTGAGCACATTCCTCCGCTGAGGCAGAACACCTTTACTGGATCCACCAGATAAACCAAATCCGCAGAAAATATCTATGAATATTAACTAGAATGAACTTCAACTGAGCACATTCCTCCGCTGAGGCAGAACACCTTTACTGGATCCACCAGGTAATCCAAATCCGCAGAAAATATCTATGAATATTAACTAGAATGAACTTCAACTGAGTACATTCCTCCGCTAAGGCAGAACGCCTTTACTGGATCCACCAGGTAAACTAAATCCGCAGAAAATATCTATGAATATTAACTAGAATGAACTTCAACTTAGCACATTCCTCCGCTGAGGCAGAACGCCTTTACTGGATCCACCAGGTAATCAAATCCGCAGAAAATATCTATGAATATTAACTAGAATGAACTTCAACTGAGCACATTCCTCCGCTGAGGCAGAACACCTTTACTGGATCCACCAGATAAACCAAATCCGCAGAAAATATCTATGAATATTAACTAGAATGAACTTCAGCTGAGCACATTCCTCCGCTGAGGCAGAACGCTTTTACTGGATCCACCAGGTAATCCAAATCCGCAGAAAATATCTATGAATATTAACTAGAATGAACTTCAACTGAGCACATTCCTCCGCTGAGGCAGAACGCCTTTACTGGATCCACCAGGTAATCCAAATCCGCAGAAAATATCTATGAATATTAACTAGAATGAACTTCAACTGAGCACATTCCTCCGCCTTTACTGGATCCACCAGGTAATCAAATCCGCAGAAAATATCTATGAATATTAACTAGAATGAACTTCAACTGAGCACATTCCTCCGCTGAGGCAGAACGCCTTTACTGGATCCACCAGATAAACCAAATCCGCAGAAAATATCTATGGATATTAACTAGAATGAACTTCAACTGAGCACATTCCTCCGCTGAGGCAGAACGCCTTTACTGGATCCACCAGGTAATCAAAACCGCAGAACATATCTATGAATATTAACCAGAATGAACTTCAACTGAGCACATTCCTCCGCTGAGGCAGAAAACCTTTACTGGATCCACCAGGTAATCCAAATCCGCAGAAAATATCTATGGATATTAACTAGAATGAACTTCAACTGAGCACATTCCTCCGCTGAGGCAGAACGCCTTTACTGGATCCACCAGGTAATCCAAATCCGCAGAAAATATCTATGAATATTAACTAGAATGAACTTCAACTGAGCACATTCCTCCGCTGAGGCAGAACGCCTTAACTGGATCCACCAGGTTATCCAAATCCGCAGAAAATATCTATGAATATTAACTAGAATGAACTTCAACTGAGCACATTCCTCCGCTGAGGCAGAACACCTTTACTGGATCCACCAGATAAACCAAATCCGCAGAAAATATCTATGAATATTAACTAGAATGAACTTCAACTGAGCACATTCCTCCGCTGAGGCAGAACACCTTTACTGGATCCACCAGGTAATCCAAATCCGCAGAAAATATCTATGAATATTAACTAGAATGAACTTCAACTGAGCACATTCCTCCGCTGAGGCAGAACACCTTTACTGGATCCACCAGGTAATCCAAATCCGCAGAAAATATCTATGGATATTAACTAGAATGAACTTCAACTGAGCACATTCCTCCGCTGAGGCAGAACGCCTTTACTGGATTTACCAGGTAATCAAATCCGCAGAAAATATCTATGAATATTAACTAGAATGAACTTCAACTGAGCACATTCCTCCGCTGAGGCAGAACACCTTTACTGGATCCACCAGGTAATTCAAATCCGCAGAAAATATCTATGGATATTAACTAGAATGAACTTCAACTGAGCACATTCCTCCGCTGAGGCAGAACGCCTTTACTGGATCCACCAGGTAATCCAAATCCGCAGAAAATATCTATGAATATTAACTAGAATGAACTTCAACTGAGCACATTCCTCCGCTGAGGCAGAACACCTTTACTGGATCGACCAGGTAATCCAAATCCGCAGAAAATATCTGTGAATATTAACTAGAATGAACTTCAACTAAGCACATTCCTCCGCTGAGGCAGAACGCCTTTACTGGATCCACCAGGTAATCCAAATCCGCAGAAAATATCTATGAATATTAACTAGAATGAACTTCAACTGAGCACATTCCTCCGCTGAGGCAGAACGCCTTTACTGGATCCACCAGGTAATCCAAATCCGCAGAAAATATCTATGAATATTAACTAGAATGAACTTCAACTGAGCACATTCCTCCGCTGAGGCAGAACACCTTTACTGGATCCACCAGGTAATCCAAATCCGCAGAAAATATCTATGAATATTATTAGAATGAACTTCAACTCAGCACATTCCTCCGCTAAGGCAGAACACCTTTACTGGATCCACCAGGTAATCCAAATCCGCAGAAAATATCTATGAATATTAACTAGAATGAACTTCAACTGAGCACATTCCTCCGCTGAGGCAGAACGCCTTTACTGGATCCACCAGGTAATCCAAATCCGCAGAAAATATCTATGAATATTAACTTGAATGAACTTCAACTGAGCACATTCCTCCGCTGAGGCAGAACACCTTTACTGGATCCACCAGGTAATCCAAATCCGCAGAAAATATCTATGAATATTATTAGAATGAACTTCAACTCAGCACATTCCTCCGCTAAGGCAGAACACCTTTACTGGATCCACCAGGTAATCCAAATCCGCAGAAAATATCTATGAATATTAACTTGAATGAACTTCAACTGAGCACATTCCTCCGCTGAGGCAGAACGCCTTTACTGGATCCACCAGGTAATCCAAATCCGCAGAAAATATCTATGAATATTAACTAGAATGAACTTCAACTGCGCACATTCCTCCGCTGAGGCAGAACGCCTTTACTGGATCCATCAGGTAATCAAATCCGCAGAAAATATCTATGAATATTAACTAAAATGAACTTCAACTTAGCACATTCCTCCGCTGAGGCAGAACGCCTTTACTGGATCCACCAGGTAATCCAAATCCGCAGAAAATATCTATGAATATTAACTAGAATGAACTTCAACTTAGCACATTCCTCCGCTGAGGCAGAACGCCTTTACTGGATCCACCAGGTAATCAAATCCGCAGAAAATATCTATGAATATTAACTAGAATGAACTTCAACTTAGCACATTCCTCCGCTGAGGCAGAACGCCTTTACTGGATCCACCAGGTAATCAAATCCGCAGAAAATATCTATGAATATTAACTAGAATGAACTTCAACTTAGCACATTCCTCCGCTGAGGCAGAACGCCTTTACTGGATCCACCAGGTAATCCAAATCCGCAGAAAATATCTATGAATATTAACTAGAATGAACTTCAACTGAGCACATTCCTCCGCTGAGGCAGAACGCCTTTACTGGATCCACCAGGTAATCCAAATCCGCAGAAAATATCTATGAATATTAACTAGAATGAACTTCAACTGAGCACATTCCTCCGCTGAGGCAGAACACCTTTACTGGATCCACCAGATAAACCAAATCCGCAGAAAATATCTATGAATATTAACTAGAATGAACTTCAACTGAGCACATTCCTCCGCTGAGGCAGAACGCTTTTACTGGATCCACCAGGTAATCCAAATCCGCAGAAAATATCTATGAATATTAACTAGAATGAACTTCAACTGAGCACATTCCTCCGCTGAGGCAGAACGCCTTTACTGGATCCACCAGGTAATCCAAATCCGCAGAAAATATCTATGAATATTAACTAGAATGAACTTCAACTGAGCACATTCCTCCGCCTTTACTGGAACCACCAGGTAATCAAATCCGCAGAAAATATCTATGAATATTAACTAGAATGAACTTCAACTGAGCACATTCCTCCGCTGAGGCAGAACGCCTTTACTGGATCCACCAGATAAACCAAATCCGCAGAAAATATCTATGGATATTAACTAGAATGAACTTCAACTGAGCACATTCCTCCGCTGAGGCAGAACGCCTTTACTGGATCCACCAGGTAATCAAATCCGCAGAACATATCTATGAATATTAACTAGAATGAACTTCAACTGAGCACATTCCTCCGCTGAGGCAGAACACCTTTACTGGATCCACCAGGTAATCCAAATCCGCAGAAAATATCTATGGATATTCACTAGAATGAACTTCAACTGAGCACATTCCTCCGCTGAGGCAGAACGCCTTTACTGGATCCACCAGGTAATCCAAATCCGCAGGAAAATATCTATGAATATTAACTAGAATGAACTTCAAATGTGCACATTCCTCCGCTGAGGCAGAACGCCTTTACTGGATCCACCAGGTAATCCAAATCCGCAGAAAATATCTATGAATATTAACTAGAATGAACTTCAACTGAGCACATTCCTCCGCTGAGGCAGAACACCTTTACTGGATCCACCAGATAAACCAAATCCGCAGAAAATATCTATGAATATTAACTAGAATGAACTTCAACTTAGCACATTCCTCCGCTGAGGCAGAACGCCTTTACTGGATCCACCAGGTAATCAAATCCGCAGAAAATATCTATGAATATTAACTAGAATGAACTTCAACTGAGCACATTCCTCCGCTGAGGCAGAACACCTTTACTGGATCCACCAGATAAACCAAATCCGCAGAAAATATCTATGAATATTAACTAGAATGAACTTCAACTGAGCACATTCCTCCGCTGAGGCAGAACACCTTTACTGGATCCACCAGGTAATCCAAATCCGCAGAAAATATCTATGAATATTTACTAGAATGAACTTCAACTGTGTACATTCCTCCGCTAAGGCAGAACGCCTTTACTGGATCCACCAGGTAAACTAAATCCGCAGAAAATATCTATGAATATTAACTAGAATGAACTTCAACTGAGCACATTCCTCCGCTGAGGCAGAACGCCTTTACTGGATCCACCAGGTAATCAAATCCGCAGAAAATATCTATGAATATTAACTAGAATGAACTTCAACTGAGCACATTCCTCCGCTGAGGCAGAACACCTTTCCTGGATCCACCAGATAAACCAAATCCGCAGAAAATATCTATGAATATTAACTTGAATGAACTTCAATTGAGCACATTCCTCCGCTGAGGCAGAACGCTTTTACTGGATCCACCAGGTAATCAAAATCCGCAGAAAATATCTATGAATATTAACTAGAATGAACTTCAACTGAGCACATTCCTCCGCTGAGGCAGAACGCCTTTACTGGATCCACCAGGTAATCCAAATCCGCAGAAAATATCTATGAATATTAACTAGAATGAACTTCAACTGAGCACATTCCTCCGCCTTTACTGGAACCACCAGGTAATCAAATCCGCAGAAAATATCTATGAATATTAACTAGAATGAACTTCAACTGAGCACATTCCTCCGCTGAGGCAGAACGCCTTTACTGGATCCACCAGATAAACCAAATCCGCAGAAAATATCTATGGATATTAACTAGAATGAACTTCAACTGAGCACATTCCTCCGCTGAGGCAGAACGCCTTTACTGGATCCACCAGGTAATCAAAACCGCAGAACATATCTATGAATATTAACTAGAATGAACTTCAACTGAGCACATTCCTCCGCTGAGGCAGAAAACCTTTACTGGATCCACCAGGTAATCCAAATCCGCAGAAAATATCTATGGATATTAACTAGAATGAACTTCAACTGAGCACATTCCTCCGCTGAGGCAGAACGCCTTTACTGGATCCACCAGGTAATCCAAATCCGCAGAAAATATCTATGAATATTAACTAGAATGAACTTCAACTGAGCACATTCCTCCGCTGAGGCAGAACGCCTTTACTGGATCCACCAGGTAATCCAAATCCGCAGAAAATATCTATGAATATTAACTAGAATGAACTTCAACTGAGCACATTCCTCCGCTGAGGCAGAACACCTTTACTGGATCCACCAGATAAACCAAATCCGCAGAAAATATCTATGAATATTAACTAGAATGAACTTCAACTTAGCACATTCCTCCGCTGAGGCAGAACGCCTTTACTGGATCCACCAGGTAATCAAATCCGCAGAAAATATCTATGAATATTAACTAGAATGAACTTCAACTGAGCACATTCCTCCGCTGAGGCAGAACACCTTTACTGGATCCACCAGATAAACCAAATCCGCAGAAAATATCTATGAATATTAACTAGAATGAACTTCAACTGAGCACATTCCTCCGCTGAGGCAGAACACCTTTACTGGATCCACCAGGTAATCCAAATCCGCAGAAAATATCTATGAATATTAACTAGAATGAACTTCAACTGAGTACATTCCTCCGCTAAGGCAGAACGCCTTTACTGGATCCACCAGGTAAACTAAATCCGCAGAAAATATCTATGAATATTAACTAGAATGAACTTCAACTTAGCACATTCCTCCGCTGAGGCAGAACGCCTTTACTGGATCCACCAGGTAATCAAATCCGCAGAAAATATCTATGAATATTAACTAGAATGAACTTCAACTGAGCACATTCCTCCGCTGAGGCAGAACACCTTTACTGGATCCACCAGATAAACCAAATCCGCAGAAAATATCTATGAATATTAACTAGAATGAACTTCAACTGAGCACATTCCTCCGCTGAGGCAGAACGCTTTTACTGGATCCACCAGGTAATCCAAATCCGCAGAAAATATCTATGAATATTAACTAGAATGAACTTCAACTGAGCACATTCCTCCGCTGAGGCAGAACGCCTTTACTGGATCCACCAGGTAATCCAAATCCGCAGAAAATATCTATGAATATTAACTAGAATGAACTTCAACTGAGCACATTCCTCCGCCTTTACTGGAACCACCAGGTAATCAAATCCGCAGAAAATATCTATGAATATTAACTAGAATGAACTTCAACTGAGCACATTCCTCCGCTGAGGCAGAACGCCTTTACTGGATCCACCAAATAAACCAAATCCGCAGAAAATATCTATGGATATTAACTAGAATGAACTTCAACTGAGCACATTCCTCCGCTGAGGCAGAACGCCTTTACTGGATCCACCAGATAAACCAAATCCGCAGAAAATATCTATGGATATTAACTAGAATGAACTACAACTGAGCACATTCCTCCGCTGAGGCAGAACGCCTTTACTGGATCCACCAGGTAATCAAATCCGCAGAAAATATCTATGAATATTAACTAGAATGAACTTCAACTGAGCACATTCCTCCGCTGAGGCAGAACACCTTTACTGGATCCACCAGGTAATCCAAATCCGCAGAAAATATCTATGAATATTAACTAGAATGAACTTCAACTGAGCACATTCCTCCGCTGAGGCAGAACGCCTTTACTGGATCCACCAGGTAATCCAAATCCGCAGAAAATATTTATGAATATTAACTAGAATGAACTTCAACTGAGCACATTCCTCCGCTGAGGCAGAACTCCTTTACTGGATCCACCAGGTAATCCAAATCCGCAGAAAATATCTATGAATATTAACTAGAATGAACTTCAACTGAGCACATTCCTCCGCTAAGGCAGAACGCCTTTACTGGATCCACCAGGTAATCCAAATCCGCAGAAAATATCTATGAATATTAACTAGAATGAACTTCAACTGAGCACATTCCTCCGCTGAGGCAGAACGCCTTTACTGGATCCACCAGGTAATCCAAATCCGCAGAAAATATCTATGAATATTAACTAGAATGAACTTCAACTGAGCACATTCCTCCGCTGAGGCAGAACACCTTTACTGGATCCACCAGATAAACCAAATCCGCAGAAAATATCTATAAATATTAACTAGAATGAACTTCAACTGAGCACATTCCTCCGCTGAGGCAGAACACCTTTACTGGATCCACCAGGTAATCCAAATCCGCAGAAAATATCTATGAATATTATTAGAATGAACTTCAACTCAGCACATTCCTCCGCTGAGGCAGAACACCTTTACTGGATCCACCAGGTAATCCAAATCCGCAGAAAATATCTATGAATATTAACTTGAATGAACTTCAACTGAGCACATTCCTCCGCTCAGGCAGAACGCCTTTACTGGATACACCAGGTAATCCAAATCCGCAGAAAATATCTATGAATATTAACTAGAATGAACTTCAACTGAGCACATTCCTCCGCTGAGGCAGAACGCCTTTACTGGATCCACCAGGTAATCAAATCCGCAGAAAATATCTATGAATATTAACTAGAATGAACTTCAACTGAGCACATTCCTCCGCTGAGGCAGAACGCCTTTACTGGATCCACCAGATAAACCAAATCCGCAGAAAATATCTATGGATATTAACTAGAATGAACTTCAACTGAGCACATTCCTCCGCTGAGACAGAACGCCTTTACTGGATCCACCAGGTAATCAAATCCGCAGAAAATATCTATGAATATTAACTTGAATGAACTTCAACTGAGCACATTCCTCCGCTGAGGCAGAACGCCTTTACTGGATCCACCAGGTAATCCAAATCCGCAGAAAATATCTATGAATATTAACTAGAATGAACTTCAACTGAGCACATTCCCCCGCTAAGGCAGAACGCCTTTACTGGATCCACCAGGTAATCCAAATCCGCAGAAAATATCTATGAATATTAACTAGAATGAACTTCAACTGAGCACATTCATCCGCTGAGGCAGAACGCCTTTACTGGATCCACCAGGTAATCCAAATCCGCAGAAAATATCTATAAATATTAACTAGAATGAACTTCAACTGAGCACATTCCTCCGCTGAGGCAGAACACCTTTACTGGATCCACCAGATAAACCAAATCCGCAGAAAATATCTATGAATATTAACTAGAATGAACTTCAACTGAGCACATTCCTCCGCTGAGGCAGAACACCTTTACTGGATCCACCAGATAAACCAAATCCGCAGAAAATATCTATGAATATTAACTAGAATGAACTTCAACTTAGCACATTCCTCCGCTGAGGCAGAACGCCTTTACTGGATCCACCAGGTAATCAAATCCGCAGAAAATATCTATGAATATTAACTAGAATGAACTTCAACTGAGCACATTCCTCCGCTGAGGCAGAACACCTTTACTGGATCCACCAGATAAACCAAATCCGCAGAAAATATCTATGAATATTAACTAGAATGAACTTCAACTGAGCACATTCCTCCGCTGAGGCAGAACACCTTTACTGGATCCACCAGGTAATCCAAATCCGCAGAAAATATCTATGAATATTAACTAGAATGAACTTCAACTGAGTACATTCCTCCGCTAAGGCAGAACGCCTTTACTGGATCCACCAGGTAAACTAAATCCGCAGAAAATATCTATGAATATTAACTAGAATGAACTTCAACTTAGCACATTCCTCCGCTGAGGCAGAACGCCTTTACTGGATCCACCAGGTAATCAAATCCGCAGAAAATATCTATGAATATTAACTAGAATGAACTTCAACTGAGCACATTCCTCCGCTGAGGCAGAACACCTTTACTGGATCCACCAGATAAACCAAATCCGCAGAAAATATCTATGAATATTAACTAGAATGAACTTCAACTGAGCACATTCCTCCGCTGAGGCAGAACGCTTTTACTGGATCCACCAGGTAATCCAAATCCGCAGAAAATATCTATGAATATTAACTAGAATGAACTTCAACTGAGCACATTCCTCCGCTGAGGCAGAACGCCTTTACTGGATCCACCAGGTAATCCAAATCCGCAGAAAATATCTATGAATATTAACTAGAATGAACTTCAACTGAGCACATTCATCCGCCTTTACTGGAACCACCAGGTAATCAAATCCGCAGAAAATATCTATGAATATTAACTAGAATGAACTTCAACTGAGCACATTCCTCCGCTGAGGCAGAACGCCTTTACTGGATCCACCAAATAAACCAAATCCGCAGAAAATATCTATGGATATTAACTAGAATGAACTTCAACTGAGCACATTCCTCCGCTGAGGCAGAACGCCTTTACTGGATCCACCAGGTAATCAAAACCGCAGAACATATCTATGAATATTAACTAGAATGAACTTCAACTGAGCACATTCCTCCGCTGAGGCAGAAAACCTTTACTGGATCCACCAGGTAATCCAAATCCGCAGAAAATATCTATGGATATTAACTAGAATGAACTTCAACTGAGCACATTCCTCCGCTGAGGCAGAACGCCTTTACTGGATCCACCAGGTAATCCAAATCCGCAGAAAATATCTATGAATATTAACTAGAATGAACTTCAACTGAGCACATTCCTCCGCTGAGGCAGAACGCCTTTACTGGATCCACCAGGTAATCCAAATCCGCAGAAAATATTTATGAATATTAACTAGAATGAACTTCAACTGAGCACATTCCTCCGCTGAGGCAGAACACCTTTACTGGATCCACCAGATAAACCAAATCCGCAGAAAATATCTATGAATATTAACTAGAATGAACTTCAACTGAGCACATTCCTCCGCTGAGGCAGAACACCTTTACTGGATCCACCAGGTAATCCAAATCCGCAGAAAATATCTATGAATATTAACTAGAATGAACTTCAACTGAGCACATTCCTCCGCTGAGGCAGAACACCTTTACTGGATCCACCAGGTAATCCAAATCCGCAGAAAATATCTATGAATATTAACTAGAATGAACTTCAACTGAGCACATTCCTCCGCTGAGGCAGAACGCCTTTACTGGATCCACCAGGTAATCAAATCCGCAGAAAATATCTATGAATATTAACTAGAATGAACTTCAACTGAGCACATTCCTCCGCTGAGGCAGAACACCTTTACTGGATCCACCAGGTAATTCAAATCCGCAGAAAATATCTATGGATATTAACTAGAATGAACTTCAACTGAGCACATTCCTCCGCTGAGGCAGAACGCCTTTACTGGATCCACCAGGTAATCCAAATCCGCAGAAAATATCTATGAATATTAACTAGAATGAACTTCAACTGAGCACATTCCTCCGCTGAGGCAGAACACCTTTACTGGATCGACCAGGTAATCCAAATCCGCAGAAAATATCTGTGAATATTAACTAGAATGAACTTCAACTAAGCACATTCCTCCGCTGAGGCAGAACGCCTTTACTGGATCCACCAGGTAATCCAAATCCGCAGAAAATATCTATGAATATTAACTAGAATGAACTTCAACTGAGCACATTCCTCCGCTGAGGCAGAACGCCTTTACTGGATCCACCAGGTAATCAAATCCGCAGAACATATCTATGAATATTAACTAGAATGAACTTCAACTGAGCACATTCCTCCGCCGAGGCAGAACGCCTTTACTGGATCCACCAGGTAATCCAAATCCGCAGAAAATATCTATGGATATTAACTAGAATGAACTTCAACTGAGCACATTCCTCCGCTGAGGCAGAACGCCTTTACTGGATCCACCAGGTAATCCAAATCCGCAGAAAATATCTATGAATATTAACTAGAATGAACTTCAACTGAGCACATTCCTCCGCTGAGGCAGAACACCTTTACTGGATCGACCAGGTAATCCAAATCCGCAGAAAATATCTATGAATATTAACTAGAATGAACTTCAACTAAGCACATTCCTCCGCTGAGGCAGAACGCCTTTACTGGATCCACCAGGTAATCCAAATCCGCAGAAAATATCTATGAATATTAACTAGAATGAACTTCAACTGAGCACATTCCTCCGCTGAGGCAGAACGCCTTTACTGGATCCACCAGGTAATCCAAATCCGCAGAAAATATCTATGAATATTAACTAGAATGAACTTCAACTGAGCACATTCCTCCGCTAAGACAGAACACCTTTACTGGATCCACCAGGTAATCCAAATCCGCAGAAAATATCTATGGATATTAACTAGAATGAACTTCAACTGAGCACATTCCTCCGCTGAGGCAGAACGCCTTTACTGGATCCACCAGGTAATCCAAATCCGCAGAAAATATCTATGAATATTAACTAGAATGAACTTCAACTGCGCACATTCCTCCGCTGAGGCAGAACGCCTTTACTGGATCCACCAGGTAATCAAATCCGCAGAAAATATCTATGAATATTAACTAGAATGAACTTCAACTGAGCACATTCCTCCGCTGAGGCAGAACGCCTTTACTGGATCCACCAGGTAAACCAAATCCGCAGAAAATATCTATGAATATTAACTAGAATGAACTTCAACTGAGCACATTCCTCCGCTGAGGCAGAACACCTTTACTGGATCGACCAGGTAATCCAAATCCGCAGAAAATATCTATGAATATTAACTAGAATGAACTTCAACTAAGCACATTCCTCCGCTGAGGCAGAACGCCTTTACTGGATCCACCAGGTAATCCAAATCCGCAGAAAATATCTATGAATATTAACTAGAATGAACTTCAACTGAGCACATTCCTCCGCTGAGGCAGAACACCTTTACAGGATCCACCATGTAATCCAAATCCGCAGAAAATATCTATGAATATTAAGTAGAATGAACTTCAAATGAGCACATTCCTCCGCTAAGGAAGAACACCTTTACTGGATCCACCAGGTAATCCAAATCCGCAGAAAATATCTATGAATATAAACTTGAATGAACTTCAACTGAGCACATTCCTCCGCTGAGGCAGAACGCCTTTACTGGATCCACCAGGTAATCCAAATCCGCAGAAAATATCTATGAATATTAACTAGAATGAACTTCAACTGAGCACATTCCTCCGCTCAGGCAGAACGCCTTTACTGGATCCACCAGGTAATCAAATCCGCAGAAAATATCTATGAATATTAACTAGAATGAACTTCAACTGAGCACATTCCTCCGCTGAGGCAGAACGCCTTTACTGGATCCACCAGGTAATCCAAATCCGCAGAAAATATCTATGAATATTAACTAGAATGAACTTCAACTGAGCACATTCCTCCGCTGAGGCAGAACACCTTTACAGGATCCACCATGTAATCCAAATCCGCAGAAAATATCTATGAATATTAAGTAGAATGAACTTCAAATGAGCACATTCCTCCGCTAAGGAAGAACACCTTTACTGGATCCACCAGGTAATCCAAATCCGCAGAAAATATCTATGAATATAAACTTGAATGAACTTCAACTGAGCACATTCCTCCGCTGAGGCAGAACGCCTTTACTGGATCCACCAGGTAATCCAAATCCGCAGAAAATATCTATGAATATTAACTAGAATGAACTTCAACTGAGCACATTCCTCCGCTCAGGCAGAACGCCTTTACTGGATCCACCAGGTAATCAAATCCGCAGAAAATATCTATGAATATTAACTAGAATGAACTTCAACTGAGCACATTCCTCCGCTGAGGCAGAACGCCTTTACTGGATCCACCAGGTAATCCAAATCCGCAGAAAATATCTATGAATATTAACTAGAATGAACTTCAACTGAGCACATTCCTCCGCTCAGGCAGAACGCCTTTACTGGATCCACCAGGTAATCAAATCCGCAGAAAATATCTATGAATATTAACTAGAATGAACTTCAACTGAGCACATTCCTCCGCTGAGGCAAAACACCTTTACTGGATCCACCAGGTAATCCAAATCCGCAGAAAATATCTATGAATATTATTAGAATGAACTTCAACTCAGCACATTCCTCCGCTAAGGCAGAACACCTTTACTGGATCCACCAGGTAATCCAAATCCGCAGAAAATATCTATGAATATTAACTTGAATGAACTTCAACTGAGCACATTCCTCCGCTGAGGCAGAACGCCTTTACTGGATCCACCAGGTAATCCAAATCCGCAGAAAATATCTATGAATATTAACTAGAATGAACTTCAACTGCGCACATTCCTCCGCTGAGGCAGAACGCCTTTACTGGATCCACCAGGTAATCAAATCCGCAGAAAATATCAAGGAATATTAACTAGAATGAACTTCAACTTAGCACATTCCTCCGCTGAGGCAGAACGCCTTTACTGGATCCACCAGGTAAACCAAATCCGCAGAAAATATCTATGAATATTAACTAGAATGAACTTCAACTTAGCACATTCCTCCGCTGAGGCAGAACGACTTTACTGGATCCACCAGGTAATCAAATCCGCAGAAAATATCTATGAATATTAACTAGAATGAACTTCAACTGAGCACATTCCTCCGCTGAGGCAGAACGCCTTTACTGGATCCACCAGGTAATCCAAATCCGCAGAAAATATCTATGAATATTAACTAGAATGAACTTCAACTGAGCACATTCCTCCGCTGAGGCAGAACACCTTTACTGGATCCACCAGATAAACCAAATCCGCAGAAAATATCTATGAATATTAACTAGAATGAACTTCAACTGAGCACATTCCTCCGCTGAGGCAGAACACCTTTACTGGATCCACCAGGTTATCCAAATCCGCAGAAAATATCTATGAATATTAACTAGAATAAAACTTCAACTGAGCACATTCCTCCGCTAAGGCAGAACACCTTTACTGGATCCACCAGGTAATCCAAATCCGCAGAAAATATCTATGAATATTAACTTGAATGAACTTCAACTGAGCACATTCCTCCGCTGAGGCAGAACGCCTTTACTGGATCCACCAGGTAATCCAAATCCGCAGAAAATATCTATGAATATTAACTAGAATGAACTTCAACTGAGCACATTCCTCCGCTGAGACAGAACGCCTTTACTGGATCCACCAGGTAATCAAATCCGCAGAAAATATCTATGAATATTAACTAGAATGAACTTCAACTGAGCACATTCCTCCGCTGAGGCAGAACGCCTTTACTGGATCCACCAGATAAACCAAATCCGCAGAAAATATCAATGGATATTAACTAGAATGAACTTCAACTGAGCACATTCCTCCGCTGAGACAGAACGCCTTTACTGGATCCACCAGGTAATCAAATCCGCAGAACATATCTATGAATATCAACTAGAATGAACTTCAACTGAGCACATTCCTCCGCTGAGGCAGAACACCTTTACTGGATCCACCAGGTAATCCAAATCCGCAGAAAATATCTATGGATATTAACTAGAATGAACTTCAACTGAGCACATTCCTCTGCTGAGGCAGAACGCCTTTACTAGATCGACCAGGTAATCCAAATCCGCAGAAAATATCTATGAATATTAACTAGAATGAAATTCAACTGAGCACATTCCTCCGCTGAGGCAGAACGCCTTTCCTGGATCCACCAGGTAATCAAATCCGCAGAAAATATCTATGAATATTAACTAGAATGAACTTCAACTTAGCACATTCCTCCGCTAAGGCAGAACGCCTTTACTGGATCCACCAGGTAATCCAAATCCGCAGAAAATATCTATGAATATTAACTAGAATGAACTTCAACTTAGCACATTCCTCCGCTAAGTCAGAACACCTTTACTGGATCCACCAGGTAATCAAATCCGCAGAAAATATCTATGAATATTAACTTGAATGAACTTCAACTGAGCACATTCCTCCGCTGAGGCAGAACGCCTTTACTGGATCGACCAGGTAATCCAAATCCGCAGAAAATATCTATGGATATTAACTAGAATGAACTTCAACTGAGCACATTCCTCCGCTGAGACAGAACGCCTTTACTGGATCCACCAGGTAATCAAATCCGCAGAACATATCTATGAATATTAACTAGAATGAACTTCAACTGAGCACATTCCTCCGCTGAGGCAGAACACCTTTACTGGATCCACCAGGTAATCCAAATCCGCAGAAAATATCTATGGATATTAACTAGAATGAACTTCAACTGAGCACATTCCTCCGCTGAGGCAGAACGCCTTTACTAGATCGACCAGGTAATCCAAATCCGCAGAAAATATCTATGAATATTAACTAGAATGAACTTCAACTGAGCACATTCCTCCGCTGAGGCAGAACGCCTTTACTGGATCCACCAGGTAATCCAAATCCGCAGAAAATATCTATGAACATTAACTAGAATGAACTTCAAATGAGCACATTCCTCCGCTGAGGCAGAACACCTTTACAGGATCCACCAGGTAATCCAAATCCGCAGAAAATATCTATGAATATTAACTAGAATGAACTTCAAATGAGCACATTCCTCCGCTAAGGAAGAACACCTTTACTGGATCCACCAGGTAATCCAAATCCGCAGAAAATATCTATGAATATTAACTTGAATGAACTTCAACTGAGCACATTCCTCCGCTGAGGCAGAACGCCTTTACTGGATCCACCAGGTAATCCAAATCCGCAGAAAATATCTATGAATATTAACTAGAATGAACTTCAACTGAGCACATTCCTCCGCTCAGGCAGAACCCCTTTACTGGATCCACCAGGTAATCAAATCCGCAGAAAATATCTATGAATATTAACTAGAATGAACTTCAACTGAGCACATTCCTCCGCTGAGGCAGAACGCCTTTACTGGATCCACCAGGTAATCCAAATCCGCAGAAAATATCTATGAATATTAACTAGAATGAACTTCAACTGAGCACATTCCTCCGCTCAGGCAGAACGCCTTTACTGGATCCACCAGGTAATCAAATCCGCAGAAAATATCTATGAATATTAACTAGAATGAACTTCAACTGAGCACATTCCTCCGATGAGGCAGAACGCCTTTACTGGATCCACCAGGTAATCCAAATCCGCAGAAAATATCTATGAATATTAACTAGAATGAACTTCAACTGAGCACATTCCTCCGCTGAGGCAGAACGCCTTTACTGGATCCACCAGGTAATCCAAATCCGCAGAAAATATCTATGAATATTAACTAGAATGAACTTCAACTGAGCACATTCCTCCGCTCAGGCAGAACGCCTTTACTGGATCCACCAGGTAATCAAATCCGCAGAAAATATCTATGAATATTAACTAGAATGAACTTCAACTGAGCACATTCCTCCGCTGAGGCAGAACACCTTTACTGGATCCACCAGGTAATCCAAATCCGCAGAAAATATCTATGAATATTATTAGAATGAACTTCAACTCAGCACATTCCTCCGCTAAGGCAGAACACCTTTACTGGATCCACCAGGTAATCCAAATCCGCAGAAAATATCTATGAATATTAACTTGAATGAACTTCAACTGAGCACATTCCTCCGCTGAGGCAGAACGCCTTTACTGGATCCACCAGGTAATCCAAATCCGCAGAAAATATCTATGAATATTAACTAGAATGAACTTCAACTGCGCACATTCCTCCGCTGAGGCAGAACGCCTTTACTGGATCCACCAGGTAATCAAATCCGCAGAAAATATCTATGAATATTAACTAGAATGAACTTCAACTTAGCACATTCCTCCGCTGAGGCAGAACGCCTTTACTGGATCCACCAGGTAAACCAAATCCGCAGAAAATATCTATGAATATTAACTAGAATGAACTTCAACTGAGCACATTCCTCCGCTGAGGCAGAACGACTTTACTGGATCCACCAGGTAATCAAATCCGCAGAAAATATCTATGAATATTAACTAGAATGAACTTCAACTGAGCACATTCCTCCGCTGAGGCAGAACGCCTTTACTGGATCCACCAGGTAATCCAAATCCGCAGAAAATATCTATGGATATTAACTAGAATGAACTTCAACTGAGCACATTCCTCCGCTGAGGCAGAACACCTTTACTGGATCCACCAGATAAACCAAATCCGCAGAAAATATCTATGAATATTAACTAGAATGAACTTCAACTGAGCACATTCTCCGCTGAGGCAGAACACCTTTACTGGATCCACCAGGTTATCCAAATCCGCAGAAAATATCTATGAATATTAACTAGAATAAAACTTCAACTGAGCACATTCCTCCGCTGAGGCAGAACACCTTTACTGGATCCACCAGGTAATCCAAATCCGCAGAAAATATCTATGAATATTAACTTGAATGAACTTCAACTGAGCACATTCCTCCGCTGAGGCAGAACGCCTTTACTGGATCCACCAGGTAATCCAAATCCGCAGAAAATATCTATGAATATTAACTAGAATGAACTTCAACTTAGCACATTCCTCCGCTGAGGCAGATCGCCTTTACTGGATCCACCAGGTAATCAAATCCGCAGAAAATATCTATGAATATTAACTAGAATGAACTTCAACTGAGCACATTCCTCCGCTGAGGCAGAACACCTTTACTGGATCCACCAGATAAACCAAATCCGCAGAAAATATCTATGAATATTAACTAGAATGAACTTCAACTGAGCACATTCCTCCGCTGAGGCAGAACGCTTTTACTGGATCCACCAGGTAATCCAAATCCGCAGAAAATATCTATGAATATTAACTAGAATGAACTTCAACTGAGCACATTCCTCCGCTGAGGCAGAACGCCTTTACTGGATCCACCAGGTAATCCAAATCCGCAGAAAATATCTATGAATATTAACTAGAATGAACTTCAACTGAGCACATTCCTCCGCCTTTACTGGAACCACCAGGTAATCAAATCCGCAGAAAATATCTATGAATATTAACTAGAATGAACTTCAACTGAGCACATTCCTCCGCAGAGGCAGAACGCCTTTACTGGATCCACCAGATAAACCAAATCCGCAGAAAATATCTATGGATATTAACTAGAATGAACTTCAACTGAGCACATTCCTCCGCTGAGGCAGAACGCCTTTACTGGATCCACCAGGTAATCAAAACCGCAGAACATATCTATGAATATTAACTAGAATGAACTTCAACTGAGCACATTCCTCCGCTGAGGCAGAAAACCTTTACTGGATCCACCAGGTAATCCAAATCCGCAGAAAATATCTATGGATATTAACTAGAATGAACTTCAACTGAGCACATTCCTCCGCTGAGGCAGAACGCCTTTACTGGATCCACCAGGTAATCCAAATCCGCAGAAAATATCTATGAATATTAACTAGAATGAACTTCAACTGAGCACATTCCTCCGCTGAGGCAGAACGCCTTTACTGGATCCACCAGGTAATCCAAATCCGCAGAAAATATCTATGAATATTAACTAGAATGAACTTCAACTGAGCACATTCCTCCGCTGAGGCAGAACACCTTTGCTGGATCCACCAGATAAACCAAATCCGCAGAAAATATCTATGAATATTAACTAGAATGAACTTCAACTTAGCACATTCCTCCGCTGAGGCAGAACGCCTTTACTGGATCCACCAGGTAATCAAATCCGCAGAAAATATCTATGAATATTAACTAGAATGAACTTCAACTGAGCACATTCCTCCGCTGAGGCAGAACACCTTTACTGGATCCACCAGATAAACCAAATCCGCAGAAAATATCTATGAATATTAACTAGAATGAACTTCAACTGAGCACATTCCTCCGCTGAGGCAGAACACCTTTACTGGATCCACCAGGTAATCCAAATCCGCAGAAAATATCTATGAATATTAACTAGAATGAACTTCAACTGAGTACATTCCTCCGCTAAGGCAGAACGCCTTTACTGGATCCACCAGGTAAACTAAATCCGCAGAAAATATCTATGAATATTAACTAGAATGAACTTCAACTTAGCACATTCCTCCGCTGAGGCAGAACGCCTTTACTGGATCCACCAGGTAATCAAATCCGCAGAAAATATCTATGAATATTAACTAGAATGAACTTCAACTGAGCACATTCCTCCGCTGAGGCAGAACACCTTTACTGGATCCACCAGATAAACCAAATCCGCAGAAAATATCTATGAATATTAACTAGAATGAACTTCAACTGAGCACATTCCTCCGCTGAGGCAGAACGCTTTTACTGGATCCACCAGGTAATCCGAATCCGCAGAAAATATCTATGAATATTAACTAGAATGAACTTCAACTGAGCACATTCCTCCGCTGAGGCAGAACGCCTTTACTGGATCCACCAGGTAATCCAAATCCGCAGAAAATATCTATGAATATTAACTAGAATGAACTTCAACTGAGCACATTCCTCCGCCTTTACTGGAACCACCAGGTAATCAAATCCGCAGAAAATATCTATGAATATTAACTAGAATGAACTTCAACTCAGCACATTCCTCCGCTGAGGCAGAACGCCTTTACTGGATCCACCAGATAAACCAAATCCGCAGAAAATATCTATGGATATTAACTAGAATGAACTTCAACTGAGCACATTCCTCCGCTGAGGCAGAACGCCTTTACTGGATCCACCAGGTAATCAAAACCGCAGAACATATCTATGAATATTAACTAGAATGAACTTCAACTGAGCACATTCCTCCGCTGAGGCAGAAAACCTTTACTGGATCCACCAGGTAATCCAAATCCGCAGAAAATATCTATGGATATTAACTAGAATGAACTTCAACTGAGCACATTCCTCCGCTGAGGCAGAACGCCTTTACTGGATCCACCAGGTAATCCAAATCCGCAGAAAATATCTATGAATATTAACTAGAATGAACTTCAACTGAGCACATTCCTCCGCTGAGGCAGAACGCCTTTACTGGATCCACCAGGTAATCCAAATCCGCAGAAAATATTTATGAATATTAACTAGAATGAACTTCAACTGAGCACATTCCTCCGCTGAGGCAGAACACCTTTACTGGATCCACCAGATAAACCAAATCCGCAGAAAATATCTATGAATATTAACTAGAATGAACTTCAACTGAGCACATTCCTCCGCTGAGGCAGAACACCTTTACTGGATCCACCAGGTAATCCAAATCCGCAGAAAATATCTATGAATATTAACTAGAATGAACTTCAACTGAGCACATTCCTCCGCTGAGGCAGAACACCTTTACTGGATCCACCAGGTAATCCAAATCCGCAGAAAATATCTATGGATATTAACTAGAATGAACTTCAACTGAGCACATTCCTCCGCTGAGGCAGAACGCCTTTACTGGATCCACCAGGTAATCAAATCCGCAGAAAATATCTATGAATATTAACTAGAATGAACTTCAACTGAGCACATTCCTCCGCTGAGGCAGAACACCTTTACTGGATCCACCAGGTAATTCAAATCCGCAGAAAATATCTATGGATATTAACTAGAATGAACTTCAACTGAGCACATTCCTCCGCTGAGGCAGAACGCCTTTACTGGATCCACCAGGTAATCCAAATCCGCAGAAAATATCTATGAATATTAACTAGAATGAACTTCAACTGAGCACATTCCTCCGCTGAGGCAGAACACCTTTACTGGATCGACCAGGTAATCCAAATCCGCAGAAAATATCTGTGAATATTAACTAGAATGAACTTCAACTAAGCACATTCCTCCGCTGAGGCAGAACGCCTTTACTGGATCCACCAGGTAATCCAAATCCGCAGAAAATATCTATGAATATTAACTAGAATGAACTTCAACTGAGCACATTCCTCCGCTGAGGCAGAACGCCTTTACTGGATCCACCAGGTAATCAAATCCGCAGAACATATCTATGAATATTAACTAGAATGAACTTCAACTGAGCACATTCCTCCGCCGAGGAAGAACGCCTTTACTGGATCCACCAGGTAATCCAAATCCGCAGAAAATATCTATGGATATTAACTAGAATGAACTTCAACTGAGCACATTCCTCCGCTGAGGCAGAACGCCTTTACTGGATCCACCAGGTAATCCAAATCCGCAGAAAATATCTATGGATATAAACTAGAATGAACTTCAACTGAGCACATTCCTCCGCTGAGGCAGAACACCTTTACTGGATCGACCAGGTAATCCAAATCCGCAGAAAATATCTATGAATATTAACTAGAATGAACTTCAACTAAGCACATTCCTCCGCTGAGGCAGAACGCCTTTACTGGATCCACCAGGTAATCCAAATCCGCAGAAAATATCTATGAATATTAACTAGAATGAACTTCAACTGAGCACATTCCTCCGCTGAGGCAGAACGCCTTTACTGGATCCACCAGGTAATCCAAATCCGCAGAAAATATCTATGAATATTAACTAGAATGAACTTCAACTGAGCACATTCCTCCGCTGAGGCAGAACACCTTTATTGGATCCACCAGGTAATCCAAATCCGCAGAAAATATCTATGAATATTATTAGAATGAACTTCAACTGAGCACATTCCTCCGCTAAGACAGAACACCTTTACTGGATCCACCAGGTAATCCAAATCCGCAGAAAATATCTATGGATATTAACTAGAATGAACTTCAACTGAGCACATTCCTCCGCTGAGGCAGAACGCCTTTACTGGATCCACCAGGTAATCCAAATCCGCAGAAAATATCTATGAATATTAACTAGAATGAACTTCAACTGCGCACATTCCTCCGCTGAGGCAGAACGCCTTTACTGGATCCACCAGGTAATCAAATCCGCAGAAAATATCTATGAATATTAACTAGAATGAACTTCAACTGAGCACATTCCTCCGCTGAGGCAGAACGCCTTTACTGGATCCACCAGGTAAACCAAATCCGCAGAAAATATCTATGAATATTAACTAGAATGAACTTCAACTGAGCACATTCCTCCGCTGAGGCAGAACGCCTTTACTGGATCCACCAGGTAATCAAATCCGCAGAAAATATCTATGAATATTAACTAGAATGAACTTCAACTGAGCACATTCCTCCGATGAGGCAGAACGCCTTTACTGGATCCACAAGGTAATCCAAATCCGCAGAAAATATCTATGAATATTAACTAGAATGAACTTCAACTGAGCACATTCCTCCGCTGAGGCAGAACGCCTTTACTGGATCCACCAGGTAATCCAAATCCGCAGAAAATATCTATGAATATTAACTAGAATGAACTTCAACTGAGCACATTCCTCCGCTGAGGCAGAACACCTTTACTGGATCCACCAGGTAATCCAAATCCGCAGAAAATATCTATGAATATTAACTTGAATGAACTTCAACTGAGCACATTCCTCCACTGAGGCAGAACGCCTTTACTGGATCCACCAGGTAATCCAAATCCGCAGAAAATATCTATGAATATTAACTAGAATGAACTTCAACTGAGCACATTCCTCCGCTGAGGCAGAACACCTTTACTGGATCGACCAGGTAATCCAAATCCGCAGAAAATATCTATGAATATTAACTTGAATGAACTTCAACTGAGCACATTCCTCCGCTGAGGCAGAACGCCTTTACTGGATCCACCAGGTAATCCAAATCCGCAGAAAATATCTATGAATATTAACTAGAATGAACTTCAACTGAGCACATTCCTCCGCTCAGGCAGAACGCCTTTACTGGATCCACCAGGTAATCAAATCCGCAGAAAATATCTATGAATATTAACTAGAATGAACTTCAACTGAGCACATTCCTCCGCTGAGGCAGAACGCCTTTACTGGATCCACCAGGTAATCCAAATCCGCAGAAAATATCTATGAATATTAACTAGAATGAACTTCAACTGAGCACATTCCTCCGCTCAGGCAGAACGCCTTTACTGGATCCACCAGGTAATCAAATCCGCAGAAAATATCTATGAATATTAACTAGAATGAACTTCAACTGAGCACATTCCTCCGCTGAGGCAGAACACCTTTACTGGATCCACCAGGTAATCCAAATCCGCAGAAAATATCTATGAATATTAACTTGAATGAACTTCAACTGAGCACATTCCTCCACTGAGGCAGAACGCCTTTACTGGATCCACCAGGTAATCCAAATCCGCAGAAAATATCTATGAATATTAACTAGAATGAACTTCAACTGAGCACATTCCTCCGCTGAGGCAGAACACCTTTACTGGATCGACCAGGTAATCCAAATCCGCAGAAAATATCTATGAATATTAACTAGAATGAACTTCAACTGAGCACATTCCTCCGCTGAGGCAGAACGCCTTTACTGGATCCACCAGGTAATCCAAATCCGCAGAAAATATCTATGAATATTAACTAGAATGAACTTCAACTGAGCACATTCCTCCGCTGAGGCAGAACACCTTTACAGGATCCACCAGGTAATCCAAATCCGCAGAAAATATCTATGAATATTAACTAGAATGAACTTCAAATGAGCACATTCCTCCGCTAAGGAAGAACACCTTTACTGGATCCACCAGGTAATCCAAATCCGCAGAAAATATCTATGAATATTAACTTGAATGAACTTCAACTGAGCACATTCCTCCGCTGAGGCAGAACGCCTTTACTGGATCCACCAGGTAATCCAAATCCGCAGAAAATATCTATGAATATTAACTAGAATGAACTTCAACTGAGCACATTCCTCCGCTCAGGCAGAACGCCTTTACTGGATCCACCAGGTAATCAAATCCGCAGAAAATATCTATGAATATTAACTAGAATGAACTTCAACTGAGCACATTCCTCCGCTGAGGCAGAACGCCTTTACTGGATCCACCAGGTAATCCAAATCCGCAGAAAATATCTATGAATATTAACTAGAATGAACTTCAACTGAGCACATTCCTCCGCTCAGGCAGAACGCCTTTACTGGATCCACCAGGTAATCAAATCCGCAGAAAATATCTATGAATATTAACTAGAATGAACTTCAACTGAGCACATTCCTCCGCTGAGGCAGAACACCTTTACTGGATCCACCAGGTAATCCAAATCCGCAGAAAATATCTATGAATATTATTAGAATGAACTTCAACTCAGCACATTCCTCCGCTAAGGCAGAACACCTTTACTGGATCCACCAGGTAATCCAAATCCGCAGAAAATATCTATGAATATTAACTTGAATGAACTTCAACTGAGCACATTCCTCCGCTGAGGCAGAACGCCTTTACTGGATCCACCAGGTAATCCAAATCCGCAGAAAATATCTATGAATATTAACTAGAATGAACTTCAACTGCGCACATTCCTCCGCTGAGGCAGAACGCCTTTACTTGATCCACCAGGTAATCAAATCCGCAGAAAATATCTAGGAATATTAACTAGAATGAACTTCAACTTAGCACATTCCTCCGCTGAGGCAGAACGCCTTTACTGGATCCACCAGGTAAACCAAATCCGCAGAAAATATCTATGAATATTAACTAGAATGAACTTCAACTTAGCACATTCCTCCGCTGAGGCAGAACGACTTTACTGGATCCACCAGGTAATCAAATCCGCAGAAAATATCTATGAATATTAACTAGAATGAACTTCAACTGAGCACATTCCTCCGCTGAGGCAGAACGCCTTTACTGGATCCACCAGGTAATCCAAATCCGCAGAAAATATCTATGAATATTAACTAGAATGAACTTCAACTGAGCACATTCCTCCGCTGAGGCAGAACACCTTTACTGGATCCACCAGATAAACCAAATCCGCAGAAAATATCTATGAATATTAACTAGAATGAACTTCAACTGAGCACATTCCTCCGCTGAGGCAGAACACCTTTACTGGATCCACCAGGTTATCCAAATCCGCAGAAAATATCTATGAATATTAACTAGAATAAAACTTCAACTGAGCACATTCCTCCGCTGAGGCAGACCACCTTTACTGGATCCACCAGGTAATCCAAATCCGCAGAAAATATCTATGAATATTAACTTGAATGAACTTCAACTGAGCACATTCCTCCGCTGAGGCAGAACGCCTTTACTGGATCCACCAGGTAATCCAAATCCGCAGAAAATATCTATGAATATTAACTAGAATGAACTTCAACTGAGCACATTCCTCCGCTGAGGCAGAACGCCTTTACTGGATCCACCAGGTAATCAAATCCGCAGAAAATATCTATGAATATTAACTAGAATGAACTTCAACTGAGCACATTCCTCCGCTGAGGCAGAACGCCTTTACTGGATCCACCAGATAAACCAAATCCGCAGAAAATATCAATGGATATTAACTAGAATGAACTTCAACTGAGCACATTCCTCCGCTGAGACAGAACGCCTTTACTGGATCCACCAGGTAATCAAATCCGCAGAACATATCTATGAATATCAACTAGAATGAACTTCAACTGAGCACATTCCTCCGCTGAGGCAGAACACCTTTACTGGATCCACCAGGTAATCCAAATCCGCAGAAAATATCTATGGATATTAACTAGAATGAACTTCAACTGAGCACATTCCTCTGCTGAGGCAGAACGCCTTTACTAGATCGACCAGGTAATCCAAATCCGCAGAAAATATCTATGAATATTAACTAGAATGAAATTCAACTGAGCACATTCCTCCGCTGAGGCAGAACGCCTTTCCTGGATCCACCAGGTAATCAAATCCGCAGAAAATATCTATGAATATTAACTAGAATGAACTTCAACTTAGCACATTCCTCCGCTAAGGCAGAACGCCTTTACTGGATCCACCAGGTAATCCAAATCCGCAGAAAATATCTATGAATATTAACTAGAATGAACTTCAACTTAGCACATTCCTCCGCTAAGTCAGAACACCTTTACTGGATCCACCAGGTAATCAAATCCGCAGAAAATATCTATGAATATTAACTTGAATGAACTTCAACTGAGCACATTCCTCCGCTGAGGCAGAACGCCTTTACTGGATCGACCAGGTAATCCAAATCCGCAGAAAATATCTATGGATATTAACTAGAATGAACTTCAACTGAGCACATTCCTCCGCTGAGACAGAACGCCTTTACTGGATCCACCAGGTAATCAAATCCGCAGAACATATCTATGAATATTAACTAGAATGAACTTCAACTGAGCACATTCCTCCGCTGAGGCAGAACACCTTTACTGGATCCACCAGGTAATCCAAATCCGCAGAAAATATCTATGGATATTAACTAGAATGAACTTCAACTGAGCACATTCCTCCGCTGAGGCAGAACGCCTTTACTAGATCGACCAGGTAATCCAAATCCGCAGAAAATATCTATGAATATTAACTAGAATGAACTTCAACTGAGCACATTCCTCCGCTGAGGCAGAACGCCTTTACTGGATCCACCAGGTAATCCAAATCCGCAGAAAATATCTATGAATATTAACTAGAATGAACTTCAACTGAGCACATTCCTCCGCTGAGGCAGAACACCTTTACAGGATCCACCAGGTAATCCAAATCCGCAGAAAATATCTATGAATATTAACTAGAATGAACTTCAAATGAGCACATTCCTCCGCTAAGGAAGAACACCTTTACTGGATCCACCAGGTAATCCAAATCCGCAGAAAATATCTATGAATATTAACTTGAATGAACTTCAACTGAGCACATTCCTCCGCTGAGGCAGAACGCCTTTACTGGATCCACCAGGTAATCCAAATCCGCAGAAAATATCTATGAATATTAACTAGAATGAACTTCAACTGAGCACATTCCTCCGCTCAGGCAGAACGCCTTTACTGGATCCACCAGGTAATCAAATCCGCAGAAAATATCTATGAATATTAACTAGAATGAACTTCAACTGAGCACATTCCTCCGCTGAGGCAGAACGCCTTTACTGGATCCACCAGGTAATCCAAATCCGCAGAAAATATCTATGAATATTAACTAGAATGAACTTCAACTGAGCACATTCCTCCGCTCAGGCAGAACGCCTTTACTGGATCCACCAGGTAATCAAATCCGCAGAAAATATCTATGAATATTAACTAGAATGAACTTCAACTGAGCACATTCCTCCGCTGAGGCAGAACGCCTTTACTGGATCCACCAGGTAATCCAAATCCGCAGAAAATATCTATGAATATTAACTAGAATGAACTTCAACTGAGCACATTCCTCCGCTGAGGCAGAACGCCTTTACTGGATCCACCAGGTAATCCAAATCCGCAGAAAATATCTATGAATATTAACTAGAATGAACTTCAACTGAGCACATTCCTCCGCTCAGGCAGAACGCCTTTACTGGATCCACCAGGTAATCAAATCCGCAGAAAATATCTATGAATATTAACTAGAATGAACTTCAACTGAGCACATTCCTCCGCTGAGGCAGAACACCTTTACTGGATCCACCAGGTAATCCAAATCCGCAGAAAATAACTATGAATATTATTAGAATGAACTTCAACTGAGCACATTCCTCCGCTAAGGCAGAACTCCTTTACTGGATCCACCAGGTAATCCAAATGCGCAATAAATATCTATGAATATTAACTAGAATGAACTTCAACTGAGCACATTCCTCCGCTGAGGCAGAACGCCTTTACTGGATCCACCAGGTAATCCAAATCCGCAGAAAATATCTATGAATATTAACTAGAATGAACTTCAACTGAGCACATTCCTCCGCTGAGGCAGAACACCTTTACAGGATCCACCAGGTAATCCAAATCCGCAGAAAATATCTATGAATATTAACTAGAATGAACTTCAAATGAGCACATTCCTCCGCTAAGGAAGAACACCTTTACTGGATCCACCAGGTAATCCAAATCCGCAGAAAATATCTATGAATATTAACTTGAATGAACTTCAACTGAGCACATTCCTCCGCTGAGGCAGAACGCCTTTACTGGATCCACCAGGTAATCCAAATCCGCAGAAAATATCTATGAATATTAACTAGAATGAACTTCAACTGAGCACATTCCTCCGCTGAGGCAGAACGCCTTTACTGGATCCACCAGGTAATCAAATCCGCAGAAAATATCTATGAATATTAACTAGAATGAACTTCAACTGAGCACATTCCTCCGCTGAGGCAGAACGCCTTTACTGGATCCACCAGGTAATCCAAATCCGCAGAAAATATCTATGAATATTAACTAGAATGAACTTCAACTGAGCACATTCCTCCGCTCAGGCAGAACGCCTTTACTGGATCCACCAGGTAATCAAATCCGCAGAAAATATCTATGAATATTAACTAGAATGAACTTCAACTGAGCACATTCCTCCGCTGAGGCAGAACACCTTTACTGGATCCACCAGGTAATCCAAATCCGCAGAAAATATCTATGAATATTATTAGAATGAACTTCAACTCAGCACATTCCTCCGCTAAGGCAGAACACCTTTACTGGATCCACCAGGTAATCCAAATCCGCAGAAAATATCTATGAATATTAACTTGAATGAACTTCAACTGAGCACATTCCTCCGCTGAGGCAGAACGCCTTTACTGGATCCACCAGGTAATCCAAATCCGCAGAAAATATCTATGAATATTAACTAGAATGAACTTCAACTGCGCACATTCCTCCGCTGAGGCAGAACGCCTTTACTGGATCCACCAGGTAATCAAATCCGCAGAAAATATCTAGGAATATTAACTAGAATGAACTTCAACTTAGCACATTCCTCCGCTGAGGCAGAACGCCTTTACTGGATCCACCAGGTAAACCAAATCCGCAGAAAATATCTATGAATATTAACTAGAATGAACTTCAACTTAGCACATTCCTCCGCTGAGGCAGAACGACTTTACTGGATCCACCAGGTAATCAAATCCGCAGAAAATATCTATGAATATTAACTAGAATGAACTTCAACTGAGCACATTCCTCCGCTGAGGCAGAACGCCTTTACTGGATCCACCAGGTAATCCAAATCCGCAGAAAATATCTATGAATATTAACTAGAATGAACTTCAACTGAGCACATTCCTCCGCTGAGGCAGAACACCTTTACTGGATCCACCAGATAAACCAAATCCGCAGAAAATATCTATGAATATTAACTAGAATGAACTTCAACTGAGCACATTCCTCCGCTGAGGCAGAACACCTTTACTGGATCCACCAGGTTATCCAAATCCGCAGAAAATATCTATGAATATTAACTAGAATAAAACTTCAACTGAGCACATTCCTCCGCTGAGGCAGAACACCTTTACTGGATCCACCAGGTAATCCAAATCCGCAGAAAATATCTATGAATATTAACTTGAATGAACTTCAACTGAGCACATTCCTCCGCTGAGGCAGAACGCCTTTACTGGATCCACCAGGTAATCCAAATCCGCAGAAAATATCTATGAATATTAACTAGAATGAACTTCAACTGAGCACATTCCTCCGCTGAGGCAGAACACCTTTACTGGATCCACCAGGTAATCCAAATCCGCAGAAAATATCTATGGATATTAACTAGAATGAACTTCAACTGAGCACATTCCTCCGCTGAGGCAGAACGCCTTTACTAGATCGACCAGGTAATCCAAATCCGCAGAAAATATCTATGAATATTAACTAGAATGAACTTCAACTGAGCACATTCCTCCGCTGAGGCAGAACGCCTTTACTGGATCCACCAGGTAATCCAAATCCGCAGAAAATATCTATGAATATTAACTAGAATGAACTTCAACTGAGCACATTCCTCCGCTGAGGCAGAACACCTTTACAGGATCCACCAGGTAATCCAAATCCGCAGAAAATATCTATGAATATTAACTAGAATGAACTTCAAATGAGCACATTCCTCCGCTAAGGAAGAACACCTTTACTGGATCCACCAGGTAATCCAAATCCGCAGAAAATATCTATGAATATTAACTTGAATGAACTTCAACTGAGCACATTCCTCCGCTGAGGCAGAACGCCTTTACTGGATCCACCAGGTAATCCAAATCCGCAGAAAATATCTATGAATATTAACTAGAATGAACTTCAACTGAGCACATTCCTCCGCTCAGGCAGAACGCCTTTACTGGATCCACCAGGTAATCAAATCCGCAGAAAATATCTATGAATATTAACTAGAATGAACTTCAACTGAGCACATTCCTCCGCTGAGGCAGAACGCCTTTACTGGATCCACCAGGTAATCCAAATCCGCAGAAAATATCTATGAATATTAACTAGAATGAACTTCAACTGAGCACATTCCTCCGCTCAGGCAGAACGCCTTTACTGGATCCACCAGGTAATCAAATCCGCAGAAAATATCTATGAATATTAACTAGAATGAACTTCAACTGAGCACATTCCTCCGCTGAGGCAGAACGCCTTTACTGGATCCACCAGGTAATCCAAATCCGCAGAAAATATCTATGAATATTAACTAGAATGAACTTCAACTGAGCACATTCCTCCGCTGAGGCAGAACGCCTTTACTGGATCCACCAGGTAATCCAAATCCGCAGAAAATATCTATGAATATTAACTAGAATGAACTTCAACTGAGCACATTCCTCCGCTCAGGCAGAACGCCTTTACTGGATCCACCAGGTAATCAAATCCGCAGAAAATATCTATGAATATTAACTAGAATGAACTTCAACTGAGCACATTCCTCCGCTGAGGCAGAACACCTTTACTGGATCCACCAGGTAATCCAAATCCGCAGAAAATAACTATGAATATTATTAGAATGAACTTCAACTGAGCACATTCCTCCGCTAAGGCAGAACTCCTTTACTGGATCCACCAGGTAATCCAAATGCGCAATAAATATCTATGAATATTAACTAGAATGAACTTCAACTGAGCACATTCCTCCGCTGAGGCAGAACGCCTTTACTGGATCCACCAGGTAATCCAAATCCGCAGAAAATATCTATGAATATTAACTAGAATGAACTTCAACTGAGCACATTCCTCCGCTGAGGCAGAACACCTTTACAGGATCCACCAGGTAATCCAAATCCGCAGAAAATATCTATGAATATTAACTAGAATGAACTTCAAATGAGCACATTCCTCCGCTAAGGAAGAACACCTTTACTGGATCCACCAGGTAATCCAAATCCGCAGAAAATATCTATGAATATTAACTTGAATGAACTTCAACTGAGCACATTCCTCCGCTGAGGCAGAACGCCTTTACTGGATCCACCAGGTAATCCAAATCCGCAGAAAATATCTATGAATATTAACTAGAATGAACTTCAACTGAGCACATTCCTCCGCTGAGGCAGAACGCCTTTACTGGATCCACCAGGTAATCAAATCCGCAGAAAATATCTATGAATATTAACTAGAATGAACTTCAACTGAGCACATTCCTCCGCTGAGGCAGAACGCCTTTACTGGATCCACCAGGTAATCCAAATCCGCAGAAAATATCTATGAATATTAACTAGAATGAACTTCAACTGAGCACATTCCTCCGCTCAGGCAGAACGCCTTTACTGGATCCACCAGGTAATCAAATCCGCAGAAAATATCTATGAATATTAACTAGAATGAACTTCAACTGAGCACATTCCTCCGCTGAGGCAGAACACCTTTACTGGATCCACCAGGTAATCCAAATCCGCAGAAAATATCTATGAATATTATTAGAATGAACTTCAACTCAGCACATTCCTCCGCTAAGGCAGAACACCTTTACTGGATCCACCAGGTAATCCAAATCCGCAGAAAATATCTATGAATATTAACTTGAATGAACTTCAACTGAGCACATTCCTCCGCTGAGGCAGAACGCCTTTACTGGATCCACCAGGTAATCCAAATCCGCAGAAAATATCTATGAATATTAACTAGAATGAACTTCAACTGCGCACATTCCTCCGCTGAGGCAGAACGCCTTTACTGGATCCACCAGGTAATCAAATCCGCAGAAAATATCTAGGAATATTAACTAGAATGAACTTCAACTTAGCACATTCCTCCGCTGAGGCAGAACGCCTTTACTGGATCCACCAGGTAAACCAAATCCGCAGAAAATATCTATGAATATTAACTAGAATGAACTTCAACTTAGCACATTCCTCCGCTGAGGCAGAACGACTTTACTGGATCCACCAGGTAATCAAATCCGCAGAAAATATCTATGAATATTAACTAGAATGAACTTCAACTGAGCACATTCCTCCGCTGAGGCAGAACGCCTTTACTGGATCCACCAGGTAATCCAAATCCGCAGAAAATATCTATGAATATTAACTAGAATGAACTTCAACTGAGCACATTCCTCCGCTGAGGCAGAACACCTTTACTGGATCCACCAGATAAACCAAATCCGCAGAAAATATCTATGAATATTAACTAGAATGAACTTCAACTGAGCACATTCCTCCGCTGAGGCAGAACACCTTTACTGGATCCACCAGGTTATCCAAATCCGCAGAAAATATCTATGAATATTAACTAGAATAAAACTTCAACTGAGCACATTCCTCCGCTGAGGCAGAACACCTTTACTGGATCCACCAGGTAATCCAAATCCGCAGAAAATATCTATGAATATTAACTTGAATGAACTTCAACTGAGCACATTCCTCCGCTGAGGCAGAACGCCTTTACTGGATCCACCAGGTAATCCAAATCCGCAGAAAATATCTATGAATATTAACTAGAATGAACTTCAACTGAGCACATTCCTCCGCTGAGGCAGAACGCCTTTACTGGATCCACCAGGTAATCAAATCCGCAGAAAATATCTATGAATATTAACTAGAATGAACTTCAACTGAGCACATTCCTCCGCTGAGGCAGAACGCCTTTACTGGATCCACCAGATAAACCAAATCCGCAGAAAATATCAATGGATATTAACTAGAATGAACTTCAACTGAGCACATTCCTCCGCTGAGACAGAACGCCTTTACTGGATCCACCAGGTAATCAAATCCGCAGAACATATCTATGAATATCAACTAGAATGAACTTCAACTGAGCACATTCCTCCGCTGAGGCAGAACACCTTTACTGGATCCACCAGGTAATCCAAATCCGCAGAAAATATCTATGGATATTAACTAGAATGAACTTCAACTGAGCACATTCCTCTGCTGAGGCAGAACGCCTTTACTAGATCGACCAGGTAATCCAAATCCGCAGAAAATATCTATGAATATTAACTAGAATGAAATTCAACTGAGCACATTCCTCCGCTGAGGCAGAACGCCTTTCCTGGATCCACCAGGTAATCAAATCCGCAGAAAATATCTATGAATATTAACTAGAATGAACTTCAACTTAGCACATTCCTCCGCTAAGGCAGAACGCCTTTACTGGATCCACCAGGTAATCCAAATCCGCAGAAAATATCTATGAATATTAACTAGAATGAACTTCAACTTAGCACATTCCTCCGCTAAGTCAGAACACCTTTACTGGATCCACCAGGTAATCAAATCCGCAGAAAATATCTATGAATATTAACTTGAATGAACTTCAACTGAGCACATTCCTCCGCTGAGGCAGAACGCCTTTACTGGATCGACCAGGTAATCCAAATCCGCAGAAAATATCTATGGATATTAACTAGAATGAACTTCAACTGAGCACATTCCTCCGCTGAGACAGAACGCCTTTACTGGATCCACCAGGTAATCAAATCCGCAGAACATATCTATGAATATTAACTAGAATGAACTTCAACTGAGCACATTCCTCCGCTGAGGCAGAACACCTTTACTGGATCCACCAGGTAATCCAAATCCGCAGAAAATATCTATGGATATTAACTAGAATGAACTTCAACTGAGCACATTCCTCCGCTGAGGCAGAACGCCTTTACTAGATCGACCAGGTAATCCAAATCCGCAGAAAATATCTATGAATATTAACTAGAATGAACTTCAACTGAGCACATTCCTCCGCTGAGGCAGAACGCCTTTACTGGATCCACCAGGTAATCCAAATCCGCAGAAAATATCTATGAATATTAACTAGAATGAACTTCAACTGAGCACATTCCTCCGCTGAGGCAGAACACCTTTACAGGATCCACCAGGTAATCCAAATCCGCAGAAAATATCTATGAATATTAACTAGAATGAACTTCAAATGAGCACATTCCTCCGCTAAGGAAGAACACCTTTACTGGATCCACCAGGTAATCCAAATCCGCAGAAAATATCTATGAATATTAACTTGAATGAACTTCAACTGAGCACATTCCTCCGCTGAGGCAGAACGCCTTTACTGGATCCACCAGGTAATCCAAATCCGCAGAAAATATCTATGAATATTAACTAGAATGAACTTCAACTGAGCACATTCCTCCGCTCAGGCAGAACGCCTTTACTGGATCCACCAGGTAATCAAATCCGCAGAAAATATCTATGAATATTAACTAGAATGAACTTCAACTGAGCACATTCCTCCGCTGAGGCAGAACGCCTTTACTGGATCCACCAGGTAATCCAAATCCGCAGAAAATATCTATGAATATTAACTAGAATGAACTTCAACTGAGCACATTCCTCCGCTCAGGCAGAACGCCTTTACTGGATCCACCAGGTAATCAAATCCGCAGAAAATATCTATGAATATTAACTAGAATGAACTTCAACTGAGCACATTCCTCCGCTGAGGCAGAACGCCTTTACTGGATCCACCAGGTAATCCAAATCCGCAGAAAATATCTATGAATATTAACTAGAATGAACTTCAACTGAGCACATTCCTCCGCTGAGGCAGAACGCCTTTACTGGATCCACCAGGTAATCCAAATCCGCAGAAAATATCTATGAATATTAACTAGAATGAACTTCAACTGAGCACATTCCTCCGCTCAGGCAGAACGCCTTTACTGGATCCACCAGGTAATCAAATCCGCAGAAAATATCTATGAATATTAACTAGAATGAACTTCAACTGAGCACATTCCTCCGCTGAGGCAGAACACCTTTACTGGATCCACCAGGTAATCCAAATCCGCAGAAAATAACTATGAATATTATTAGAATGAACTTCAACTCAGCACATTCCTCCGCTAAGGCAGAACACCTTTACTGGATCCACCAGGTAATCCAAATCCGCAGAAAATATCTATGAATATTAACTTGAATGAACTTCAACTGAGCACATTCCTCCGCTGAGGCAGAACGCCTTTACTGGATCCACCAGGTAAACCAAATCCGCAGAAAATATCTATGAATATTAACTAGAATGAACTTCAACTTAGCACATTCCTCCGCTGAGGCAGAACGACTTTACTGGATCCACCAGGTAATCAAATCCGCAGAAAATATCTATGAATATTAACTAGAATGAACTTCAACTGAGCACATTCCTCCGCTGAGGCAGAACGCCTTTACTGGATCCACCAGGTAATCCAAATCCGCAGAAAATATCTATGAATATTAACTAGAATGAACTTCAACTGAGCACATTCCTCCGCTGAGGCAGAACACCTTTACTGGATCCACCAGATAAACCAAATCCGCAGAAAATATCTATGAATATTAAATAGAATGAACTTCAACTGAGCACATTCCTCCGCTGAGGCAGAACACCTTTACTGGATCCACCAGGTTATCCAAATCCGCAGAAAATATCTATGAATATTAACTAGAATAAAACTTCAACTGAGCACATTCCTCCGCTGAGGCAGAACACCTTTACTGGATCCACCAGGTAATCCAAATCCGCAGAAAATATCTATGAATATTAACTTGAATGAACTTCAACTGAGCACATTCCTCCGCTGAGGCAGAACGCCTTTACTGGATCCACCAGGTAATCCAAATCCGCAGAAAATATCTATGAATATTAACTAGAATGAACTTCAACTGAGCACATTCCTCCGCTGAGGCAGAACGCCTTTACTGGATCCACCAGGTAATCCAAATCCGCAGAAAATATCTATGAATATTAACTAGAATGAACTTCAACTGAGCACATTCCTCCGCTGAGGCAGAACACCTTTACTGGATCCACCAGATAAACCAAATCCGCAGAAAATATCTATGAATATTAACTAGAATGAACTTCAACTGAGCACATTCCTCCGCTGAGGCAGAACACCTTTACTGGATCCACCAGGTTATCCAAATCCGCAGAAAATATCTATGAATATTAACTAGAATAAAACTTCAACTGAGCACATTCCTCCGCTGAGGCAGAACACCTTTACTGGATCCACCAGGTAATCCAAATCCGCAGAAAATATCTATGAATATTAACTTGAATGAACTTCAACTGAGCACATTCCTCCGCTGAGGCAGAACGCCTTTACTGGATCCACCAGGTAATCCAAATCCGCAGAAAATATCTATGAATATTAACTAGAATGAACTTCAACTGAGCACATTCCTCCGCTGAGGCAGAACGCCTTTACTGGATCCACCAGGTAATCAAATCCGCAGAAAATATCTATGAATATTAACTAGAATGAACTTCAACTGAGCACATTCCTCCGCTGAGGCAGAACGCCTTTACTGGATCCACCAGATAAACCAAATCCGCAGAAAATATCAATGGATATTAACTAGAATGAACTTCAACTGAGCACATTCCTCCGCTGAGACAGAACGCCTTTACTGGATCCACCAGGTAATCAAATCCGCAGAACATATCTATGAATATCAACTAGAATGAACTTCAACTGAGCACATTCCTCCGCTGAGGCAGAACACCTTTACTGGATCCACCAGGTAATCCAAATCCGCAGAAAATATCTATGGATATTAACTAGAATGAACTTCAACTGAGCACATTCCTCTGCTGAGGCAGAACGCCTTTACTAGATCGACCAGGTAATCCAAATCCGCAGAAAATATCTATGAATATTAACTAGAATGAAATTCAACTGAGCACATTCCTCCGCTGAGGCAGAACGCCTTTCCTGGATCCACCAGGTAATCAAATCCGCAGAAAATATCTATGAATATTAACTAGAATGAACTTCAACTTAGCACATTCCTCCGCTAAGGCAGAACGCCTTTACTGGATCCACCAGGTAATCCAAATCCGCAGAAAATATCTATGAATATTAACTAGAATGAACTTCAACTTAGCACATTCCTCCGCTAAGTCAGAACACCTTTACTGGATCCACCAGGTAATCAAATCCGCAGAAAATATCTATGAATATTAACTTGAATGAACTTCAACTGAGCACATTCCTCCGCTGAGGCAGAACGCCTTTACTGGATCGACCAGGTAATCCAAATCCGCAGAAAATATCTATGGATATTAACTAGAATGAACTTCAACTGAGCACATTCCTCCGCTGAGACAGAACGCCTTTACTGGATCCACCAGGTAATCAAATCCGCAGAACATATCTATGAATATTAACTAGAATGAACTTCAACTGAGCACATTCCTCCGCTGAGGCAGAACACCTTTACTGGATCCACCAGGTAATCCAAATCCGCAGAAAATATCTATGGATATTAACTAGAATGAACTTCAACTGAGCACATTCCTCCGCTGAGGCAGAACGCCTTTACTAGATCGACCAGGTAATCCAAATCCGCAGAAAATATCTATGAATATTAACTAGAATGAACTTCAACTGAGCACATTCCTCCGCTGAGGCAGAACGCCTTTACTGGATCCACCAGGTAATCCAAATCCGCAGAAAATATCTATGAATATTAACTAGAATGAACTTCAACTGAGCACATTCCTCCGCTGAGGCAGAACACCTTTACAGGATCCACCAGGTAATCCAAATCCGCAGAAAATATCTATGAATATTAACTAGAATGAACTTCAAATGAGCACATTCCTCCGCTAAGGAAGAACACCTTTACTGGATCCACCAGGTAATCCAAATCCGCAGAAAATATCTATGAATATTAACTTGAATGAACTTCAACTGAGCACATTCCTCCGCTGAGGCAGAACGCCTTTACTGGATCCACCAGGTAATCCAAATCCGCAGAAAATATCTATGAATATTAACTAGAATGAACTTCAACTGAGCACATTCCTCCGCTCAGGCAGAACGCCTTTACTGGATCCACCAGGTAATCAAATCCGCAGAAAATATCTATGAATATTAACTAGAATGAACTTCAACTGAGCACATTCCTCCGCTGAGGCAGAACGCCTTTACTGGATCCACCAGGTAATCCAAATCCGCAGAAAATATCTATGAATATTAACTAGAATGAACTTCAACTGAGCACATTCCTCCGCTCAGGCAGAACGCCTTTACTGGATCCACCAGGTAATCAAATCCGCAGAAAATATCTATGAATATTAACTAGAATGAACTTCAACTGAGCACATTCCTCCGCTGAGGCAGAACGCCTTTACTGGATCCACCAGGTAATCCAAATCCGCAGAAAATATCTATGAATATTAACTAGAATGAACTTCAACTGAGCACATTCCTCCGCTGAGGCAGAACGCCTTTACTGGATCCACCAGGTAATCCAAATCCGCAGAAAATATCTATGAATATTAACTAGAATGAACTTCAACTGAGCACATTCCTCCGCTCAGGCAGAACGCCTTTACTGGATCCACCAGGTAATCAAATCCGCAGAAAATATCTATGAATATTAACTAGAATGAACTTCAACTGAGCACATTCCTCCGCTGAGGCAGAACACCTTTACTGGATCCACCAGGTAATCCAAATCCGCAGAAAATAACTATGAATATTATTAGAATGAACTTCAACTCAGCACATTCCTCCGCTAAGGCAGAACACCTTTACTGGATCCACCAGGTAATCCAAATCCGCAGAAAATATCTATGAATATTAACTTGAATGAACTTCAACTGAGCACATTCCTCCGCTGAGGCAGAACGCCTTTACTGGATCCACCAGGTAAACCAAATCCGCAGAAAATATCTATGAATATTAACTAGAATGAACTTCAACTTAGCACATTCCTCCGCTGAGGCAGAACGACTTTACTGGATCCACCAGGTAATCAAATCCGCAGAAAATATCTATGAATATTAACTAGAATGAACTTCAACTGAGCACATTCCTCCGCTGAGGCAGAACGCCTTTACTGGATCCACCAGGTAATCCAAATCCGCAGAAAATATCTATGAATATTAACTAGAATGAACTTCAACTGAGCACATTCCTCCGCTGAGGCAGAACACCTTTACTGGATCCACCAGATAAACCAAATCCGCAGAAAATATCTATGAATATTAAATAGAATGAACTTCAACTGAGCACATTCCTCCGCTGAGGCAGAACACCTTTACTGGATCCACCAGGTTATCCAAATCCGCAGAAAATATCTATGAATATTAACTAGAATAAAACTTCAACTGAGCACATTCCTCCGCTGAGGCAGAACACCTTTACTGGATCCACCAGGTAATCCAAATCCGCAGAAAATATCTATGAATATTAACTTGAATGAACTTCAACTGAGCACATTCCTCCGCTGAGGCAGAACGCCTTTACTGGATCCACCAGGTAATCCAAATCCGCAGAAAATATCTATGAATATTAACTAGAATGAACTTCAACTGAGCACATTCCTCCGCTGAGGCAGAACGCCTTTACTGGATCCACCAGGTAATCAAATCCGCAGAAAATATCTATGAATATTAACTAGAATGAACTTCAACTGAGCACATTCCTCCGCTGAGGCAGAACGCCTTTACTGGATCCACCAGATAAACCAAATCCGCAGAAAATATCAATGGATATTAACTAGAATGAACTTCAACTGAGCACATTCCTCCGCTGAGACAGAACGCCTTTACTGGATCCACAAGGTAATCAAATCCGCAGAACATATCTATGAATATCAACTAGAATGAACTTCAACTGAGCACATTCCTCCGCTGAGGCAGAACACCTTTACTGGATCCACCAGGTAATCCAAATCCGCAGAAAATATCTATGGATATTAACTAGAATGAACTTCAACTGAGCACATTCCTCTGCTGAGGCAGAACGCCTTTACTAGATCGACCAGGTAATCCAAATCCGCAGAAAATATCTATGAATATTAACTAGAATGAAATTCAACTGAGCACATTCCTCCGCTGAGGCAGAACGCCTTTCCTGGATCCACCAGGTAATCAAATCCGCAGAAAATATCTATGAATATTAACTAGAATGAACTTCAACTTAGCACATTCCTCCGCTAAGGCAGAACGCCTTTACTGGATCCACCAGGTAATCCAAATCCGCAGAAAATATCTATGGATATTAACTAGAATGAACTTCAACTTAGCACATTCCTCCGCTGAGGCAGAACGCCTTTACTGGATCCACCAGGTAATCCAAATCCGCAGAAAATATCTATGAATATTAACTAGAATGAACTTCAACTGAGCACATTCCTCCGCTGAGGCAGAACGCCTTTACTGGATCCACCAGGTAATCCAAATCCGCAGAAAATATCTATGAATATTAACTAGAATGAACTTCAACTGAGCACATTGCTCCGCTGAGGCAGAACACCTTTACAGGATCCACCAGGTAATCCAAATCCGCAGAAAATATCTATGAATATTAACTAGAATGAACTTCAAATGAGCACATTCCTCCGCTAAGGAAGAACACCTTTACTGGATCCACCAGGTAATCCAAATCCGCAGAAAATATCTATGAATATTAACTTGAATGAACTTCATCTGAGCACATTCCTCCGCTGAGGCAGAACGCCTTTACTGGATCCACCAGGTAATCCAAATCCGCAGAAAATATCTATGAATATTAACTAGAATGAACTTCAACTGAGCACATTCCTCCGCTAAGGCAGAACTCCTTTACTGGATCCACCAGGTAATCCAAATGCGCAATAAATATCTATGAATATTAACTAGAATGAACTTCAACTGAGCACATTCCTCCGCTGAGGCAGAACGCCTTTACTGGATCCACCAGGTAATCCAAATCCGCAGAAAATATCTATGAATATTAACTAGAATGAACTTCAACTGAGCACATTCCTCCGCTGAGGCAGAACACCTTTACAGGATCCACCAGGTAATCCAAATCCGCAGAAAATATCTATGAATATTAACTAGAATGAACTTCAAATGAGCACATTCCTCCGCTAAGGAAGAACACCTTTACTGGATCCACCAGGTAATCCAAATCCGCAGAAAATATCTATGAATATTAACTTGAATGAACTTCAACTGAGCACATTCCTCCGCTGAGGCAGAACGCCTTTACTGGATCCACCAGGTAATCCAAATCCGCAGAAAATATCTATGAATATTAACTAGAATGAACTTCAACTGAGCACATTCCTCCGCTGAGGCAGAACGCCTTTACTGGATCCACCAGGTAATCAAATCCGCAGAAAATATCTATGAATATTAACTAGAATGAACTTCAACTGAGCACATTCCTCCGCTGAGGCAGAACGCCTTTACTGGATCCACCAGGTAATCCAAATCCGCAGAAAATATCTATGAATATTAACTAGAATGAACTTCAACTGAGCACATTCCTCCGCTCAGGCAGAACGCCTTTACTGGATCCACCAGGTAATCAAATCCGCAGAAAATATCTATGAATATTAACTAGAATGAACTTCAACTGAGCACATTCCTCCGCTGAGGCAGAACACCTTTACTGGATCCACCAGGTAATCCAAATCCGCAGAAAATATCTATGAATATTATTAGAATGAACTTCAACTCAGCACATTCCTCCGCTAAGGCAGAACACCTTTACTGGATCCACCAGGTAATCCAAATCCGCAGAAAATATCTATGAATATTAACTTGAATGAACTTCAACTGAGCACATTCCTCCGCTGAGGCAGAACGCCTTTACTGGATCCACCAGGTAATCCAAATCCGCAGAAAATATCTATGAATATTAACTAGAATGAACTTCAACTGCGCACATTCCTCCGCTGAGGCAGAACGCCTTTACTGGATCCACCAGGTAATCAAATCCGCAGAAAATATCTAGGAATATTAACTAGAATGAACTTCAACTTAGCACATTCCTCCGCTGAGGCAGAACGCCTTTACTGGATCCACCAGGTAAACCAAATCCGCAGAAAATATCTATGAATATTAACTAGAATGAACTTCAACTTAGCACATTCCTCCGCTGAGGCAGAACGACTTTACTGGATCCACCAGGTAATCAAATCCGCAGAAAATATCTATGAATATTAACTAGAATGAACTTCAACTGAGCACATTCCTCCGCTGAGGCAGAACGCCTTTACTGGATCCACCAGGTAATCCAAATCCGCAGAAAATATCTATGAATATTAACTAGAATGAACTTCAACTGAGCACATTCCTCCGCTGAGGCAGAACACCTTTACTGGATCCACCAGATAAACCAAATCCGCAGAAAATATCTATGAATATTAACTAGAATGAACTTCAACTGAGCACATTCCTCCGCTGAGGCAGAACACCTTTACTGGATCCACCAGGTTATCCAAATCCGCAGAAAATATCTATGAATATTAACTAGAATAAAACTTCAACTGAGCACATTCCTCCGCTGAGGCAGAACACCTTTACTGGATCCACCAGGTAATCCAAATCCGCAGAAAATATCTATGAATATTAACTTGAATGAACTTCAACTGAGCACATTCCTCCGCTGAGGCAGAACGCCTTTACTGGATCCACCAGGTAATCCAAATCCGCAGAAAATATCTATGAATATTAACTAGAATGAACTTCAACTGAGCACATTCCTCCGCTGAGGCAGAACGCCTTTACTGGATCCACCAGGTAATCAAATCCGCAGAAAATATCTATGAATATTAACTAGAATGAACTTCAACTGAGCACATTCCTCCGCTGAGGCAGAACGCCTTTACTGGATCCACCAGATAAACCAAATCCGCAGAAAATATCAATGGATATTAACTAGAATGAACTTCAACTGAGCACATTCCTCCGCTGAGACAGAACGCCTTTACTGGATCCACCAGGTAATCAAATCCGCAGAACATATCTATGAATATCAACTAGAATGAACTTCAACTGAGCACATTCCTCCGCTGAGGCAGAACACCTTTACTGGATCCACCAGGTAATCCAAATCCGCAGAAAATATCTATGGATATTAACTAGAATGAACTTCAACTGAGCACATTCCTCTGCTGAGGCAGAACGCCTTTACTAGATCGACCAGGTAATCCAAATCCGCAGAAAATATCTATGAATATTAACTAGAATGAAATTCAACTGAGCACATTCCTCCGCTGAGGCAGAACGCCTTTCCTGGATCCACCAGGTAATCAAATCCGCAGAAAATATCTATGAATATTAACTAGAATGAACTTCAACTTAGCACATTCCTCCGCTAAGGCAGAACGCCTTTACTGGATCCACCAGGTAATCCAAATCCGCAGAAAATATCTATGAATATTAACTAGAATGAACTTCAACTTAGCACATTCCTCCGCTAAGTCAGAACACCTTTACTGGATCCACCAGGTAATCAAATCCGCAGAAAATATCTATGAATATTAACTTGAATGAACTTCAACTGAGCACATTCCTCCGCTGAGGCAGAACGCCTTTACTGGATCGACCAGGTAATCCAAATCCGCAGAAAATATCTATGGATATTAACTAGAATGAACTTCAACTGAGCACATTCCTCCGCTGAGACAGAACGCCTTTACTGGATCCACCAGGTAATCAAATCCGCAGAACATATCTATGAATATTAACTAGAATGAACTTCAACTGAGCACATTCCTCCGCTGAGGCAGAACACCTTTACTGGATCCACCAGGTAATCCAAATCCGCAGAAAATATCTATGGATATTAACTAGAATGAACTTCAACTGAGCACATTCCTCCGCTGAGGCAGAACGCCTTTACTAGATCGACCAGGTAATCCAAATCCGCAGAAAATATCTATGAATATTAACTAGAATGAACTTCAACTGAGCACATTCCTCCGCTGAGGCAGAACGCCTTTACTGGATCCACCAGGTAATCCAAATCCGCAGAAAATATCTATGAATATTAACTAGAATGAACTTCAACTGAGCACATTCCTCCGCTGAGGCAGAACACCTTTACAGGATCCACCAGGTAATCCAAATCCGCAGAAAATATCTATGAATATTAACTAGAATGAACTTCAAATGAGCACATTCCTCCGCTAAGGAAGAACACCTTTACTGGATCCACCAGGTAATCCAAATCCGCAGAAAATATCTATGAATATTAACTTGAATGAACTTCAACTGAGCACATTCCTCCGCTGAGGCAGAACGCCTTTACTGGATCCACCAGGTAATCCAAATCCGCAGAAAATATCTATGAATATTAACTAGAATGAACTTCAACTGAGCACATTCCTCCGCTCAGGCAGAACGCCTTTACTGGATCCACCAGGTAATCAAATCCGCAGAAAATATCTATGAATATTAACTAGAATGAACTTCAACTGAGCACATTCCTCCGCTGAGGCAGAACGCCTTTACTGGATCCACCAGGTAATCCAAATCCGCAGAAAATATCTATGAATATTAACTAGAATGAACTTCAACTGAGCACATTCCTCCGCTCAGGCAGAACGCCTTTACTGGATCCACCAGGTAATCAAATCCGCAGAAAATATCTATGAATATTAACTAGAATGAACTTCAACTGAGCACATTCCTCCGCTGAGGCAGAACGCCTTTACTGGATCCACCAGGTAATCCAAATCCGCAGAAAATATCTATGAATATTAACTAGAATGAACTTCAACTGAGCACATTCCTCCGCTGAGGCAGAACGCCTTTACTGGATCCACCAGGTAATCCAAATCCGCAGAAAATATCTATGAATATTAACTAGAATGAACTTCAACTGAGCACATTCCTCCGCTCAGGCAGAACGCCTTTACTGGATCCACCAGGTAATCAAATCCGCAGAAAATATCTATGAATATTAACTAGAATGAACTTCAACTGAGCACATTCCTCCGCTGAGGCAGAACACCTTTACTGGATCCACCAGGTAATCCAAATCCGCAGAAAATAACTATGAATATTATTAGAATGAACTTCAACTCAGCACATTCCTCCGCTAAGGCAGAACACCTTTACTGGATCCACCAGGTAATCCAAATCCGCAGAAAATATCTATGAATATTAACTTGAATGAACTTCAACTGAGCACATTCCTCCGCTGAGGCAGAACGCCTTTACTGGATCCACCAGGTAAACCAAATCCGCAGAAAATATCTATGAATATTAACTAGAATGAACTTCAACTTAGCACATTCCTCCGCTGAGGCAGAACGACTTTACTGGATCCACCAGGTAATCAAATCCGCAGAAAATATCTATGAATATTAACTAGAATGAACTTCAACTGAGCACATTCCTCCGCTGAGGCAGAACGCCTTTACTGGATCCACCAGGTAATCCAAATCCGCAGAAAATATCTATGAATATTAACTAGAATGAACTTCAACTGAGCACATTCCTCCGCTGAGGCAGAACACCTTTACTGGATCCACCAGATAAACCAAATCCGCAGAAAATATCTATGAATATTAAATAGAATGAACTTCAACTGAGCACATTCCTCCGCTGAGGCAGAACACCTTTACTGGATCCACCAGGTTATCCAAATCCGCAGAAAATATCTATGAATATTAACTAGAATAAAACTTCAACTGAGCACATTCCTCCGCTGAGGCAGAACACCTTTACTGGATCCACCAGGTAATCCAAATCCGCAGAAAATATCTATGAATATTAACTTGAATGAACTTCAACTGAGCACATTCCTCCGCTGAGGCAGAACGCCTTTACTGGATCCACCAGGTAATCCAAATCCGCAGAAAATATCTATGAATATTAACTAGAATGAACTTCAACTGAGCACATTCCTCCGCTGAGGCAGAACGCCTTTACTGGATCCACCAGGTAATCAAATCCGCAGAAAATATCTATGAATATTAACTAGAATGAACTTCAACTGAGCACATTCCTCCGCTGAGGCAGAACGCCTTTACTGGATCCACCAGATAAACCAAATCCGCAGAAAATATCAATGGATATTAACTAGAATGAACTTCAACTGAGCACATTCCTCCGCTGAGACAGAACGCCTTTACTGGATCCACAAGGTAATCAAATCCGCAGAACATATCTATGAATATCAACTAGAATGAACTTCAACTGAGCACATTCCTCCGCTGAGGCAGAACACCTTTACTGGATCCACCAGGTAATCCAAATCCGCAGAAAATATCTATGGATATTAACTAGAATGAACTTCAACTGAGCACATTCCTCTGCTGAGGCAGAACGCCTTTACTAGATCGACCAGGTAATCCAAATCCGCAGAAAATATCTATGAATATTAACTAGAATGAAATTCAACTGAGCACATTCCTCCGCTGAGGCAGAACGCCTTTCCTGGATCCACCAGGTAATCAAATCCGCAGAAAATATCTATGAATATTAACTAGAATGAACTTCAACTTAGCACATTCCTCCGCTAAGGCAGAACGCCTTTACTGGATCCACCAGGTAATCCAAATCCGCAGAAAATATCTATGGATATTAACTAGAATGAACTTCAACTTAGCACATTCCTCCGCTGAGGCAGAACGCCTTTACTGGATCCACCAGGTAATCCAAATCCGCAGAAAATATCTATGAATATTAACTAGAATGAACTTCAACTGAGCACATTCCTCCGCTGAGGCAGAACGCCTTTACTGGATCCACCAGGTAATCCAAATCCGCAGAAAATATCTATGAATATTAACTAGAATGAACTTCAACTGAGCACATTGCTCCGCTGAGGCAGAACACCTTTACAGGATCCACCAGGTAATCCAAATCCGCAGAAAATATCTATGAATATTAACTAGAATGAACTTCAAATGAGCATATTCCTCCGCTAAGGAAGAACACCTTTACTGGATCCACCAGGTAATCCAAATCCGCAGAAAATATCTATGAATATTAACTTGAATGAACTTCAACTGAGCACATTCCTCCGCTGAGGCAGAACGCCTTTACTGGATCCACCAGGTAATCCAAATCCGCAGAAAATATCTATGAATATTAACTAGAATGAACTTCAACTGAGCACATTCCTCCGCTGAGGCAGAACGCCTTTACTGGATCCACCAGGTAATCAAATCCGCAGAAAATATCTATGAATATTAACTAGAATGAACTTCAACTGAGCACATTCCTCCGCTGAGGCAGAACGCCTTTACTGGATCCACCAGGTAATCCAAATCCGCAGAAAATATCTATGAATATTAACTAGAATGAACTTCAACTGAGCACATTCCTCCGCTCAGGCAGAACGCCTTTACTGGATCCACCAGGTAATCAAATCCGCAGAAAATATCTATGAATATTAACTAGAATGAACTTCAACTGAGCACATTCCTCCGCTGAGGCAGAACACCTTTACTGGATCCACCAGGTAATCCAAATCCGCAGAAAATATCTATGAATATTATTAGAATGAACTTCAACTCAGCACATTCCTCCGCTAAGGCAGAACACCTTTACTGGATCCACCAGGTAATCCAAATCCGCAGAAAATATCTATGAATATTAACTTGAATGAACTTCAACTGAGCACATTCCTCCGCTGAGGCAGAACGCCTTTACTGGATCCACCAGGTAATCCAAATCCGCAGAAAATATCTATGAATATTAACTAGAATGAACTTCAACTGCGCACATTCCTCCGCTGAGGCAGAACGCCTTTACTGGATCCACCAGGTAATCAAATCCGCAGAAAATATCTAGGAATATTAACTAGAATGAACTTCAACTTAGCACATTCCTCCGCTGAGGCAGAACGCCTTTACTGGATCCACCAGGTAAACCAAATCCGCAGAAAATATCTATGAATATTAACTAGAATGAACTTCAACTTAGCACATTCCTCCGCTGAGGCAGAACGACTTTACTGGATCCACCAGGTAATCAAATCCGCAGAAAATATCTATGAATATTAACTAGAATGAACTTCAACTGAGCACATTCCTCCGCTGAGGCAGAACGCCTTTACTGGATCCACCAGGTAATCCAAATCCGCAGAAAATATCTATGAATATTAACTAGAATGAACTTCAACTGAGCACATTCCTCCGCTGAGGCAGAACACCTTTACTGGATCCACCAGATAAACCAAATCCGCAGAAAATATCTATGAATATTAACTAGAATGAACTTCAACTGAGCACTTTCCTCCGCTGAGGCAGAACGCCTTTACTGGATCCACCAGATAAACCAAATCCGCAGAAAATATCAATGGATATTAACTAGAATGAACTTCAACTGAGCACATTCCTCCGCTGAGACAGAACGCCTTTACTGGATCCACAAGGTAATCAAATCCGCAGAACATATCTATGAATATCAACTAGAATGAACTTCAACTGAGCACATTCCTCCGCTGAGGCAGAACACCTTTACTGGATCCACCAGGTAATCCAAATCCGCAGAAAATATCTATGGATATTAACTAGAATGAACTTCAACTGAGCACATTCCTCTGCTGAGGCAGAACGCCTTTACTAGATCGACCAGGTAATCCAAATCCGCAGAAAATATCTATGAATATTAACTAGAATGAAATTCAACTGAGCACATTCCTCCGCTGAGGCAGAACGCCTTTCCTGGATCCACCAGGTAATCAAATCCGCAGAAAATATCTATGAATATTAACTAGAATGAACTTCAACTTAGCACATTCCTCCGCTAAGGCAGAACGCCTTTACTGGATCCACCAGGTAATCCAAATCCGCAGAAAATATCTATGGATATTAACTAGAATGAACTTCAACTTAGCACATTCCTCCGCTGAGGCAGAACGCCTTTACTGGATCCACCAGGTAATCCAAATCCGCAGAAAATATCTATGAATATTAACTAGAATGAACTTCAACTGAGCACATTCCTCCGCTGAGGCAGAACGCCTTTACTGGATCCACCAGGTAATCCAAATCCGCAGAAAATATCTATGAATATTAACTAGAATGAACTTCAACTGAGCACATTGCTCCGCTGAGGCAGAACACCTTTACAGGATCCACCAGGTAATCCAAATCCGCAGAAAATATCTATGAATATTAACTAGAATGAACTTCAAATGAGCACATTCCTCCGCTAAGGAAGAACACCTTTACTGGATCCACCAGGTAATCCAAATCCGCAGAAAATATCTATGAATATTAACTTGAATGAACTTCAACTGAGCACATTCCTCCGCTGAGGCAGAACGCCTTTACTGGATCCACCAGGTAATCCAAATCCGCAGAAAATATCTATGAATATTAACTAGAATGAACTTCAACTGAGCACATTCCTCCGCTGAGGCAGAACGCCTTTACTGGATCCACCAGGTAATCAAATCCGCAGAAAATATCTATGAATATTAACTAGAATGAACTTCAACTGAGCACATTCCTCCGCTGAGGCAGAACGCCTTTACTGGATCCACCAGGTAATCCAAATCCGCAGAAAATATCTATGAATATTAACTAGAATGAACTTCAACTGAGCACATTCCTCCGCTCAGGCAGAACGCCTTTACTGGATCCACCAGGTAATCAAATCCGCAGAAAATATCTATGAATATTAACTAGAATGAACTTCAACTGAGCACATTCCTCCGCTGAGGCAGAACACCTTTACTGGATCCACCAGGTAATCCAAATCCGCAGAAAATATCTATGAATATTATTAGAATGAACTTCAACTCAGCACATTCCTCCGCTAAGGCAGAACACCTTTACTGGATCCACCAGGTAATCCAAATCCGCAGAAAATATCTATGAATATTAACTTGAATGAACTTCAACTGAGCACATTCCTCCGCTGAGGCAGAACGCCTTTACTGGATCCACCAGGTAATCCAAATCCGCAGAAAATATCTATGAATATTAACTAGAATGAACTTCAACTGCGCACATTCCTCCGCTGAGGCAGAACGCCTTTACTGGATCCACCAGGTAATCAAATCCGCAGAAAATATCTATGAATATTAACTAGAATGAACTTCAACTTAGCACATTCCTCCGCTGAGGCAGAACGCCTTTACTGGATCCACCAGGTAATCAAATCCGCAGAAAATATCTATGAATATTAACTAGAATGAACTTCAACTGAGCACATTCCTCCGCTGAGGCAGAACGCCTTTACTGGATCCACCAGGTAATCCAAATCCGCAGAAAATATCTATGAATATTAACTAGAATGAACTTCAACTGAGCACATTCCTCCGCTGAGGCAGAACACCTTTACTGGATCCCCCAGATAAACCAAATCCGCAGAAAATATCTATGAATATTAACTAGAATGAACTTCAACTGAGCACATTCCTCCGCTGAGGCAGAACACCTTTACTGGATCCACCAGGTTATCCAAATCCGCAGAAAATATCTATGAATATTAACTAGAATAAAACTTCAACTGAGCACATTCCTCCGCTCAGGCAGAACACCTTTACTGGATCCACCAGGTAATCCAAATCCGCAGAAAATATCTATGAATATTAACTTGAATGAACTTCAACTGAGCACATTCCTCCGCTGAGGCAGAACGCCTTTACTGGATCCACCAGGTAATCCAAATCCGCAGAAAATATCTATGAATATTAACTAGAATGAACTTCAACTGAGCACATTCCTCCGCTGAGGCAGAACGCCTTTACTGGATCCACCAGGTAATCAAATCCGCAGAAAATATCTATGAATATTAACTAGAATGAACTTCAACTGAGCACATTCCTCCGCTGAGGCAGAACGCCTTTACTGGATCCACCAGATAAACCAAATCCGCAGAAAATATCAATGGATATTAACTAGAATGAACTTCAACTGAGCACATTCCTCCGCTGAAACAGAACGCCTTTACTGGATCCACCAGGTAATCAAATCCGCAGAAAATATCTATGAATATTAACTAGAATGAACTTCAACTGAGCACATTCCTCCGCTGAGGCAGAACGCCTTTCCTGGATCCACCAGGTAATCAAATCCGCAGAAAATATCTATGAATATTAACTAGAATGAACTTCAACTTAGCACATTCCTCCGCTAAGGCAGAACGCCTTTACTGGATCCACCAGGTAATCCAAATCCGCAGAAAATATCTATGAATATTAACTAGAATGAACTTCAACTTAGCACATTCCTCCGCTAAGTCAGAACACCTTTACTGGATCCACCAGGTAATCAAATCCGCAGAAAATATCTATGAATATTAACTTGAATGAACTTCAACTGAGCACATTCCTCCGCTGAGGCAGAACGCCTTTACTGGATCCACCAGGTAATCCAAATCCGCAGAAAATATCTATGGATATTAACTAGAATGAACTTCAACTGAGCACATTCCTCCGCTGAGGCAGAACGCCTTTACTGGATCCACCAGGTAATCTAAATCCGCAGAAAATATCTATGAATATTAACTAGAATGAACTTCAACTGAGCACATTCCTCCGCTGAGGCAGAACACCTTTACTCGGGTCACCAGATAAACCAAATCCGCAGAAAATATCTATGAATATTAACTAGAATGAACTTCAACTGAGCACATTCCTCCGCTGAGGCAGAACGCCTTTACTGGATCCACCAGGTAATCCAAATCCGCAGAAAATATCTATGAATATTAACTAGAATGAACTTCAACTGAGCACATTCCTCCGCTGAGGCAGAACACCTTTACTGGATCCACCAGGTAATCCAAATCCGCAGAAAATATCTATGAATATTAACTTGAATGAACTTCAACTGAGCACATTCCTCCGCTGAGGCAGAACGCCTTTACTTGATCCACCAGGTAATCCAAATCCGCAGAAAATATCTATGAATATTAATTAGAATGAACTTCAACTGAGCACATTCCTCCGCCTTTACTGGATCCACCAGGTAATCAAATCCGCAGAAAATATCTATGAATATTAACTAGAATGAACTTCAACTGAGCACATTCCTTCGCTGAGGCAGAACGCCTTTACTGGATCCACCAGATAAACCAAATCCGCAGAAAATATCTATGGATATTAACTAGAATGAACTTCAACTGAGCACATTCCTCCGCTGAGACAGAACGCCTTTACTGGATCCACCAGGTAATCAAATCCGCAGAACATATCTATGAATATTAACTAGAATGAACTTCAACTGAGCACATTCCTCCGCTGAGGCAGAACACCTTTACTGGATCCACCAGGTAATCCAAATCCGCAGAAAATATCTATGGATATTAACTAGAATGAACTTCAACTGAGCACATTCCTCCGCTGAGGCAGAACGCCTTTACTAGATCGACCAGGTAATCCAAATCCGCAGAAAATATCTATGAATATTAACTTGAATGAACTTCAACTGAGCACATTCCTCCGCTGAGGCAGAACGCCTTTACTGGATCCACCAGGTAATCCAAATCCGCAGAAAATATCTATGAATATTAACTAGAATGAACTTCAACTGAGCACATTCCTCCGCTGAGGCAGAACACCTTTACAGGATCCACCAGGTAATCCAAATCCGCAGAAAATATCTATGAATATTAACTAGAATGAACTTCAAATGAGCACATTCCTCCGCTAAGGAAGAACACCTTTACTGGATCCACCAGGTAATCCAAATCCGCAGAAAATATCTATGAATATTAACTTGAATGAACTTCAACTGAGCACATTCCTCCGCTGAGGCAGAACGCCTTTACTGGATCCACCAGGTAATCCAAATCCGCAGAAAATATCTATGAATATTAACTAGAATGAACTTCAACTGAGCACATTCCTCCGCTCAGGCAGAACGCCTTTACTGGATCCACCAGGTAATCAAATCCGCAGAAAATCTCTATGAATATTAACTAGAATGAACTTCAACTGAGCACATTCCTCCGCTGAGGCAGAACGCCTTTACTGGATCCACCAGATAAACCAAATCCGCAGAAAATATCTATGAATATTAACTAGAATGAACTTCAACTGAGCACATTCCTCCGCTAAGGAAGAACACCTTTACTGGATCCACCAGGTAATCCAAATCCGCAGAAAATATCTATGAATATTAACTTGAATGAACTTCAACTGAGCACATTCCTCCGCTGAGGCAGAACGCCTTTACTGGATCCACCAGGTAATCCAAATCCGCAGAAAATATCTATGAATATTAACTAGAATGAACTTCAACTGAGCACATTCCTCCGCTGAGGCAGAACGCCTTTACTGGATCCACCAGGTAATCAAATCCGCAGAAAATATCTATGAATATTAACTAGAATGAACTTCAACTGAGCACATTCCTCCGCTGAGGCAGAACGCCTTTACTGGATCCACCAGGTAATCCAAATCCGCAGAAAATATCTATGAATATTAACTAGAATGAACTTCAACTGAGCACATTCCTCCGCTCAGGCAGAACGCCTTTACTGGATCCACCAGGTAATCAAATCCGCAGAAAATATCTATGAATATTAACTAGAATGAACTTCAACTGAGCACATTCCTCCGCTGAGGCAGAACACCTTTACTGGATCCACCAGGTAATCCAAATCCGCAGAAAATATCTATGAATATTATTAGAATGAACTTCAACTCAGCACATTCCTCCGCTAAGGCAGAACACCTTTACTGGATCCACCAGGTAATCCAAATCCGCAGAAAATATCTATGAATATTAACTTGAATGAACTTCAACTGAGCACATTCCTCCGCTGAGGCAGAACGCCTTTACTGGATCCACCAGGTAATCCAAATCCGCAGAAAATATCTATGAATATTAACTAGAATGAACTTCAACTGCGCACATTCCTCCGCTGAGGCAGAACGCCTTTACTGGATCCACCAGGTAATCAAATCCGCAGAAAATATCTAGGAATATTAACTAGAATGAACTTCAACTTAGCACATTCCTCCGCTGAGGCAGAACGCCTTTACTGGATCCACCAGGTAAACCAAATCCGCAGAAAATATCTATGAATATTAACTAGAATGAACTTCAACTGAGCACATTCCTCCGCTGAGGCAGAACGACTTTACTGGATCCACCAGGTAATCAAATCCGCAGAAAATATCTATGAATATTAACTAGAATGAACTTCAACTGAGCACATTCCTCCGCTGAGGCAGAACGCCTTTACTGGATCCACCAGGTAATCCAAATCCGCAGAAAATATCTATGAATATTAACTAGAATGAACTTCAACTGAGCACATTCCTCCGCTGAGGCAGAACACCTTTACTGGATCCACCAGATAAACCAAATCCGCAGAAAATATCTATGAATATTAACTAGAATGAACTTCAACTGAGCACATTCCTCCGCTGAGGCAGAACACCTTTACTGGATCCACCAGGTTATCCAAATCCGCAGAAAATATCTATGAATATTAACTAGAATAAAACTTCAACTGAGCACATTCCTCCGCTGAGGCAGAACACCTTTACTGGATCCACCAGGTAATCCAAATCCGCAGAAAATATCTATGAATATTAACTTGAATGAACTTCAACTGAGCACATTCCTCCGCTGAGGCAGAACGCCTTTACTGGATCCACCAGGTAATCCAAATCCGCAGAAAATATCTATGAATATTAACTAGAATGAACTTCAACTGAGCACATTCCTCCGCTGAGGCAGAACGCCTTTACTGGATCCACCAGGTAATCAAATCCGCAGAAAATATCTATGAATATTAACTAGAATGAACTTCAACTGAGCACCTTCCTCCGCTGAGGCAGAACGCCTTTACTGGATCCACCAGATAAACCAAATCCGCAGAAAATATCAATGGATATTAACTTGAATGAACTTCAACTGAGCACATTCCTCCGCTGAGGCAGAACGCCTTTACTGGATCCACCAGGTAATCCAAATCCGCAGAAAATATCTATGAATATTAACTAGAATGAACTTCAACTGCGCACATTCCTCCGCTGAGGCAGAACGCCTTTACTGGATCCACCAGGTAATCAAATCCGCAGAAAATATCTAGGAATATTAACTAGAATGAACTTCAACTTAGCACATTCCTCCGCTGAGGCAGAACGCCTTTACTGGATCCACCAGGTAAACCAAATCCGCAGAAAATATCTATGAATATTAACTAGAATGAACTTCAACTTAGCACATTCCTCCGCTGAGGCAGAACGACTTTACTGGATCCACCAGGTAATCAAATCCGCAGAAAATATCTATGAATATTAACTAGAATGAACTTCAACTGAGCACATTCCTCCGCTGAGGCAGAACGCCTTTACTGGATCCACCAGGTAATCCAAATCCGCAGAAAATATCTATGAATATTAACTAGAATGAACTTCAACTGAGCACATTCCTCCGCTGAGGCAGAACACCTTTACTGGATCCACCAGATAAACCAAATCCGCAGAAAATATCTATGAATATTAACTAGAATGAACTTCAACTGAGCACATTCCTCCGCTGAGGCAGAACACCTTTACTGGATCCACCAGGTTATCCAAATCCGCAGAAAATATCTATGAATATTAACTAGAATAAAACTTCAACTGAGCACATTCCTCCGCTGAGGCAGAACACCTTTACTGGATCCACCAGGTAATCCAAATCCGCAGAAAATATCTATGAATATTAACTTGAATGAACTTCAACTGAGCACATTCCTCCGCTGAGGCAGAACGCCTTTACTGGATCCACCAGGTAATCCAAATCCGCAGAAAATATCTATGAATATTAACTAGAATGAACTTCAACTGAGCACATTCCTCCGCTGAGGCAGAACGCCTTTACTGGATCCACCAGGTAATCAAATCCGCAGAAAATATCTATGAATATTAACTAGAATGAACTTCAACTGAGCACCTTCCTCCGCTGAGGCAGAACGCCTTTACTGGATCCACCAGATAAACCAAATCCGCAGAAAATATCAATGGATATTAACTAGAATGAACTTCAACTGAGCACATTCCTCCGCTGAGACAGAACGCCTTTACTGGATCCACCAGGTAATCAAATCCGCAGAACATATCTATGAATATCAACTAGAATGAACTTCAACTGAGCACATTCCTCCGCTGAGGCAGAACACCTTTACTGGATCCACCAGGTAATCCAAATCCGCAGAAAATATCTATGGATATTAACTAGAATGAACTTCAACTGAGCACATTCCTCTGCTGAGGCAGAACGCCTTTACTAGATCGACCAGGTAATCCAAATCCGCAGAAAATATCTATGAATATTAACTAGAATGAAATTCAACTGAGCACATTCCTCCGCTGAGGCAGAACGCCTTTCCTGGATCCACCAGGTAATCAAATCCGCAGAAAATATCTATGAATATTAACTAGAATGAACTTCAACTTAGCACATTCCTCCGCTAAGGCAGAACGCCTTTACTGGATCCACCAGGTAATCCAAATCCGCAGAAAATATCTATGAATATTAACTAGAATGAACTTCAACTTAGCACATTCCTCCGATAAGTCAGAACACCTTTACTGGATCCACCAGGTAATCAAATCCGCAGAAAATATCTATGAATATTAACTTGAATGAACTTCAACTGAGCACATTCCTCCGCTGAGGCAGAACGCCTTTACTGGATCGACCAGGTAATCCAAATCCGCAGAAAATATCTATGGATATTAACTAGAATGAACTTCAACTGAGCACATTCCTCCGCTGAGACAGAACGCCTTTACTGGATCCACCAGGTAATCAAATCCGCAGAACATATCTATGAATATTAACTAGAATGAACTTCAACTGAGCACATTCCTCCGCTGAGGCAGAACACCTTTACTGGATCCACCAGGTAATCCAAATCCGCAGAAAATATCTATGGATATTAACTAGAATGAACTTCAACTGAGCACATTCCTCCGCTGAGGCAGAACGCCTTTACTAGATCGACCAGGTAATCCAAATCCGCAGAAAATATCTATGAATATTAACTAGAATGAACTTCAACTGAGCACATTCCTCCGCTGAGGCAGAACGCCTTTACTGGATCCACCAGGTAATCCAAATCCGCAGAAAATATCTATGAATATTAACTAGAATGAACTTCAACTGAGCACATTCCTCCGCTGAGGCAGAACACCTTTACAGGATCCACCAGGTAATCCAAATCCGCAGAAAATATCTATGAATATTAACTAGAATGAACTTCAAATGAGCACATTCCTCCGCTAAGGAAGAACACCTTTACTGGATCCACCAGGTAATCCAAATCCGCAGAAAATATCTATGAATATTAACTTGAATGAACTTCAACTGAGCACATTCCTCCGCTGAGGCAGAACGCCTTTACTGGATCCACCAGGTAATCCAAATCCGCAGAAAATATCTATGAATATTAACTAGAATGAACTTCAACTGAGCACATTCCTCCGCTCAGGCAGAACGCCTTTACTGGATCCACCAGGTAATCAAATCCGCAGAAAATATCTATGAATATTAACTAGAATGAACTTCAACTGAGCACATTCCTCCGCTGAGGCAGAACGCCTTTACTGGATCCACCAGGTAATCCAAATCCGCAGAAAATATCTATGAATATTAACTAGAATGAACTTCAACTGAGCACATTCCTCCGCTCAGGCAGAACGCCTTTACTGGATCCACCAGGTAATCAAATCCGCAGAAAATATCTATGAATATTAACTAGAATGAACTTCAACTGAGCACATTCCTCCGCTGAGGCAGAACGCCTTTACTGGATCCACCAGGTAATCCAAATCCGCAGAAAATATCTATGAATATTAACTAGAATGAACTTCAACTGAGCACATTCCTCCGCTGAGGCAGAACGCCTTTACTGGATCCACCAGGTAATCCAAATCCGCAGAAAATATCTATGAATATTAACTAGAATGAACTTCAACTGAGCACATTCCTCCGCTCAGGCAGAACGCCTTTACTGGATCCACCAGGTAATCAAATCCGCAGAAAATATCTATGAATATTAACTAGAATGAACTTCAACTGAGCACATTCCTCCGCTGAGGCAGAACACCTTTACTGGATCCACCAGGTAATCCAAATCCGCAGAAAATAACTATGAATATTATTAGAATGAACTTCAACTCAGCACATTCCTCCGCTAAGGCAGAACACCTTTACTGGATCCACCAGGTAATCCAAATCCGCAGAAAATATCTATGAATATTAACTTGAATGAACTTCAACTGAGCACATTCCTCCGCTGAGGCAGAACGCCTTTACTAGATCCACCAGGTAATCCAAATCCGCAGAAAATATCTATGAATATTAACTAGAATGAACTTCAACTGCGCACATTCCTCCGCTGAGGCAGAACGCCTTTACTGGATCCACCAGGTAATCAAATCCGCAGAAAATATCTATGAATATTAACTAGAATGAACTTCAACTTAGCACATTCCTCCGCTGAGGCAGAACGCCTTTACTGGATCCACCAGGTAAACCAAATCCGCAGAAAATATCTATGAATATTAACTAGAATGAACTTCAACTTAGCACATTCCTCCGCTGAGGCAGAACGACTTTACTGGATCCACCAGGTAATCAAATCCGCAGAAAATATCTATGAATATTAACTAGAATGAACTTCAACTGAGCACATTCCTCCGCTGAGGCAGAACGCCTTTACTGGATCCACCAGGTAATCCAAATCCGCAGAAAATATCTATGAATATTAACTAGAATGAACTTCAACTGAGCACATTCCTCCGCTGAGGCAGAACACCTTTACTGGATCCACCAGATAAACCAAATCCGCAGAAAATATCTATGAATATTAAATAGAATGAACTTCAACTGAGCACATTCCTCCGCTGAGGCAGAACACCTTTACTGGATCCACCAGGTTATCCAAATCCGCAGAAAATATCTATGAATATTAACTAGAATAAAACTTCAACTGAGCACATTCCTCCGCTGAGGCAGAACACCTTTACTGGATCCACCAGGTAATCCAAATCCGCAGAAAATATCTATGAATATTAACTTGAATGAACTTCAACTGAGCACATTCCTCCGCTGAGGCAGAACGCCTTTACTGGATCCACCAGGTAATCCAAATCCGCAGAAAATATCTATGAATATTAACTAGAATGAACTTCAACTGAGCACATTCCTCCGCTGAGGCAGAACGCCTTTACTGGATCCACCAGGTAATCAAATCCGCAGAAAATATCTATGAATATTAACTAGAATGAACTTCAACTGAGCACATTCCTCCGCTGAGGCAGAACGCCTTTACTGGATCCACCAGATAAACCAAATCCGCAGAAAATATCAATGGATATTAACTAGAATGAACTTCAACTGAGCACATTCCTCCGCTGAGACAGAACGCCTTTACTGGATCCACAAGGTAATCAAATCCGCAGAACATATCTATGAATATCAACTAGAATGAACTTCAACTGAGCACATTCCTCCGCTGAGGCAGAACACCTTTACTGGATCCACCAGGTAATCCAAATCCGCAGAAAATATCTATGGATATTAACTAGAATGAACTTCAACTGAGCACATTCCTCTGCTGAGGCAGAACGCCTTTACTAGATCGACCAGGTAATCCAAATCCGCAGAAAATATCTATGAATATTAACTAGAATGAAATTCAACTGAGCACATTCCTCCGCTGAGGCAGAACGCCTTTCCTGGATCCACCAGGTAATCAAATCCGCAGAAAATATCTATGAATATTAACTAGAATGAACTTCAACTTAGCACATTCCTCCGCTAAGGCAGAACGCCTTTACTGGATCCACCAGGTAATCCAAATCCGCAGAAAATATCTATGGATATTAACTAGAATGAACTTCAACTTAGCACATTCCTCCGCTGAGGCAGAACGCCTTTACTGGATCCACCAGGTAATCCAAATCCGCAGAAAATATCTATGAATATTAACTAGAATGAACTTCAACTGAGCACATTCCTCCGCTGAGGCAGAACGCCTTTACTGGATCCACCAGGTAATCCAAATCCGCAGAAAATATCTATGAATATTAACTAGAATGAACTTCAACTGAGCACATTCCTCCGCTGAGGCAGAACACCTTTACTGGATCCACCAGATAAACCAAATCCGCAGAAAATATCTATGAATATTAACTAGAATGAACTTCAACTGAGCACATTCCTCCGCTGAGGCAGAACACCTTTACTGGATCCACCAGGTTATCCAAATCCGCAGAAAATATCTATGAATATTAACTAGAATAAAACTTCAACTGAGCACATTCCTCCGCTGAGGCAGAACACCTTTACTGGATCCACCAGGTAATCCAAATCCGCAGAAAATATCTATGAATATTAACTTGAATGAACTTCAACTGAGCACATTCCTCCGCTGAGGCAGAACGCCTTTACTGGATCCACCAGGTAATCCAAATCCGCAGAAAATATCTATGAATATTAACTAGAATGAACTTCAACTTAGCACATTCCTCCGCTGAGGCAGATCGCCTTTACTGGATCCACCAGGTAATCAAATCCGCAGAAAATATCTATGAATATTAACTAGAATGAACTTCAACTGAGCACATTCCTCCGCTGAGGCAGAACACCTTTACTGGATCCACCAGATAAACCAAATCCGCAGAAAATATCTATGAATATTAACTAGAATGAACTTCAACTGAGCACATTCCTCCGCTGAGGCAGAACGCTTTTACTGGATCCACCAGGTAATCCGAATCCGCAGAAAATATCTATGAATATTAACTAGAATGAACTTCAACTGAGCACATTCCTCCGCTGAGGCAGAACGCCTTTACTGGATCCACCAGGTAATCCAAATCCGCAGAAAATATCTATGAATATTAACTAGAATGAACTTCAACTGAGCACATTCCTCCGCCTTTACTGGAACCACCAGGTAATCAAATCCGCAGAAAATATCTATGAATATTAACTAAAATGAACTTCAACTCAGCACATTCCTCCGCTGAGGCAGAACGCCTTTACTGGATCCACCAGATAAACCAAATCCGCAGAAAATATCTATGGATATTAACTAGAATGAACTTCAACTGAGCACATTCCTCCGCTGAGGCAGAACGCCTTTACTGGATCCACCAGGTAATCAAAACCGCAGAACATATCTATGAATATTAACTAGAATGAACTTCAACTGAGCACATTCCTCCGCTGAGGCAGAAAACCTTTACTGGATCCACCAGGTAATCCAAATCCGCAGAAAATATCTATGGATATTAACTAGAATGAACTTCAACTGAGCACATTCCTCCGCTGAGGCAGAACGCCTTTACTGGATCCACCAGGTAATCCAAATCCGCAGAAAATATCTATGAATATTAACTAGAATGAACTTCAACTGAGCACATTCCTCCGCTGAGGCAGAACGCCTTTACTGGATCCACCAGGTAATCCAAATCCGCAGAAAATATCTATGAATATTAACTAGAATGAACTTCAACTGAGCACATTCCTCCGCTGAGGCAGAACACCTTTACTGGATCCACCAGATAAACCAAATCCGCAGAAAATATCTATGAATATTAACTAGAATGAACTTCAACTGAGCACATTCCTCCGCTGAGGCAGAACACCTTTACTGGATCCACCAGGTAATCCAAATCCGCAGAAAATATCTATGAATATTAACTAGAATGAACTTCAACTGAGCACATTCCTCCGCTGAGGCAGAACACCTTTACTGGATCCACCAGGTAATCCAAATCCGCAGAAAATATCTATGGATATTAACTAGAATGAACTTCAACTGAGCACATTCCTCCGCTGAGGCAGAACGCCTTTACTGGATCCACCAGGTAATCAAATCCGCAGAAAATATCTATGAATATTAACTAGAATGAACTTCAACTGAGCACATTCCTCCGCTGAGGCAGAACACCTTTACTGGATCCACCAGGTAATTCAAATCCGCAGAAAATATCTATGGATATTAACTAGAATGAACTTCAACTGAGCACATTCCTCCGCTGAGGCAGAACGCCTTTACTGGATCCACCAGGTAATCCAAATCCGCAGAAAATATCTATGAATATTAACTAGAATGAACTTCAACTGAGCACATTCCTCCGCTGAGGCAGAACACCTTTACTGGATCGACCAGGTAATCCAAATCCGCAGAAAATATCTGTGAATATTAACTAGAATGAACTTCAACTAAGCACATTCCTCCGCTGAGGCAGAACGCCTTTACTGGATCCACCAGGTAATCCAAATCCGCAGAAAATATCTATGAATATTAACTAGAATGAACTTCAACTGAGCACATTCCTCCGCTGAGGCAGAACGCCTTTACTGGATCCACCAGGTAATCAAATCCGCAGAACATATCTATGAATATTAACTAGAATGAACTTCAACTGAGCACATTCCTCCGCCGAGGAAGAACGCCTTTACTGGATCCACCAGGTAATCCAAATCCGCAGAAAATATCTATGGATATTAACTAGAATGAACTTCAACTGAGCACATTCCTCCGCTGAGGCAGAACGCCTTTACTGGATCCACCAGGTAATCCAAATCCGCAGAAAATATCTATGGATATAAACTAGAATGAACTTCAACTGAGCACATTCCTCCGCTGAGGCAGAACACCTTTACTGGATCGACCAGGTAATCCAAATCCGCAGAAAATATCTATGAATATTAACTAGAATGAACTTCAACTAAGCACATTCCTCCGCTGAGGCAGAACGCCTTTACTGGATCCACCAGGTAATCCAAATCCGCAGAAAATATCTATGAATATTAACTAGAATGAACTTCAACTGAGCACATTCCTCCGCTGAGGCAGAACGCCTTTACTGGATCCACCAGGTAATCCAAATCCGCAGAAAATATCTATGAATATTAACTAGAATGAACTTCAACTGAGCACATTCCTCCGCTGAGGCAGAACACCTTTATTGGATCCACCAGGTAATCCAAATCCGCAGAAAATATCTATGAATATTATTAGAATGAACTTCAACTGAGCACATTCCTCCGCTAAGACAGAACACCTTTACTGGATCCACCAGGTAATCCAAATCCGCAGAAAATATCTATGGATATTAACTAGAATGAACTTCAACTGAGCACATTCCTCCGCTGAGGCAGAACGCCTTTACTGGATCCACCAGGTAATCCAAATCCGCAGAAAATATCTATGAATATTAACTAGAATGAACTTCAACTGCGCACATTCCTCCGCTGAGGCAGAACGCCTTTACTGGATCCACCAGGTAATCAAATCCGCAGAAAATATCTATGAATATTAACTAGAATGAACTTCAACTGAGCACATTCCTCCGCTGAGGCAGAACGCCTTTACTGGATCCACCAGGTAAACCAAATCCGCAGAAAATATCTATGAATATTAACTAGAATGAACTTCAACTGAGCACATTCCTCCGCTGAGGCAGAACGCCTTTACTGGATCCACCAGGTAATCAAATCCGCAGAAAATATCTATGAATATTAACTAGAATGAAACTCAACTCAGCACATTCCTCCGCTGAGGCAGAACGCCTTTACTGGATCCACAAGGTAATCCAAATCCGCAGAAAATATCTATGAATATTAACTAGAATGAACTTCAACTGAGCACATTCCTCCGCTGAGGCAGAACGCCTTTACTGGATCCACCAGGTAATCCAAATCCGCAGAAAATATCTATGAATATTAACTAGAATGAACTTCAACTGAGCACATTCCTCCGCTGAGGCAGAACACCTTTACTGGATCCACCAGGTAATCCAAATCCGCAGAAAATATCTATGAATATTAACTTGAATGAACTTCAACTGAGCACATTCCTCCACTGAGGCAGAACGCCTTTACTGGATCCACCAGGTAATCCAAATCCGCAGAAAATATCTATGAATATTAACTAGAATGAACTTCAACTGAGCACATTCCTCCGCTGAGGCAGAACACCTTTACTGGATCGACCAGGTAATCCAAATCCGCAGAAAATATCTATGAATATTAACTTGAATGAACTTCAACTGAGCACATTCCTCCGCTGAGGCAGAACGCCTTTACTGGATCCACCAGGTAATCCAAATCCGCAGAAAATATCTATGAATATTAACTAGAATGAACTTCAACTGAGCACATTCCTCCGCTCAGGCAGAACGCCTTTACTGGATCCACCAGGTAATCAAATCCGCAGAAAATATCTATGAATATTAACTAGAATGAACTTCAACTGAGCACATTCCTCCGCTGAGGCAGAACGCCTTTACTGGATCCACCAGGTAATCCAAATCCGCAGAAAATATCTATGAATATTAACTAGAATGAACTTCAACTGAGCACATTCCTCCGCTCAGGCAGAACGCCTTTACTGGATCCACCAGGTAATCAAATCCGCAGAAAATATCTATGAATATTAACTAGAATGAACTTCAACTGAGCACATTCCTCCGCTGAGGCAGAACACCTTTACTGGATCCACCAGGTAATCCAAATCCGCAGAAAATATCTATGAATATTAACTTGAATGAACTTCAACTGAGCACATTCCTCCACTGAGGCAGAACGCCTTTACTGGATCCACCAGGTAATCCAAATCCGCAGAAAATATCTATGAATATTAACTAGAATGAACTTCAACTGAGCACATTCCTCCGCTGAGGCAGAACACCTTTACTGGATCGACCAGGTAATCCAAATCCGCAGAAAATATCTATGAATATTAACTAGAATGAACTTCAACTGAGCACATTCCTCCGCTGAGGCAGAACGCCTTTACTGGATCCACCAGGTAATCCAAATCCGCAGAAAATATCTATGAATATTAACTAGAATGAACTTCAACTGAGCACATTCCTCCGCTGAGGCAGAACACCTTTACAGGATCCACCAGGTAATCCAAATCCGCAGAAAATATCTATGAATATTAACTAGAATGAACTTCAAATGAGCACATTCCTCCGCTAAGGAAGAACACCTTTACTGGATCCACCAGGTAATCCAAATCCGCAGAAAATATCTATGAATATTAACTTGAATGAACTTCAACTGAGCACATTCCTCCGCTGAGGCAGAACGCCTTTACTGGATCCACCAGGTAATCCAAATCCGCAGAAAATATCTATGAATATTAACTAGAATGAACTTCAACTGAGCACATTCCTCCGCTCAGGCAGAACGCCTTTACTGGATCCACCAGGTAATCAAATCCGCAGAAAATATCTATGAATATTAACTAGAATGAACTTCAACTGAGCACATTCCTCCGCTGAGGCAGAACGCCTTTACTGGATCCACCAGGTAATCCAAATCCGCAGAAAATATCTATGAATATTAACTAGAATGAACTTCAACTGAGCACATTCCTCCGCTCAGGCAGAACGCCTTTACTGGATCCACCAGGTAATCAAATCCGCAGAAAATATCTATGAATATTAACTAGAATGAACTTCAACTGAGCACATTCCTCCGCTGAGGCAGAACACCTTTACTGGATCCACCAGGTAATCCAAATCCGCAGAAAATATCTATGAATATTATTAGAATGAACTTCAACTCAGCACATTCCTCCGCTAAGGCAGAACACCTTTACTGGATCCACCAGGTAATCCAAATCCGCAGAAAATATCTATGAATATTAACTTGAATGAACTTCAACTGAGCACATTCCTCCGCTGAGGCAGAACGCCTTTACTGGATCCACCAGGTAATCCAAATCCGCAGAAAATATCTATGAATATTAACTAGAATGAACTTCAACTGCGCACATTCCTCCGCTGAGGCAGAACGCCTTTACTGGATCCACCAGGTAATCAAATCCGCAGAAAATATCTAGGAATATTAACTAGAATGAACTTCAACTTAGCACATTCCTCCGCTGAGGCAGAACGCCTTTACTGGATCCACCAGGTAAACCAAATCCGCAGAAAATATCTATGAATATTAACTAGAATGAACTTCAACTGAGCACATTCCTCCGCTGAGGCAGAACGCCTTTACTGGATCCACCAGGTAATCCAAATCCGCAGAAAATATCTATGAATATTAACTAGAATGAACTTCAACTGAGCACATTCCTCCGCTGAGGCAGAACACCTTTATTGGATCCACCAGGTAATCCAAATCCGCAGAAAATATCTATGAATATTATTAGAATGAACTTCAACTGAGCACATTCCTCCGCTAAGACAGAACACCTTTACTGGATCCACCAGGTAATCCAAATCCGCAGAAAATATCTATGGATATTAACTAGAATGAACTTCAACTGAGCACATTCCTCCGCTGAGGCAGAACGCCTTTACTGGATCCACCAGGTAATCCAAATCCGCAGAAAATATCTATGAATATTAACTAGAATGAACTTCAACTGCGCACATTCCTCCGCTGAGGCAGAACGCCTTTACTGGATCCACCAGGTAATCAAATCCGCAGAAAATATCTATGAATATTAACTAGAATGAACTTCAACTGAGCACATTCCTCCGCTGAGGCAGAACGCCTTTACTGGATCCACCAGGTAAACCAAATCCGCAGAAAATATCTATGAATATTAACTAGAATGAACTTCAACTGAGCACATTCCTCCGCTGAGGCAGAACGCCTTTACTGGATCCACCAGGTAATCAAATCCGCAGAAAATATCTATGAATATTAACTAGAATGAAACTCAACTCAGCACATTCCTCCGCTGAGGCAGAACGCCTTTACTGGATCCACAAGGTAATCCAAATCCGCAGAAAATATCTATGAATATTAACTAGAATGAACTTCAACTGAGCACATTCCTCCGCTGAGGCAGAACGCCTTTACTGGATCCACCAGGTAATCCAAATCCGCAGAAAATATCTATGAATATTAACTAGAATGAACTTCAACTGAGCACATTCCTCCGCTGAGGCAGAACACCTTTACTGGATCCACCAGGTAATCCAAATCCGCAGAAAATATCTATGAATATTAACTTGAATGAACTTCAACTGAGCACATTCCTCCACTGAGGCAGAACGCCTTTACTGGATCCACCAGGTAATCCAAATCCGCAGAAAATATCTATGAATATTAACTAGAATGAACTTCAACTGAGCACATTCCTCCGCTGAGGCAGAACACCTTTACTGGATCGACCAGGTAATCCAAATCCGCAGAAAATATCTATGAATATTAACTTGAATGAACTTCAACTGAGCACATTCCTCCGCTGAGGCAGAACGCCTTTACTGGATCCACCAGGTAATCCAAATCCGCAGAAAATATCTATGAATATTAACTAGAATGAACTTCAACTGAGCACATTCCTCCGCTCAGGCAGAACGCCTTTACTGGATCCACCAGGTAATCAAATCCGCAGAAAATATCTATGAATATTAACTAGAATGAACTTCAACTGAGCACATTCCTCCGCTGAGGCAGAACGCCTTTACTGGATCCACCAGGTAATCCAAATCCGCAGAAAATATCTATGAATATTAACTAGAATGAACTTCAACTGAGCACATTCCTCCGCTCAGGCAGAACGCCTTTACTGGATCCACCAGGTAATCAAATCCGCAGAAAATATCTATGAATATTAACTAGAATGAACTTCAACTGAGCACATTCCTCCGCTGAGGCAGAACACCTTTACTGGATCCACCAGGTAATCCAAATCCGCAGAAAATATCTATGAATATTAACTTGAATGAACTTCAACTGAGCACATTCCTCCACTGAGGCAGAACGCCTTTACTGGATCCACCAGGTAATCCAAATCCGCAGAAAATATCTATGAATATTAACTAGAATGAACTTCAACTGAGCACATTCCTCCGCTGAGGCAGAACACCTTTACTGGATCGACCAGGTAATCCAAATCCGCAGAAAATATCTATGAATATTAACTAGAATGAACTTCAACTGAGCACATTCCTCCGCTGAGGCAGAACGCCTTTACTGGATCCACCAGGTAATCCAAATCCGCAGAAAATATCTATGAATATTAACTAGAATGAACTTCAACTGAGCACATTCCTCCGCTGAGGCAGAACACCTTTACAGGATCCACCAGGTAATCCAAATCCGCAGAAAATATCTATGAATATTAACTAGAATGAACTTCAAATGAGCACATTCCTCCGCTAAGGAAGAACACCTTTACTGGATCCACCAGGTAATCCAAATCCGCAGAAAATATCTATGAATATTAACTTGAATGAACTTCAACTGAGCACATTCCTCCGCTGAGGCAGAACGCCTTTACTGGATCCACCAGGTAATCCAAATCCGCAGAAAATATCTATGAATATTAACTAGAATGAACTTCAACTGAGCACATTCCTCCGCTCAGGCAGAACGCCTTTACTGGATCCACCAGGTAATCAAATCCGCAGAAAATATCTATGAATATTAACTAGAATGAACTTCAACTGAGCACATTCCTCCGCTGAGGCAGAACGCCTTTACTGGATCCACCAGGTAATCCAAATCCGCAGAAAATATCTATGAATATTAACTAGAATGAACTTCAACTGAGCACATTCCTCCGCTCAGGCAGAACGCCTTTACTGGATCCACCAGGTAATCAAATCCGCAGAAAATATCTATGAATATTAACTAGAATGAACTTCAACTGAGCACATTCCTCCGCTGAGGCAGAACACCTTTACTGGATCCACCAGGTAATCCAAATCCGCAGAAAATATCTATGAATATTATTAGAATGAACTTCAACTCAGCACATTCCTCCGCTAAGGCAGAACACCTTTACTGGATCCACCAGGTAATCCAAATCCGCAGAAAATATCTATGAATATTAACTTGAATGAACTTCAACTGAGCACATTCCTCCGCTGAGGCAGAACGCCTTTACTGGATCCACCAGGTAATCCAAATCCGCAGAAAATATCTATGAATATTAACTAGAATGAACTTCAACTGCGCACATTCCTCCGCTGAGGCAGAACGCCTTTACTGGATCCACCAGGTAATCAAATCCGCAGAAAATATCTAGGAATATTAACTAGAATGAACTTCAACTTAGCACATTCCTCCGCTGAGGCAGAACGCCTTTACTGGATCCACCAGGTAAACCAAATCCGCAGAAAATATCTATGAATATTAACTAGAATGAACTTCAACTTAGCACATTCCTCCGCTGAGGCAGAACGACTTTACTGGATCCACCAGGTAATCAAATCCGCAGAAAATATCTATGAATATTAACTAGAATGAACTTCAACTGAGCACATTCCTCCGCTGAGGCAGAACGCCTTTACTGGATCCACCAGGTAATCCAAATCCGCAGAAAATATCTATGAATATTAACTAGAATGAACTTCAACTGAGCACATTCCTCCGCTGAGGCAGAACACCTTTACTGGATCCACCAGATAAACCAAATCCGCAGAAAATATCTATGAATATTAACTAGAATGAACTTCAACTGAGCACATTCCTCCGCTGAGGCAGAACACCTTTACTGGATCCACCAGGTTATCCAAATCCGCAGAAAATATCTATGAATATTAACTAGAATAAAACTTCAACTGAGCACATTCCTCCGCTGAGGCAGAACACCTTTACTGGATCCACCAGGTAATCCAAATCCGCAGAAAATATCTATGAATATTAACTTGAATGAACTTCAACTGAGCACATTCCTCCGCTGAGGCAGAACGCCTTTACTGGATCCACCAGGTAATCCAAATCCGCAGAAAATATCTATGAATATTAACTAGAATGAACTTCAACTGAGCACATTCCTCCGCTGAGGCAGAACGCCTTTACTGGATCCACCAGGTAATCAAATCCGCAGAAAATATCTATGAATATTAACTAGAATGAACTTCAACTGAGCACATTCCTCCGCTGAGGCAGAACGCCTTTACTGGATCCACCAGATAAACCAAATCCGCAGAAAATATCAATGGTTATTAACTAGAATGAACTTCAACTGAGCACATTCCTCCGCTGAGACAGAACGCCTTTACTGGATCCACCAGGTAATCAAATCCGCAGAACATATCTATGAATATCAACTAGAATGAACTTCAACTGAGCACATTCCTCCGCTGAGGCAGAACACCTTTACTGGATCCACCAGGTAATCCAAATCCGCAGAAAATATCTATGGATATTAACTAGAATGAACTTCAACTTAGCACATTCCTCTGCTGAGGCAGAACGCCTTTACTAGATCGACCAGGTAATCCAAATCCGCAGAAAATATCTATGAATATTAACTAGAATGAAATTCAACTGAGCACATTCCTCCGCTGAGGCAGAACGCCTTTCCTGGATCCACCAGGTAATCAAATCCGCAGAAAATATCTATGAATATTAACTAGAATGAACTTCAACTTAGCACATTCCTCCGCTAAGGCAGAACGCCTTTACTGGATCCACCAGGTAATCCAAATCCGCAGAAAATATCTATGAATATTAACTAGAATGAACTTCAACTTAGCACATTCCTCCGCTAAGTCAGAACACCTTTACTGGATCCACCAGGTAATCAAATCCGCAGAAAATATCTATGAATATTAACTTGAATGAACTTCAACTGAGCACATTCCTCCGCTGAGGCAGAACGCCTTTACTGGATCGACCAGGTAATCCAAATCCGCAGAAAATATCTATGGATATTAACTAGAATGAACTTCAACTGAGCACATTCCTCCGCTGAGACAGAACGCCTTTACTGGATCCACCAGGTAATCAAATCCGCAGAACATATCTATGAATATTAACTAGAATGAACTTCAACTGAGCACATTCCTCCGCTGAGGCAGAACACCTTTACTGGATCCACCAGGTAATCCAAATCCGCAGAAAATATCTATGGATATTAACTAGAATGAACTTCAACTGAGCACATTCCTCCGCTGAGGCAGAACGCCTTTACTAGATCGACCAGGTAATCCAAATCCGCAGAAAATATCTATGAATATTAACTAGAATGAACTTCAACTGAGCACATTCCTCCGCTGAGGCAGAACGCCTTTACTGGATCCACCAGGTAATCCAAATCCGCAGAAAATATCTATGAATATTAACTTGAATGAACTTCAACTGAGCACATTCCTCCGCTGAGGCAGAACACCTTTACAGGATCCACCAGGTAATCCAAATCCGCAGAAAATATCTATGAATATTAACTAGAATGAACTTCAAATGAGCACATTCCTCCGCTAAGGAAGAACACCTTTACTGGATCCACCAGGTAATCCAAATCCGCAGAAAATATCTATGAATATTAACTTGAATGAACTTCAACTGAGCACATTCCTCCGCTGAGGCAGAACGCCTTTACTGGATCCACCAGGTAATCCAAATCCGCAGAAAATATCTATGAATATTAACTAGAATGAACTTCAACTGAGCACATTCCTCCGCTCAGGCAGAACGCCTTTACTGGATCCACCAGGTAATCAAATCCGCAGAAAATATCTATGAATATTAACTAGAATGAACTTCAACTGAGCACATTCCTCCGCTGAGGCAGAACGCCTTTACTGGATCCACCAGGTAATCCAAATCCGCAGAAAATATCTATGAATATTAACTAGAATGAACTTCAACTGAGCACATTCCTCCGCTCAGGCAGAACGCCTTTACTGGATCCACCAGGTAATCAAATCCGCAGAAAATATCTATGAATATTAACTAGAATGAACTTCAACTGAGCACATTCCTCCGCTGAGGCAGAACGCCTTTACTGGATCCACCAGGTAATCCAAATCCGCAGAAAATATCTATGAATATTAACTAGAATGAACTTCAACTGAGCACATTCCTCCGCTGAGGCAGAACGCCTTTACTGGATCCACCAGGTAATCCAAATCCGCAGAAAATATCTATGAATATTAACTAGAATGAACTTCAACTGAGCACATTCCTCCGCTCAGGCAGAACGCCTTTACTGGATCCACCAGGTAATCAAATCCGCAGAAAATATCTATGAATATTAACTAGAATGAACTTCAACTGAGCACATTCCTCCGCTGAGGCAGAACACCTTTACTGGATCCACCAGGTAATCCAAATCCGCAGAAAATAACTATGAATATTATTAGAATGAACTTCAACTCAGCACATTCCTCCGCTAAGGCAGAACTCCTTTACTGGATCCACCAGGTAATCCAAATGCGCAATAAATATCTATGAATATTAACTAGAATGAACTTCAACTGAGCACATTCCTCCGCTGAGGCAGAACGCCTTTACTGGATCCACCAGGTAATCCAAATCCGCAGAAAATATCTATGAATATTAACTAGAATGAACTTCAACTGAGCACATTCCTCCGCTGAGGCAGAACACCTTTACAGGATCCACCAGGTAATCCAAATCCGCAGAAAATATCTATGAATATTAACTAGAATGAACTTCAAATGAGCACATTCCTCCGCTAAGGAAGAACACCTTTACTGGATCCACCAGGTAATCCAAATCCGCAGAAAATATCTATGAATATTAACTTGAATGAACTTCAACTGAGCACATTCCTCCGCTGAGGCAGAACGCCTTTACTGGATCCACCAGGTAATCCAAATCCGCAGAAAATATCTATGAATATTAACTAGAATGAACTTCAACTGAGCACATTCCTCCGCTCAGGCAGAACGCCTTTACTGGATCCACCAGGTAATCAAATCCGCAGAAAATATCTATGAATATTAACTAGAATGAACTTCAACTGAGCACATTCCTCCGCTGAGGCAGAACGCCTTTACTGGATCCACCAGGTAATCCAAATCCGCAGAAAATATCTATGAATATTAACTAGAATGAACTTCAACTGAGCACATTCCTCCGCTGAGGCAGAACACCTTTACTGGATCCACCAGGTTATCCAAATCCGCAGAAAATATCTATGAATATTAACTAGAATAAAACTTCAACTGAGCACATTCCTCCGCTGAGGCAGAACACCTTTACTGGATCCACCAGGTAATCCAAATCCGCAGAAAATATCTATGAATATTAACTTGAATGAACTTCAACTGAGCACATTCCTCCGCTGAGGCAGAACGCCTTTACTGGATCCACCAGGTAATCCAAATCCGCAGAAAATATCTATGAATATTAACTAGAATGAACTTCAACTGAGCACATTCCTCCGCTCAGGCAGAACGCCTTTACTGGATCCACCAGGTAATCAAATCCGCAGAAAATATCTATGAATATTAACTAGAATGAACTTCAACTGAGCACATTCCTCCGCTGAGGCAGAACGCCTTTACTGGATCCACCAGATAAACCAAATCCGCAGAAAATATCAATGGATATTAACTAGAATGAACTTCAACTGAGCACATTCCTCCGCTGAGACAGAACGCCTTTACTGGATCCACCAGGTAATCAAATCCGCAGAACATATCTATGAATATCAACTAGAATGAACTTCAACTGAGCACATTCCTCCGCTGAGGCAGAACACCTTTACTGGATCCACCAGGTAATCCAAATCCGCAGAAAATATCTATGGATATTAACTAGAATGAACTTCAACTTAGCACATTCCTCTGCTGAGGCAGAACGCCTTTACTAGATCGACCAGGTAATCCAAATCCGCAGAAAATATCTATGAATATTAACTAGAATGAAATTCAACTGAGCACATTCCTCCGCTGAGGCAGAACGCCTTTCCTGGATCCACCAGGTAATCAAATCCGCAGAAAATATCTATGAATATTAACTAGAATGAACTTCAACTTAGCACATTCCTCCGCTAAGGCAGAACGCCTTTACTGGATCCACCAGGTAATCCAAATCCGCAGAAAATATCTATGAATATTAACTAGAATGAACTTCAACTTAGCACATTCCTCCGCTAAGTCAGAACACCTTTACTGGATCCACCAGGTAATCAAATCCGCAGAAAATATCTATGAATATTAACTTGAATGAACTTCAACTGAGCACATTCCTCCGCTGAGGCAGAACGCCTTTACTGGATCGACCAGGTAATCCAAATCCGCAGAAAATATCTATGGATATTAACTAGAATGAACTTCAACTGAGCACATTCCTCCGCTGAGACAGAACGCCTTTACTGGATCCACCAGGTAATCAAATCCGCAGAACATATCTATGAATATTAACTAGAATGAACTTCAACTGAGCACATTCCTCCGCTGAGGCAGAACACCTTTACTGGATCCACCAGGTAATCCAAATCCGCAGAAAATATCTATGGATATTAACTAGAATGAACTTCAACTGAGCACATTCCTCCGCTGAGGCAGAACGCCTTTACTAGATCGACCAGGTAATCCAAATCCGCAGAAAATATCTATGAATATTAACTAGAATGAACTTCAACTGAGCACATTCCTCCGCTGAGGCAGAACGCCTTTACTGGATCCACCAGGTAATCCAAATCCGCAGAAAATATCTATGAATATTAACTAGAATGAACTTCAACTGAGCACATTCCTCCGCTGAGGCAGAACACCTTTACAGGATCCACCAGGTAATCCAAATCCGCAGAAAATATCTATGAATATTAACTAGAATGAACTTCAAATGAGCACATTCCTCCGCTAAGGAAGAACACCTTTACTGGATCCACCAGGTAATCCAAATCCGCAGAAAATATCTATGAATATTAACTTGAATGAACTTCAACTGAGCACATTCCTCCGCTGAGGCAGAACGCCTTTACTGGATCCACCAGGTAATCCAAATCCGCAGAAAATATCTATGAATATTAACTAGAATGAACTTCAACTGAGCACATTCCTCCGCTCAGGCAGAACGCCTTTACTGGATCCACCAGGTAATCAAATCCGCAGAAAATATCTATGAATATTAACTAGAATGAACTTCAACTGAGCACATTCCTCCGCTGAGGCAGAACGCCTTTACTGGATCCACCAGGTAATCCAAATCCGCAGAAAATATCTATGAATATTAACTAGAATGAACTTCAACTGAGCACATTCCTCCGCTCAGGCAGAACGCCTTTACTGGATCCACCAGGTAATCAAATCCGCAGAAAATATCTATGAATATTAACTAGAATGAACTTCAACTGAGCACATTCCTCCGCTGAGGCAGAACGCCTTTACTGGATCCACCAGGTAATCCAAATCCGCAGAAAATATCTATGAATATTAACTAGAATGAACTTCAACTGAGCACATTCCTCCGCTGAGGCAGAACGCCTTTACTGGATCCACCAGGTAATCCAAATCCGCAGAAAATATCTATGAATATTAACTAGAATGAACTTCAACTGAGCACATTCCTCCGCTCAGGCAGAACGCCTTTACTGGATCCACCAGGTAATCAAATCCGCAGAAAATATCTATGAATATTAACTAGAATGAACTTCAACTGAGCACATTCCTCCGCTGAGGCAGAACACCTTTACTGGATCCACCAGGTAATCCAAATCCGCAGAAAATAACTATGAATATTATTAGAATGAACTTCAACTCAGCACATTCCTCCGCTAAGGCAGAACTCCTTTACTGGATCCACCAGGTAATCCAAATGCGCAATAAATATCTATGAATATTAACTAGAATGAACTTCAACTGAGCATATTCCTCCGCTGAGGCAGAACGCCTTTACTGGATCCACCAGGTAATCCAAATCCGCAGAAAATATCTATGAATATTAACTAGAATGAACTTCAACTGAGCACATTCCTCCGCTGAGGCAGAACACCTTTACAGGATCCACCAGGTAATCCAAATCCGCAGAAAATATCTATGAATATTAACTAGAATGAACTTCAAATGAGCACATTCCTCCGCTAAGGAAGAACACCTTTACTGGATCCACCAGGTAATCCAAATCCGCAGAAAATATCTATGAATATTAACTTGAATGAACTTCAACTGAGCACATTCCTCCGCTGAGGCAGAACGCCTTTACTGGATCCACCAGGTAATCCAAATCCGCAGAAAATATCTATGAATATTAACTAGAATGAACTTCAACTGAGCACATTCCTCCGCTCAGGCAGAACGCCTTTACTGGATCCACCAGGTAATCAAATCCGCAGAAAATATCTATGAATATTAACTAGAATGAACTTCAACTGAGCACATTCCTCCGCTGAGGCAGAACGCCTTTACTGGATCCACCAGGTAATCCAAATCCGCAGAAAATATCTATGAATATTAACTAGAATGAACTTCAACTGAGCACATTCCTCCGCTCAGGCAGAACGCCTTTACTGGATCCACCAGGTAATCAAATCCGCAGAAAATATCTATGAATATTAACTAGAATGAACTTCAACTGAGCACATTCCTCCGCTGAGGCAGAACACCTTTACTGGATCCACCAGGTAATCCAAATCCGCAGAAAATATCTATGAATATTATTAGAATGAACTTCAACTCAGCACATTCCTCCGCTAAGGCAGAACACCTTTACTGGATCCACCAGGTAATCCAAATCCGCAGAAAATATCTATGAATATTAACTTGAATGAACTTCAACTGAGCACATTCCTCCGCTGAGGCAGAACGCCTTTACTGGATCCACCAGGTAATCCAAATCCGCAGAAAATATCTATGAATATTAACTAGAATGAACTTCAACTGCGCACATTCCTCCGCTGAGGCAGAACGCCTTTACTGGATCCACCAGGTAATCAAATCCGCAGAAAATATCTAGGAATATTAACTAGAATGAACTTCAACTTAGCACATTCCTCCGCTGAGGCAGAACGCCTTTACTGGATCCACCAGGTAAACCAAATCCGCAGAAAATATCTATGAATATTAACTAGAATGAACTTCAACTTAGCACATTCCTCCGCTGAGGCAGAACGACTTTACTGGATCCACCAGGTAATCAAATCCGCAGAAAATATCTATGAATATTAACTAGAATGAACTTCAACTGAGCACATTCCTCCGCTGAGGCAGAACACCTTTACTGGATCCACCAGGTAATCAAATCCGCAGAAAATATCTATGAATATTAACTTGAATGAACTTCAACTGAGCACATTCCTCCGCTGAGGCAGAACGCCTTTACTGGATCGACCAGGTAATCCAAATCCGCAGAAAATATCTATGGATATTAACTAGAATGAACTTCAACTGAGCACATTCCTCCGCTGAGACAGAACGCCTTTACTGGATCCACCAGGTAATCAAATCCGCAGAACATATCTATGAATATTAACTAGAATGAACTTCAACTGAGCACATTCCTCCGCTGAGGCAGAACACCTTTACTGGATCCACCAGGTAATCCAAATCCGCAGAAAATATCTATGGATATTAACTAGAATGAACTTCAACTGAGCACATTCCTCCGCTGAGGCAGAACGCCTTTACTAGATCGACCAGGTAATCCAAATCCGCAGAAAATATCTATGAATATTAACTAGAATGAACTTCAACTGAGCACATTCCTCCGCTGAGGCAGAACGCCTTTACTGGATCCACCAGGTAATCCAAATCCGCAGAAAATATCTATGAATATTAACTAGAATGAACTTCAACTGAGCACATTCCTCCGCTGAGGCAGAACACCTTTACAGGATCCACCAGGTAATCCAAATCCGCAGAAAATATCTATGAATATTAACTAGAATGAACTTCAAATGAGCACATTCCTCCGCTAAGGAAGAACACCTTTACTGGATCCACCAGGTAATCCAAATCCGCAGAAAATATCTATGAATATTAACTTGAATGAACTTCAACTGAGCACATTCCTCCGCTGAGGCAGAACGCCTTTACTGGATCCACCAGGTAATCCAAATCCGCAGAAAATATCTATGAATATTAACTAGAATGAACTTCAACTGAGCACATTCCTCCGCTCAGGCAGAACGCCTTTACTGGATCCACCAGGTAATCAAATCCGCAGAAAATATCTATGAATATTAACTAGAATGAACTTCAACTGAGCACATTCCTCCGCTGAGGCAGAACGCCTTTACTGGATCCACCAGGTAATCCAAATCCGCAGAAAATATCTATGAATATTAACTAGAATGAACTTCAACTGAGCACATTCCTCCGCTCAGGCAGAACGCCTTTACTGGATCCACCAGGTAATCAAATCCGCAGAAAATATCTATGAATATTAACTAGAATGAACTTCAACTGAGCACATTCCTCCGCTGAGGCAGAACGCCTTTACTGGATCCACCAGGTAATCCAAATCCGCAGAAAATATCTATGAATATTAACTAGAATGAACTTCAACTGAGCACATTCCTCCGCTGAGGCAGAACGCCTTTACTGGATCCACCAGGTAATCCAAATCCGCAGAAAATATCTATGAATATTAACTAGAATGAACTTCAACTGAGCACATTCCTCCGCTCAGGCAGAACGCCTTTACTGGATCCACCAGGTAATCAAATCCGCAGAAAATATCTATGAATATTAACTAGAATGAACTTCAACTGAGCACATTCCTCCGCTGAGGCAGAACACCTTTACTGGATCCACCAGGTAATCCAAATCCGCAGAAAATAACTATGAATATTATTAGAATGAACTTCAACTCAGCACATTCCTCCGCTAAGGCAGAACTCCTTTACTGGATCCACCAGGTAATCCAAATGCGCAATAAATATCTATGAATATTAACTAGAATGAACTTCAACTGAGCATATTCCTCCGCTGAGGCAGAACGCCTTTACTGGATCCACCAGGTAATCCAAATCCGCAGAAAATATCTATGAATATTAACTAGAATGAACTTCAACTGAGCACATTCCTCCGCTGAGGCAGAACACCTTTACAGGATCCACCAGGTAATCCAAATCCGCAGAAAATATCTATGAATATTAACTAGAATGAACTTCAAATGAGCACATTCCTCCGCTAAGGAAGAACACCTTTACTGGATCCACCAGGTAATCCAAATCCGCAGAAAATATCTATGAATATTAACTTGAATGAACTTCAACTGAGCACATTCCTCCGCTGAGGCAGAACGCCTTTACTGGATCCACCAGGTAATCCAAATCCGCAGAAAATATCTATGAATATTAACTAGAATGAACTTCAACTGAGCACATTCCTCCGCTCAGGCAGAACGCCTTTACTGGATCCACCAGGTAATCAAATCCGCAGAAAATATCTATGAATATTAACTAGAATGAACTTCAACTGAGCACATTCCTCCGCTGAGGCAGAACGCCTTTACTGGATCCACCAGGTAATCCAAATCCGCAGAAAATATCTATGAATATTAACTAGAATGAACTTCAACTGAGCACATTCCTCCGCTCAGGCAGAACGCCTTTACTGGATCCACCAGGTAATCAAATCCGCAGAAAATATCTATGAATATTAACTAGAATGAACTTCAACTGAGCACATTCCTCCGCTGAGGCAGAACACCTTTACTGGATCCACCAGGTAATCCAAATCCGCAGAAAATATCTATGAATATTATTAGAATGAACTTCAACTCAGCACATTCCTCCGCTAAGGCAGAACACCTTTACTGGATCCACCAGGTAATCCAAATCCGCAGAAAATATCTATGAATATTAACTTGAATGAACTTCAACTGAGCACATTCCTCCGCTGAGGCAGAACGCCTTTACTGGATCCACCAGGTAATCCAAATCCGCAGAAAATATCTATGAATATTAACTAGAATGAACTTCAACTGCGCACATTCCTCCGCTGAGGCAGAACGCCTTTACTGGATCCACCAGGTAATCAAATCCGCAGAAAATATCTATGAATATTAACTAGAATGAACTTCAACTTAGCACATTCCTCCGCTGAGGCAGAACGCCTTTACTGGATCCACCAGGTAAACCAAATCCGCAGAAAATATCTATGAATATTAACTAGAATGAACTTCAACTTAGCACATTCCTCCGCTGAGGCAGAACGACTTTACTGGATCCACCAGGTAATCAAATCCGCAGAAAATATCTATGAATATTAACTAGAATGAACTTCAACTGAGCACATTCCTCCGCTGAGGCAGAACGCCTTTACTGGATCCACCAGGTAATCCAAATCCGCAGAAAATATCTATGAATATTAACTAGAATGAACTTCAACTGAGCACATTCCTCCGCTGAGGCAGAACACCTTTACTGGATCCACCAGATAAACCAAATCCGCAGAAAATATCTATGAATATTAACTAGAATGAACTTCAACTGAGCACATTCCTCCGCTGAGGCAGAACACCTTTACTGGATCCACCAGGTTATCCAAATCCGCAGAAAATATCTATGAATATTAACTAGAATAAAACTTCAACTGAGCACATTCCTCCGCTGAGGCAGAACACCTTTACTGGATCCACCAGGTAATCCAAATCCGCAGAAAATATCTATGAATATTAACTTGAATGAACTTCAACTGAGCACATTCCTCCGCTGAGGCAGAACGCCTTTACTGGATCCACCAGGTAATCCAAATCCGCAGAAAATATCTATGAATATTAACTAGAATGAACTTCAACTGAGCACATTCCTCCGCTGAGGCAGAACGCCTTTACTGGATCCACCAGGTAATCAAATCCGCAGAAAATATCTATGAATATTAACTAGAATGAACTTCAACTGAGCACATTCCTCCGCTGAGGCAGAACGCCTTTACTGGATCCACCAGATAAACCAAATCCGCAGAAAATATCAATGGATATTAACTAGAATGAACTTCAACTGAGCACATTCCTCCGCTGAGACAGAACGCCTTTACTGGATCCACCAGGTAATCAAATCCGCAGAACATATCTATGAATATCAACTAGAATGAACTTCAACTGAGCACATTCCTCCGCTGAGGCAGAACACCTTTACTGGATCCACCAGGTAATCCAAATCCGCAGAAAATATCTATGGATATTAACTAGAATGAACTTCAACTGAGCACATTCCTCTGCTGAGGCAGAACGCCTTTACTAGATCGACCAGGTAATCCAAATCCGCAGAAAATATCTATGAATATTAACTAGAATGAAATTCAACTGAGCACATTCCTCCGCTGAGGCAGAACGCCTTTCCTGGATCCACCAGGTAATCAAATCCGCAGAAAATATCTATGAATATTAACTAGAATGAACTTCAACTTAGCACATTCCTCCGCTAAGGCAGAACGCCTTTACTGGATCCACCAGGTAATCCAAATCCGCAGAAAATATCTATGAATATTAACTAGAATGAACTTCAACTTAGCACATTCCTCCGCTAAGTCAGAACACCTTTACTGGATCCACCAGGTAATCAAATCCGCAGAAAATATCTATGAATATTAACTTGAATGAACTTCAACTGAGCACATTCCTCCGCTGAGGCAGAACGCCTTTACTGGATCGACCAGGTAATCCAAATCCGCAGAAAATATCTATGGATATTAACTAGAATGAACTTCAACTGAGCACATTCCTCCGCTGAGACAGAACGCCTTTACTGGATCCACCAGGTAATCAAATCCGCAGAACATATCTATGAATATTAACTAGAATGAACTTCAACTGAGCACATTCCTCCGCTGAGGCAGAACACCTTTACTGGATCCACCAGGTAATCCAAATCCGCAGAAAATATCTATGGATATTAACTAGAATGAACTTCAACTGAGCACATTCCTCCGCTGAGGCAGAACGCCTTTACTAGATCGACCAGGTAATCCAAATCCGCAGAAAATATCTATGAATATTAACTAGAATGAACTTCAACTGAGCACATTCCTCCGCTGAGGCAGAACGCCTTTACTGGATCCACCAGGTAATCCAAATCCGCAGAAAATATCTATGAATATTAACTAGAATGAACTTCAACTGAGCACATTCCTCCGCTGAGGCAGAACACCTTTACAGGATCCACCAGGTAATCCAAATCCGCAGAAAATATCTATGAATATTAACTAGAATGAACTTCAAATGAGCACATTCCTCCGCTAAGGAAGAACACCTTTACTGGATCCACCAGGTAATCCAAATCCGCAGAAAATATCTATGAATATTAACTTGAATGAACTTCAACTGAGCACATTCCTCCGCTGAGGCAGAACGCCTTTACTGGATCCACCAGGTAATCCAAATCCGCAGAAAATATCTATGAATATTAACTAGAATGAACTTCAACTGAGCACATTCCTCCGCTCAGGCAGAACGCCTTTACTGGATCCACCAGGTAATCAAATCCGCAGAAAATATCTATGAATATTTACTAGAATGAACTTCAACTGAGCACATTCCTCCGCTGAGGCAGAACGCCTTTACTGGATCCACCAGGTAATCCAAATCCGCAGAAAATATCTATGAATATTAACTAGAATGAACTTCAACTGAGCACATTCCTCCGCTCAGGCAGAACGCCTTTACTGGATCCACCAGGTAATCAAATCCGCAGAAAATATCTATGAATATTAACTAGAATGAACTTCAACTGAGCACATTCCTCCGCTGAGGCAGAACGCCTTTACTGGATCCACCAGGTAATCCAAATCCGCAGAAAATATCTATGAATATTAACTAGAATGAACTTCAACTGAGCACATTCCTCCGCTGAGGCAGAACGCCTTTACTGGATCCACCAGGTAATCCAAATCCGCAGAAAATATCTATGAATATTAACTAGAATGAACTTCAACTGAGCACATTCCTCCGCTCAGGCAGAACGCCTTTACTGGATCCACCAGGTAATCAAATCCGCAGAAAATATCTATGAATATTAACTAGAATGAACTTCAACTGAGCACATTCCTCCGCTGAGGCAGAACACCTTTACTGGATCCACCAGGTAATCCAAATCCGCAGAAAATAACTATGAATATTATTAGAATGAACTTCAACTCAGCACATTCCTCCGCTAAGGCAGAACACCTTTACTGGATCCACCAGGTAATCCAAATCCGCAGAAAATATCTATGAATATTAACTTGAATGAACTTCAACTGAGCACATTCCTCCGCTGAGGCAGAACGCCTTTACTAGATCCACCAGGTAATCCAAATCCGCAGAAAATATCTATGAATATTAACTAGAATGAACTTCAACTGCGCACATTCCTCCGCTGAGGCAGAACGCCTTTACTGGATCCACCAGGTAATCAAATCCGCAGAAAATATCTATGAATATTAACTAGAATGAACTTCAACTTAGCACATTCCTCCGCTGAGGCAGAACGCCTTTACTGGATCCACCAGGTAAACCAAATCCGCAGAAAATATCTATGAATATTAACTAGAATGAACTTCAACTTAGCACATTCCTCCGCTGAGGCAGAACGACTTTACTGGATCCACCAGGTAATCAAATCCGCAGAAAATATCTATGAATATTAACTAGAATGAACTTCAACTGAGCACATTCCTCCGCTGAGGCAGAACGCCTTTACTGGATCCACCAGGTAATCCAAATCCGCAGAAAATATCTATGAATATTAACTAGAATGAACTTCAACTGAGCACATTCCTCCGCTGAGGCAGAACACCTTTACTGGATCCACCAGATAAACCAAATCCGCAGAAAATATCTATGAATATTAAATAGAATGAACTTCAACTGAGCACATTCCTCCGCTGAGGCAGAACACCTTTACTGGATCCACCAGGTTATCCAAATCCGCAGAAAATATCTATGAATATTAACTAGAATAAAACTTCAACTGAGCACATTCCTCCGCTGAGGCAGAACACCTTTACTGGATCCACCAGGTAATCCAAATCCGCAGAAAATATCTATGAATATTAACTTGAATGAACTTCAACTGAGCACATTCCTCCGCTGAGGCAGAACGCCTTTACTGGATCCACCAGGTAATCCAAATCCGCAGAAAATATCTATGAATATTAACTAGAATGAACTTCAACTGAGCACATTCCTCCGCTGAGGCAGAACGCCTTTACTGGATCCACCAGGTAATCAAATCCGCAGAAAATATCTATGAATATTAACTAGAATGAACTTCAACTGAGCACATTCCTCCGCTGAGGCAGAACGCCTTTACTGGATCCACCAGATAAACCAAATCCGCAGAAAATATCAATGGATATTAACTAGAATGAACTTCAACTGAGCACATTCCTCCGCTGAGACAGAACGCCTTTACTGGATCCACAAGGTAATCAAATCCGCAGAACATATCTATGAATATCAACTAGAATGAACTTCAACTGAGCACATTCCTCCGCTGAGGCAGAACACCTTTACTGGATCCACCAGGTAATCCAAATCCGCAGAAAATATCTATGGATATTAACTAGAATGAACTTCAACTGAGCACATTCCTCTGCTGAGGCAGAACGCCTTTACTAGATCGACCAGGTAATCCAAATCCGCAGAAAATATCTATGAATATTAACTAGAATGAAATTCAACTGAGCACATTCCTCCGCTGAGGCAGAACGCCTTTCCTGGATCCACCAGGTAATCAAATCCGCAGAAAATATCTATGAATATTAACTAGAATGAACTTCAACTTAGCACATTCCTCCGCTAAGGCAGAACGCCTTTACTGGATCCACCAGGTAATCCAAATCCGCAGAAAATATCTATGGATATTAACTAGAATGAACTTCAACTTAGCACATTCCTCCGCTGAGGCAGAACGCCTTTACTGGATCCACCAGGTAATCCAAATCCGCAGAAAATATCTATGAATATTAACTAGAATGAACTTCAACTGAGCACATTCCTCCGCTGAGGCAGAACGCCTTTACTGGATCCACCAGGTAATCCAAATCCGCAGAAAATATCTATGAATATTAACTAGAATGAACTTCAACTGAGCACATTGCTCCGCTGAGGCAGAACACCTTTACAGGATCCACCAGGTAATCCAAATCCGCAGAAAATATCTATGAATATTAACTAGAATGAACTTCAAATGAGCACATTCCTCCGCTAAGGAAGAACACCTTTACTGGATCCACCAGGTAATCCAAATCCGCAGAAAATATCTATGAATATTAACTTGAATGAACTTCAACTGAGCACATTCCTCCGCTGAGGCAGAACGCCTTTACTGGATCCACCAGGTAATCCAAATCCGCAGAAAATATCTATGAATATTAACTAGAATGAACTTCAACTGAGCACATTCCTCCGCTCAGGCAGAACGCCTTTACTGGATCCACCAGGTAATCAAATCCGCAGAAAATATCTATGAATATTAACTAGAATGAACTTCAACTGAGCACATTCCTCCGCTGAGGCAGAACGCCTTTACTGGATCCACCAGGTAATCCAAATCCGCAGAAAATATCTATGAATATTAACTAGAATGAACTTCAACTGAGCACATTCCTCCGCTCAGGCAGAACGCCTTTACTGGATCCACCAGGTAATCAAATCCGCAGAAAATATCTATGAATATTAACTAGAATGAACTTCAACTGAGCACATTCCTCCGCTGAGGCAGAACACCTTTACTGGATCCACCAGGTAATCCAAATCCGCAGAAAATATCTATGAATATTATTAGAATGAACTTCAACTCAGCACATTCCTCCGCTAAGGCAGAACACCTTTTCTGGATCCACCAGGTAATCCAAATCCGCAGAAAATATCTATGAATATTAACTTGAATGAACTTCAACTGAGCACATTCCTCCGCTGAGGCAGAACGCCTTTACTGGATCCACCAGGTAATCCAAATCCGCAGAAAATATCTATGAATATTAACTAGAATGAACTTCAACTGCGCACATTCCTCCGCTGAGGCAGAACGCCTTTACTGGATCCACCAGGTAATCAAATCCGCAGAAAATATCTATGAATATTAACTAGAATGAACTTCAACTTAGCACATTCCTCCGCTGAGGCAGAACGCCTTTACTGGATCCACCAGGTAATCAAATCCGCAGAAAATATCTATGAATATTAACTAGAATGAACTTCAACTGAGCACATTCCTCCGCTGAGGCAGAACGCCTTTACTGGATCCACCAGGTAATCCAAATCCGCAGAAAATATCTATGAATATTAACTAGAATGAACTTCAACTGAGCACATTCCTCCGCTGAGGCAGAACACCTTTACTGGATCCCCCAGATAAACCAAATCCGCAGAAAATATCTATGAATATTAACTAGAATGAACTTCAACTGAGCACATTCCTCCGCTGAGGCAGAACACCTTTACTGGATCCACCAGGTTATCCAAATCCGCAGAAAATATCTATGAATATTAACTAGAATAAAACTTCAACTGAGCACATTCCTCCGCTGAGGCAGAACACCTTTACTGGATCCACCAGGTAATCCAAATCCGCAGAAAATATCTATGAATATTAACTTGAATGAACTTCAACTGAGCACATTCCTCCGCTGAGGCAGAACGCCTTTACTGGATCCACCAGGTAATCCAAATCCGCAGAAAATATCTATGAATATTAACTAGAATGAACTTCAACTGAGCACATTCCTCCGCTGAGGCAGAACGCCTTTACTGGATCCACCAGGTAATCAAATCCGCAGAAAATATCTATGAATATTAACTAGAATGAACTTCAACTGAGCACATTCCTCCGCTGAGGCAGAACGCCTTTACTGGATCCACCAGATAAACCAAATCCGCAGAAAATATCAATGGATATTAACTAGAATGAACTTCAACTGAGCACATTCCTCCGCTGAAACAGAACGCCTTTACTGGATCCACCAGGTAATCAATTCCGCAGAAAATATCTATGAATATTAACTAGAATGAACTTCAACTGAGCACATTCCTCCGCTCAGGCAGAACGCCTTTCCTGGATCCACCAGGTAATCAAATCCGCAGAAAATATCTATGAATATTAACTAGAATGAACTTCAACTTAGCACATTCCTCCGCTAAGGCAGAACGCCTTTACTGGATCCACCAGGTAATCCAAATCCGCAGAAAATATCTATGAATATTAACTAGAATGAACTTCAACTTAGCACATTCCTCCGCTAAGTCAGAACACCTTTACTGGATCCACCAGGTAATCAAATCCGCAGAAAATATCTATGAATATTAACTTGAATGAACTTCAACTGAGCACATTCCTCCGCTGAGGCAGAACGCCTTTACTGGATCCACCAGGTAATCCAAATCCGCAGAAAATATCTATGGATATTAACTAGAATGAACTTCAACTGAGCACATTCCTCCGCTGAGGCAGAACGCCTTTACTGGATCCACCAGGTAATCAAATCCGCAGAAAATATCTATGAATATTAACTAGAATGAACTTCAACTTAGCACATTCCTCCGCTAAGTCAGAACACCTTTACTGGATCCACCAGGTAATCAAATCCGCAGAAAATATCTATGAATATTAACTTGAATGAACTTCAACTGAGCACATTCCTCCGCTGAGGCAGAACGCCTTTACTGGATCCACCAGGTAATCCAAATCCGCAGAAAATATCTATGAATATTAACTAGAATGAACTTCAACTGCGCACATTCCTCCGCTGAGGCAGAACGCCTTTACTGGATCCACCAGGTAATCAAATCCGCAGAAAATATCTATGAATATTAACTAGAATGAACTTCAACTTAGCACATTCCTCCGCTGAGGCAGAACGCCTTTACTGGATCCACCAGGTAATCAAATCCGCAGAAAATATCTATGAATATTAACTAGAATGAACTTCAACTGAGCACATTCCTCCGCTGAGGCAGAACGCCTTTACTGGATCCACCAGGTAATCCAAATCCGCAGAAAATATCTATGAATATTAACTAGAATGAACTTCAACTGAGCACATTCCTCCGCTGAGGCAGAACACCTTTACTGGATCCCCCAGATAAACCAAATCCGCAGAAAATATCTATGAATATTAACTAGAATGAACTTCAACTGAGCACATTCCTCCGCTGAGGCAGAACACCTTTACTGGATCCACCAGGTTATCCAAATCCGCAGAAAATATCTATGAATATTAACTAGAATAAAACTTCAACTGAGCACATTCCTCCGCTCAGGCAGAACACCTTTACTGGATCCACCAGGTAATCCAAATCCGCAGAAAATATCTATGAATATTAACTTGAATGAACTTCAACTGAGCACATTCCTCCGCTGAGGCAGAACGCCTTTACTGGATCCACCAGGTAATCCAAATCCGCAGAAAATATCTATGAATATTAACTAGAATGAACTTCAACTGAGCACATTCCTCCGCTGAGGCAGAACGCCTTTACTGGATCCACCAGGTAATCAAATCCGCAGAAAATATCTATGAATATTAACTAGAATGAACTTCAACTGAGCACATTCCTCCGCTGAGGCAGAACGCCTTTACTGGATCCACCAGATAAACCAAATCCGCAGAAAATATCAATGGATATTAACTAGAATGAACTTCAACTGAGCACATTCCTCCGCTGAAACAGAACGCCTTTACTGGATCCACCAGGTAATCAAATCCGCAGAAAATATCTATGAATATTAACTAGAATGAACTTCAACTGAGCACATTCCTCCGCTGAGGCAGAACGCCTTTCCTGGATCCACCAGGTAATCAAATCCGCAGAAAATATCTATGAATATTAACTAGAATGAACTTCAACTTAGCACATTCCTCCGCTAAGGCAGAACGCCTTTACTGGATCCACCAGGTAATCCAAATCCGCAGAAAATATCTATGAATATTAACTAGAATGAACTTCAACTTAGCACATTCCTCCGCTAAGTCAGAACACCTTTACTGGATCCACCAGGTAATCAAATCCGCAGAAAATATCTATGAATATTAACTTGAATGAACTTCAACTGAGCACATTCCTCCGCTGAGGCAGAACGCCTTTACTGGATCCACCAGGTAATCCAAATCCGCAGAAAATATCTATGGATATTAACTAGAATGAACTTCAACTGAGCACATTCCTCCGCTGAGGCAGAACGCCTTTACTGGATCCACCAGGTAATCTAAATCCGCAGAAAATATCTATGAATATTAACTAGAATGAACTTCAACTGAGCACATTCCTCCGCTGAGGCAGAACACCTTTACTCGGGTCACCAGATAAACCAAATCCGCAGAAAATATCTATGAATATTAACTAGAATGAACTTCAACTGAGCACATTCCTCCGCTGAGGCAGAACGCCTTTACTGGATCCACCAGGTAATCCAAATCCGCAGAAAATATCTATGAATATTAACTAGAATGAACTTCAACTAAGCACATTCCTCCGCTGAGGCAGAACACCTTTACTGGATCCACCAGGTAATCCAAATCCGCAGAAAATATCTATGAATATTAACTTGAATGAACTTCAACTGAGCACATTCCTCCGCTGAGGCAGAACGCCTTTACTTGATCCACCAGGTAATCCAAATCCGCAGAAAATATCTATGAATATTAATTAGAATGAACTTCAACTGAGCACATTCCTCCGCCTTTACTGGATCCACCAGGTAATCAAATCCGCAGAAAATATCTATGAATATTAACTAGAATGAACTTCAACTGAGCACATTCCTTCGCTGAGGCAGAACGCCTTTACTGGATCCACCAGATAAACCAAATCCGCAGAAAATATCTATGGATATTAACTAGAATGAACTTCAACTGAGCACATTCCTCCGCTGAGACAGAACGCCTTTACTGGATCCACCAGGTAATCAAATCCGCAGAACATATCTATGAATATTAACTAGAATGAACTTCAACTGAGCACATTCCTCCGCTGAGGCAGAACACCTTTACTGGATCCACCAGGTAATCCAAATCCGCAGAAAATATCTATGGATATTAACTAGAATGAACTTCAACTGAGCACATTCCTCCGCTGAGGCAGAACGCCTTTACTAGATCGACCAGGTAATCCAAATCCGCAGAAAATATCTATGAATATTAACTTGAATGAACTTCAACTGAGCACATTCCTCCGCTGAGGCAGAACGCCTTTACTGGATCCACCAGGTAATCCAAATCCGCAGAAAATATCTATGAATATTAACTAGAATGAACTTCAACTGAGCACATTCCTCCGCTGAGGCAGAACACCTTTACAGGATCCACCAGGTAATCCAAATCCGCAGAAAATATCTATGAATATTAACTAGAATGAACTTCAAATGAGCACATTCCTCCGCTAAGGAAGAACACCTTTACTGGATCCACCAGGTAATCCAAATCCGCAGAAAATATCTATGAATATTAACTTGAATGAACTTCAACTGAGCACATTCCTCCGCTGAGGCAGAACGCCTTTACTGGATCCACCAGGTAATCCAAATCCGCAGAAAATATCTATGAATATTAACTAGAATGAACTTCAACTGAGCACATTCCTCCGCTCAGGCAGAACGCCTTTACTGGATCCACCAGGTAATCAAATCCGCAGAAAATCTCTATGAATATTAACTAGAATGAACTTCAACTGAGCACATTCCTCCGCTGAGGCAGAACGCCTTTACTGGATCCACCAGATAAACCAAATCCGCAGAAAATATCTATGAATATTAACTAGAATGAACTTCAACTGAGCACATTCCTCCGCTAAGGAAGAACACCTTTACTGGATCCACCAGGTAATCCAAATCCGCAGAAAATATCTATGAATATTAACTTGAATGAACTTCAACTGAGCACATTCCTCCGCTGAGGCAGAACGCCTTTACTGGATCCACCAGGTAATCCAAATCCGCAGAAAATATCTATGAATATTAACTAGAATGAACTTCAACTGAGCACATTCCTCCGCTGAGGCAGAACGCCTTTACTGGATCCACCAGGTAATCAAATCCGCAGAAAATATCTATGAATATTAACTAGAATGAACTTCAACTGAGCACATTCCTCCGCTGAGGCAGAACGCCTTTACTGGATCCACCAGGTAATCCAAATCCGCAGAAAATATCTATGAATATTAACTAGAATGAACTTCAACTGAGCACATTCCTCCGCTCAGGCAGAACGCCTTTACTGGATCCACCAGGTAATCAAATCCGCAGAAAATATCTATGAATATTAACTAGAATGAACTTCAACTGAGCACATTCCTCCGCTGAGGCAGAACACCTTTACTGGATCCACCAGGTAATCCAAATCCGCAGAAAATATCTATGAATATTATTAGAATGAACTTCAACTCAGCACATTCCTCCGCTAAGGCAGAACACCTTTACTGGATCCACCAGGTAATCCAAATCCGCAGAAAATATCTATGAATATTAACTTGAATGAACTTCAACTGAGCACATTCCTCCGCTGAGGCAGAACGCCTTTACTGGATCCACCAGGTAATCCAAATCCGCAGAAAATATCTATGAATATTAACTAGAATGAACTTCAACTGCGCACATTCCTCCGCTGAGGCAGAACGCCTTTACTGGATCCACCAGGTAATCAAATCCGCAGAAAATATCTAGGAATATTAACTAGAATGAACTTCAACTTAGCACATTCCTCCGCTGAGGCAGAACGCCTTTACTGGATCCACCAGGTAAACCAAATCCGCAGAAAATATCTATGAATATTAACTAGAATGAACTTCAACTTAGCACATTCCTCCGCTGAGGCAGAACGACTTTACTGGATCCACCAGGTAATCAAATCCGCAGAAAATATCTATGAATATTAACTAGAATGAACTTCAACTGAGCACATTCCTCCGCTGAGGCAGAACGCCTTTACTGGATCCACCAGGTAATCCAAATCCGCAGAAAATATCTATGAATATTAACTAGAATGAACTTCAACTGAGCACATTCCTCCGCTGAGGCAGAACACCTTTACTGGATCCACCAGGTAATCCAAATCCGCAGAAAATATCTATGAATATTAACTTGAATGAACTTCAACTGAGCACATTCCTCCGCTGAGGCAGAACGCCTTTACTGGATCCACCAGGTAATCCAAATCCGCAGAAAATATCTATGAATATTAACTAGAATGAACTTCAACTGAGCACATTCCTCCGCTGAGGCAGAACGCCTTTACTGGATCCACCAGGTAATCAAATCCGCAGAAAATATCTATGAATATTAACTAGAATGAACTTCAACTGAGCACCTTCCTCCGCTGAGGCAGAACGCCTTTACTGGATCCACCAGATAAACCAAATCCGCAGAAAATATCAATGGATATTAACTAGAATGAACTTCAACTGAGCACATTCCTCCGCTGAGACAGAACGCCTTTACTGGATCCACCAGGTAATCAAATCCGCAGAACATATCTATGAATATCAACTAGAATGAACTTCAACTGAGCACATTCCTCCGCTGAGGCAGAACACCTTTACTGGATCCACCAGGTAATCCAAATCCGCAGAAAATATCTATGGATATTAACTAGAATGAACTTCAACTGAGCACATTCCTCTGCTGAGGCAGAACGCCTTTACTAGATCGACCAGGTAATCCAAATCCGCAGAAAATATCTATGAATATTAACTAGAATGAAATTCAACTGAGCACATTCCTCCGCTGAGGCAGAACGCCTTTCCTGGATCCACCAGGTAATCAAATCCGCAGAAAATATCTATGAATATTAACTAGAATGAACTTCAACTTAGCACATTCCTCCGCTAAGGCAGAACGCCTTTACTGGATCCACCAGGTAATCCAAATCCGCAGAAAATATCTATGAATATTAACTAGAATGAACTTCAACTTAGCACATTCCTCCGCTAAGTCAGAACACCTTTACTGGATCCACCAGGTAATCAAATCCGCAGAAAATATCTATGAATATTAACTTGAATGAACTTCAACTGAGCACATTCCTCCGCTGAGGCAGAACGCCTTTACTGGATCGACCAGGTAATCCAAATCCGCAGAAAATATCTATGGATATTAACTAGAATGAACTTCAACTGAGCACATTCCTCCGCTGAGACAGAACGCCTTTACTGGATCCACCAGGTAATCAAATCCGCAGAACATATCTATGAATATTAACTAGAATGAACTTCAACTGAGCACATTCCTCCGCTGAGGCAGAACACCTTTACTGGATCCACCAGGTAATCCAAATCCGCAGAAAATATCTATGGATATTAACTAGAATGAACTTCAACTGAGCACATTCCTCCGCTGAGGCAGAACGCCTTTACTAGATCGACCAGGTAATCCAAATCCGCAGAAAATATCTATGAATATTAACTAGAATGAACTTCAACTGAGCACATTCCTCCGCTGAGGCAGAACGCCTTTACTGGATCCACCAGGTAATCCAAATCCGCAGAAAATATCTATGAATATTAACTAGAATGAACTTCAACTGAGCACATTCCTCCGCTGAGGCAGAACACCTTTACAGGATCCACCAGGTAATCCAAATCCGCAGAAAATATCTATGAATATTAACTAGAATGAACTTCAAATGAGCACATTCCTCCGCTAAGGAAGAACACCTTTACTGGATCCACCAGGTAATCCAAATCCGCAGAAAATATCTATGAATATTAACTTGAATGAACTTCAACTGAGCACATTCCTCCGCTGAGGCAGAACGCCTTTACTGGATCCACCAGGTAATCCAAATCCGCAGAAAATATCTATGAATATTAACTAGAATGAACTTCAACTGAGCACATTCCTCCGCTCAGGCAGAACGCCTTTACTGGATCCACCAGGTAATCAAATCCGCAGAAAATATCTATGAATATTAACTAGAATGAACTTCAACTGAGCACATTCCTCCGCTGAGGCAGAACGCCTTTACTGGATCCACCAGGTAATCCAAATCCGCAGAAAATATCTATGAATATTAACTAGAATGAACTTCAACTGAGCACATTCCTCCGCTCAGGCAGAACGCCTTTACTGGATCCACCAGGTAATCAAATCCGCAGAAAATATCTATGAATATTAACTAGAATGAACTTCAACTGAGCACATTCCTCCGCTGAGGCAGAACGCCTTTACTGGATCCACCAGGTAATCCAAATCCGCAGAAAATATCTATGAATATTAACTAGAATGAACTTCAACTGAGCACATTCCTCCGCTGAGGCAGAACGCCTTTACTGGATCCACCAGGTAATCCAAATCCGCAGAAAATATCTATGAATATTAACTAGAATGAACTTCAACTGAGCACATTCCTCCGCTCAGGCAGAACGCCTTTACTGGATCCACCAGGTAATCAAATCCGCAGAAAATATCTATGAATATTAACTAGAATGAACTTCAACTGAGCACATTCCTCCGCTGAGGCAGAACACCTTTACTGGATCCACCAGGTAATCCAAATCCGCAGAAAATAACTATGAATATTATTAGAATGAACTTCAACTCAGCACATTCCTCCGCTGAGGCAGAACACCTTTACTGGATCCACCAGGTAATCCAAATCCGCAGAAAATATCTATGAATATTAACTTGAATGAACTTCAACTGAGCACATTCCTCCGCTGAGGCAGAACGCCTTTACTAGATCCACCAGGTAATCCAAATCCGCAGAAAATATCTATGAATATTAACTAGAATGAACTTCAACTGCGCACATTCCTCCGCTGAGGCAGAACGCCTTTACTGGATCCACCAGGTAATCAAATCCGCAGAAAATATCTATGAATATTAACTAGAATGAACTTCAACTTAGCACATTCCTCCGCTGAGGCAGAACGCCTTTACTGGATCCACCAGGTAAACCAAATCCGCAGAAAATATCTATGAATATTAACTAGAATGAACTTCAACTTAGCACATTCCTCCGCTGAGGCAGAACGACTTTACTGGATCCACCAGGTAATCAAATCCGCAGAAAATATCTATGAATATTAACTAGAATGAACTTCAACTGAGCACATTCCTCCGCTGAGGCAGAACGCCTTTACTGGATCCACCAGGTAATCCAAATCCGCAGAAAATATCTATGAATATTAACTAGAATGAACTTCAACTGAGCACATTCCTCCGCTGAGGCAGAACACCTTTACTGGATCCACCAGATAAACCAAATCCGCAGAAAATATCTATGAATATTAAATAGAATGAACTTCAACTGAGCACATTCCTCCGCTGAGGCAGAACACCTTTACTGGATCCACCAGGTTATCCAAATCCGCAGAAAATATCTATGAATATTAACTAGAATAAAACTTCAACTGAGCACATTCCTCCGCTGAGGCAGAACACCTTTACTGGATCCACCAGGTAATCCAAATCCGCAGAAAATATCTATGAATATTAACTTGAATGAACTTCAACTGAGCACATTCCTCCGCTGAGGCAGAACGCCTTTACTGGATCCACCAGGTAATCCAAATCCGCAGAAAATATCTATGAATATTAACTAGAATGAACTTCAACTGAGCACATTCCTCCGCTGAGGCAGAACGCCTTTACTGGATCCACCAGGTAATCAAATCCGCAGAAAATATCTATGAATATTAACTAGAATGAACTTCAACTGAGCACATTCCTCCGCTGAGGCAGAACGCCTTTACTGGATCCACCAGATAAACCAAATCCGCAGAAAATATCAATGGATATTAACTAGAATGAACTTCAACTGAGCACATTCCTCCGCTGAGACAGAACGCCTTTACTGGATCCACAAGGTAATCAAATCCGCAGAACATATCTATGAATATCAACTAGAATGAACTTCAACTGAGCACATTCCTCCGCTGAGGCAGAACACCTTTACTGGATCCACCAGGTAATCCAAATCCGCAGAAAATATCTATGGATATTAACTAGAATGAACTTCAACTGAGCACATTCCTCTGCTGAGGCAGAACGCCTTTACTAGATCGACCAGGTAATCCAAATCCGCAGAAAATATCTATGAATATTAACTAGAATGAAATTCAACTGAGCACATTCCTCCGCTGAGGCAGAACGCCTTTCCTGGATCCACCAGGTAATCAAATCCGCAGAAAATATCTATGAATATTAACTAGAATGAACTTCAACTTAGCACATTCCTCCGCTAAGGCAGAACGCCTTTACTGGATCCACCAGGTAATCCAAATCCGCAGAAAATATCTATGGATATTAACTAGAATGAACTTCAACTTAGCACATTCCTCCGCTGAGGCAGAACGCCTTTACTGGATCCACCAGGTAATCCAAATCCGCAGAAAATATCTATGAATATTAACTAGAATGAACTTCAACTGAGCACATTCCTCCGCTGAGGCAGAACGCCTTTACTGGATCCACCAGGTAATCCAAATCCGCAGAAAATATCTATGAATATTAACTAGAATGAACTTCAACTGAGCACATTCCTCCGCTGAGGCAGAACACCTTTACAGGATCCACCAGGTAATCCAAATCCGCAGAAAATATCTATGAATATTAACTAGAATGAACTTCAAATGAGCACATTCCTCCGCTAAGGAAGAACACCTTTACTGGATCCACCAGGTAATCCAAATCCGCAGAAAATATCTATGAATATTAACTTGAATGAACTTCAACTGAGCACATTCCTCCGCTGAGGCAGAACGCCTTTACTGGATCCACCAGGTAATCCAAATCCGCAGAAAATATCTATGAATATTAACTAGAATGAACTTCAACTGAGCACATTCCTCCGCTGAGGCAGAACGCCTTTACTGGATCCACCAGGTAATCAAATCCGCAGAAAATATCTATGAATATTAACTAGAATGAACTTCAACTGAGCACATTCCTCCGCTGAGGCAGAACGCCTTTACTGGATCCACCAGGTAATCCAAATCCGCAGAAAATATCTATGAATATTAACTAGAATGAACTTCAACTGAGCACATTCCTCCGCTCAGGCAGAACGCCTTTACTGGATCCACCAGGTAATCAAATCCGCAGAAAATATCTATGAATATTAACTAGAATGAACTTCAACTGAGCACAATCCTCCGCTGAGGCAGAACACCTTTACTGGATCCACCAGGTAATCCAAATCCGCAGAAAATATCTATGAATATTATTAGAATGAACTTCAACTCAGCACATTCCTCCGCTAAGGCAGAACACCTTTACTGGATCCACCAGGTAATCCAAATCCGCAGAAAATATCTATGAATATTAACTTGAATGAACTTCAACTGAGCACATTCCTCCGCTGAGGCAGAACGCCTTTACTGGATCCACCAGGTAATCCAAATCCGCAGAAAATATCTATGAATATTAACTAGAATGAACTTCAACTGCGCACATTCCTCCGCTGAGGCAGAACGCCTTTACTGGATCCACCAGGTAATCAAATCCGCAGAAAATATCTATGAATATTAACTAGAATGAACTTCAACTTAGCACATTCCTCCGCTGAGGCAGAACGCCTTTACTGGATCCACCAGGTAATCAAATCCGCAGAAAATATCTATGAATATTAACTAGAATGAACTTCAACTGAGCACATTCCTCCGCTGAGGCAGAACGCCTTTACTGGATCCACCAGGTAATCCAAATCCTCAGAAAATATCTATGAATATTAACTAGAATGAACTTCAACTGAGCACATTCCTCCGCTGAGGCAGAACACCTTTACTGGATCCCCCAGATAAACCAAATCCGCAGAAAATATCTATGAATATTAACTAGAATGAACTTCAACTGAGCACATTCCTCCGCTGAGGCAGAACACCTTTACTGGATCCACCAGGTTATCCAAATCCGCAGAAAATATCTATGAATATTAACTAGAATAAAACTTCAACTGAGCACATTCCTCCGCTCAGGCAGAACACCTTTACTGGATCCACCAGGTAATCCAAATCCGCAGAAAATATCTATGAATATTAACTTGAATGAACTTCAACTGAGCACATTCCTCCGCTGAGGCAGAACGCCTTTACTGGATCCACCAGGTAATCCAAATCCGCAGAAAATATCTATGAATATTAACTAGAATGAACTTCAACTGAGCACATTCCTCCGCTGAGGCAGAACGCCTTTACTGGATCCACCAGGTAATCAAATCCGCAGAAAATATCTATGAATATTAACTAGAATGAACTTCAACTGAGCACATTCCTCCGCTGAGGCAGAACGCCTTTACTGGATCCACCAGATAAACCAAATCCGCAGAAAATATCAATGGATATTAACTAGAATGAACTTCAACTGAGCACATTCCTCCGCTGAAACAGAACGCCTTTACTGGATCCACCAGGTAATCAAATCCGCAGAAAATATCTATGAATATTAACTAGAATGAACTTCAACTGAGCACATTCCTCCGCTGAGGCAGAACGCCTTTCCTGGATCCACCAGGTAATCAAATCCGCAGAAAATATCTATGAATATTAACTAGAATGAACTTCAACTTAGCACATTCCTCCGCTAAGGCAGAACGCCTTTACTGGATCCACCAGGTAATCCAAATCCGCAGAAAATATCTATGAATATTAACTAGAATGAACTTCAACTTAGCACATTCCTCCGCTAAGTCAGAACACCTTTACTGGATCCACCAGGTAATCAAATCCGCAGAAAATATCTATGAATATTAACTTGAATGAACTTCAACTGAGCACATTCCTCCGCTGAGGCAGAACGCCTTTACTGGATCCACCAGGTAATCCAAATCCGCAGAAAATATCTTTGGATATTAACTAGAATGAACTTCAACTGAGCACATTCCTCCGCTGAGGCAGAACGCCTTTACTGGATCCACCAGGTAATCTAAATCCGCAGAAAATATCTATGAATATTAACTAGAATGAACTTCAACTGAGCACATTCCTCCGCTGAGGCAGAACACCTTTACTCGGGTCACCAGATAAACCAAATCCGCAGAAAATATCTATGAATATTAACTAGAATGAACTTCAACTGAGCACATTCCTCCGCTGAGGCAGAACGCCTTTACTGGATCCACCAGGTAATCCAAATCCGCAGAAAATATCTATGAATATTAACTAGAATGAACTTCAACTGAGCACATTCCTCCGCTGAGGCAGAACACCTTTACTGGATCCACCAGGTAATCCAAATCCGCAGAAAATATCTATGAATATTAACTTGAATGAACTTCAACTGAGCACATTCCTCCGCTGAGGCAGAACGCCTTTACTTGATCCACCAGGTAATCCAAATCCGCAGAAAATATCTATGAATATTAATTAGAATGAACTTCAACTGAGCACATTCCTCCGCCTTTACTGGATCCACCAGGTAATCAAATCCGCAGAAAATATCTATGAATATTAACTAGAATGAACTTCAACTGAGCACATTCCTTCGCTGAGGCAGAACGCCTTTACTGGATCCACCAGATAAACCAAATCCGCAGAAAATATCTATGGATATTAACTAGAATGAACTTCAACTGAGCACATTCCTCCGCTGAGACAGAACGCCTTTACTGGATCCACCAGGTAATCAAATCCGCAGAACATATCTATGAATATTAACTAGAATGAACTTCAACTGAGCACATTCCTCCGCTGAGGCAGAACACCTTTACAGGATCCACCAGGTAATCCAAATCCGCAGAAAATATCTATGAATATTAACTAGAATGAACTTCAAATGAGCACATTCCTCCGCTAAGGAAGAACACCTTTACTGGATCCACCAGGTAATCCAAATCCGCAGAAAATATCTATGAATATTAACTTGAATGAACTTCAACTGAGCACATTCCTCCGCTGAGGCAGAACGCCTTTACTGGATCCACCAGGTAATCCAAATCCGCAGAAAATATCTATGAATATTAACTAGAATGAACTTCAACTGAGCACATTCCTCCGCTCAGGCAGAACGCCTTTACTGGATCCACCAGGTAATCAAATCCGCAGAAAATCTCTATGAATATTAACTAGAATGAACTTCAACTGAGCACATTCCTCCGCTGAGGCAGAACGCCTTTACTGGATCCACCAGATAAACCAAATCCGCAGAAAATATCTATGAATATTAACTAGAATGAACTTCAACTGAGCACATTCCTCCGCTGAGGCAGAACGCCTTTACTGGATCCACCAGGTAATCCAAATCTGCAGAAAATATCTATGAATATTAACTAGAATGAACTTCAACTGAGCACATTCCTCCGCTGAGGCAGAACGCCTTTACTGGATCCACCAGGTAATCCAAATCCGCAGAAAATATCTATGAATATTAACTAGAATGAACTTCAACTGAGCACATTCCTCCGCTGAGGCAGAACGTCTTTACTGGATCCACCAGGTAATCCAAATCCGCAGAAAATATCTATGAATATTAACTAGAATGAACTTCAACTGAGCACATTCCTCCGCTGAGGCAGAACGTCTTTACTGGATCCAACATGTAATCCAAATCCGCATAAAATATCTATGAATATTAACTAGAATGAACTTCAACTGAGCACATTCCTCCGCTGAGGCAGAACGCCTTTACTGGATCCACCAGGTAATCAAATCCGCAGAAAATATCTATGAATATTAACTAGAATGAACTTCAACTGAGCACATTCCTCCGCTGAGGCAGAACGCCTTTTCTGGATCCACCAGGTAATCAAATCCGCAGAAAATATCTATGAATATTAAATAGAATGAACTTCAACTGAGCACATTCCTCCGCTGAGGCAGAACGCCTTTACTGGATCCACCAGATAAACCAAATCCGCAGAAAATATCTATGGATATTAACTAGAATGAACTTCAACTGAGCACATTCCTCCGCTGAGGCAGAACGCCTTTACTGGATCCACCAGGTAATCAAATCCACAGAACATATCTATGAATATTAACTAGAATGAACTTCAACTGAGCACATTCCTCCGCTGAGGCAGAACACCTTTACTGGATCCACCAGGTAATCCAAATCCGCAGAAAATATCTATGGATATTAACTAGAATGAACTTCAACTGAGCACATTCCTCCGCACAGGCAGAACGCCTTTACTGGATCGACCAGGTAATCCAAATCCGCAGAAAATATCTATGAATATTAACTAGAATGAACTTCAACTGAGCACATTCCTCCGCTGAGGCAGAACGCCTTTACTGGATCCACCAGGTAATCCAAATCCGCAGAAAATATCTATGAATATTAACTAGAATGAACTTCAACTGAGCACATTCCTCCGCTGAGGCAGAACGCCTTTACTGAATCCACCAGGTAATCAAATCCGCAGAAAATATCTATGAATATTAACTAGAATGAACTTCAACTGAGCACATTCCTCCGCTGAGGCAGAACGCCTTTACTGGATCCACCAGATAAACCAAATCCGCAGAAAATATCAATGGATATTAACTAGAATGAACTTCAACTGAGCACATTCTTCCGCTGAGACAGAACGCCTTTACTGGATCCACCAGGTAATCAAATCCGCAGAAAATATCTATGAATATTAACTAGAATGAACTTCAACTGAGCACATTCCTCCGCTGAGGCAGAACTCCTTTACTGGATCCACCAGGTAATCCAAATGCGCAATAAATATCTATGAATATTAACTAGAATGAACTTCAACTGAGCACATTCCTCCGCTAATGCAGAAAACCTTTTCTGGATCCACCAGGTAATCCAAATCCGCAGAAAATATCTATGAATATTAACTAGAATGAACTTCAACTGAGCACATTCCTCCGCTCAGGCAGAACACCTTTACTGGATCCACCAGGTAATCCAAATCCGCAGAAAATATCTATGAATATTAACTAGAATGAACTTCAACTGAGCACATTCCTCCGCTGAGGCAGAACTCCTTTACTGGATCCACCAGGTAATCCAAATGCGCAGAAAATATCTATGAATATTAACTAGAATGAACTTCAACTGAGCACATTCCTCCGCTGAGGCAGAACGCCTTTACTGGATCCACCAGGTAATCCAAATCCGCAGAAAATATCTATGAATATTAACTAGAATGAACTTCAACTGAGCACATTCCTCCGCTGAGGCATAACACCTTTACAGGATCCACCAGGTAATCCAAATCCGCAGAAAATATCTATGAATATTAACTAGAATGAACTTCAACTGAGCACATTCCTCCGCTGAGGCAGAACACCTTTACTGGATCCACCAGGTAATCCAAATACGCAGAAAATATCTATGGATATTAACTAGAATGAACTTCAACTGAGCACATTCCTCCGCTGAGGCAGAACGCCTTTACTAGATCGACCAGGTAATCCAAATCCGCAGAAAATATCTATGAATATTAACTAGAATGAACTTCAACTGAGCACATTCCTCCGCTGAGGCAGAACGCCTTTACTGGATCCACCAGGTAATCCAAATCCGCAGAAAATATCTATGAATATTAACTAGAATGAACTTCAACTGAGCACATTCCTCCGCTGAGGCAGAACGCCTTTACTGGATCCACCAGGTAATCCAAATCCGCAGAAAATATCTATGAATATTAACTAGAATGAACTTCAACTGAGCACATTCCTCCGCTGAGCCAGAACACCTTTACAGGATCCACCAGGTAATCCAAATCCGCAGAAAATATCTATGAATATTAACTAGAATGAACTTCAAATGAGCACATTCCTCCGCTAAGGAAGAACACCTTTACTGGATCCACCAGGTAATCCAAATCCGCAGAAAATATCTATGAATATTAACTTGAATGAACTTCAACTGAGCACATTCCTCCGCTGAGGCAGAACGCCTTTACTGGATCCACCAGGTAATCCAAATCCGCAGAAAATATCTATGAATATTAACTAGAATGAACTTCAACTGAGCACATTCCTCCGCTCAGGCAGAACGCCTTTACTGGATCCACCAGGTAATCAAATCCGCAGAAAATATCTATGAATATTAACTAGAATGAACTTCAACTGAGCACATTCCTCCGCTGAGGCAGAACGCCTTTACTGGATCCACCAGGTAATCCAAATCCGCAGAAAATATCTATGAATATTAACTAGAATGAACTTCAACTGAGCACATTCCTCCGCTCAGGCAGAACGCCTTTACTGGATCCACCAGGTAATCAAATCCGCAGAAAATATCTATGAATATTAACTAGAATGAACTTCAACTGAGCACATTCCTCCGCTGAGGCAGAACACCTTTACTGGATCCACCAGGTAATCCAAATCCGCAGAAAATATCTATGAATATTATTAGAATGAACTTCAACTCAGCACATTCCTCCGCTAAGGCAGAACACCTTTACTGGATCCACCAGGTAATCCAAATCCGCAGAAAATATCTATGAATATTAACTTGAATGAACTTCAACTGAGCACATTCCTCCGCTGAGGCAGAACGCCTTTACTGGATCCACCAGGTAATCCAAATCCGCAGAAAATATCTATGAATATTAACTAGAATGAACTTCAACTGCGCACATTCCTCCGCTGATGCAGAACGCCTTTACTGGATCCACCAGGTAATCAAATCCGCAGAAAATATCTATGAATATTAACTAGAATGAACTTCAACTTAGCACATTCCTCCGCTGAGGCAGAACGCCTTTACTGGATCCACCAGGTAATCAAATCCGCAGAAAATATCTATGAATATTAACTAGAATGAACTTCAACTGAGCACATTCCTCCGCTGAGGCAGAACGCCTTTACTGGATCCACCAGGTAATCCAAATCCGCAGAAAATATCTATGAATATTAACTAGAATGAACTTCAACTGAGCACATTCCTCCGCTGAGGCAGAACACCTTTACTGGATCCACCAGATAAACCAAATCCGCAGAAAATATCTATGAATATTAACTAGAATGAACTTCAACTGAGCACATTCCTCCGCTGAGGCAGAACACCTTTACTGGATCCACCAGGTTATCCAAATCCGCAGAAAATATCTATGAATATTAACTAGAATAAAACTTCAACTGAGCACATTCCTCCGCTGAGGCAGAACACCTTTACTGGATCCACCAGGTAATCCAAATCCGCAGAAAATATCTATGAATATTAACTTGAATGAACTTCAACTGAGCACATTCCTCCGCTGAGGCAGAACGCCTTTACTGGATCCACCAGGTAATCCAAATCCGCAGAAAATATCTATGAATATTAACTAGAATGAACTTCAACTGAGCACATTCCTCCGCTGAGGCAGAACGCCTTTACTGGATCCACCAGGTAATCAAATCCGCAGAAAATATCTATGAATATTAACTAGAATGAACTTCAACTGAGCACATTCCTCCGCTGAGGCAGAACGCCTTTACTGGATCCACCAGATAAACCAAATCCGCAGAAAAAATATCAATGGATATTAACTAGAATGAACTTCAACTGAGCACATTCCTCCGCTGAGACAGAACGCCTTTACTGGATCCACCAGGTAATCAAATCCGCAGAAAATATCTATGAATATTAACTAGAATGAACTTCAACTGAGCACATTCCTCCGCTGAGGCAGAACGCCTTTCCTGGATCCACCAGGTAATCAAATCCGCAGAAAATATCTATGAATATTAACTAGAATGAACTTCAACTTAGCACATTCCTCCGCTAAGGCAGAACGCCTTTACTGGATCCACCAGGTAATCCAAATCCGCAGAAAATATCTATGAATATTAACTAGAATGAACTTCAACTTAGCACATTCCTCCGCTAAGTCAGAACACCTTTACTGGATCCACCAGGTAATCAAATCCGCAGAAAATATCTATGAATATTAACTTGAATGAACTTCAACTGAGCACATTCCTCCGCTGAGGCAGAACGCCTTTACTGGATCCACCAGGTAATCCAAATCCACAGAAAATATCTATGGATATTAACTAGAATGAACTTCAACTGAGCACATTCCTCCGCTGAGGCAGAACGCCTTTACTGGATCCACCAGGTAATCTAAATCCGCAGAAAATATCTATGAATATTAACTAGAATGAACTTCAACTGAGCACATTCCTCCGCTGAGGCAGAACACCTTTACTCGGGTCACCAGATAAACCAAATCCGCAGAAAATATCTATGAATATTAACTAGAATGAACTTCAACTGAGCACATTCCTCCGCTGAGGCAGAACGCCTTTACTGGATCCACCAGGTAATCCAAATCCGCAGAAAATATCTATGAATATTAACTAGAATGAACTTCAACTGAGCACATTCCTCCGCTGAGGCAGAACACCTTTACTGGATCCACCAGGTAATCCAAATCCGCAGAAAATATCTATGAATATTAACTTGAATGAACTTCAACTGAGCACATTCCTCCGCTGAGGCAGAACGCCTTTACTTGATCCACCAGGTAATCCAAATCCGCAGAAAATATCTATGAATATTAATTAGAATGAACTTCAACTGAGCACATTCCTCCGCCTTTACTGGATCCACCAGGTAATCAAATCCGCAGAAAATATCTATGAATATTAACTAGAATGAACTTCAACTGAGCACATTCCTTCGCTGAGGCAGAACGCCTTTACTGGATCCACCAGATAAACCAAATCCGCAGAAAATATCTATGGATATTAACTAGAATGAACTTCAACTGAGCACATTCCTCCGCTGAGACAGAACGCCTTTACTGGATCCACCAGGTAATCAAATCCGCAGAACATATCTATGAATATTAACTAGAATGAACTTCAACTGAGCACATTCCTCCGCTGAGGCAGAACACCTTTACTGGATCCACCAGGTAATCCAAATCCGCAGAAAATATCTATGGATATTAACTAGAATGAACTTCAACTGAGCACATTCCTCCGCTGAGGCAGAACGCCTTTACTAGATCGACCAGGTAATCCAAATCCGCAGAAAATATCTATGAATATTAACTTGAATGAACTTCAACTGAGCACATTCCTCCGCTGAGGCAGAACGCCTTTACTGGATCCACCAGGTAATCCAAATCCGCAGAAAATATCTATGAATATTAACTAGAATGAACTTCAACTGAGCACATTCCTCCGCTGAGGCAGAACACCTTTACAGGATCCACCAGGTAATCCAAATCCGCAGAAAATATCTATAAATATTAACTAGAATGAACTTCAAATGAGCACATTCCTCCGCTAAGGAAGAACACCTTTACTGGATCCACCAGGTAATCCAAATCCGCAGAAAATATCTATGAATATTAACTTGAATGAACTTCAACTGAGCACATTCCTCCGCTGAGGCAGAACGCCTTTACTGGATCCACTAGGTAATCCAAATCCGCAGAAAATATCTATGAATATTAACTAGAATGAACTTCAACTGAGCACATTCCTCCGCTCAGGCAGAACGCCTTTACTGGATCCACCAGGTAATCAAATCCGCAGAAAATCTCTATGAATATTAACTAGAATGAACTTCAACTGAGCACATTCCTCCGCTGAGGCAGAACGCCTTTACTGGATCCACCAGATAAACCAAATCCGCAGAAAATATCTATGAATATTAACTAGAATGAACTTCAACTGAGCACATTCCTCCGCTGAGGCAGAACGCCTTTACTGGATCCACCAGGTAATCCAAATCTGCAGAAAATATCTATGAATATTAACTAGAATGAACTTCAACTGAGCACATTCCTCCGCTGAGGCAGAACGCCTTTACTGGATCCACCAGGTAATCCAAATCCGCAGAAAATATCTATGAATATTAACTAGAATGAACTTCAACTGAGCACATTCCTCCGCTGAGGCAGAACGTCTTTACTGGATCCACCAGGTAATCCAAATCCGCAGAAAATATCTATGAATATTAACTAGAATGAACTTCAACTGAGCACATTCCTCCGCTGAGGCAGAACGTCTTTACTGGATCCAACATGTAATCCAAATCCGCATAAAATATCTATGAATATTAACTAGAATGAACTTCAACTGAGCACATTCCTCCGCTGAGGCAGAACGCCTTTACTGAATCCACCAGGTAATCAAATCCGCAGAAAATATCTATGAATATTAACTAGAATGAACTTCAACTGAGCACATTCCTCCGCTGAGGCAGAACGCCTTTTCTGGATCCACCAGGTAATCAAATCCGCAGAAAATATCTATGAATATTAACTTGAATGAACTTCAACTGAGCACATTCCTCCGCTGAGGCAGAACGCCTTTACTTGATCCACCAGGTAATCCAAATCCGCAGAAAATATCTATGAATATTAATTAGAATGAACTTCAACTGAGCACATTCCTCCGCCTTTACTGGATCCACCAGGTAATCAAATCCGCAGAAAATATCTATGAATATTAACTAGAATGAACTTCAACTGAGCACATTCCTTCGCTGAGGCAGAACGCCTTTACTGGATCCACCAGATAAACCAAATCCGCAGAAAATATCTATGGATATTAACTAGAATGAACTTCAACTGAGCACATTCCTCCGCTGAGACAGAACGCCTTTACTGGATCCACCAGGTAATCAAATCCGCAGAACATATCTATGAATATTAACTAGAATGAACTTCAACTGAGCACATTCCTCCGCTGAGGCAGAACACCTTTACTGGATCCACCAGGTAATCCAAATCCGCAGAAAATATCTATGGATATTAACTAGAATGAACTTCAACTGAGCACATTCCTCCGCTGAGGCAGAACGCCTTTACTAGATCGACCAGGTAATCCAAATCCGCAGAAAATATCTATGAATATTAACTTGAATGAACTTCAACTGAGCACATTCCTCCGCTGAGGCAGAACGCCTTTACTGGATCCACCAGGTAATCCAAATCCGCAGAAAATATCTATGAATATTAACTAGAATGAACTTCAACTGAGCACATTCCTCCGCTGAGGCAGAACACCTTTACAGGATCCACCAGGTAATCCAAATCCGCAGAAAATATCTATAAATATTAACTAGAATGAACTTCAAATGAGCACATTCCTCCGCTAAGGAAGAACACCTTTACTGGATCCACCAGGTAATCCAAATCCGCAGAAAATATCTATGAATATTAACTTGAATGAACTTCAACTGAGCACATTCCTCCGCTGAGGCAGAACGCCTTTACTGGATCCACTAGGTAATCCAAATCCGCAGAAAATATCTATGAATATTAACTAGAATGAACTTCAACTGAGCACATTCCTCCGCTCAGGCAGAACGCCTTTACTGGATCCACCAGGTAATCAAATCCGCAGAAAATCTCTATGAATATTAACTAGAATGAACTTCAACTGAGCACATTCCTCCGCTGAGGCAGAACGCCTTTACTGGATCCACCAGATAAACCAAATCCGCAGAAAATATCTATGAATATTAACTAGAATGAACTTCAACTGAGCACATTCCTCCGCTGAGGCAGAACGCCTTTACTGGATCCACCAGGTAATCCAAATCTGCAGAAAATATCTATGAATATTAACTAGAATGAACTTCAACTGAGCACATTCCTCCGCTGAGGCAGAACGCCTTTACTGGATCCACCAGGTAATCCAAATCCGCAGAAAATATCTATGAATATTAACTAGAATGAACTTCAACTGAGCACATTCCTCCGCTGAGGCAGAACGTCTTTACTGGATCCACCAGGTAATCCAAATCCGCAGAAAATATCTATGAATATTAACTAGAATGAACTTCAACTGAGCACATTCCTCCGCTGAGGCAGAACGTCTTTACTGGATCCAACATGTAATCCAAATCCGCATAAAATATCTATGAATATTAACTAGAATGAACTTCAACTGAGCACATTCCTCCGCTGAGGCAGAACGCCTTTACTGAATCCACCAGGTAATCAAATCCGCAGAAAATATCTATGAATATTAACTAGAATGAACTTCAACTGAGCACATTCCTCCGCTGAGGCAGAACGCCTTTTCTGGATCCACCAGGTAATCAAATCCGCAGAAAATATCTATGAATATTAACTAGAATGAACTTCAACTGAGCACATTCCTCCGCTGAGGCAGAACGCCTTTACTGGATCCACCAGATAAACCAAATCCGCAGAAAATATCTATGGATATTAACTAGAATGAACTTCAACTGAGCACATTCCTCCGCTGAGGCAGAACGCCTTTACTGGATCCACCAGGTAATCAAATCCGCAGAACATATCTATGAATATTAACTAGAATGAACTTCAACTGAGCACATTCCTCCGCTGAGGCAGAACACCTTTACTGGATCCACCAGGTAATCCAAATCCGCAGAAAATATCTATGGATATTAACTAGAATGAACTTCAACTGAGCACATTCCTCCGCTGAGGCAGAACGCCTTTACTGGATCGACCAGGTAATCCAAATCCGCAGAAAATATCTATGAATATTAACTAGAATGAACTTCAACTGAGCACATTCCTCCGCTGAGGCAGAACGCCTTTACTGGATCCACCAGGTAATCCAAATCCGCAGAAAATATCTATGAATATTAACTAGAATGAACTTCAACTGAGCACATTCCTCCGCTGAGGCAGAACGCCTTTACTGAATCCACCAGGTAATCAAATCCGCAGAAAATATCTATGAATATTAACTAGAATGAACTTCAACTGAGCACATTCCTCCGCTGAGGCAGAACGCCTTTACTGGATCCACCAGATAAACCAAATCCGCAGAAAATATCAATGGATATTAACTAGAATGAACTTCAACTGAGCACATTCTTCCGCTGAGACAGAACGCCTTTACTGGATCCACCAGGTAATCAAATCCGCAGAAAATATCTATGAATATTAACTAGAATGAACTTCAACTGAGCACATTCCTCCGCTGAGGCAGAACTCCTTTACTGGATCCACCAGGTAATCCAAATGCGCAATAAATATCTATGAATATTAACTAGAATGAACTTCAACTGAGCACATTCCTCCGCTAATGCAGAAAACCTTTTCTGGATCCACCAGGTAATCCAAATCCGCAGAAAATATCTATGAATATTAACTAGAATGAACTTCAACTGAGCACATTCCTCCGCTCAGGCAGAACACCTTTACTGGATCCACCAGGTAATCCAAATCCGCAGAAAATATCTATGAATATTAACTAGAATGAACTTCAACTGAGCACATTCCTCCGCTGAGGCAGAACTCCTTTACTGGATCCACCAGGTAATCCAAATGCGCAGAAAATATCTATGAATATTAACTAGAATGAACTTCAACTGAGCACATTCCTCCGCTGAGGCAGAACGCCTTTACTGGATCCACCAGGTAATCCAAATCCGCAGAAAATATCTATGAATATTAACTAGAATGAACTTCAACTGAGCACATTCCTCCGCTGAGGCATAACACCTTTACAGGATCCACCAGGTAATCCAAATCCGCAGAAAATATCTATGAATATTAACTAGAATGAACTTCAACTGAGCACATTCCTCCGCTAAGGCAGAACACCTTTACTGGATCCACCAGGTAATCCAAATCCGCAGAAAATATCTATGAATATTAACTAGAATGAACTTCAACTGAGCACATTCCTCCGCTGAGGCAGAACACCTTTACTGGATCCACCAGGTTATCCAGATCTACAGAAAATATTTAATGGGGCCCTCCCATCCCAAATATTTAATGGGGCCCTCCCACTCCAAATGCTTAAAGGGTTCTTCACATCCAAATACTGAACTGGCCCTTCCCATCCTTCCTCCACAAAACGAACCTCTTCCTGTTGGGGATTGTTAAGATGGCATGCGCATGCTTCCCATGCGTAACTGCACAGGCCATCAGTTCACGGAACAACATATCGAAAGGGATCAAGCCATCTCACTCTGTATATATGCTGATGGCACAGCACGTTCTCCTTGAGCGGGGATTACAAAGTCAGTGATCTGAAGTGAAGTGATTCCCTGGTCTCTGTCCCAGGAGAACATCATCAAGGCAGAACGAAGTATCAAACAAAACGAACAAAGTTCTTGTGCACGCGATCGCCTGGCAGATGGTGAAGGGTGGTCCCCGCGAGAAGGCTTACACAGAAGGTGCCTTCCAAATAGAACAGTTATTTAACACCCAACGTTAATTTTTAAGAGGGAGTAAAATGATAAAATTAAATCACGTTTTATGTAGGAATAGAATTATCGGCGGTGCCATGGGCTCGGTTCTTTACCCAGATCAAATGTTATCAGACTGATCGCTGGACCGAGGTTGAAATTGGTGTCTGTATCCTCTTGTTCAAGGTGTTACGGAACCTAATATCAACAGATCACGTAGTCGTGACGAACATAAATTTTGATACGGAGATAAATAAAAATCTATGACACTAGGCAGCATGAAATGTCTAGGGGAATTAATAAAGAAGTCCGTGTTTTTTGTTTACAAATAATTATAATTTGTTCTTAAAACAATCCTAACATTACAATACCCTAAATCAATACAATTATACAGTATAACAACAGCATAACAGTAAATCAATACAATTACATAGTATAACAAATAAAGTGTACAGTACCAGAGTGTCCAGATCATCATCCTAGGCTTTCATTCTGGATACCACCAGTGTCACAGCTCAACAAATCCTTTAAACATATAATCCAGATGAACAGTTCACGTAAATCTTCTCAGAGAGTAATAGTCCAATGTAATATCGAAATCAATCTATTGTAATTCAAAGGTGAAGTTCCGGCAATAATCCAAAAGGCAAACTGAAGACTATATAAAATCTGTTTCAAAGTTCGAAGAATATTTCTGCATTTATCGGAAAGGTGCCAAATCTGACTCACACTCTTCCGTGTCCGCTGGAATATTTTCGCTCGTCTCTTCTCTCGGCTCTAAACACATCCCCTATTTATAACTTTTTCATCCGAAAATACTAGAAAATGGAAAATAACAAAGAACAATACACACGTTACAGGAACAGATTTGAAACATCTAAAACAAAGAACGCTGTGTTTCTACACTTCAGACCCCACACGCGAGTCCGGGAAACTCGCACGGCTCCCATGGCAACGAACTATGCCCGCCTAACAGACACATGTAGCACTCCTGCGCACAATAAACCAGGGCCTGCCTTACACATATCAGAATGTCAACAGCGCATTATAAAAGAAACACCTGTAACAACGGATAACCAATATAACGGATAGTCAATATCGACCTAAGTTTATTTATAAAGTTATAATGTAATAAACGATTTTGGTAAGTATCTCGAGTCCGGTTTTACTTTCTTTCTCTCTCTCTCGTGGCGTTCTTGTGTAATGCAAGTGTAGTCATAATTTATACCAAGTGGACAAGAAAGAGTAATAAAGGCAGGACAGTGTGAATCAAGCGCTGATTTAAGCTTTTCTTGCAGTTCCACACGTTTATAATTTCCTACTTTTTCTCTACTTTCACTTTTTGTTTCATGTCCATATATAATCAAACTTTGGGTAATAAGCTAGATTGTGAACAACTTTAGAACCTTGAAACTTTTAAGAATCTTCGTTCAATGGCCTTATTATGATTTATAGTATTTTTAGTTTTATGAGTATAAACAACTAATACTTTTACAGTATGAACAGTTATGCACATTTTTTCCAGAAACAAAAGTAAGTTCCGTGTATTCGATTTTCAGACAATTTCAGGGGCGAAGTCTTAAGCAGACTGATTATAAAACCACCAGTTTATGTATAGAAATGGACATCAAGGTGACCTATAGAATGTGTCTTTCGAAAGAAATTTTAGCACGTAAATTTGGCTGTCGCCAACTCCCTGATTAGGTAATCCTTTCGTGTGCTTAGTCCTATACCCTTTCATTCCCTAATACATTAGCTTCAGGTCTTATCAGAGCCACCTTGGTTTAGCCTACGTAATCTTCAAATTGTATCTGCGCGCTAAAGGGCGACAGGCTAAATGTCGCGGACCAACCGATGACAAATCTATCATATACCACGTTTTTCTTACAGTGAGGAAATTAATCTCCCGTACCATTGTGTATAATGTTACATTTATCTTAGTAAACTGATAACCGAAGTGATTACATAACAAAGCAGAATCTGCCGAAATAAATGCGAAAAAGTTATCAGATTTTGACTGATTCTTACCTCACAACAGCACAAGCGAGTCTTTTTATTCTCACTACTTGTAGGTATCAAGTAAACGAATCACATCTTTTACCGGCTGATAGTAGACCATGGTAAAGGCTGGGGTTTTTTTTCAGAATGAAAGAGAGCTTTCACAGCTTTATGTAAAAAGTCAACATTTATCAGGAATATAATAGCTGAATATCTTTTACTTACAATGACAGTGATAAAACGGGTGAAAAGCTTAAGATAATAAAATACACACGTGCTTATATTTACGCTGCAGTTTATTGTATGACAGCGTAACCGATCGATGTTGAAGAAATAGTGTGCCATTTGCTGTTTGTATCGCAAACAATGACATGGATGATGGCTAGAAAGTAACACAAAAAATATAATGGACAAAGCGAAGTGAAAATTGTACCGAAATCATGTCAGGTCTTGGGAGTAGGCCCATAGTGTCGCCAGCTCAGGCCACTTGAATAAAACTGTCATGCGTGTATGTCGGAGATAAGTGTTTTAGCCTGTCGTTTGCTGCGTATCAATCATAATTAAAATATAAAAGGATAATAAACATGTGGTAAACTTTTGTCAAATTTCAATTTTTTGTGAAATAACGAAATGCCATGCACTCCACTTATACCGTTATACTTAAAATGAACATGGAGATTTATCTTCAAACGTTAGCTTGAGCATAACTAGCAAACAAAATGGCGAGCAACAGATCCGGGGGGGGGGGGGGGGGGGGGGGATTCAGGGGGTCGGCCCTCCCCCTTTTTTTTTTTCTTTAGCCGCCATGACCATTTTTGGGGGTTTCAGACCTATTTTTGCTGCCTCGATGTCCTTTTTTTCGGACCTGGGGACATATTTTAAGGTTTTGTCATAAGGTCTTCTGGATTGAGCCCCTCCTCTTCCTTTGTACTGGATCCGCCCCTGGATATATTTTACCATGCATGGGTATGCATGTGCATGTCATCTCTGTATGTTGAAGAAGTAAGACTTTCATGACGCGGGAATATGCGTCTGTGATCTTCGAAATCTTTTTCAGACGCTCCGTTCTTTAGGTCCAGGTGTTCAATAGGGCGCTAATATACGAGTATAGGAACAAACTTTGCCCTTGTAGTGACTATAGTCTGCTTCCTCAAACAATGGCACGATTTTTACGCATATAATGATACTTTAATGACACTTAATACCAAAAAAAATCAGATGCTTCTCTCCAACATTTAGGCCTGAACGTCCTAGACTTTTCTAGTGGAAGGCAAAATATTATCAGAATTGGGAGCCTAGCGTACTGCCCTCTGGTGCGAATGGGAGGAACAAAGCATCAAATGAACTATATATCGTTTTGTTGAAAATTATATGAACTCATATTAAACATAAAAAAAAAATCTTTAAAAACTCATATTAAACATTCACACAAAAGATCACGAAATCCTTCAACAATTACCTTCAGGCACACATATCGGGGATGTTTTCATCAAATAATAAATTCGCACACTTAATACTGGTATTTATATTTTTTATGATTTTTTTTTGTTTATGAATTACATGTTTCGCGAATATAAGAGGTAAGGGAAGTTTTATAAGACTGGATTAATTTCTTGAATCAGGACCTTATTAACATGCCATCTGGGTCATCATTAACATAATTTAGGCACCAATCTTTGATTCGGGAACGGGGCAATATATCAGATTTGAAGGGGGAAAAGTATATAAATTGATACGGCAGTTTACCACTGCATTTACTTTGCCACATCTGCATATGCATTTGTTATGAAAATATATATTTTCGTGAAATTTTCTATGTTCAGGAGCAGTCAAATGGTCAAAAGTAGGTCAACTCGGACAAAACAAGAACTCGATCTGTATATGTACCATCAGGAAGAAAAGAGTAAAAAAAAAAAAATGGGGATGAATGATCAACCAATACACGTTGGTCGCTTACACCACATTATTAACTAAAGACTCTGCGAGTGCTAGATGTTTTATTACCAGGTGAAGGGTGTTTATATATATATTGCATAAATTTAAATATGATTGACAGGTCCATGGGGGAGACTTCCTTTTGGATCGCCCGGCGATGGCAGACATCTAATATTGAAATGAGGATTTTGTTCATCTGACAGAGCCCTCCTTCACAGTATACCCCACGTAGACATTACGATCACTCATAATGACAAAGGTTGACATGATACAAAATAAGGTAAATATAATTTTATGCGAATAAATTATCATAAAACACGCTGTGACTTTAATAAGAAGCAAACGTACATTGCTATATCACACTGTCGTATATTGGTATGAACCTCAATAAAAGCCGTGAAAACATGACGCAGGGGACTCAAACTGAACTGCATCGATTAGGTATATTTGAAGAGCACAATGGAGATGACTTTATAGAGATAAATATGCTGCTGTAAAAATGACACATAATGAAGTCAATTTCTACTGGAAAGAAAATAGTGTTCCGTGTATGTGCGAGGTTTTTTTTCCGCTAAAATCTAGTTCTCTTGTCAACACCATGGACACGGGAATTATCAATGACAAGCGAGGGAATCTCGCAGGTATATCGATTTGATTTTTTTGTGGTTAATTCAGGACGGAAAGGCCTTTATGTTCTGATGTATCCTGTCAGGTATCCGCACATTGGCATAAGAGATAAAAACTAGATGTGTCGGAACGACACGAATGCCCCCGCCTGGGGCAAATTAGAAACATTTGTTAAATTTTGAAAAAAATTTTAAGTACAGGTGTCGTATGGTCAAAAGTAGGTCAACAAGGGCGAAATGCAAACTCGACCTGTAACGGGTCATTATCAAGCAACACACCAAAAATCAGGCCAGTATCTGCAGGCATTGTGAAAAAAAGTCCATATATGTGCATTTTTCATAAAAATTTCTGTCTTTCATGAAATTTTCTATGTTTAGGAGCCGTAAAATAATCAAAAGTATGTCAACCGGGATGAAACGCGAACACGATCTGTAACTGTCATTATCTGCCCACACATAAAAAATCAGGGTGGTATCTGCAGGCATTGAGGAGAAAAGTCCGTACATATGCATTTGTTATGAAAATATATATTTTCGTGAAATTTTCTATGTTCAGGAGCAGTCAAATGGTCAAAAGTAGGTCAACTCGGACAAAACAAGAACTCGATCTGTAACTGGTCATTATCTGCCAACACACCAAAAATCAGGCCCGTATCTGCAGGCACTGCGAGAAAAAGTCCGTACATGTGCACTTTTTTATGAAATTTCTATGTTAGAGCACCGTCAAACGGTCAAAAGTAGGTCAACTGGGACAAAACGTGAACTCAATCTGTAACTGGTCATTATCTGCCCACACACCAAAAATCAGGCCAATATCTGCAGGTATTGCGAAAAAAAAGTCTGTACATGTGTATTTGTCATGAAAATTTATATTTTTCATGAAATTTTCTATGTTCAGGAGCTGTAAAACGGTCAAAAGTAGGTCAACTGGACGAAACACGAACTCGATCTGTAACTGGTCAATATCTGCCCACACACAAAAAATCAGGCCAATATCAGCAGGCATTGCGAAAAAAAGTCTGTACATGTGTATTTGTCATAAAAGTTCATATTTTTCATTAAATTTTCTATGTTCAGGAGCCGTAAAACAGTCAAAAGTAGGTCAACCGGGACGGAACGCGAACTCGATCTGTAACTGGTCTATATCTGCCCACACACCAAAAATCAGGCCAATATCTGCAGGCATTGCGAAAAAAAGTCCGTACAACTGTTTGATTTTGGAATGACGGAAGGACGGAATGACAGACATGGGTAAAACTATATGCCCCGGCCACTTTGTGGCGGGGGCATAAAAAAGCAAATGACACCTCTGGACAGCACGACAATTGGTGGCTGGGGAATGGTGAGATTCGCAAACAGAAAAAAGACCCTTGGCTACAGAGGTTAACTAGTTAAAATGCGATTTTGGCAGAGGAACAGATGGCAAATGACCGGGGATTTATTGTAATATCATTTAATGGATCAGTCACATGCATAACAATATGGGACTTAAACATTAAAATTAGACGTTTTGTTTCTTTTCAAAGAGACGACGCATGCGCTACAAAAGGCCACTTCGTTTCGCTCCGACTTTGAGCATTACGGAGAGACCTCTGGTGGAGAATGACAGAAACTCAATGTTCAAGCACTTGCACATATCGGTACATCCACATTTACAAGTAGAACACATTCCGATTACTGACACCTGGGAGAAAAGGTTTATTTAGACATCAGATCACTCGGTTTGCAATATACATGAATTATCTGCAGGTGTATCAAACGTACAACCATCACATAGCACCAGTGATATCACTCTAATTAAATAATAGGTCAAATTACGTTCCCGCTTTGTTCCCTGAATATATTAGGTACAAGAAGGGGCGTAATATGACCTGATACTGAATAAGTGAAACATGAAATGTGTTACGAAAACCACAAGTGGCACAACACATGTAATTGTTGTCAGTAATCATTTATAAAGAAAAACAACCCCCATAAACCTGCGTAAAACTAAGTGCTTTTAGTAGCAGATGGGAAGATCTTTAAATACAGAAAAGTCTGTGAAGGTTCCCGCTTTTATTAAGATAAAGGTTAAGGGGTGATGAAATTCTAGTTCAGCTGAGACTCACGATAGACGCCGCCATCTGGTGTAGATATTGAACACAATTTAGCATGGCAAGTGCAGTTTGTTGGAAGCGCCGACGAGCCGCTGACCCAATAATATATAACCTGATATAGTTTAACCATTGAGCAATACAGTAATAAATCATGGCTGCATATGCAGACTACTAAAATGGGGAAATACTTCAGGCTAGTTTGAAATTTTCCGGTTGGAACCGAAGTACCATTTCTAGTTACTCAGCCTTGACAGCTCAATTGACACGGTGCAAGTTATAAAAACAAGTGTCTCGGTGTTTATACTGTGCTGAATTAAGTGAGTCTGACATAGCAACGGTCAGTGTTTATGTTTCACCTTAAACCCTTTATTGCATCCCTTTTCAACCCTTTAACCGACAGACTCGGTAAAGCACACTCAACAATGGCAACTAGAACCCTCTCATATGGCTAGATTCTACGAGGTAAAATGTTGCAAATTTAAATTTTCAGTTTGAATGATTCACATGATCATAAACCCTCTTTCCAGAAACTATTGACAATTTAGCAAGGAAACAATAAAAGGAAGGGGTACAATTGCGATGAACGAATTCTTCATCATACAATGACTATTAAAAATAAGGAAATGTTCACCTTTCTAGAATACCAAGAAGATTCAAGGATACACTAGTGCTTCGTAGCTTAGCAGGTACAGACCAATGTGGGCGATTTAACATGTGCAATAATTAATATCTTTGGGTAGACTGGCCCAGTCAATGCAGTAGTGAAGGCTTAATTCCTCCTGCTGGCAGAGCCATTACACCAGCTCTCGCTGTGTCGCTACGCTTGGAAAAGGTACTGCCACCTTGCGGCAACTTATATTACCAACTTTTGACTCTACAGTGAACAGATCTAGCACTGAGTTACGTCTATACGTACAAGGAATCACGTCTTATTTTACATTTTAGCCCTGGCAGGGTTTCAGGGTTGGTTAATCATGTATTTAACAGCACAGCTACATGTGAGTTCAAATTTATAAAAAAAAAATATGAAGTAAGACACAGCTAACTTGTTGTAGTGTCGCCAAGACCTTGAAATCCCTCTGATTTCTTAGGCAAATGTTTCAATGTCGACAAACAAGAGACTTTTGTAAAAGGTGCAACCAAATTGTCAGACGAAAGGAGGATAATAGTTTAGAACTCTTTTGATAAAAAAGCGGACAGTATAACACGTGAGTACAGACAACCTACATGTAATGTAAAAATGCACTGACACCCTAGTATGTTAGAATATTTGAATCCTGTGATTTTCTTTGTCGCTCACGATTATCTTGCCCTGCTGCGTCACAGCGATGCCTTCCAAACCTTTCATCTGGCCACTGGCTGTACCCCATGTCCCAAAAGACGAGTAATACCTCCCGTCACCGCGGAATATTTGCACACGGCTGTTGCCACTGTCACCAACAATAATAAAACCTTGCCGATCAACGGCGACACCTCGCGGGTATTTCAGTTGTCCGTTCCTGCCGCCTTCGCTGCCGAACGTATTGATGTGTTGTCCTGCAGTCGTGAGGACCTGCAATCGATGATTGTTAGAGTCGCTAACTATGATTTTATTTTCGCTAACTGCACAGTAATGGGGATGCTCAAATTGGCCAGGATCGTTCCCAAGACTGCCAAACTTTCGTACGAAGGTACCATCTTGCTGAAATACTTGTATCCGATGGTTTTCTTTATCACATACGTATATAAAGCCAGTATTATCCGTCGCGATACCCCAGGGGTAGTTGAGCTGCCCTTCTCCTGTCCCTTCACTCCCAAATTTGTGCGAGAACACTCCATTCCTGCTGAATACTTGAATTCTGTTGTTGTACCTATCTGATATAATAATCTGACCCATTGTATTAACAGCCACTCCAGCCAAGCAATCAAACTCCCCATCAGCCTGTCCATAGGAACCAAACTGTTTCAGAAAACGGCCCTGGCTGTCAAATACTTGCACCCTGTGGTTACTACTATCTGCCACGACGATGCTGCCATCTAACGGTGACACAGCGACCCCGCGGGGCCATGTGAAGCTGCCAGGAGCATTACTCCTCTCTCCACCAATGCGAGTTAAAACCGGTCCTTTGGCAGAGTAGCTGTTGAACGGTCTTGCCACAGTTACGCTGTCGCCTGTACTAAACCTAAAGTTCACGGTATTAGAGTCGTCATTAATATCGCCAAGACTTTCGTCCAAACTGATACTATATGCGACGGAGTTGGTTCCGACGCGAGGAACATTTTCAGAAGACGTTTCGGGACCGTCATCCCGTACAAAAGTTCTGCTGCGTGTTATCCCAGGCGGATCAGCGTTAGGCTCAGCGGCTTGACCAGCCTGGGTAGCAGTAGAAGTTGAAGGTTCGGCGGCGGCAGCGCCGGTATTAGCAGGAGGGTTAGTCTGCGTTCTGTTTGAGTTCTGATTTCTTGGAGAGTTCAACGGAACAACGAATGAGGCCGCCGGCCGTGTCCGTGTATCTCTGCGTCCTCTACGTGTATTGCCCCTGGAAACTGGTGGAGTTCCAGTGTTGCTAGACTGTCCACCTCCCGTAAGACCACCAGTCCTACTCGGTGTATTAGTCGGCTGGCCACCCATTAACCCACCAGTTCTACTTGAAGCAGCATTTGTGGGCTGGCCGCCCATTATCCCACCAGTTCTACTTGGAGGAGTATTAGTTGGTGGGCCGCCTCCAAACACACCGCCAGTTCTACTTTCACTGCGGGAGTCCCGACCAAATATTGACGTTGCATTTGATCGATTCCTTGGAGTTTGCACGGACATTCCATTAGCGATTCGAAACATATCATTATAATCTCGACCATCTGGTAAAGGATTCATACGAAACATATAATTATCATTTCTACTTGGTCCCTGTCTTGATGGTAATGTAGTCCTTGGAGCAATGTGATCGCGGGGTCTGTTTAACAACCGCTGGTTGCGAGGAGACCGGTCGTTCCCGTTCTCAAAAAGGGCAGAATAGAAATCCACTGTAGGAGACGGAGAGCGGTTCCCGTTTGTATTCGGAATATTGAGTGGCGCTGCGTCAGACCAGCGCCCACGAGTTCTATTATTCTCATTTGTAGAAGAACGATCGTTTGAAGCTCTGCTTAACCCATGTCCACTGGACGTTCCAGGGCTGGTGACCACAAGTTGACCAAGATTCGCCACTGCTGCATGCAGTGTAGCACCTTTGTATGAGAAACGTACTTGCTTGCTGGCGGATATCTCTTCGTTTTCTAAATCTCTAAGTCTCTCCATGTAATCGACACACTGTCGCTTCATGGCCACCAGGTCCTCTCCAGGGGCCGTATTGTCAGTCTGATTTAACAGACCCTCCGTTGAATCGCAGTAACTCGCCATACTTGCGAGCTCTACTTCCATGTTTTCTTGGTGGATATGCACCCCACGAAGTTCTCCTTGCATAAACGTTTCTAACTCACTACACAACATGATTTCTCTGTCGCGAAGCTCTTTAATATACCTTTCTATTGTGTTCCTCACTTCTGACTTGACAGATTCAACCCGTTGTTTGATTTGCTCTGAGCGTTGTTCAACATCAGCGATTTTATTAGAAACACCGGGAAACTTCCGCCGAATTTGGTTCACCATCCGCCCGATATCGAGTTTAACTTGCCCTACGTGAGACCTGCTGCAAGTCTCACACACCTGCTTCTCACAATGCGCGCACAGTAATGTCTCTGCCACTTGTTCGCACACTCGACATTTGCCAGGTGCCGCGTCCACAGAGCCGCCATTTTGATTTTCGCGGGGTGTATCTCGTTGTGTTGGCAAATCCAAGAATCCGGAAATAGTGATATTCGTTGGGAATGCGGACGGGCCATTGTAAGGCGCGATATGCTCGGCGCGACATTCTGGACATTTAAATAAACGGGATCCATTCTGCAGCAGACCTTCAAGGCATGGCGCCAGACAGAATGTATGCTGGCAGGGCAAGATCTTGGGGTCATTGAAGCGGTCAAGACAAACGGGACATTTGAGGAGCTCCTCCACCCGCGAGGCGGCGTAGGTTACCTGGGGGTCAGTCATGGAAGTCTGAAAATAAAAATAAAACTTCGTTCATTCTTGATGAACAGTACAAAGGTTATTTATGAGAAAATGTGCAGGACGTCAATCAGAAAATTATCACATACATATTATAGTTCAAAGTCATAACTTAATTTTATATAACCTTTATGCTCATGCATGTACATCATGATCTCTGAGGTTTAGGTCGAGTCATGTAAGAAAGGTTATTGCATACCTCAGCTTCAGGTGTTGCCTAGAACAATTATTTACATTTAATTGTCTCGCAAAATACCATCAGTTTACTTCCCAGTTCCCATGAGATCAAGCCTTCGTTAATCACCTGTTACAACGGACCTAGCTTACACCTATTATTGTCAGGTGAGCGTGTTTTGACAGCTGAGGGAAAACATATAAAAACATATAACTCTCTGGTCTTATTAATGTGATTTACAAATATTCATGTAGGCTGTTATATACAGCTGGGGTTGAGTTCATTATGAAATATGACCCTCACATCCTGTATTGTTTTATACAGTTCCATCGTAGAAGGGACATCAGGTAGGATAATAATAAAGATAATTACAATATAATTATATATATATATATATATATATGTGTGTATGTGTCTTTATAAAACCGCATTGTTGCTGAAATTAAAAAAAAACCCAGAAATTCTGCAGATGTACGGCTTTTCTATCATGTCAGTACATTATCCATATGTACACTATGCAGGTGAACGCCATAGCATTTAATAAATAATAATGATTTCAAGTACCAGCCACTTCAATGAAGCCTGTGGTTGACATTATTGGGTCAGTAATGTAATCCAGCTCATAAAAAGTTGTTTTACTAAATGTTGTGGGTACTGCTTTATTTCTATATTTGAGGCGTAGTATTAAAGAATATTTAAGAGAATGTTTAAGAGTAAAGATGTAAGATTAGCAGGTTTATCTTGTCCAAACGGGTGCCCATTATAAAAACAAAGTCAAGCTCCCAGCCTACATTGAGACTCGTAGAATTGTGATCAACTCTATGTACAGTGTTATACACTTGCCGCGTTGGGTTCTGTTATAAACGAACTGTAAATTAACAGCCATAGCGCAGACTGTTACGGTTAATGATTTCTATCTTTGGAGTTACTTAAACAGCCTGGTTGGTATAACAGTTGGCAAGCATGTATATGCTCTGGTTCTTTCTGTTTGGCTTTATCAACACAACACATGTAATGAATGGGGGCTTCAATAAAGTAAATACTGCTCAGCTATCCAATACAATGTGCCGTGTGTCCGCTGCCATATAATGGCTGTATCATGCTCATGTACATCCTGTTTAAATCCAGATTCTAAATCATGATAGAAATGCAAACTTATGATAAAGATTATGCATATTTTTGAGTCATGGTATTATGCGAGGCCTGTACATGGTATAATTTGATTAAAGGGATCGGCATTACTCATGTGGGTATATATATTAACAGGGCTTAACGTTTATTCATGAGTGTACAGACAGGCGTGTTCTCTATGTCGTTGTTACGGTGTTTTACCCGTGCTGTAAAACTGCGCCAACCGACATAAACATTCCACCTACACAATCAAACGTCTCAACCATGCAACCATGGCACACACATATATATATATACCAATGAAAACATTTTAAACGCTTTGAGATATCAACATACTATTTTCCCAGTTAAAAACTACCCAGTTTCACAGCAGAGCGGTTGTTTTCTCTGTTTTATTTTAAAGTAATAACAGTTGCTTCATATTTTATAGAATCAGAGTTTAAAGCAATAGGATACTAATAGAATATCCTAATATACGAATTGGGAATAACAATACTTAATGAGAAGTGCCATTCAGTTTCTTCCCACAGTGTCTAATCATATTTGGACTAGAAAAGGTATCACGCATGTTAGGAAGTTTTATTGCTTAAAACAGCAGGCTTTGGCTCCTATTAAAAGCAACATGTAATAAATGTTGAAAGCCTGGCTCACCGCCAGGACAGGCGGGATGCGTCAAGATGTACCTCTGCATTCATTAAAGTAAAAGTTTGTTTCCCTCTTGGCAAACTGACTGTCCGCCAGTCACGTTTTTGTTGCCAAATAATGATTGTTTTCAATATTATTCTATTTCAATCACATTTGGTACAATATAGTCATATTCTTTTATTACAACAGCATAAATATATACATAGAAAGAATATACATATAAACATAAAAACATACATGCATACATAGGTAAATTAAACTGTTTTACGGAAAATATTATACCGCAATTTAAACAAATTTATGAAGACGGTTCTGGAGGTTATGTTTTCATCCATGCCTGTGTGTTTGTTACCTCCACCAAAGAGGATGTAATTATACAGAAGATATGAGGTGAGTGAGGTTTACCCATTTCACATTCTCTTGATTTAATTTACCTCTTGGTAGCAATTACAGCCCATACTGAATAAACTTCTTTACATAGCTTACACATCCTTAAATATTTGGCAATCTTTTGAGACATATTCAATTATAAACCTATTTATTTACAACCTGTGTTAAAATATTTACCCATCTATGATCGCTTAAGCCTAAAAGAATTTCTACTACTGTAAACTTGACACAAAAAATTGATGATTGGTTTATTAATAACTCCTGGATTATTCACCACACATTAGCATCATGACAAAAGAACAGTTCCAAAAACTGTGAGATAGATTCTCTCTTGAACTTACAATAGCCACAGAAAGGAGAATCTATTGTATTCAACTTATGAAAACCTGGTTTAAGGTGACTAATGTTGTGCATATCTTTATGAATAAGTTGGATGTGACAGATTTTGATTGGACCTCCTGTGTCAGCAAGTAGCCCATTAAGGACTCCAGCTGCTTTGAGAAAAAATACTGTTTTTGCAACCGTGACTGGCTGGTATGTAAACAAAAGTTAGGGCCTTAAGGTGGTGCCTCCCTTGTTAACTTCTCTGATTGTCAAAAAAATGCATTTTCTATTTCCCCAATTTCATATAAAGCTACCATGACATCAGCTCTCATATATGATTAACAGTTTCTTATTGCTGGGGGCTTACATTAGAATGAACCAACATTAATTATTGAAAAATGTCGTTTTCCAGAAATTCTACATACATGTATGATCTCAAACTTCCGAGAGTTTCAGGTGTTGCAGACATAACATTTATATTATTTTCGCTTAATAGCTGAAGCTATAAGCACCAAATGTTTGAGTTATATTGGTCAGAAGACTGGTTTGTATAATTTAGCTGTACATTATGCAATGTGTTGGCTTTTCTGTCAGCCAGAGTGGTACTTTTTACTTTTTCAAAAAAAATGTAATTGTTACAACATTTATATAATTCAGAGGTTATGTTTTCACAAGCACCTATTTGTTTGTTATCTCCATCAAGGAGGTTATGTTTCACCTGTGTCTGTTTATTTGTAACCTGTATCAAGATAGTTATGTCTCACCTGTGTCTGTTTATTTGTTACCTCCATCAAGGAGGTTGTCTCACCTGTGACTGTTTATTTGTTACCTCCATCAAGGAGGTTATGTCTAGCCTGTGGCTGTTGATTTATAAGCTACATCAGGTAGGTTATGTTTCACCTGTGTCTGTTTATTTGTTACCTGTAGCAAGGAGGTTATGTTTCACCTGTGCCTGTTTATTTGTTACCTGTATCAAGGAGGCTATGTCTCACCTGTGTCTGTTTATTTGTTACCTGTATCAAGGAGGCTATGTCTCACCTGTGTCTGTTTATTTGTTACCTGTATCAAGGAGGCTATGTCTCACCTGTGTCTGTTTATTTGTTACCTGTATCAAGGAGGCTATGTCTCACCTGTGCCTGTTTATTTGTTACCTGTATCAAGGAGGCTATGTCTCACCTGTGCCTGTTTATTTGTTACCTGTATCAAGGAGGCTATGTCTCACCTGTGCCTGTTTATTTGTTACCTGTATCAAGGAGGCTATGTCTCACCTGTGCCTGTTTATTTGTTACCTGTATCAAGGAGGCTATGTCTCACCTGTGCCTGTTTATTTGTTACCTGTATCAAGGAGGCTATGTCTCACCTGTGCCTGTTTATTTGTTACCTGTATCAAGGAGGCTAGGTCTCACCTGTGCCTGTTTATTTGTTACCTGTATCAAGGAGGCTAGGTCTCACCTGTGCCTGTTTATTTGTTACCTGTATCAAGGAGGCTAGGTCTCACCTGTGCCTGTTTATTTGTTACCTGTATCAAGGAGGCTAGGTCTCACCTGTGCCTGTTTATTTGTTACCTGTATCAAGGAGGCTAGGTCTCACCTGTGCCTGTTTATTTGTTACCTGTATCAAGGAGGCTAGGTCTCACCTGTGCCTGTTTATTTGTTACCTGTATCAAGGAGGCTAGGTCTCACCTGTGCCTGTTTATTTGTTACCTGTATCAAGGAGGCTAGGTCTCACCTGTGCCTGTTTATTTGTTACCTGTATCAAGGAGGCTGTGTCTCACCTGTGCCTGTTTATTTGTTACCTGTATCAAGGAGGCTGTGTCTCACCTGTGCCTGTTTATTTGTTACCTGTATCAATGAGGCTGTGTCTCACCTGTGCCTGTTTATTTGTTACCTGTATCAAGGAGGCTGTGTCTCACCTGTGCCTGTTTATTTGTTACCTGTATCAAGGAGGCTATGTCTCACCTGTGCCTGTTTATTTGTTACCTGTATCAAGGAGGCTATGTCTCACCTGTGCCTGTTTATTTGTTACCTGTATCAAGGAGGTTATGTCTCACCTGTGTCTGTTTATTTGTTACCTGTATCAAGGAGGCTATGTCTCATCTGTGTCTGTTTATTTGTTACCTCCATCAGGATGATTATGTTTTACCTTGTCTGTATCTAATAATCATATATAATTTTTTTCTTCCCTCATTGATATTATATTTTTCACACGGGTTTCTCATGGCAGATAGATTCTCACTTCAATGATGTCCTCGGAGCACTTCAACTTTGCATCCCTCAGGCCTTTTCACCCTGACAGGTTTATTTCTTGAAACTGTTCATGGGGCTGCCATTTTGCAGGCACAATTAGCCCTAGATTTCACAGCTCACATGTTGAAATTATGAGAATACTACTAGTACTTAATACAATGTGGTTTTAATGATAACAGAAATAGTAGCCATTTTTGTGCATCCTCTGGGTGACTAATAGCAAACTGAAATGTCTTAAGATCTGTATGTAATATGTTTTAGATAATAAATTTGTGTGTCATCTGTATTTTTCTGAGGATATATATATATATTTATATATATATATTGTTACGAAGACAAATTTTTCAGGGGAAAATATTGGGCCGATCTCAGATTCGAACCCATAACGGTGGTGTACAAGTCCGTTGTACCAACTGCTTCGCCAGCAAAGCAAGCTTCACTAGCAAGACAGTTTGGTCCGCTTTTATGTCACCCTGTAACACACCCCCTCTTAAGAGCATTCTGCTATCAGAACAAGACTAATTTTCCAAGGAGTCACACTTTGGTGAGCTTATTCCCTGGGCCACAAAGTTAACCGTCACGTTAGACAAGCCCCCATTTTGTTACGAAGACAAATTGCACAGGGGAAAATATTGGGCCGATCTCAGATTCGAACCCATAATGGTGGCGTACAAGTCCAGCATACCAACCGCTTCACTAGCAAAGCAAGCTTCACTAGCGAGACCGTTTGGTCCGCTTTTATGTCACCCCGTAACAATATATATATATATATATTAACAGGCTTAGGAAATTGTTGTGAAGATATTTTCATTATTACTTTGCATAGTTACATTTGAAATAACAATTAAAACTGATCTGTATGATGTTATTTATCACCAGAGTATGCCATGCTGGGCTCATGTTACCCAGCAATTGAGAATTTATTAGCCTTTTTATTTACTAGAGGCTAAATTGTAGGTTTGTCATTAATTAACGTTGATACTTGATTATATTAATTACATCAGAGTACGTGGCGGGAAAAAAGAAGTGTCAAACAGAGAATAATTTAAGGATAAGACAAGGTGAAGAGAGTGGGAAAGTACATGTTTTGTCTACTTACATTTGTATGTAAGTCATGATCAATCTGTCCATACGTCCGCCATAACTAACAACGAAGTAAACAATCCTACATGGGTTGCCATCTGGCGGGCAGGTAGGAAACTAAACATTACTGAGAATTAATACAAATCGCAGCATCATAGCGTAATATTAGGGTTACTGCTTTGGCTGTGGTTTAAAATAACGGAAGTATATCATATTCCAAATATATGAATCGTGGGAAATATAATCAAAGCTCTCTAGAAGTCGACTTCGCCACATTTTCCTTCCCCGAGAAAATATCGTCTGCTCTAGCGGAAGTCATCCGGCGCCTGTAGCAACGGAGATAAACGACAGCTTTGGAACGAATGACAGCCAAGCTCTTATGAGCTTTTGACCAATCAGCAGCGGTGATACAATGCGCCAACGTGAAGCACCTGCCAAACGGCTGTAAATACAACCAGGAGCCGTGAGTTGACATGGATTAACTGATTTGTAGAGATAATTACATGATAATAACTGACGCATGGGAGAAATTTGTAACACAGGTACCTGGCAGAGGTGAATATATCCTCGCTAGTTCCGCTTCCCCCATTCACCAGTTGACAGGGGATGGCATTTCTTGAGAACTGTCATTCATCACGAACCAGATTAGCAGAAGTGGCATACACTCTCTCTCAAGAGGATCTACTGACGGACCGTGATATACATGTGTCTGTCCAAGAAAAGTGATTTATACAAATATTCACAGGTTGGTTTACGTTTGTTGTTTAGTTTACAACCATATGGCAATTAATATGGTGACCGTCATTATATTTATACTAATTAAATAACAAATACAAATACAAATGTTTATTGTCACAATACGCCCTCTGGGGGCCAAGGACTACATTATGCAGGGTGTAGTAGAAAAATAATTCTACATGTAAACACATACATTATACCTAATGGAAAATCTCTTCCACATGCAAAATTAACATAAAGTGACAAATATTTGCACATGTAATACTAGGTGCAAACTAATTGTGCTATAATTAAACCATATAAAAGATCGGAGCCACTATAGAACGCGGGCTTCGCTTCTGTTGAGGAAATATAAATAAAATTGTCTCCTCGCATTCCCTATTTTAACTCCTACTTTTCCCTGTAGATGTCCCTACATTCAACTCTTCTAACATAAACAACTACTAAGCATCAGAAGTCGCCTGTATCGGGGATCGAACCTACGATCTCTAGACTAGGAGCCCTACACGCTACTGAGTGAGCCGTGAAGACGAGATACCAGCAGGAGCAAGTTTTGTTTATTTATATCTGCGATTGAAGAGGCATCTATCGCAAAAATGGGAATCCATTTACTATTAAAACAGGAAAATTAAGCTTTAGGTGGGGGCTCCGCCCCCACACCCCCGTTCAGACGGAGAACCCAGGTTCCCCGGACCCCTCCTCCTCTAATATAATAAACTCCAGCTATGAGCAAAATTAAATACGGGAATTCTGAGGTAAATGATATGTATCGACCTTTTCCAGGAAACAAATTATTATGCGACACCCGTTGTACCGGCGGTAGGCTGAAGCCCGGTTTCTATAGTTCTGCCAAAAGATCTATTAAACATGTATCACTAATCCTTAGTGAATACATATATATATATATATACATATATATGCACACACATGCATGTGCATACACACATATATACACGTATATATATATACACATGCATATACTACAGTACATATATATATATATATATACACGTATATAAATATATACAAATCGACATTAACCCATATCTTTATGCTTATACATAAAGATATCTGTATATATGTGGACGGAATTTAAAAGTAAAGAACTGACCTCTATCTTTCAACTCTTTGTTTAGAATATAACATATTTACATTTTAGATTTTGTGACAGTAATTCTGTATTGGCTAAATTTCATTTTGGTTCTATTTACTAATAATTTTAGTTTTGTGTATAGTTATTCCCATGTTTTCTCTTTTTTAGTGCATAGTATACAAATTTTATAATACCAGCATTACTTTCATCAATATTGGCTCTCATTTTATCTATAAACTCATTTCTGTTACATATACTAATTTCAAATCTTTCCCTTATGTCTTCATAATAATTACATTTAAACAAATGGTATTCATCTTCTACTATGTCTTCATTACATTTTGTACAAATTCTTTGTTCTGATGGAATTTTTGGTCTGATATATCTACCCTTTTCAATATTAAGTTCATGTGCACTAATTCTTAATTGTGTAAATTTACTTCTCTGTTCTCTATTATTGAATATTTCTAAATATCTCTCAAATTTAAATTCTGTTAACATGAAGTTAATTTATTATATTGAAGACGTTTGATTTTATGAAGCTGCTGTCACACAGTACATGTAAACTTGAATTATAATTGAGTCTGGTATAATGTCATGTTTATAAAGTAAATTTAATATACATATATATATATATAGTTTATATATATACACAATATATATATATATATATATATTTATACAGAGTATGCCATGCTGGGCTTATGTTACCCAGCAATTGAGAATTTATTAGCCTTTTTATTTACCAGAGGCTAAATTGTAGGTTTGCACATATGTCATTAATTGACGTTGATACTTGATTATATTAATTTATATATATACACTATATATATATATATGTATACAGAGTATGCGATGCTGGGCTCATGTTACCCAGCAATTGAGAATTTGTTAGCCTTTTTATTTACCAGAGGCTAAATTGTAGGTTTGCACATATGTCATTAATTAACGTTGATACTTGATTATATCAATTACATCAAACTATATATATATATAAAACTATATATATATACATATATATATAGTTTTACTTAAGGTATTATCAATCTGATTTCATTTCTATAAGACAGGTTGTCCATTATAATCACTCGTGAATCACGAGTGTGCTGGCCATGCAACTGGTGACTTGTCACTGCCAATCGCAGACGATCCCGAGGTTTCTGTCAGGAAAATTGAGATCTCTTGTGATTGTGGCAGTCATCTGCTATTGCTTGCAAGTGATTTGCGCCTAGTGACTGAACATCATCCCATTGGCTGCGGGAGTTTAGGCGAGGTGACTGAGTCTGTGCCCAGTTGGCTATTAGTCTCAGACTAAGTTTATAGGTGTGAAATGTGGCATGATCACCCCAAAACAACCATTTTTGAACCCTTGAAAAAAAGATGAAGTGATAGGGATTTGGAATCAAACACTTGTCCATTCAACCAGGCCTAAAGCCTGAATTCCACAAATGAAACCAGAAAACAAGGGAATGTGAAGAGATAGGTTTGGTATTGGGCTGTTCTGGTGAGCTTTACCAGATATTGTGAGAGTTTCTCTAAATTATGTTTGCAATTACACCATTTTTTTCATCTCCAAATTAAATAAACAACTTTGGAAAAACTGTGATCTCAAGTCTGCGACTGATTGCTGAATGCCAGTTCCAAGCAGTCCCAGACAATCATGGACTGTATGAAACTGGACACAGATAAAAAAAGCAGGAAAATCGCCAGGATAAGTGACATGAAAGTAAAAATGTACACTTGGTTAGCACACAAATCAGACCAGGGGTCAATTCAGTTCCATTTCAATTCCAATTTTATGAACTTTTATGAAACTTCAATTCCAATTCAACTTGATTCAATGTGCTGGAGAAAAATATCAATTCCAATTCAATTCAAATAATTTTTATTCAATTCATATTCAATTCGCAATTCATCTGAATACATTTCATTAGTGTGATGTGAGTGATATCACAGGAGTTCTTTTACTAGTACATCACTTCACTCATACACAACTTACAGTTTTGTTCAGAATTGGTTGAATGCACTCCAAAGCTTAATGAAATATCATTAATTACAAGTTTTGCCAAATGTGGTAAGGCATAGCAGCCAGACAGGTTTTACTTGTTTTGTTGGGCAATTTTTCCTGAAGATCAGGTAAACTACCCAAAGTTGGATAAAGGTTTATCTGGATTTCTGATGAGTGGCCATTATAACCATATACCATTGTGATATGTGCTCGCACATAGCAAAAATAAAATTTCCTTCTATAAGCAAAAAAATCTTATTACAAAAAAATGTTTTCTTTGGAGTCTGTAACAATTTTATGTGTTACACTAGTCAAGAAAATATTTCTTCTGACATGATAATATATCTTGTCTAAATTTTCTTGACCTAAGCATGCTGACTATAAATTAAGAAAATTATCATGAAGATTTCTTTGTCAGTAGAAAATTTTCCTTGTCATGAAATTTTATCTAAGCAAGAAATTTTTGTTTGCAGTGTGATATGCTTTGTATGCTACATATCATTGTATCAAGGAAACAAAATAATTGATCAGTCTACTTTCAGTTAAGAGGAGTGTAATGTTGCTCTGATAGCTAACAATGTGCAGTCATTTTTTACTGGTATATATATATGAATTTTTTTTAATAATAATAGATAATGACTTAACCTAAAGAGTAAAGAGTTTTTAATCAGAAAATGATACACGATGAAAAATTAAGTGTAAAATAAATACGTATCAGGTATCACTCTAAAACTATTGCATTTATTAAGTATTGTACCTGAATAGGGTGACCAGTAACCAGCCCTACCTAGTAATAATGAAGAACAAGATTATTGAAAATTCATGCTATAATTTTTCATATAATTCATCAGGGTGAAAGCTAGTACAAATTGGCAGGAGCCAAACTGGTTTAATCAGCCTAAATGAGAACTCCTAAACAGGTCCTGCAGTAGTTGAGATGGTTTAAAGGGGCCCAATCACCTATAAAGCATGTTGAGTTAACACACAAATAGCTTCTTCCCATTCAAATAAATCTGTACCTGCCAAAATATTGCCTTGAAACCTTTTGCTTACTCGTGTAAACGAGTGTTAAAAAAAGTGAACTGGGCGCTATCGCAGGCATCAAAATAAACACAGTGCGTCTGGTCTTGTGTTGTGCGGAGCCAAAACATGTGCCAATCAGGAGATGCCCTGACTGACTTGGCTCAAAAACTGTAATACATGTTCCCGCTGGCTGAAACACCGCGTGTTGCCACTCTTAATCAGACCTCCGGTCATGCGGCCTTGTTATGGTAAACAAACTGTGTTCATCAGGGTGAAAGCTAGTACAAATTGGCAGGAGCCAAACTGGTTTACTGGTTTACTGGTTTATGGTAAACAAACTGTGTTTACCAACACGCTGGGCTATAACAAGGTGTTAAACAGTCTTATGCAAGGAAATGAGACTGTGTGCTGGAATGGTTTTGCTGGGAAACTTTTGTTATAAGCAAAACTGAACTGATAAAGTGAAAGAATAGGAAAAATATTGCTCCTGATTGTCCCTTTAATAAAAAGACACACCATCCAGATAAGAACTATTTTACTTAGAAATTTATGCTTAAAAAGCAATTTCCATGGCAAGTTCATAGAACATAGCTTAATATCTGGGTCTGTGAATGATGATTTAGGTTTTAGTGATTATTCCTGTGTGTAAAATATCTGAAAAACATTGGATTTCCTGGAGCTTTTAGGGCATATGGCTCATTTTGTTGTAAAGAACTAAATACTACAGAGTGTGGAGATAATATGAAGCCAGGAGCTTGAATTAAAAAATTATGCTTTACCGGTATACATGTTTTGGTGATCCATGCAGGATGATTTTGTCATCAGATCAGAAATCTAAACATATGGACTTATCAAAATAGAATATGTTTCAGATTTTTTATTACATTGATTTATAAATAATATTATGATTTTTTGGCTCAGCTGACTGAAAATCATCTGGGCTATATCAATGACTCTTTTATCTGTCGGCCATCCTGCCAAGGGTCTGCATGGTCATCCGTTAAATCTAAACTGCAAGGCCCATGAAATTCAAACTTTATGTGGTAACTGGTCCACATAGGTCTTCTTTAGAAACAAAAAAAATGTGGTCACTGTGACCTATATTTTCTGAATATTAATAAAAACCTTGAAAGCCATTGTCCATCACTAACAGGGAACAATTGTAACCTCAAGGCCCAAGAAACTTCACCAGATGATGGGGTCCTGATAGGTCCTCTGTGGAAACCAAACTTTAGGTCAGTTTGACCTTATTCTCCAAATACCAGAGCAAAATCTCCAGAAGCCATAGATTTGTCAATCTGTTCTAAACAGGTCACAACATATAACGGCAAGGCCCAGGAGGTTTGATCTAAACATGCTTATTGGCCAGAAGAGATTCTTTGTTGAATATTAAAAGTAGGTCACTGTGACCTATATTTTTTAGTTTTTGAGGGAAAGCCATAGTCCATTCCTTAACTAGACTGGCCCAGTCAATGAAATGGCTCTGACAGAGATATCAAATGGCCTATGACACTGTGTCACACTTGGTGTCGGTACTGCTACCACGGGGCAACTGACATAACTACTTACCATTCTTTGACCATCTTATTTCATCGACTGGTAAACTTAGGCCATACTGGACAGTCAGCGCCACACATCACCGCCTTGCTGAACTAAGGTCTTTTCCAGTGACGTAAGGAGTAATTATTGTGGTCATTCCCAGAACCTTTTTTTCAAAACCAACATGGTTAATTCAGTAACTGCCTATTGTGGGCTTCCAGCTTGCTATATATATATATATATATATATATATATATATATATATATATATATATATATATATATATATATATATATATATATATATATATATATATATATATATATATATATATATATATATATATATATATATATATATATATTTGATCAGTCTTAATATGTTTAGGTCCTCGGCTATTTAAGCACTGCAACATTTTAAACACTATATAAAACCCTCAGCCTCAGTAAGTCAGTGTGTCACCATTTATCAGACCATTGCTTATTGCAGCAGGCCAGTTTAAAATGTGTCTCCAGCTCAGCCAATCAGAGTGAGATATTCAGGTCCACACGCGAAGAACGCAGTCAAACTGTTATTCATGTACCGGCTAACTGAAATGATCATGACGTTCAGCGTGTTGGCAACTCAACAGTGGCAAAACTTGCATGTGTAACTTAAACACTAACAAATACACAGTACAAAATCAATGCGACATTGTCTACAATACACTTAAATTTGCCCATGGACCATATGTTCGAACAGCAGAGATATATCATAGGACACAAAGGTCCATGTATGGACTTTCTAAAAACATGCATGATTTCAGTGCGAATATTACCAAGCGGGTTGAGCTGTCTATTGCCTATGGGATGCTGTTAGCCTCCTCATAGCAACGATGTCATTCACAGGAAGCCAGGCAGCCTGATATGCAAATGCGAGGGAATTGTCAGGGGCCTTGTTACGCCCTAATATGCAAATATCAGGGATTCGCCATCCGGACTTTACAGGGCTTTAGTGATAAGAGCTAGAACCGCGTTACGTCACCTCTACCAGTACAAGGAATCACGTTCAGTTCATTTGAAGCATTTTAGCAGTAAACATCCATACACTAAAGCCCAGGCAGGGCTATTCCTTAACAAGACCTGATTTATAATTGTTGGTCTTTGGAAATTTAAACTGGGGGGGGAGTTGCAGGCATTTGCTTATTATCCCGAAAGGGATATAGTAAAGCCTCCATTCGTGCGTCTGTCCGTCTGTCTTGCCGTCCGTCTGTCTGTCCGAAATTGCCTTGTGGATCAATTTCAAGCCAAACCGTTTGCCCAAAACCTTTTCATCTCACCCACCCATGGATGAAGAAACTTATCGATTTTGAGGTCACGGGGTCAAAGGTCACGGCCACAGCACCAACTTATTGAAAAAACTAATGGACCCATTTAAAGCCAAACTGTTTGACCTAAAACTTTCATCTGACACATATGGCTTACCCACCCATGAATGAAGAAACCTATTGATTTTGAGGTCATGGGGTCAAAGGTCACGGCCACAGCACCCACTTATTGAAAAAGCTTGTGGATCGATTTCAAGCCAAACTGTTTGACCAAAACCTTTCATCTTGCAAATATGGCTCACCCACCCATGGATGAAGAAACCTATTGATTTTGAGGTCACGGGGTCAAAGGTCACAGCCACAGCAGCCACTTATTGAAAAAGTTTGTGGACCCATTTAAAAACCAAACCGTTGACCTAAACCTTTCATCTTGCACATATGGCTTTCCCCTCCATGGATGAAGAAACCTATCGATTTTGAGGTCACGAGGTCAAAGGTCACGGCCACAGCATCCACTTCTTGAAAAAGCTTGTGGACTGATTTTAAGCCAAACTGTTTGACCAAAACCTTTCATCTTGCACATGTATATGGCTCACTCCCCCCCCCCCATGGATGAACACACCTTTTGATCTTAAGGTCATGGGGTCAAAGGTCACGGCCACAGCACCCACTTTTTGAAAAAGCTTGTCTTCCCATACGTCTCAATATACCTTTACCTTATTGATCAATTTTAAGCCAAATCATTTGATCTTAAGCTTTCTCCTTCACATATGCCTCACCCACCCGTACACATACAATTTATTGAGTTTGACGTCAAAGCTCAAGCTCACACACCTCCCCTCCTCATTTTAACACTTGTGTGATACACCCCATATCATTATGCTCCCATGCGAGGGGATGCTTCGCTTTGCAGTGCCCTTGTTTAAAAGCCATTCCAGTTGACTGAGTTTGAATTGAGTGGCATTATTTTAAAAAGAAACAGTTTTCATTATAGAAACATTAAACTTCACAGACCACTCATTTGATGAGTTTAAGTGTATATGTTTTTCTGCTTTTCCACTTCTTCCTCACTGAGGTGTTTGTTATCTCTTACCAAATACTGATTATATGAATTTTGTGACTATGTAAACTACAGGTGGCACCACTTATATTGACTATTTCATGTAAGCTAAAATGGTATATATCACTTTTTTCTGAATGATTCAATGGCATGTACTTTATGGTCATAGGTATTGCACTTCTTGTCCTGGACTTCAGCATATGTTTTTGTTGCAGTTTTTTTTTTCTTACCCTTTATTATGCCTCGTTTTGCACAGAGATAATGTTAAACCCCCGTGGCTCTTTGAGAATGGTAGACCAGGGTTGGCAGTTGGCACAACCTTCCCACAGGGAAAGGAAAAAAGTGAAGAAATACTTTCTTCCAACTGTTTCTTCCCAGGGAATACGGTCACAACATACATGTAATTTTTGTTTTTAAAATAATATTTTGCAATTTTAAGTCAGTACAAATCATGGTGATTGTTTTTACAAACTTTAATATGGAAAGGATATACAAACAAACCCTTTAAAGTCTGAGAAAATGACTGGGGTGTTACTTTGGGTCTCACTGGAGTAGTCTTAACTTTTTCAATTAAGATGAACACAGTCCAAGGAATGGAATGTGATTTGGACAGTTTGTGCAGTCTTCAGTTGCGTATTATAGGTAAACTAAACTTGAGTATAGTAACACTCCAGGGGTGTTTTGTACAGTAGGGCTAGCCTGAAGCTGAGTAATTATACTTTAAAATAAATTATTTACTTCTATTCAATTTGGTTAAGCAGAAGTATACACTGTTTGAGAAATTACTGACTGTTGAGCAGATTCTTTTTTTGGTCCAGTAATGAGCAGATATCATTTTACCTGTCGATACAAAACACTCATGGGGCCTCCAAGATATGTCTGTTCCTAAAATATATACACTTTAATTATTATCCCAAAACATCTACTTTAAAAAATGAGTGGAATCTGAAAATATCTAAAGGCTTCTATTAGTATTACCAATCTATAACTTTTTTTTCTGAAAGATCAAATTTAAGGATCAAGGGCTATTAATACCTCAGCATTCTTTAAGAAAGATATGTTCAATTATTTAGCATTGTGAACATGTGGGAATTCATTCACCTATGAATGATTAACAAACTTAAAGGTTGGATGTAGCTTCATTTATAAATTTTTTGTACTTACTGGTTAATTAATAATTATATGTTTATCATATATATCTAGAATTTTAGAATGTTGGAAACAACTGCATGATTATCACCCTATTACTGCAGGTAGATCATATCAAACAGACATTTTGGGTCATAACCCAAATCAGTGAGTAGAGATTTTGATACACAACAACTTAACACAAACATACAGTAGACATTTTGGAGTAGATTTTTTGGACATGAACCAAAAACACTACCGTAAAATCTCCACTTAAAACCGCACTTCCGATTAAAACCGCACCCAGACTTCGCCGAAATTCCAGGTGAGACACCGCGAGGGGCTCAAATACTAAAAACCCCCCTTTAAAACCGCACCAACGTTCGCTACGGAATGATTTGACAAAAGACACAATCAAGCTATCATCTAGAAATGAACACGCGAAGGTTGCGGCTCGGCCATTCCTTTCCACTTTAAAATTCCTTGGGCATTTTATTTAAACACATCATAAGACTTTTTTGCAGGGTCACTCAAGCATGAAGTTTGTGAAGACGTAAGGGCCGGTGAACCTCTGCCTGTTCATAGAGATTTTATATTCCGTGCCGTATTCTTGTTTGCTACTGATTTGTCATTATATTTTGGAAAAAATATTCTGCTGATCCATTTCAAGTCACTGTATATTTTAATTCTAAAAGTAATATTCTGAAATCTTAATTTTTGATGAAAATTCCATTTTCTGGAATTACTCGGAAGATTCAAATCATTTTCATACCGGTTACTTCGGTATTATCATCGTCACATCGTACGATGACATCGCTCCATGTTACAATTTGCTGGTTCGTTTGAGAACATCGCTGGTCACCTTAACTAAATATCAAATTAACTGAAGTTACCTTATCGAGATACGCCAGTATAGGAAAAATGACGCTTGAAAACGAGTGATTTTAAGGTAAAATTAAAGTGGCCATTCGGGGTAAGCAAGTTTTTTTACTGAAGAAAGTTTCCGTGTGGGGAGCCATTTTGTCAAGGCAGTGTTCGCGCAAGGCACGCTGGGACGAAATAGGTGGCTGTTCTGTTTACCACCCACCGCGTACAGCCGTTCAAAATATTCTTAGCAGAATACCAGGGCGTTTCAGCACATGGCGGCACTCAAACTTGATTTTAAAACGATCGTCTGCCATTGTGTGACTCTTTACGATGTCAGCTTTTTATTTATTTTACGTTTTAAACAAATAATCATTCCTAAATAATGCCGCAAATGGGTTTATAGTAGGCTTTTATTTCAATTTTGCTTGACCATGCCCAACGATGTGGGCCGCTGTTAGCCCTAGCACCGGTCCTCTTTTACTACGCTACGCTGTGCGAGAGCCCTAGAAGATGATTTGAGGAAACTGGAGACATTCCACATGACAATTAAATTCTTATATTTCGTCTGAAAATGTCGAATTCGTTAAGAAATAAAGATATTCTTATCAAATACGCATATAACATTCCACTTAGACAGTGTTTGTCCACTTTAAATGTTGATTAGAAGAATATGTATTATCCTGATAAACGGTGATACACGGGGAACGATGTCTGCTCTGGGTTTTCCCTCCAGCCACGGCTGGCCGGCAGCCGCCTGTGTAACCAGTGGTAACGGGCCTTGTAGGCTCAGCGAGCAAAGGTCACGCAGTTCATTGTTTCAGATTCTGAGACAGTTTCAAGCGCAAGGATTGCAAAGTTTTAAAGTGAGTCTTGTTTACATACTAAAACATAATATTTAGCTGAATTTCGTGGTCATTCGAATAAAGTACTATATCTCCCTTAGATTACTAAAATTTTCCTTGTCATAAACGCACTATTTGATTTTACACGATTTTTTTCCGACAAGGGTTTGAAGTTCTCCAGTTTACTCTGAAGCTTTTTATGCGGCGGTATCAAGAGTCCTGGATACCGCCGCATTTAATGCAGTTAGGCCGCTGTGTGTTACAGCAGGGTCGTTGTAAACGTATTATTTGGTAACAATTACCAAGATTTTATAACAAGTTATATATCACACGAAAACTAATCAGCAATATTTTAATTTATAAATAACAAATAATCGTAAATAATACATTTACACACGGCTCCCATGCATGCGAGACTGCTGCTAAGAACGGCCTTCGAAAGTTGCAATATTATCGCCCACTCGCCGGGCCAAAAACGATGACTGTCAGGAAGATATTCAGGAAACCCTTCTAGTATAAACCGCACAGTGCTTTCAGGAAATCAACCTGATTTCAAGATTTTGAATTTCTTGATTAAACCGCGGTTTTAAGTGGAGATTTTACGGTAATGAAACTGATCTGTCTCAATCAGTCTTAATATCAAGTGAGGCGTATAGACAGTGTAAGTGTTACTTTTCCCATATCTCATATATTTCAGTTCTATTTATTCAATTAATTTGATAAAATGTCAGTCTAATTCAATGTAAAATAATAAAAAAATAATGTGCAACTAATGAATAATTGTAATCAGGGTTGGCATTCATCTTGGAAGATAGGTATTTCTTCCCTTCGCATGGAAGTTAGGGAAATTTCTGGGAAGAAAAGGAAGTTAGGGAAGAAACTGTTAGCATTTTCCACAAACTTTTATTAAACATATACACATATTTAAAAAGAATCACAGAATAAAATATTACAATTATTCATTATTTTCACATTGTTATTCTTTATTTATACACTGAATTCCACTGAAATTTTAATGAATTTAATTAATTGAATAAATAAAACTGACAGTATGAGAACTGTGACACTGACACTATGCCTAAGGGCCCTTTTCAATGTGTGCAGAAACGCGTTTGTTTCCATGCTGAAAAAATTGCGCAAGTGTCAATCAGGTATACCTTATCCATGCAGGTGGAAACGTGTGTGGGTGAGCCTTCTTGTAAAGTTCGAAGAAGCGAATGCAGTCTGCTTGAGGACGCCCCAGCATATAGGCCTATATCATGCATGGCGACAAATCATACTTAACTGCTGTTCTGCTTGTCTTCTTTAATCTATGATTATATATATGTTATATAAACACATATGTATGGCTGGGGTGTTAAAATTCTTCTTACGTACCGACTGCAGTAGTTAATAATCTTTTATATAGCCTATATATGACCCCCCCTGCGTGTCTATACCACACAACCATAATAAAAACTGTACATTACTGCAAATATAACAAAATTTTAAATGTATACATGCATAAAGTGAACTGTACATAACAGACACATGTTCAACATGTTGCCAGGAAGGCTTTGGGACGGGGAATCCCTTGTGAAAACATGTCACGCGAAGGGGGGATTCCGCAGAAACGCATGCATTTCTGCGCAAATGGAAAAGCTCAATTCAGCACAATTTTTTCAGCACGCGGAAATGCACACGTTGGAAAAGAGGCCTTAGACTGAGACAGATAAGTTCCATCAGCATTTTGGGTTCATGCCAAATACATCTTCTCCCAAAATGTCTACTGCATGCTTTTTGTTTTGTGGTTGTTGTAAACCCAAAAATCTCTACCTACAGATTTGGGTTATCTCTCAAAATGTCTGCTGGATATGATATACCAGTAATAGGGTGTTTATCAGTTGTTTCCCACAATCCTAAAATGCTTAGGAATATGTGATAAACACATAATTATTAATTAACCAGTCAGGGTTTGTGCCAGGTACATGCAAAAGTACCCAGGTACAGGTACTTGCAAAATGGTCAGGTACAGGTACAGGTACAGGTACAGCATTATTGTATAGTACCTAGGTACAGGTACAGGTACTTAAGAAAGTACCTAGGTACAGGTACAGGGACATTTTAAAGATATTTGAACTAATGATAATTGCACAAATTTCTTGTAGATATACGATAATAAGTTGTAATAGAATGGCTGAATATATCATTAAAAAGTTTTAAATTATAGCTTTTTATGTCATCATGAAAAAAAGGAGCCAGCTGCAAATGTAAAGGATCACCTTTAGTAAATGTGATAAGTTTATGAAGCTGATAAAGTTTACAAAGTTAGTAATACAGAAATAAAAAACTTTCATTCATATACTAAAATATGATGTCACTTTTTCAAATCAAGTTTTGAGTTTTAGAGTAATGTTTTAAAGTCAAAAAGTCTTGAAGCACCACACACTCTTTAAAATAAAGTGGCTTGACAACTTGACTGAAAGGGAAAATCTTATAATCAGTTTTTATAAATTAACTTCATGACATGAACAATAATACATACATAATTAGAAGTAACAATAAACAATTTTCATTGCAGTAAGTCACACTGAGGAATATTTTGAGAATTAAGAGCACCTGCATTTGATGCTTGAGCAGGGACTCTTTTTCTGTAAAATGGAATGTTCTGCCTTTTTTTGGCATATGTTGACAGTTCAGTTATACGATATGTACCTTCTTCACTTCTTCGTTTATCCTTCATCAATGTTCTTTGTATACTAGACAACAGGTATCTACATGGGGCATGTGAGCAACACTGTCAATATCCTTTTCTCTCTACCCTTTATATCTGATAATGCCACAATGAACATCCCCGTGTAGATGCTGGAGGTAGCCAGGCCAGCATGCTACTAGCCATAGCCCAGTCAACTTTAAAGGCTGCTTAGATAAAAGCTTAGTAATTACCTTTGCCTGGATAAGGGTGACAGCTCAGTACACTTACTTGACCCAACCTGAAGTCCATTTCCAGTATCATTACCTGTAATCCTCATAACTGTGAATTGTGCACCTAGGTACAAGTACCATTACCTGGCCCCAACCCTGTTCTGTGCATGGGCATGAGGGCAGCCCTGTTTCTATCCTTTGTTAGTTGCCTGATACTTGAGCTGATAATGTCACAATGAACATCCTGTTAAGAGGCTGGAGGTTGACCAGCTTGCTAGCCCCACTAGCTACAAAGGCAGCAGGGATGAATGCTTTGTAATTACCCCTGCCTGAGATAGATAACTGTCCTCTCAGGGGTGACAGCTTTGTTCATGCAGCTGACCCAAGCCTGGTGTCCATCCATCCATAACCGTTACACCGCTCAGGCAATAACTAGGGTTTCTACGCCGCAGTTTTGCCTCTTCGGGTCCCCCTCATTCTGCACTGAGGTCGCCAGAACTGACACGCCAGCTAGCCAGCTAGGTCCGGCCCGCCCTCGCCAACAGTCAACCACCGAGGAATCCCCCAGGTGTTCCGGGAGCCTGAGCCTCGCAACCTGCCAGTAATGTCCGAGCGCTACCGGCCTGCCCCTGGACTATTCGCAGTCCCGTCATGAGCCTTGTCCCTTTCGACCAGGTACAGCTCTCGTTCGATCGGAGCCTTCTCGGGAGCCTTCTCGGGAGCCTTCTCTGGTGCTTTTGCCATCATGCCTTGAGCCTTGTCCCTGCTGGTCCTGACCGGACCCCCGGTTATTATGACGTCTTGGAGCCTTGTCCCTGATCCTTTCGGGATCCCCGTAACTTTTTCCACCAAACGGCTGGCTCTACAGGGCCAGGTTCCATACTGCCGGCAACAGGCTGGCCTACTCTTCTATCGAAAAACAGTATGGGGTCTTTTATGTGCCCGTCCCCTTCTGGACACGGGACCGCCATTTAACGTCCTCATCCGATGGACGGCCCGTGTTTGTCTTTTGCAGGCGGGCGCTGCGGTGCCCCGGAGCCTTTCTACCCTTCCCCCACTTTCTCTAGTGGGGTGATAATACTGGGTTTCCGTCTGCCACTGATCTTTTGCCAGTCGAGCCACATTTTGAGGTCTTTATAAAACTTCTCTTGCTTCACCTTTTCGACACAGCCTTTGCTCAACCTTAGTATGTGGTCGCTCACATACTCTATATCTGCCTTCTCGTGAAGCACAGATATCCGCGTGCGGGGCGGGAGTCTCAAGGCCGTCCTTAAGGCTCTGTTTTGAAGCCGTTGAAGTTTTTTAATGTGGTGCTCTTTGGCGGTGATCAGGGCTATGCAGCCGTATGTCATAACCGGTCTGATCCAGGCTTTATAAAGGTATATCAAACTTTGGGTAGACATGCCTCCTGATCCTGCTTTTAGCACTCTTAAGCAGTTGAGTCTCGCTTTGACCCTCTGTTCGATATCCTCTATATGAGCCGCCCATGTGAGTTTCTTATCAACCGTCAGACCCAGAAATTTTATCTGGTCTGTGAATTGAATTGGTTCCCCGGCCAATTTCAGTTCTGGCGCTTTGCCGGCCTTACTGCCTTTCAGGTGCCTACCGAATTTGCAAGCCTGCGTTTTTGTCGCATTGACTCTTACTCGCCATTTGGCGCACCACTTTGTCACCTCGTCTAGACCGGCCTGTAACCTGGGTACTGCCCTCTTGCTATGTGTCCATAGCGCAGTGTCGTCCGCAAATTGGCTCGTCGCCCCCGTGCGGACCCCTCCTTTCTCGGACAGGCTAGGCATGTCGTTGACGAATATGACATAGAGCAGCGGGCTGAGAGCTGAGCCCTGCGGTGTGCCTGCGGCGGGCTCGATCTCATGCGACTTAGCGTCACCTACTCTGACCCATAGCTTCCTGTCACTTAGGAAGGACGAGAGGAGCCTCACAATGCGAGTCGGTAGTTTTGCCTGCGTTGCGATCTTATACCTTAGACCATCCCGCCATACTGCGTCGAAGGCTTTCTCGACGTCTAGGAATACACCTATAGTATCATAAGATCGCTGCAGGCATTGTCCCACCGACTGAGTCAACCTGAACAGTTGGTCATTTGTCGACCTGCCCTTACGGAACCCGCTCTGATTCGGGTTAAAGAATTTTGCTTCCTCCAAGTGACCACTGATCCTGCCAGCCAGTATTCGTTCCAGCACTTTGCCCAGAATTGGCAGTAGGCTGATGGGTCGGTAGCTTTTCGGCAGCGAGTGATCCTTTCCCGGCTTCGGGATCATGATCACGTTCGCTCTTTTCCATGCCCTTGGGAAGTACCCCAGTTTCAGACACGCGTTGAACACAGATGTGAGCGCTTCCAGCCCTTCCTCCGGTAGGTTAATCAGCACTTCCCTGGTGAGGCCGTCCTCCCCCGGGGCTTTTCTGCTTTTGAGTTTTTTCAGCTTCCTGCTGACTTCCGCTTTTGAGATCGCTCTCAGTAGCGGCTCGTCCTCTGCTGTCTGAGCGTAGCAGCTCTCTACCCTTGCCAGAGGCGAGTATAACTCGTTTGCACCTTGTCTTACGTGCCGATCAACCTCCTCCTGTGTTTGGTCGTCGAACTGGGGTCCCGTCGGGACCTTGTGTATGTTCCGGAGCGTCTCCGCGAACAAATTTGCCTTGTCCTTTTCCGTACTAGCCACCGTTCCCATCGGGCCTGTGAGGTCTGTAGTTCCGACCGATGGTTTGTTCAGCGAGCCCGTGTATTGGCGGACCTGTCGCCAAAATTCGCCCACTGATATTCTGTGGTCCATACCGCTCGTGAACTTGTACCATTCCGCCTTTTTCTGGGCTTTTATTGCATTTTTCACCTCCCGACTAATAGCATTGTATTGGGATTTTAACTCCTCTGTTCGGAGTTGGATCTGGAGCCTTCTGATCCTCCTTCTTTCCCTTACAAGTGCTTTAATCGTTGGGGTGAATGACCACCAGTTACGGTTTTTCCTTTCCACCATCGGACACGCTCGGTCCAGGCAATCTCGCATTTCAGAGGTCAGTTTGTCGACTAGGGTGTCGATTCCTTCTGGGGTCGATGGTTCAGCGATACCTCGGAGCCTGTCTGCCATTTCATTTTTAAAGAGCCTCCAGTTTGCCTTTCTCCAAGGCCTCACCATTTTGGGTGGCTTTCTGTTCGCTCTCCAATCGAGCTCTAAATGAATTGGCATGTGATCGCTGCCTATATCTTCCCCTACATGAAATTTACTGACCAGTCCTACCTCGGGCGATACGATTGCCAGATCGAGTATGTTCGTTCCACCGGTCGTGGGGTTCACCCTGGTCGGGCTCCCATCGTTCATTATCACCATACCGTTCCGATCTATGCAATCCATCAGTGCTTTCCCGTTCAGATTAGAGGATCTGCTGCCATACGAGGTGTGTGGGGCATTTAGGTCCCCTAACACCACGTAGTGGCTGCTGTTCCTCTTAATCTTGTCAAAGAGTTGTGCCCTGGGCCGTGACTGTGGCGGGTTGTAATATACTATTACATCGATTGCCGGGTCGCCGCTGTGGACAGGTTCAACTCTAACCGTTAGAGCTTCTATGTCCATCCTTCCTAGCCAGTTTGTTTGGCGGTATACTAGGTTCTCTTTGATCAAGAGAGCCACTCCGCCTCCCATATTACCGTCTGGCCGTCCCCTGTGTAGCAGGTTATAGCCGGTGAAGGAAACGTTTCTGGTCAGCTTGGACTCGCTGATAGCCATGATATCTACGGAATGCCTGTGGATATAGTTGAGTATCTCTAACCTCCTTCCATACAGGCCATTCACGTTTGCATGGCATAGTTTGAGCTTAACCATGACGTCCCCCCACCGACTTCTTAAAACCGTTGCTACCGGCCTTTTTGGATTTGGGCTGCCTATAGCTGCCCTTATCCTTTTTGGATGATGCGTTACTGGCTGATACCGATCGAGCTCTCGGCTCCTCACGGTCCTTTTCCGTTCCTCTGTCCGACAGCGCCGTCCACGACAATTCTAGGCCTAGGTGCCTAGTAGCCGACTTCTTCACCACTGTTACGGCCCGTTCTCTGGGCTCATTGACTTTCGCCAGCTTCAGCGTTTCTGTGATCACTTCACAGAGAAACTTTATCAGTTTCTCTGGGTTGATCTCTAGCATAGCCTGGCTTTCAGCCACGGCTTGCTCCTCCGCCGGAGCTACCCCCTTTTCCGTTACATTGCGGTTTTTGGCCGCGGCCCGCCCTCCGGCAAGCCTGGTGGACGTGCTACCGCTAGCCACGACCTGCCCCCTTTCGGGAGCGGGAGCCTTCTGGGTCCTTACAGCCTCTGAGGCCGTGGGTCCCCGGGAGCCTCTGGTGATTTTGGCGTAGGTCACGCCAGTCTGGTGGGCTTTACCTTTCCTGCCTTCCGCTCTCTTGCTGGTCGGCTTCCCTTCAGTGCCGTGTTTAGCCGTTGTCGGCCTCTGCCGGGCACCTTTGAAGGCTGTACAGCCCCTGTACATCGCCCTGTGGTCGCCCCCGCAGTTTGCACATTTTGGCTTGCTCTTGTCGGCTGCCCTTCGACAATCTTTGGCATAGTGGCCTGCCTCGCCACAGTGCCTGCACCTGCCAGCCTTAGTGCATACTTTGGCCGTGTGCCCGAACTGGTAGCAGTTCAGGCACTGGATCGGCTCTACGGCCTTCCGGAAAGCCTCGCAGCGTATACGCTCGCTCCCGTACCTGAACCCGTGCTCGAGTGCCCTCGTAGCGCTCTCGCTCTGCTGGAAGTGCACGAGCACCTTCCACACCGGCTTTTTTCCGTGCCTGAGCCGCACGACCTCTTTGGCTTTTAAGCCCTGTTCATTTAACTCCGCCATGATCTCTTCTGTTGAGATATGCGGGCTCATTCCTCTGGCCACCACCGATGTTTGTTGGGTGCCCTCTGGTTTGGCTTGCTTGCTGCCCCGTGCAAGCTCCACCACTACCTTGGGCCCCGCCTTGATCAGTGGGCGCCAGTCGGGCCTGGCTTCCCTTGCTGTTTCGGGGAGCGTGACCACCATTACTCCCCTGTCGAACTTTGTCTTACAGGCGGAGGTGCCCGTGCACTCCGTCACCAGCCTGTTCATTTTTCTACTGTTCTGCCTGAGGGCCGCCGGTAAGCCCCTGACCCAGTACCGAGCCAAGCCCTCTTTCTCCTGGTCAGCCGCCTTACCTTCCGGCTGGCCGTTCTCCGTGCTCCCTGTCCGTACAGGCGAGCTTCGGGTCGGAGTTCCGTCCGCTGCTTGATTAACCCGGGTCCCCGGTTTGGTGGGCGACCCGCTATCACCTGAGCGGACTGGATTAGAGGGCGTCGATCTCTCGATCGAGCTCGGGGACAGTGTCCTGAGAACCGTCGGCCACTCAGGCGATCCCACGTCTATGATTGGAGACCCCGACCGTTCGGGCGTCCCCGCCTTGTCCGGCCCCGGGACCTCCGGGGTGACCACTCCCGGGGTCTGCGGGGTTACCACTACCCTGTATGACTCGTTGCCCCTCTCCGGGGAGTCATCGAATAGCTCGAAACTGGCGTCCCCTGTCGGGGTGGCCGGTACCGAGCTCGGGGAACCCAGCGTAGAGCTTGGCGAGTTCGATGCCCCTTGCATCGCTCCCTCGCCTGCTGGGCTCTGTGAGGCCGAACCCTTGTTCGCGCCTCGACCCTCCATCTCGGTCCGCACGGCCGCCGCCTGCGCTCTACCGATGCTCTCCGTGATGAGCCCCGTAATCATCCGGAGGGCGTCAGGCCCGTGCCTTGCTGCCTGCTGCAGCCCACCTGTGATCTGGGTGAGACCCGGGATCACTTCTCTTTCCCTCTGAGAAAGCACCAACAGCCTGGTAAGTGCTTCCGCCATTCTTTTATTCAGTGCCCTCTCACTGAATTGTCTAGATATACTCCCGCTCGGGCAGTATGTTGGTTTCCCGACCTTTCTCGATATACTCCTTTTGGGAATATATCGGGCTTTTCCTCTCGCCCTTTTTGACCTCGCTCTTCTGTCGGGTCTTATTATTTTATTCCCGTTCGGGCAATAAAATAATTTTGGATTTTCTCTCCGCCTCCTGCCTCTATTTTCGCCCCGATTGCTCGTACCTGTTCAGGCTACGATTTCTCTTTTCAGTAGATTGGTTGTTTCCAGAGCGTGGAAGACAACTTATCTTCAGATGATCCGTGAGCCAGCGAGCCGAGAGCGGGCTCTATTCAGCAGTTTTTACCCAGAGCCGGGCTTAAAACTGTGAGCTTTGTGGACGGTCGGGCGGGCCGAGAGCTAGCCCTTGAGCCGAGAGCAGGCTCAATGAATGAGTTAATTAACTGTACCGAGAGCGGGTATCTGTTAATTAGTTCTTTGTAGGTTTCACCTACCCCGGAGCCAACAAGAAAATTCTGGTGTCCATTTCCAGTATCACATTTGTACCTGAAGTACCTTATACCAGGTACAGGTACTTTAGTTCCAGGTACAGGTACAAGGTACTTCCTACTCATGAAAGCCAGGTACAGGTACAGGCACAGATACTCTGAATTGTGTACCTAGGTACAGGTACAGGTACAAGTACCTTGCCCCAACCCTGTATCCAGTTAGTACCAATAAGTAATTAATGAAGCCACTTGCAGCCTTACAGTTTGATGAGTGCAAGGCAAGTGTAATCTGTTGAATGTGATTGGCCCAGAAACAAAATGAGGTACAGAAGTCACCAATCTGGAATCAACTAGAAAGCCAAATAAATAATTCCTGAATCCAGGCACAAAGTTAATGATTCAGCACTCAAGAAACACTGGTACCAAGCATTAACCTGGCATTGTGGATAATCACACGTACAATTAGGACTGATCACTGTTTTATTTATCCATGGTTAACAATGAAAGGTTAGCAAGTTGTTGTACTGATCAGGTCACAGTTATCAGTATTTAGTTCTAGCCTCCAGGCATTCATGTGTCATTGAGGTCATGTTATACTTATCAGACTGAAGATGTTGCTGCTTTGTCTTTATTTGTATTTTGAGAGAATGTGGGTCATGTAATGAATAGAAACAGTGAATACTAAAACTTGTTTTCTATGACCATAGTAATCATAGGTGTAAAACTTAAGTTGGTTAATTCGAAAGGGTTTTAGAAAGTCAGCAGCAACTTAATACTCTTGCAAACTTCTCTTTACCCTCTTTAGTACAGGTCTGATTCCTGGTGTATAAATGCCCAGGATATTTTGTTTATTGATTGCACAGGAGATAAACTATAACTGTCTTTATTCAGAGGAAATTTACTTTGACACATTAGGGGAAACATTTAGTTACTAACATAGTGAAATGTCATAAACAGCTGATGGTCATGTACAGTATACAGGGACTTTTAGAAAAAAATGCAAATGTGGAGAAGTATGTTTTAGGACAATCTTCGAACAGATATCATGAAGATAACACAGACTGTGGGAATCCGCCAACAAACATTCTTAGAATAAATATAATAAATATAACAAACTGTAAGAATCAGTCAACAAACAATCTTAGAATAAATATCATGAATATAAAACAAACTGTGAGAATCAGTCAACTAACAATCTTAGAATAAATATCATGAATATAAAACAAACTGTGAGAACCAGCCAACAAACAATCCTAGAATAAATATCATGAATATAACACCAAACTATGACAATCAGCCAACAAAAAATCTTAGAATAGATATCTTGCATATAACACAAACTGTGAGAATCAGCCAACAAACAATCTTAAAATAAATAGCATGAATGAATATGACATAAACTGTGAGAATCAGCCAACAATCTTAGAATAAATATCACTAATAATATAACACAAACTGTGAGACTCAGACAACAAACAATCTTAGAATAAATATCTTGAATATAACACAAACTGTGAGAATCAGCTAACAAACAGTCTTAGAATAAATATCATGAAAATGACACAAACTGTGAGAACCAGCCAGAAAACAATTTTAGAATAAATATCATGAATATAACACAAACTGTGACAATCAGCCAACAAAAAATCTTAGAATAACTATCTTGCATTTAACACAAACTGTGAGCATCAGCCAACAAACAATCTTAGAATAAATATTTTGAAAATAACACAAACTGTGAGTATCATCCAACAAACAATTTTAGAATAAATATCATGAATGAATATGACATAAACTGTGAAAATCAGCCAACAATCTTAGAATAAATATCATCAATAATATAACACAAACTGTGAGACTCAGACAACGAACAATTTTAGAATAAATATCATGAATGATAATAACAAAAACTGTGAGAATCAGCCAACAATCTTAGAATAAATATCATGAATAATATAACACAAACTTTGAGACTCAGACAATGAACAATCTTAGAATAAATATCATAAATATAGCACAAACTGTTAGAATCAGCCAACAAACAGTCTTAGAATAAATATCATGAAAATGACACGGACTGTGAGAATCAGCCAAAAAACAAATTTAGAATAAATATCATGAATATAACACGAACTGTGACAATCAGCCAACAAAAAATCTTAGAATAAATATTATTAATAATATAACACAAACAGTGAGAATCAGCCAACAAACAATCTTAGAATAAATATCTTGAATATAACACAAACTGTGAAAATCAGCCAACAAACTGTCTTAGAATAAATATCATGAAAATGACACGAACTGTGAGAACCAGCCAGAAAACAATTTTAGAATAAATATCATGAATATAACACAAACTGTGACAATCAGCCAACAAACAATCTTAGAATAAATATCATGAAAATGACATAAACTGTGAGAATCAGCCAAAAAACAATTTTAGAATTAATATCTTGAATATAACACAAACTTTGAGAATCAGCCAACAAACAATATTAGAATAAATATTATGAATATAACACAAACTGTGAGAATCAGTCAACAAACAATTTTAGAATAAATATCATGAATGAATATAACATAAACTGTGAGAATCAGCAAACAAATAATTTTAGAAAAAATATCTTGAATACAACACAAATTGTGAGAATCGGCCAAAAACAATTTTAGAATAAATATCATTAATAATATAACACGAACTGTGACAATCAGCCAACAAAAAATCTTAGAATAAATATTATAAATGATATAACACAAACTGTGAGAATCAGCCAACAAACAGTCTTAGAATAAATATCATGAAAATGACACAAACAGTGAGAATCAGCCAACAAACAATCTTAGAATAAATATCTTGAATATAACACAAACTGTGAGAATCAGCCAACAAACAGTCTTAGAATAAATATCATGAAAATGACACAAACTGTGAGAACCAGCCAGAAAACAATTTTAGAATAAATATCATGAATATAACACATACTGTGACAATCAGCCAACAAAAAATCTTAGAATAACTATCTTGCATTTAACACAAACTGTGAGCATCAGCCAACAAACAATCTTAGAATAAATATTTTGAAAATAACAAAAACTGCAAGAATCAGCCAACAAACAATTTTAGAATAAATATCATGAATAATATAACACAAACTGTGACAATCAGCCAACAATCTTAGAATAAATATCATGAATGATAATAACAAAAACTGTGAGAATCAGCCAACAATCTTAGAATAAATATCATGAATAATATAACACAAACTTTGAGACTCAGACAATGAACAATCTTAGAATAAATATCATAAATATAGCACAAACTGTTAGAATCAGCCAACAAGCAGTCTTAGAATAAATATCATGAAAATGACACGAACTGTGAGAATCAGCAAAAAACAATTTTAGAATTAATATCATGAATGAATATAACATAAACTGTGAGAATCAGCCAACAATCTTAGAAAAATATCATGAAAATGACACAAACTGTGAGAATCAGCCAACAAACAATCTTAGAATAAATATCATGAATAATATAATACAAACTGTTAGAATCAGCCAACAAACAATCTTAGAATAAATATCATGAAAATGACACACACTGTGAGAATCAGCCAAAAACAAAAAACAATTTTAGAATAAATATCTTGACTATAACACAAACTTTGAGAATCAGCCAACAAACAATCTCAGAAAAATATCATGAAAATGACACAAGCTGTGAGAAAAAGCCAAAAAACAATTTTTGAATAAATATCTTGTAAATAACACAAACTGTGAGAATCAGCCAACAAACAATCTTAGAATAAATATCATGAATAATATAACACAAACTGTTAGAATCAGCCAACAAACAATCTTAGAATAAATATCATGAATAATATAACACAAACTGTTAGAATCAGCCAACAAACAATCTTAGAATAAATATCATGAATATAGCACAAACTGTGAGAATCAGCCAAAAACAATTTTAGAATAAATATCATGAAAATAACAAAAACTGCAAGAATCAGCCAACAAACAATTTTAGAATTAATATCATGAATGAATATAACATAAACTGTGAGAATCAGCCAACAATCTTAGAATAAATATCATTAATAATATAACACAAACTGTGAGACTCAGACAAGAAACAATCTTAGAATAAATATCATGAAAAATATAACACAAACTGTGAGACTCAGCCAACAAACAATCTTAGAATAAATATCATGAAAATGACATAAACTGTGAGAATCAGCCAAAAAACAATTTTAGAATTAATATCTTGAATATAACACAAACTTTGAGAATCAGCCAACAAACAATATTAGAATAAATATTATGAATATAACACAAACTGTGAGAATCAGTCAACAAACAATTTTAGAATAAATATCATGAATGAATATAACATAAACTGTGAGAATCAGCAAACAAATAATTTTAGAAAAAATATCTTGAATAAACACAAATTGTGAGAATCGGCCAAAAACAATTTTAGAATAATTATCATGAATATAACACAAACTGTGAGAAATCAGCCAACAAAAAATCTAAGAATGAATATCTTGAATATAACAAACGTTGAGAATCCGCTGAAGTGATGACCAAGATACTAGGATCATATGTCTGCAAAAATGAATGTAAAATTAAACGTATCGTCTCTGTGTTGGTGAGAACAGTGTGTCATTTTTTTGTTTACATGTCAGAAACTTTTAAATCAGGGGTGGCAAGTATTTTTATACTGACGTTATTTACACCGTTAATTAATGTTAATTAACGTAATGTAAAAAACGTAAAAAAAACCAGGTTTTTTACACCCATGTAATAAAACTGTTAAAATCCTAGATTCATGTGGGATTTCAGTTCAGTGAAACAAAATCGTTCTTAAGTTATGCAATGTACTAATGCCAGGTACAAAACAGGTTATTTACACCAATGTCTAAAAAACTATAAAAAACCTAGTTGCATGTTTGATTTCTGTTTAGTGATACCAATGAGTTCAACAATATAAACTTCATAAATGACCAAGGCCTTAGGAGGTACATAATCCCAGAGGTATAGGGCTCATGCACTAATGGCCTACAGGCTGGCTGGTGTATAATTAACAACTACAGTCAAGCCCGCTTATTGTCATGTCGGTGGTGCATGTATAAATTATGATAATAACCCGGAAGTGACATTATGCGGGCTTCAACATCGTTATGTCTCAAATGATATTAAATAAATCGACAATAAAAAGTAAACAGAAATGTTTATGAAAATTTTATTGCATAACGGCATATTAAATTTCGTTTATGCGCACCAAACAATTTTTTCCTGTAAGGTGTGTGCTGCTTGCCGCATTAACTGTGAAAAAAAAAAATCCGACTTGCCAACAGAAAGAGACGTAGCGTCTGGGTCATCAGGTCAAATGTCTGGATATATGCGGCACAGTTATAACGTCATGCATAGACAAACTATATTACTAGATAATTCTTTCCCCGGCTATTACGCCTTATTTTCCTTATATCATATTTATGACTCAAACTTCCACAATCATCATTACGATAGGACTGTTCGGGGAGAGGGCATCGTCATGCAATTGTCAATTTTCTGAAGTTTCGCCGCGATTGAGGTTTTTGACTGGGTATCTCCTCCAGTGCTCACAAAACCTCCAGCTTTTAGTGGATCCTTACAGAGGATTTCCAGGCGTTAGCAACGTTTAGAGCTCGTGCTTCATATCATCTCGGCGAAACCTAACTGAGATGTAAACCACAGCCTTTCAAAGGCCAGGAATTCATTATGTATGACATCTGAACGAAAAATCACCCTTGCTAACGTAGGAAGAAACGCAATGATCTGGATTAGCATGGTATCTTATGACGTAAATTAGCTAAGGGACAGGGTGTGACCCACATGGATCACAGCACTTGCCTAGTGCACACAAGCGGGAGATGCGATCGTTTGATACGCCTGACCGATTACTGGCTCTTGGCCTCGTTGATCGACTGGTCGGCGTTTGATGTGATATTAACTGCGAAATGGTATCACTGCCAAGGGTTCCAAGCATGACAATAAACGGGATTATGACAATATTCCATGATATAAAAACGGTCAGATTTACCATTGTTAATATAGGAAATGGTTTTCGATTTCATATTTATGTGACAATTAATAAACAGGATTTTCTATTAACCGATATGACACAAAGTGGGCTCGACTGTACCTGCTGCGGCATGGGTGTCTGTTTATTCAAGGACAGGGGTGATTTATGCCCATTATTGTCAGCTACTGTCAATTTGCTGCACCAGGAGCCCAGTGACAGATGTAAACAGGTATTCCTGACAGCATTAATACAGTGTCACTGGCTGTCAGACTGTGATGCCTGGCCAGTTGTCAACCCTGGCTGATAGGAAGGGACCCATGCTTCATAACTTCTGTTATAAACTTCCAGGCTAAAGCCTCACCCTTCCCTGCCACTTTCTTAGTGAAATGTCAACCAAAATTTCTCCATTGATGTGGTGGGAAGCTTGCCCAGCTTATGGTGTGGACCCTGACAGTTCATCAGATTAGCAGTGGATTTATTGGCAGCACCTGCTTCATCAGCTTCCATTGAGAGGATATTCTCAAATTGGACTGATATGGACTATTAATGTTGAACACTTACACAGTAAATGTTAGGAGTGATTATGTATATATGACTCAGTTTGTGAGAAATAATGCTGTGTACACATATATGACATCATAATATAAATCCACTTAATATGTGAGAGGTTTAAAAAAAACTTTAGTATGAACTGAGGTTTTTTTTACAGTTGTTTACAGGTTTTACACTGTAATGTAAAAAAAAACAACCCTGTTTTAAATTTTTTCTAAGTCTAATCTATTTTAAGTTTTGAAAAGGGAATTTTGATTAGTGATATTGATTGGTTCTGTTTGTGTAATGTCTCTCCTGGAGTGGGGGCATGTCATAGTCCAGACTAGCAGCCATTTTACTGATGGCCCCGGCACTTCCACCTTCACTTTAAAGTTACATATGATACTGTATCATATTCTGATCTGGCCCATCAGAACAAGTACTATTGGCCTGTTAAGGTTTGTACTTGGTGCTTTCGGGTATGAGCACAGTTGGTGAGAATGTAAACAGTCACTGCATATAAGTACACAGATTCTTGGCAGTAGAATACTTCAGCAGTACAGTACACCTCCTCTTATGTTGGTATATATAGTTATTGAGTAAATGTCAACACATAAAGCTCATACATGTTCATGCCAGTACCATGGGTATGTTGGAATGATCAAATATACCAACACCAGTTGTTTACATCTTGATAGAAAACCTCTAGGTTTTGTGTATAATGTAGAAGACATATGGGTAACCTCTAGGTGTAACACCTTTGACCATTAATTCAGGTTTCTGACAACCAAAAGATTAGATATCTGGCTTTTTCATGTACCCTGGGATACTGGTGTATTTGTCAGATGGGGCAAAAAATAGGTGTTTACACATACCAGTATAGACAGTATGTGCACTATAGTAAGGTATATTCAAGTTTTAAAAGTCTTATTTCTATTTTCAGTTACCATGTCATTCTCACACAATAAAGCATGCATGTGTGAAGAAGTCTTTAGTAATGATACTGTTGTAATGTACATCCCCCGTCAGGAGGGTATGCATTCTTCCCTATTTGTGTGTGTCTTTATGTGTGTGCGTTTGTGTGATTATGGTTGTACAATGTAACTCATGCAGTCATGAATGGAATCTCATGAAATTTTCAGGGCATTTCAGGAATGGGCCAATGAAAAAATGATTAGAATTTGGTGTGTATCTGGCACATGATTGGGTTTCAGGAACATCATCACAGAATATTCATAAATTAAGAGCCACCTATGCACAAGTGAATCTGGGAATATGGGCTAAATAAGTGAATGCAAACATGGTTTTATGGAGCTTTCCACATGACGGAGGCTTGCATAACTTAGAATTCAGATTTATAGTGTCTATTAAATTTTTACCCTATATATTCAGATCAATTTCTCTAGCTTCTGTTCATTTTAATACCAAAACAGGAGTAACAATTCCAGAATATAATGGTGAGTATTGTACTTTTATATAAAAAACAAGTTACTCACGACATAACTCTGTGAAATGTCCAGTACATAATCTCCCTATGTTCTGCAAACCATATTAGTTATTACTGATAAAGACACCCATCCAAGAAATATTCAAATATTTTTATATCTTTTTCTTTCCAGATCATGTAGGTGGAAGATAAAGATATCCAAGATGGCGGCATTCTTTGAGAAGTACGAACGATATGAGTCTCAGGAGCTGTTGGCATTTACAGCGACACACTGGCTCTTGTCATCAGATGATTTTAAACTCCCAACTGAGCCTCCGTATGGCATGATCACTCAGATGTTCCCGTTTACAGCCAACCATGCATTTTTGTTAGTCCCTGAAGAGGAAGATGTCCAACCCCTTGACTATAGAGAGATTCACCAAATCTTACAAGAACTGGCCCATGGAATCTATGCATTGAATCAACTGCCTGTTGTTTCATTAGAAGCCAACTTTGACCAGTCTACGGCATGTCAGATCCCGCCAGCCTATCAGGACACTCGTGTTGGTCAGCTGATGATTAATGTGGATTATATGATGAAAGCATTGTGGCATGGTGCTTATTTTCCTCGTGATAAAAGAACAAAGTTTTCTGAAAGATGGCGCTCAAATCTGGATGTAAACTCAAATGGAAAACCAGAGACAAAGAAACCTCTGCTCACTGAGTTCACAAGTGCAGGTAAAAAATCCTGTCTTAGTAAAAGTACTACCATATGCTAAGTAATTTAATCTGTTGTACATATATCAGCTTTTTGAAACCATACACAACAATTATCCTGCATTAGAGGTGTCAATTTATCTTCAAGGGCGTGGGGGAACTGACTCATAGGTGAAAGAAGGACACTTTTCTCTATAAATCTATTAATATTGAACTATCATTTTTTTCAAATATACCAATTTCAAATATATTACAGCCAAGTATAAGTTTTAAAAAAAGTCCTTTATGAATATATTATCAGATGTATATTACAGATTTATCATGGATATATCATATTTATCACTCTGCTTTGAAGTAGCTTTAGTATCAGTGACCCTAAAGCGTAGCATGTTTTGGCTTAATAATAATGACAATTCCAGACTTTTTGCCCCTTTGGTGATTTAAAATTTAAATTCCTATGTAGATACTATATTGCCATTCCTTTGTCCACTAAAGAAGGCAAATAACAAACAGGGCTTTCAGGAATGCAGGCTAAGCGTCTCCAGGCTGACGCACAAAATCTCTTACAGACACTCAGTGTTGAGTGTCCAAGCATCCGATGGGACACATAAATTTCTGGCTTTATAGTGCCTTGTAGCAGTCAATGACCGTTACTGGTGCCTCAACCAAACCCGTCAGTTGTGTAAATCCCACTTTGATAACTTCAAGAGGCTTACATTTTGCTGTTATCAAATATTTATATAATGACACGATTTCTGACCATATAATGATATGATAATATATTGAATACGAAAAAGATTCAATTTTACATAACCCTTCAAAAATGGACACATATATCATTTCCCCTTGGGATGCTCTGAACTGACAGATGGGACTCCCCAAAATTTTTTGTCTAGCGTCCTGGACTCTTCAAATTTTCTCCCTATTGAAAGCCCTGAAAACATAATCTGAGAGATTGGTCAACCTTCAGGTCATTTATGTATATACCTGACATTTGGGTATTTGATGGGGGACATGAACCAGAAACTTTTCATAATACTGCCATTGATCCACAAATTATGTACAAGAAAAGCTGCATATGGTTATTCAAAGTAAACATGTACAGATCTCGATGCCAAATTATGGACCTAGGTAGGTGTACAATAAAGAAGTGCATGCTACTTATGGACCTGAATTATGGGTCCCAGGTAAATATTTATTTTTCAGTGTTATGGTGTGCTTTTGTATAGGTAAATTGTGTATATATATCACAGTCCTGGCTTATCTTAAAGGAATCTTTGTAATTAGGAATTGCTGAATTTGCCCCATAGTGACCACTGACAGTTTGATTATTGGCAGTCAGGGTTGCAGGACTGACACCAGTGAACATTAGCTCATTTTACCTTCATACCTCACTGCATCACCAGTAATCAGGAAGAAGTCTTGAACATTAAAATATGACATGGTGAAGGTTGGAGCCAGGAGTATTTATTCTAACTGAACTTGCCTTGGGGAATATAATTATATAGAAATTGTCCTAATCGGTCTTCCTGGCTGTCTGGCCTGCTGATATTTTCCTGGGTGCATTATCTATGCAGGGCTCATGCATTACCATGTCCTTGCTATAAATTACAGAGATCTATCCAGTAATAATTACTTTATTGCCACATACATGTCCAATGCAAGATCCAGGAATTTGAAAAAGACCCCCCTCCCCTCTCTACTGAAATGTAAAAATCAAAACAAAGTATTACAATGGATGGATTTTAGCATTCATTGTAATGAAGTTGTTAAGAGTTACCATGTTTAAAGAGTTCTAGCATAAAAGGTAAATAGTATCTTCCCAATTGGCTTGTTTATGAATAAAAGGTGGATAATTCTGATTTTAGTCAGAAGACAACAATGAAGAAAAATGAAATTTTCATAACCATTTTAATTTTACACAGTGTATATGCTACAACACACAGAAATATGATAAGAACTCCAGTTTAATATAATCAAAACAAAATTGAAACAGAATCATTTCAATCTGGACATAGATTATACCATTATATGATAATAATTGTATTTAAGGGTTAACTATTCTTGTGTGAAATAACAAGTTCATGTATCTAACAAATTTACCCATATATAGTGTTAAGCAGGAAATACAGGTATATGAGTATTTGAGGGGAGAGAAGAGAGAAATATTTATTTGACAAAAAGGTAATGAATTCATAAATATATATTCAACATATCATTTTTTCTTTGTCGGGATTTAAATTTGCTGACACAACCACCAAAAACAATTAAGGAGAAAATGTACGTGCATTCTGTGGATATGTATTTTTTCTTTGTCGGGATTTAAATTTGCTGACACAACCACCAAAAACAATTAAGGAGAAAATGTACGTGCATTCTGTGGATATGTGTGTTGGTGCTGTGAGTCTGACCATCAGGGACTTGTTGCTCTATAAATTGTTTTTATCATAATTATTGAATATTTATTAATTCATAATTTTTATGTTTATCAGGCATGCTTGACATCACAAAAGACCCAGACTTTGCTGAAGCATATGATAACCTCCCAGTGGAGGCACCAGGGGACACAGAAATGGCCGAAGAACGACGGTTCTTCATGAGCCATGTAGAGGATTTAACCATGCAGATGACAATAATCCAGCGTTCAATAAGACAGCACAACAACATGTTCATGTTGGATTCTGAATGGCTAATCAGTAGCATAGTGCGGGTTTTTGATGAGAAGTTGGACACGGTTGGGTATGAGAGACTGAATTCTCGTTTACAACTCCATGAGATTATGCTACAGGAAAACCTGGATAAAAAACCTGAAGTGAAACGACAACTCCAGCTGCTCAAGTTGATTGGTTTTCTGGTTCCATTCCTCATTTCCATGAAAAAACGGATGAAGGTACCTGATGGAGAACGTGTGCTTCCAAGAATGACCAGTAGGTGGCTTAATCACCATAAGTATCAGTCACATAAAAGTACTGTTAACATTGTTATTCAATTCTTTTAAGAGGATTTTTTTGTAAGAGTTTGAAGAGCAGTGGTTATACATATATTTTAAAGATTTACACATCTATTTCATGATCATTACATATTATATACTTACTGTTTGATTTATTTTATCTTAAAGTTGACTAATGGTATATCTATTTGTATGTGATAAGTAATATGATAAGATCATAACTCACCTGAAAGGGTATTTTATAGTTTTATGAACTTTAACATTAGCACAACAGAAAAATAGTGCAAAGTGACAATTGCCATGGCTTGAGAGATATATATATAAATAATACAGACTATAAACTAAACCAGTCTTTAAGTTTGGCATGACTATTATTCTGGCCCTTCACTGTGGAAAAATATCACAATTTTATGTGTGATTTTCTGTTAGAGCTAGAGTATCCGGTCCATACAGCTTATATCAGATTCAGGTTTTAATATTTGTGTGATTTTCTGTTAAAGCTAGGGTATCTGGTCCATACAGCTTATATCAGATTCAAGTTATTATATTTATTTGTGATTTTCTGTTAGAGCTGGAATTTCCAGTCCGTACAGCTTATATCAGATTCAAGTTATTATATTTATTTGTGATTTTCTGTTAGAGCTGGAGTTTCCAGTCCATACAGCTTATATCAGATTCAAGTTATTATATTTATTTGTGATTTTCTGTCAGAGCTGGAATTTCCAGTCCATACAGCTTATATCAGATTCAAGTTATTATATAAATATTTGTGATTTTCTGTTAGAGCTGGAGTTTCCAGTCCATACAGCTTATGTCAGCTAGATTCAAGTTATTATATTTAGGTGTGATTTTCTGTTAGAGCTAGAGTATCCAGTCCATACAGCTGATATCAGGTTCAAGTTATTATATTTATTTGTGATTTTCTGTTAGAGCTGGAATTTCCAGTCCGTACAGCTTATATCAGATTCAAGTTATTATATTTATTTGTGATTTTCTGTTAGAGCTGGAGTTTCCAGTCCATACAGCTTATATCAGATTCAAGTTATTATATTTATTTGTGATTTTCTGTTAGAGCTGGAATTTCCAGTCCATACAGCTTATATCAGATTCAAGTTATTATATAATTATTTGTGATTTTCTGTTAGAGCTGGAGTTTCCAGTCCATACAGCTTATGTCAGCTAGATTCAAGTTATTATATTTAGGTGTGATTTTCTGTTAGAGCTAGAGTATCCAGTCCATACAGCTGATATCAGGTTCAAGTTATTATATTTATTTGTGATTTTCTGTTAGAGCTGGAATTTCCAGTCCGTACAGCTTATATCAGATTCAAGTTATTATATTTATTTGTGATTTTCTGTTAGAGCTGGAGTTTCCAGTCCATACAGCTTATATCAGATTCAAGTTATTATATTTATTTGTGATTTTCTGTCAGAGCTGGAATTTCCAGTCCATACAGCTTATATCAGATTCAAGTTATTATATAAATATTTGTGATTTTCTGTTAGAGCTGGAGTTTCCAGTCCATACAGCTTATGTCAGCTAGATTCAAGTTATTATATTTAGGTGTGATTTTCTGTTAGAGCTAGAGTATCCAGTCCATACAGCTGATATCAGGTTCAAGTTATTATATTTATTTGTGATTTTCTGTTAGAGCTGGAATTTCCAGTCCGTACAGCTTATATCAGATTCAAGTTATTATATTTATTTGTGATTTTCTGTTAGAGCTGGAGTTTCCAGTCCATACAGCTTATATCAGATTCAAGTTATTATATTTATTTGTGATTTTCTGTTAGAGCTGGAATTTCCAGTCCATACAGCTTATATCAGATTCAAGTTATTATATAATTATTTGTGATTTTCTGTTAGAGCTGGAGTTTCCAGTCCATACAGCTTATGTCAGCTAGATTCAAGTTATTATATTTAGGTGTGATTTTCTGTTAGAGCTAGAGTATCCAGTCCATACAGCTGATATCAGGTTCAAGTTATTATATTTATTTGTGATTTTCTGTTAGAGCTGGAATTTCCAGTCCGTACAGCTTATATCAGATTCAAGTTATTATATTTATTTGTGATTTTCTGTTAGAGCTGGAGTTTCCAGTCCATACAGCTTATATCAGATTCAAGTTATTATATTTATTTGTGATTTTCTGTTAGAGCTGGAATTTCCAGTCCATACAGCTTATATCACATTCAAGTTATTATATAATTATTTGTGATTTTCTGTTAGAGCTGGAGTTTCCAGTCCATACAGCTTATGTCAGCTAGATTCAAGTTATTATATTTAGGTGTGATTTTCTGTTAGAGCTTGAATTTCCAGTCCGTACAGCTTATATCAGATTCAAGTTATTATATTTATTTGTGATTTTCTGTTAGAGCTGGAGTTTCCAGTCCATACAGCTTATATCAGATTCAAGTTATTATATTTATTTGTGATTTTCTGTTAGAGCTGGAATTTCCAGTCCATACAGCTTATATCAGATTCAAGTTATTATATAATTATTTGTGATTTTCTGTTAGAGCTGGAATTTCCAGTCCATACAGCTGATATCAGGTTCAAGTTATTATATTTATTCGTGATTTTCTGTTAGAGCAAGTGTATCCAGTCCACACAGCTGATAGTGGATTAAGTTATTATTAATTTAATCACCAGGACACAAGGATCATAACCACTTGGCGATAATTTCATAGATTTGTAAATTTCTGTCACAGGTGTTGATGATTATCCTTGTACTTTAAATAACAGAATATTTTCAAACCTGAACAGTATATCATAAATATAATGTGGAAAATTGCCATATACAAATATAATATGCTGAGTTCATATTTCTATCTGTATCTCCAAGAATAGTTTCAGCATGTTTTACTTTTAACCTTATTTACACAGATCATTAATGGCCCAGTCTAGATCTTAATTGGTAAGGTTGCTTTTCCTATCTGATATGCCCAATTTTATTCACTATGTTAACAAGCAAAGCATTAACTGCTGTTAAAGAACAACCCAGGAGAGAGTAAACAGCAGCAAGGCTCTTGACTCAAACTGTTAAAATCAAACTGATCAACTGATGTGAGGATTTCCTACTGTTAGAGTTTGTTTGTTTGATATATCTTGAAGCTACTTTTAACTGATTTAGTAACAGAACAGTAAAAATCTCTGATATCCAGAGGTCAAAGGGACTTTCAGAAAACCTAGACTCGAGCAGATTTACTCAAGCAGATCGAATTTAAATAAATTTTTCAAGAAAGTACATTCAGCTCATTATTTTGATATAAGCTATTGAGCTGAACACTTTAAACTGCTTTCATCCAAGAAGTTTTTATTTTATATTCTTTATTCAAAGAACTGCTGAATATAAATAATTAGGGACTATTTTATAAATTAAGATTTTCTTGGCTGAGATACCTGGGAATGAACAAAGTGTTCTGACTAGTGAATTTCTTAAAGTTAAAGCAGAGATAATTTTTTGTTTTCTTAGGTTTAGGACCTTTTTCCATAGGGGAATTTTTTTGTGTTTTAAAAAAATTACTATATTGTTTTATTTGTTATTGTTTTTAATATTTGTACAAAATTGAAAAGGGAATTTAGTGTTTTTTTCATGTGAGAAATAAAACGGATATTTGTTATCGATCAACGGGCAGAAATCAGGCTATAATAATCAGTGGACTGGAATAATCCTTGTGCAACGTCATCTCTTAGAAGACTGGGACAAAAATTATCCATATCAGGGTCTTGATCATCATGAACAGCACTTTATCACACAGTAACAGTAGTATCCTGACATTCTTCATGGCTGCATATCAGGGTCTTGATCATCATGAACAGCACTTTATCACACAATAACAGTAGCATCCTGACATTCTTCATGGCTGCATATCAGGGTCTTGATCATCATGAACAGCACTTTATCACACAATAACAGTAGCATCCTGACATTCTTCATGGCTGAATATCAGGGTCTTGATCATCATGAACAGCACTTTATCACACAGTAACAGTAGCATCCTGATATTCTTCATGGCTGCATATCAGGTTCTTGATCATCATGAACAGCACTTTATCACACAATAACAGTAGCATCCTGACATTCTTCATGGCTGCATATCAGGGTCTTGATCATCATGAACAGCACTTTATCACACAATAACAGTAGCATCCTGACATTCTTCATGGCTGCATATCAGGGTCTTGATCATCATGAACAGCACTTTATCACACAATAACAGTAGCATCCTGACATTCTTCATGGCTGCATATCAGGGTCTTGATCATCATGAACAGCACTTTATCACACAGTAACAGTAGCATCCTGATATTCTTCATGGCTGCATATCAGGTTCTTGATCATCATGAACAGCACTTTATCACACAATAACAGTAGCATCCTGACATTCTTCATGGCTGCATATCAGGGTCTTGATCATCATGAACAGCACTTTATCACACAATAACAGTAGCATCCTGACATTCTTCATGGCTGCATATCAGGGTCTTGATCATCAGGAACAGCACTTTATCACACAATAACAGTAGCATCCTGACATTCTTCATGGCTGCATATTTCAGGGTCAAAAGAAGAAGAAGGTAAAACTGAGCAAGAATGACCTTTGATCTAATTCTAAAATGACCTTTAGTAGTATCATCTGTAAAGATCGGATTGCATGTGCACCGATTTTGAGGCATTTATAGACCCATATCTGGGCTGTTCATACTGGTGTACCATAATATACAGTGAAATATAAAATATAAACAAAATAAACTGTGAATCATTATTGGAATCACTTTTATAGTTCAATTTAGGCCATGTGTTTATTATATTCCTGAATTATTATGCTCAGGAATCTTTGCTTATTTTTACAAAAAAAGAACATGTTTTTTTTAGATTTTTTTAATAGATCTAATATGTTTATATTGTAAAGTCTTGTAAAAAGCAGTGGAAGATTTTCTGTTTTATAACTACCACGTGTGTTTATAACTTCCATCACCTCAATGGTAAGGACCCTATTCACACACACTTATCTGAACAATTAGCTTAATGAGTACCAGCATATATATTTATTGAACCATAAAAAATGTTCACCGTGACTGAAATACCACCATTTAAATCACTGTGGTGTTGTATTGTTAAAGCAAAGCTGAAGGTTCGACCGGTCAGACTACTTTGACAAACTTGCTATTATTAGCTTACATGAATTGTTCTGAAAATTTCCCCTATTCCTTAGATGAAATTCTCAAATATGATGCAGGCTGGAATAATTAATTATTTACATGATTTTTCAAAAAGCCATAGAAAAAACAACATTTTGGTAATTATATCTTTACCATGCTCAAGCTGTATGTTTCACTAAATTGTAATTGTTGTATAAATAATTATTTCATATATAAGCAAAGATGACTGTGGTCATAATGGAAAAAAGAGTGATTAAATAGTGTGGTAATCATTTAAAAAGATATTGAGGAATATATATGTATATTCAAATTTAAACATCTCAAACTACTGTGACTTTGATTTGGATTGCATTAAATTTTGGTATAACATTGAAAAATTTGAAGTCACTTACCTTTAAAGAAAGGATGTATGATTAACAGTTATACATTAAAATTATAAGAGTTTTGTTTATATTTTTTCTTAGGGAAGGCAGTTAATGAACAGCCCAAAATATGGTGTCTTGCAGTGCTGCTTCAAATATAACATGCATGACCATGCATTCTCTTGAGGTACTGCAGAAATTGGAATGCAGCACCAATGGATTTGTACATACGATTTCCAAAAATAATACAATACCAACATAGTTATCTTTAATCTTTCCATGTACTTCCACTCAGAGTGTACAGAATAATTTCCAGATGTTTCATGTTGTTAATGAGGCATCAAGAGTAATTGGTGTAAAAAAAAGAAATGTTGATGTTCTACAGTTATACTGTTTGATAAGCTTAATTGTATGCATGATTTCTTTAAAGCATGCATATGAATTCTCAACCTGATTGTGCCTTGGAAGTTGGAGGTTGCATTACATATGTTACATTTACAGTGAAACCTGTGTAATAAGACCACCTGTGGGACTGGCCAGAGTTGGTCTTAATCCACAGTTATATCAATGAGAATGCTTTTGGTGCATTCAAGGGTGGTTTTAATAGGCAGGTGGTCTTATTACAGAGGTGGTCTTAAAGACAGGTTCAACTGTATATGGTAGACCTTGGGTACACTTCTTCAGTAAACCCTCCATGTTGCTGTAGCCTTACCTGGTGAACCAAGCAGGTTCATTGGACCTGAGCCTGTGATTAACTAAAATGTATGTTGATGTATAGATCTGATCTGGAGGGGAGTGACTGGTGTAATTATGCCACTGAAACATGCCATGTGGCATGCTTTGTCAGTCAGTGCTTGAAATTACCAGAGCATTTACACCAGTACTGCTTGTAGGCATATAATCAATAATCAGTGCATGTGGTACTGGTATATTCCCCTGTTGTCAGTAATTCCCTATTTTTATTAATATCCGGAAGATTCCTTTGATTAATTCCAGCATATTTTAATACAGTTAGGTTTTGTACTGGATTCATAATTTGTCAATAGTCATTCCTTCAAAATCTAAGCAGTGCAAGAGCCGATTTATAAGTTTTAGAAATTTTTTAAAAATGGTTAATATAACACAAAACTGATTTTCTGTTGATTTGAAATATGTTCTCATCAGTTTATTTTACATTGGTCATTGATTGGTAAATCACAAAAAAGTATTCCTTATATGAAGAAAATGTGTTAAACAACTAAATTGGAAGTGCTTTTTCTGTGGGTTTTTTTTTGTAGGTTTCATTGCCCGGGCATGGCAGTGATCTCTATAGAAAAAGTCATTCAGTGTCATCCTTGATAATTTTTACTGTCCATAAAAAGTCAATAGCTTTTATCCATTTGAAGTTTGTTTGTAAACTGGCCCTATCTTGTATGATATTGTCACTAAATTAAAACTTTAAGTAAATTAATGTGACAGCAGGATGTTTGCTGGAGTTTGAAATACAGTATATATATATATATATATATATATATATATATATATATATATATATATATATATGTATATTACACAACCTTTTATAGCACACAGCATGTTACAGTTATTGTTTATACCAATCTTTGTTACACATATACTACTTTTTATGACAAAAAGGTCAATCATAAGACAGTTGTTTGGTTCATCTTAAGTCTTGATGTACAATAATAATATAGTAAACCTGTCTGGGGCTGTATATATCTATATAGATCTAAATATAGATTCACCATAAATGTATGTGATTGGGTCCTTTATAGACAACTTTATCTTTCCATTATTATTTAGGGATTTTAAAACCATTATCATGCCAGCCAGTCAGGGTAATAATAAAAACCCAAATTAACGTGGATTTATTATTTAGGAATTGAAAAACCATTATCATGCCAGCCAGTCAGGGTAATAATAAAAACCCAAATTAACGTGGATTTATTATTTAGGAATTGAAAAACCATTATCATGCCAGCCAGTCAGGGTAATAATAAAAACCCAAATTAACGTGTATTTATTATTTAGGGATTTTGAAACCATTATCATGCCAGCCAGTCAGGGTAATAATAAAAACCCAAATTAATGTGGATTTATTATTTAGGGATTTAAAACCATTATCATGCCAGCCAGTCAGGGTAATAATAAAAACCCAAATTAATGTGGATTCATTAGTGGAAATTAAATGGCCAGATCCTTTCTGGTTTTACCCTCAAAGTCTACCTGTGTCATCAGTTCTTTCCTCTGTGTTTTTTCTACATATACAGTAGCTTCTGTTTTATTCAGGCCAATAATGATTTTTAAATATATATAAAGCATGTTAAGTTTGTTAAACATAACTGAAATATTGTTAGTTGAGCCAACTTACCTATAGTGCACCTTCAAATATGAACTTTTAAAATTGTGTATGCTTTTTTTTGGTAATTTTTCTTAAGAACTTAAGAAGTAATTAATGTTTTAAAGAAAGAATTATTTAGGGTTTTTTGTTATATGAAATACTATTATATAATTTATAACATTAACATTGTAAAATATTCTTTCTTCCTGCTATTGACTATTTATTATGCATGTTAATGTATGGAAATAAACTTCTACATGCATGTATACTATCCATTAATGACTATCAATAAAACTGAAACTGTAATTAATAACAAGTATTAGTGTATTTTCTCATATCCCCAAATATATGCTTCCTACATATTTTGTAAAAAGCATAACTTTCTTTTCCAAGTAATGCACTATATTCAAGACAATCTGGCAAGTAAAAGTACTTATTTTCTGGTTTAAAGAGAGCAGTCTTGAAATAATCCTTGCTCCAATTACATTGTATATTTCCATTTTCCAGAGAGAGATTTATACTTTTTTGTTTTATATTAATATATATATATATATGTGACTGCCATCTGCTGTTTGTGTCGTTTGATGTATTCTTGCACTGACATACAAAACCATTCAGACAGAGGAAAGATATGTGGAGAAGTATATTTTGTAAATAAATATACAATCTCCTGTGCATTTTTGTAGTTTTAAGAAGAAATATATGGCCTCATGAGTTAATGGTATATGTATATATATATTTATATATATATACAGATTTTTTATATCAAATACAAATGATGGATAATTATTTTGTTTTTACTCCCATGATACTGAATTCCTTTACTAAATTAAAATAAGACTAAGCAAAATCATGATGGATTGTAGTTTATGTTTTAAAGATTGTCTTTGGTATGACCATTAATATGTAATTATCATATAGCATATACATGTATATCTGTCACAAAAAATGCATAGCTATATATTTATTGGGCAGAAAAAAAATCAACAGTAGTTAACAGTATTACAAGAATAGATTAATAATAGATTATTGCAGTAACCATTGTTATAAGTTTAAATAAATTGGTCTTATATAATTCATTTTTCCTAATATTTTTGTGTTATTCAATATACAGGGAGAGGTGAGCCAACAATTCACTTGCAGGTTTTCCACATCATCTGGTCTTACTTGTGGCATTTTCATGTGCATCCTGTGCATATTGTGTTAATTTGCATAAACTTGCATATGAACTCTGCCAGGCTGTCTGCTAATCTTTGTCTCACAATTTGGTTAATTTCTATGTATATATACATTCATCTGTTTTCAACTATATACAATTTATCTAAATGACAATATATGCATGCAACTTGAATTTATACACATTATATACACTTTCATAAAAATAATGAATGAAAATAATCATAACATATTAATTTTAGAATATAAATGATGTGCATATAGGTAGCTTTTGAGCATTAAATCAAAGTAGACTGATCAGGTTGTTAGATTTACATAACTGTTTAGTATTTGGCACCAGGTAGATTAAATTGAAGTTATATTGTGAATCAAATACATTTTAAAACTTGTGGTAGAAACAAAATTATAGTACTTTGGAAAATTAATGTTTAATTACTTAGATGGAAATCAACATCTAGTTCCTGCATCTTAGGGATACTTCATCAACATTCACTTCTTTAATATCAAAAAAAAATTAAACCATACAAGACAAAGAAGCTGGATTTACATATTAAACTTACTACATACATTTGTTTGCATATAAACAATATGGATCTTTAGTCTTTTTCTGAAAAAGTCCTGAACATGTTCATATTTTTTTTTGTAAATAAATCAGAGTCAATAACTGAAAATGATTAATAAATTTGAGACAGTTATATTGGTGATCATAAATTGAGACTGGAATGTTTCTGACTAAATACTTTTTTATTTAATAATTTGGTCTGCTTTGCAGCAGCAGTTTTCAAAACTATTAACATCAAATAGATTTCTTTATTATTCTGGAAACATCCAGAATAATAAAGAAAAGTGAAATTTTTGTAAAATAAACCAACTCCTTCAACATTTCTTTTTTTTGTTTATTTATTTTTTCCTCATAAATCAGTCTGTACATATATATTTTTTACGTTGAAACATTTTATACATGATTTTTCACATGTTCAGAAATTTTGAATGTTTCCTCGATTATTAAAAAATGTGTAAGTTTTCTATATATTTAAAAAAAAATTCCAACCCATGCAGTGCCAGAAGTGTAGAGTTCTGTATTAATTCAAATTTATGGAGCTATGCCGATAGCTTAGTCAGCCTCTAAATGATATACACAGTAACATAGCTACCACAAGTGTCAATAACATACACCTTATGTCATTACTGTTAGAAACCAGACACATAATTCCACTTCAGTAATTCCATATAAATCCCTATTGGATTTGCACACTCAGACAATACACATTAAGTACATGGCAAACTAACACTTCAGTGAGGATTAATTCCTTTCACACTTGGATCAGACCAGACACCAATAATACAACTGTTTGCCAGTGATTTGCAAATTTTGAATTGCGCATACCGTTTACTTCTGTTTATTCTAATGCTTTTTTTTGTTGCAGTTTTCACTTAAACCAAACATAGGCAATATTTATATGCATGCACAGCTTATTAGTGTGTTAAATTAATACATTAAAATATTATATAGGATTATTACTGCTTTGTTGCAGTTTGACATTTAAATTTGTTTTTACTGTGAAGTTTACTATTTAAAAGAGTAAGACTTGATTTGATCTGTGAAAATATTACACAATAAAATTGCATTTAGAATAAATTTCACTAAAAAAAAAACAATATATTTGTCTTATTAACCCCTGATTGTAAGATGGACTGATTCTGTTAAAAAATCAATATGTTTATACACTGGTGAATTATTAGCATTTATTTGCTTTGTTTGTGTATTGCCTATTTTAATGTTTTGAATAGAACATATTCTGATTAACTTTGAATTAAATATTTTTAATTGTTTTGTGATAAGGTATATTTATCCCAGCATTTTGGGTTTAAATAATTTTAATAATTTTATAAATGACGATTATGATATTTACAATGTTAATCTGACTTATGCTGACACTCTGAACAGGTGACGATGTTAAAACTGAGAAGGAGCTCCCACCGTTGATGCTGTCATCAGATTTCAAGTCCAAAAACTTTAACTTTGGTTCACACTACTTTCACCTGCATGGAGGTAAGAAATATACCTTATTAGTGAATCATTTAAACTTACTATATATATAATTGTATGTATACATGTACTTATATAGTTTCAGAGATTTGTTCAAAGGACTTAAAGACAGCCCAGTGCAGATGAGGCCTTTGTTATAATTACAGATCTTTACCTACCCACCTATCCTCTTCATGCCCACAGTGGCATATGAGGCCATATATTGTTACATATCATTGTTGTATGGTTATTCATTTCAATGGGCATAGTGTGTGCAGTCAACTGCAAGTCTTGAAAATCTGTTGGAAGCTGGTTGATATATTATTGAGAAAACAATTGTGTTACATGTACTCTTGGTCAGCACAATAGGAAGAAGGTATGAAGTGTAAAGTGAAAGACAGATTTATCAGATCTGTTGTATGTTATGATTTAGTTCTTTTAGTACTCATAATTACAATCTTTGGCATAATTTGTGCACAATCTAATGGTCATGAATGTGATTAGCTGTGTTTTCATTGCTCATTTAACAGAAGTAGCACACCAGTTTTTGTTTTTAATGGTTATCATTTCTGATGAGAATTTTTTAATTGATTTTTTTACAGGGATTCAGTTTGAACTGGAGACCGTCAGACCTCAGAAAGCCCCACAAGAGATGGTGGATGCTTACGACTGTATCCGTACTCAAGCTTTACAGTATCTGGCAAAAATACTTGATCCTGATGCTCCATTCCAAGAAACATATCCAGTCCCTGTGATAGAACTAGGAGGGAAAAGGTATGATCTGTGACAGAAACATGTCCAGTCCCTGTGATAGAACTAGGAGGCAAAAGGTATGATCTGTGACAGAAACATGTCCAGTCCCTGTGATAGAACTAGGAGGCAAAAGGTATGATCTGTGACAGAAACATGTCCAGTCCCTGTGATAGAACTAGGAGGGAAAAGGTATGATCTGTGACAGAAACATGTCCAGTCCCTGTGAAAGAACTAGGAGGGAAAAGGTATGATCTGTAACAGAAACATGTCCAGTCCCTCTGATAGAACTAGGAGGGAAAAGGTATGATCTGTGACAGAAACATGTCCAGTCCCTGTGATAGAACTAAGAGGCAAAAGGTATGATCTGTGACAGAAACATGTCCAGTCCCTGTGATAGAACTAGGAGGCAAAAGGTATGATCTGTGACAAGAGCATATCCAGTCCCTGTGATAGAACTAGGAGGGAAAAGGTATGATCTGTGACAGAAACATGTCCAGTCCCTGTGATAGAACTAGGAGGCAAAAGGTATGATCTGTGACAGAAACATATCCAGTCCCTGTGATAGAACTAGGAGGAAAAAGGTATGATCTATGACAAGAGCATATCCAGTCCCTGTGATAGAACTAGGAGGGAAAAGGTATGATCTGTGACAGAAACATATCCAGTCCCTGTGATAGAACTAGGAGGAAAAAGGTATGATCTGTGACAGAAACATGTCCAGTCCCTGTGATAGAACTAGGAGGGAAAAGGTATGATCTGTGACAGAAACATGTCCAGTCCCTGTGATAGAACTAGGAGGAAAAAGGTATGACCTATGACAAGAGCATATCCAGTCCCTGTGATAGAACTAGGAGGGAAAAGGTATGATCTGTGACAGAAACATGTCCAGTCCCTGTGATAGAACTAGGAGGCAAAAGTATGATCTGTGACAGAAACATGTCCAGTCCCTGTGATAGAACTAGGAGGGAAAAGGTATGATCTGTGACAGAAACATGTCCAGTCTCTGTGATAGAACTAGGAGGGAAAAGGTATGATCTGTGACAGAAACATGTCCAGTCCCTGTGCTAGAACTAGGAGGGAAAAGGTATGATCTGTAACAGAAACATATCCAGTCCCTGTGATAGAACTAGGAGGGAAAAGGTATGATCTGTGACAGAAACATATCCAGTCCCTGTGATGGAACTAGGAGGGAAAAGGTATGATCTGTGACAGAAACATGTCCAGTCCCTGTGATAGAACTAGGAGGGAAATGGTATGATCTGTGACAGAATCATATCCAGTCCCTGTGATAGAACTAGGAGGGAAAAGGTATGACCTGTGACAGAAACATGTCCAGTCCCTGTGATAGAACTAGGAGGGAAAAGGTATGATCTGTGACAGAAACATGTCCAGTCCCTGTGATAGAACTAGGAGGCAAAAGGTATGATCTGTGACAGAAACATGTCCTGTCCCTGTGATAGAACTAGGAGGGAAAAGGTATGATCTGTGACAGAAACATGTCCAGTCCCTGTTATAGAACTAGGAGGAAAAAGGTATGATCTGTGACAGAAACATGTCCAGTTCTTCTGAAAGAACTAGGAAGGAAAAGGTATGATCTGTAACAGAAACATATCCAGTCCCTGTGATAGAACTAGGAGGGAAAAGGTATGATCTGTGACAGAAACATGTCTAGTCCCTGTGATAGAACTAGGAGGGAAAAGGTATGATCTGTGACAGAAACATGTCCTGTCCCTGTGATAGAACTGGGAGGGGAAAAATATGATCTGTGACAGAAAAATGTCCAGTCCAAGTGATAGAACTAGGAGGAAAAAGGTATGATCTGTAACAGAAACATGTCCAGTCCCTGTGATAGAACTAGGAGGAAAAAGGTATGATCTGTGACAGAAACATGTCCAGTCCCTGTGATAGAACTAAGAGGGAAATGGTATGATCTATGACAAGAGCATATCCAGTCCTTGTGATAGAACTAGGAGTGAAAAGGTATGATCTGTAACAGAAACATGTCCAGTCCCTGTGATAGAACTAGGAGGGGAAAGGTATGATCTGTGACAGAAACATGTCCAGTCCCTGTGATAGAACTAAGAGGGAAATGGTATGATCTATGACAAGAGCATATCCAGTCCCTGTGATAGAACTAGGAGGGAAAAGGTATGATCTGTGACAGAAACATGTCCAGTCCCTGTGATAGAACTAGGAGGGGAAAGGTATGATCTGTGACAGAAACATGTCCAGTCCCTGTGATAGAACTGGGAGGGGAAAGGTATGATCTGTAACAGAAACATGTCCAGTCCCTGTGATAGAACTAGGAGGGGAAAGGTATGATCTGTGACAGAAACATGTCCAGTCCCTGTGATAGAACTAAGAGGGAAATGGTATGATCTATGACAAGAGCATATCCAGTCCCTGTGATAGAACTAGGAGGGAAAAGGTATGATCTGTGACAGAAACATGTCCAGTCCCTGTGATAGAACTAGGAGGGGAAAGGTATGATCTGTTACAGAAACATGTCCAGTCCCTGTGATAGAACTGGGAGGGGAAAGGTATGATCTGTAACAGAAACATATCCAGTCCCTGTGATAGAACTAGGAGGGAAAAGGTATGATCTGTGACAGAAACATGTCCAGTCCCTGTGAAAGAACTGGGAGGGGAAAAATACGATCTGTGACAGAAACATATCCAGTCCCTGTGATAGAACTAGGAGGGAAAAGGTATTATCTGTGACAGAAACATATCCAGTCCCTGTGATAGAACTAGGAGGGAAAAGGTATGATCTGTGACAGAAACATGTCCAGTCCCTGTGATAGAACTGGGAGGGGAAATGGTATGATATGTGACAGAAACATATCCAGTCCCTGTGATAGAACTAGGAGGGAAAAGGTATGATCTGTGACAGAAACATGTCCAGTCCCTGTGATAGAACTAGGAGGAAAAAGGTATGATCTGTGACAGAAACATGTCCAGTCCAAGTGATAGAACTAGGAGGGAAAAGGTATGATATGTGACAGAAACATATCCAGTCCCTGTGATAGAACTAGGAGGGAAAAGGTATGATCTGTGACAGAAACATATCCAGTCCGTGTGATAGAACTAGGAGGGAAAAGGTATGATCTGTGACAGAAACATATCCAGTCTGTGTGATAGAACTAGGAGGAAAAAGGTATGATCTGTGACAGAAACATGTCCAGTCCAAGTGATAGAACTAGGAGGGAAAAGGTATGATATGTGACAGAAACATATCCAGTCCCTGTGATAGAACTAGGATGGAAAAGGTATGATATGTGACAGAAACATGTCCAGTCCCTGTGATAGAACTAGGAGGGAAAAGGTATGATCTGTGACAGAAACATATCCAGTCCGTGTGATAGAACTAGGAGGGAAAAGGTATGATCTGTGACAGAAACATGTCCAGTCCCTGTGATAGAACTAGGAGGGAAAAGGTATGATCTGTGACAGAATGTACAACTTTTGTCTGGACATTGACTTTTAAGTCCAAAGGTATGGTCTGTTTAGGAATGTGGGGCTTGAGTCTGGACATGGACTATAAAGTCCAAAGTTATGTTCTGTGCAGGAATGTTCAACTTTAGTATGGGCATGGACTTTAAAGTTCAAAGATCTGATATGTGCAGGAATGTGGGGCTTGACTAGGGACTTGGACTATAAAGTCCAAAGGTATGATCATTGCAGGAATGTGGGGCTTGAGTTTGGACATGGACTATAAAGTTCAAAGGTGTGATATGTACAGGAATGTGGGGCTTGAGTCGGCACATGGACTGTTAAGTCCAAAGGAATGATATGTGCAAGAATATTTGGCTTGAGTCGGTACATGGACTAAAAAGTTCAAAGGTATGCTATGTGCAGGAATGTGGTTCTTGAGTCCGGACATGGACTATAAAATTCAGACTTGCATGAGTCCATGGACATTGACTAGATGGCCCTGGAACTGTACTTGTACATCAGGATTCTTAAATCCAAAATGCAGTCATGAATAATCAGACCATTAATGTCATCTTTTTTTCTGCATTGGGCAATAAGTAATGCCCTCCTGAATGTCTAAATATAATGGACCACTAGATAAATATGGTTTTACTTTAAAGTTAAAATTCAAGCAAAAACTTGGATAAAATGCACATGATTATCTCAAATTCTTTCACAAATGACTTTTCATTTTTTCGGTTGTTGTTTGCAATTTTCCTTCTTTTTAAGGTCTTATGACTCTTTGCTTTATTTTTGTTAGGATGGTGTTCTGACTAAATCAGTGGTACCAAACCAGGGTCCTAATTTCCTTTTTTTCATTTTGAAATAAAGCTTGTCTATGTTTTGAAACTTCTCTTTACAAATAATGCTGTAACTACATGTAGCTCCTAACTTATAACCGCTCAGACTTTGATGTTTACATTTCATTCAGTTGCTCCTGACCTTGATTTATTAGTTGTCTTGCTCCTTTCTTTTTTTTCATGAACACTGACATTGATTTTAATCTAGTTACTGATCTGGGCCTTCCCAGTTATGGATAATATTTGCACATACATACTGCTATCACTTCTTAAAATCTGATGTCATTCCTGAACTCATCACTTTTCTTTTTTTTTTACTTTCAAATTCAAGTTCCATAACTCAGGTCATGTTTCCTCTGGACAGGCATCAAACTTCTTTCAGTTATGTATCATGATTATCATCCCTGCATTTACTTCAGACCCTGTTATGGACACCTTTCAGGTTAACTATTTTATCTGCGCCAAGTGTTGCCGCCGTTGGTTTGTTGCTTGCCGGAAATTTTTAATTTCGGCAAGGTTATTGGTCAGTTGGATATGTCTGTTTGGATGTTTGTTGGTCTGTCTGCAATCTACAGGCCACAATTTTGCAGCAATTGCTTTCAAACTCACACAGTTGATTGATAATCAAAAGTCCAAGAAGCTTATTGTTTTTTGTCACTTTAGGTCACAGGTCATCAAAACTGTTCATAATGGATTTTTCTTCATATCTTTGTCCCAAATCATTGTAGCCACATAAACTGTAGCTCATTTGATTCCTCATTCTGTGGCCTTTTTCCTGATTTGTAGCTGTTTCATATCTGCTGTGAGTATAGTTACACATTTTTGGGGAAAAGTCATGATATTTGAAAATAATGGATCTTTATTTTCTAATTTTGTCAGTTTTAAAGCTAGAGAGGTCAAGGCTTTTGCATCAGGTAGCATTTTATAAGTTTAATAAGATTTTGTCAAGCCTGGCAATATCTTGCATAATATATCGTCAAGTGAGATTTTGCAAGATATCACTTAAGGATGTTCTAGGGGCCAAAAGTTTGCTGGCATCGTTTTGAAACTATATCTTATATCCTACACTAATATCTTGAAAAAGAATTTCATTTTTGGAATATGACAGCTTGGGGGGGGGGCTGCACCCTAAAGACTACAACATATTATTTTTTGGTCAGATCTTGGAAAACTATGAATCTTAGTTACATAAACTAATAAATAACTCATTTTGTTCCTCTATACCTTCTTGATAAGATGGTCTATATTGTCAGTTGTCATCTCAGATGTGTCAGTATGTTCGTTTGTTTGTCAGTTGTTATCAAATTCACCTCCCTGCTTGTTCTGTTTTCTTTCATTCCACAGGCCAGAATTTTTTAGAAATCCCTCTGAATGTTATACTGTTGATAGAACCCCTAAAGTTCTAGAAGTCTAATGTCTTTTAGTGTAAATAGGTCAAAGGTCAAGGTCATAAAAAACACAAATCATTTTTTTCTTCATATCTTTGACAAAATCTATTGTAGCAAGATAAAGTCCATGGCCTTTCTTCTGATGTGTAGCTGCTTCAATCAGCTGTTACTGTGGTTAAGCATTTTTTGGGAAAACTCATATTCCAAATATGGGGACTCGTTTTTCTAACTTTGTTACTTTTAAAGCTAGAGAAGTGTAGTTTTTTGTTAGCCCTCAGCCTTAGAGGCTGAAGGGTTATTGTTGTCACCCAATCCGTCTGTCCACCCGTCCGGCATGTGTAAACATTTACCTTGTGAGTGGGATATCTTGAAAAGGATTAACTGTAGGAATTTTATTTCTTCGTTGCTGCTGTATATTAACAAAATTTTGGTCAAGTTCGAAGATGGGTGACCTTGACCTATTTTTCGACATTTTAGAACGAATTATAGAAAAAAAACAAGCCTTTGTTAACATTTACCTTGTGCCTCAGTGGGATATCTTGAAAAGGATTAACTGTAGGAATTTTAATTCTTCGGTTCTGATGTATATCAACATAATCTCATTCAAGTTAGAAGACGGGTGACCTTGACTTATTTTTTGACATTTTAGAGTGAATTATAGAAAAAAAACAGCATGTGTTAACATTTACCTTGTGAGCGGGATATCTCAAAAAGGATTTACCGTAGGTATTTTATTTCTTCGGTGCTGATGTATATTAACAAAATCCCAGTCAAATTGGAAGATGGGTGACCTTGACTTATTTTTTCAGGGTTTAGAGCAAATTATAGAAAAAAACTTAGAACCTTATTTCTCAGGAACCAATGGGTGGATTGTTATAAAACATGCAATGAATTTTGGCACTGATGGTCTGTAACTGCTGCATGAGTTTGGGGGTGCCACCTTCAATTACTGATTTTAAAAGAATTTTTATCGGATTTTTTAGTTTTGGCCTTGTGAGCAGGATATATCCAAAAGTATTCAACACAGGAATTTCATTTCTTCGGTGCTAATATATAAATCTTGATCAAGTTCGAAGATGGATGACCTTGACCTTCTTCTCAAGGTCGCAGAGCTTATAATAGAAAAAACTTAAGAGCTTATTTCACAGGAACCACTAGATGGATCATTTTGGAATGTGGAATGGTCATTGGCCTTAACAATCTCTTTTAAGTGCTGCATGACTTACAAAGACTGGGGCCAGACCAACAAAGTTACTATATATACCTCTCTAGTTCCAATTCACATATAGAACAAGAGACATATGTACAGATATACATCCATGTGAGAACAAATATTACATGAATACTTGTTACTGTTACCATCCATAAATACTGCTCTTTTGGCTGAGGGCTTTTTTCAGCTTTTTCTGATATTCTAGTTTCACATAGCATTGGGTCAGTTTTACTTCACTTTATATCAGGGTTGGGGCGAGTACACTGTTACAGTACTTGAGTATGAGTACAAGAACTTGACAGTAAACTGAGTACAAGTCCAAGTACACCTGGCATGCCCTCATGTACTTGAGCACAAGTTCAAGTACTCATGGCTTGTACTCAGTATGAGTACAGAGTACATGAGTTTATTTCCTCGAAAGTACTTAACAAATCTTTGATTGCCAATTACTTTTATTTGTTTGGGTTCTGTATCAATACCATTATGTACACTATGCTTATTATTCATTACATTTTTAAAAACTATTTTCTGACCATAAAAGCAAAATAAACTCTTGCATAAGTCCAAGATTTTTTAATACATCAACTTATGATGTATCATTGTATAATTATTTGGAGTATTTAGAGCTCTGAGAGTGTGCTCATCTCAAGAATGTATTAACTCTGTTAACTGAGTTGATCTCAAGTAAATATTTTAATGTTTAATTTAAGAAGCAGGTAATAATATTTAAATAATATTCTCTGCTTAACCTGATTTCAGCAGTCATTATTCATTCAAGTTACGATATACACGTTCCGTGATTAAAAATTAGCCCTATGTATAAAGTTCATACCAGATGGCAAAAAGTTAACCAAAATAGAGTTCAAATGCATAAATTTGCTTTAATAAGTGCATTTGAAAATTAATACTGTATTTACTACAAGTAAAAACTGCAACAATTTTAGGAAGTGCTTTGATGTACACATGAGTACCTTTGTACATTGGGCCAGTACTTAGGGGACAAGTACAAGTAATTTGAAAATGTTAAAGCCGAGTACCAGTACGAGTACACAGAAAAATATAATAAAGTAAGAGTACGAGTACTGAGTACTTGTATTTCCCCCAACCCTGTTTTATACGAATCTTGCAAATTCTCTTATTGTATCTCGTAAAACAAGATATTACAAGATTTATCTTTTTTCGGTCTACAGGCCTAAATTCTTGAGCAATTGCTCTGAAAGTTATATATTTGATAGAAAAACAAAACTCCTACAAGTCTGTTGTTTTTATTGAGATATGTCAAAGGTCAAGTAAAGGTCACCGAAAACCCCGAAAATATTATTTTGCTCATAACTTTGTCATATATTGTCCTATCTACATAAACTATAGGTCATTCTTTTTGTCTATGCATTCCCCATTATGATTTCTGTTCAACTGTCATCAAGGTTGTGTCAGTCTGTCTGTATGTCTGTCTGTTAATCTTTTTTGTCAATTTCACCTGCCTGCTTGTTCTTTAGTCATAGACTAACACAAGTACATAAAAGCAAATGCTATTGTTCCTGCTCTCCCAGATCATTTTGCTCATTCAAATTACTGTTTTCACATGTTCCCCTGTCTTCCTGTCTCTCTGTCTTATTTCAACTTCCAGCAATTGCTAAACCTATGGTTGCCTAGTCTGTTTGTCTGTCTTTTAGCAACATTACTAAAAAAGTTTAAACAGATTTTTATGAAATTTTCAGGATTGCTTGGCACTGATACAATGAACAGTTAATTGTATCCACCAAAACAGAGTTTTGCTGATACTATGTTTTCAGCCCACCGCCGCCGCCGCGGCCGCGTAGGTGTCCGGAGAACTCCTCCGTAACCGCTGGGCGGAATTTTACGAAACCCGGGATTATGTTCGGGTCACATGTGAACTGCTGCGCCCAGATTTTGTTTTGACCTCTGACCTTTCCTCTGCGCTCTGCGTCCGTTTGTGCGTCTGTTTCCACACATAAACCCACATATCTCAGGAACAGTTTGACCGATCAGGAAAATTTTTTTGCACAAATGTAGCCCTTAGAGAGCTTTATAACATACACAAAAAATGGTGGCGCCACCTGCAACCATGTTTGCACAGTGTCCATCTGTTCATCTGCCTTGGGTTAAAATCACTCATATCTCTGCAGTGACTTGACTAATTCACCTAAAATTCGGCATGCGTATACATCCTGGATAGCTTTTCTGATTTTATGACAGGTGGCGCCACCTACATTCACTTTACACTGCAGACATCCAAGCTCATATCTCGGGAACCGTTTGACCGATCAGGAAAATTTTTTTGCACAAATGTAGCCCTTGGAGAGCTTTATAACATACACAAAAAATGGTGGCGCCACCTGCAACCATGTTTGCACAGTGTCCATCTGTTCGTCTGCCTTGGGTTAAAATCACTCATATCTCTGCAGTGACTTGTGACTAATTCACCTGAAATTGGGCATGCGTATACATCCTGGATAACTTTTCTGATTTTATGACAGGTGGCGCCACCTACATTCACGTTTATGCTGCAGACATCCAAGCTCATATCTCAGGAACCGTTTGACCGATTGGGCCAAAATTTTGCATGTGTATAGATCTCACATATCTCTTTATCATACGCAAAACTGGTGGCGCCACCTGCAGCCATTTTTGCACAGCTCCTGTCTGTTTGTCTGCCATGGGATAAAATCACTCATATCTCGGCAGTTGTTTGACATATCTGCCTAAAATTTTGCAGGTTTATACATCCCCGACAGCTCTCTTGATTTTATGACAGTTGGCGCCACCTGCATTCTAGTTTATGCAGCAGACATCCAAGCTCATATCTTGGTAACCGTTTGACCGATTGGGCCAAAGTTTTGCATGTGTATAGATCTCACATGGCTCTTTATCATACGCAAAACTGGTGGCGTCACCTGCAACCATTTTTGCTCAGCTTCCATCTGTTTGTCTGCCGTGGGCTTAAATCACTCAAATACATGTAGTGGTTTGACTTATCTGCCTTAAATTTTGCATATGTATACAACTTGGACAGCTTTCTGGATTTTGTGGTAGGGGGGGCAACCGACATACACAATTTGGCTGCAGACATCCATGCTAATATGCAACACTTCACTCTATTTCCCCTTGCAACTCAATCCATGCCTCACTTCACCCGTTCCACTCTGATTTAGGCAGATACACGTAGTCGCTTGTCGACTTCCCGTATTCTAGTTAAATTTTGGGGGTGATCTGGATCACCATCTGGATCCAGATAAAATGCTGTATTAATTCTCACAATGCAAAGGGAGCTTATCAGCTGCCTTGTTAACTTTGTTGCCACTAGATGGCGCTCAGTTCATTGTGCTATTATGTTCAGTGACTGCTCAGGAAAAATGCTGCAAATTTCTGACAATGCCATAAGGGGGAAATGAGCTGCCCAAGCGATGATCTGCTTTCTCTGAGTGCAAATTTTTAGTTGTTTGCACCCACCTCATTACCACCCCTGCAGAGTAAGGACATGTTTTTATGCCGTTCCTTTTCTTTGCTTCTTTTTCAGGTACCATGCCCTTGCACTGGATTTTGAGACCTATTACCCTCAGCCTCCTCAGAAACCAAAATGGGTTCACACCATGTATGAAGAGATCATGAAACTCCGACCCAAGAGGCTCCCCTTGAGTGACATCCAGATCCATGAACAGTTCAAGAAGTACTTTGGCTATAAGAAAGCTATCAAATACAAGGTTTGTCATTTATCAAATACTAATTGTACTTATTTCCTTAATCATAAGTTAGTTGTGTCCTCAGCTTTTGAGGACCTAACTATGTACATCATAATTTGATTGGTCTTCCTGGGCTTCTTAGTTGAGCTTTAATCAAATGAATAAAGTAGACTTTTTAGCATGAAATTTGTTTTTTTTAGCTCAGCTGACTGTAAGTCATCTGAGCTATAGCGATCACCCTTTGTCCGTCTGTCTGTCGTCTGTCAGTCTGTCCGTCCGTCCGTTAACCTGGCACAAATCGTAACCGCTAGACCTAGAAACTTGTAACTTGACATTCTGAGAGGTCTATGAAAAATATCCTTGGAAACCAGTAAATTAGGTCTCTGTTACCCATATCCTTTGAGCTATGAGGCCCCAAAGTACCCCCCAGAATAGTCAAAAATTTCATACAAAAACTTCAATATCTCACTAACCCTTTACTGTTCAGATTAGCCTGTGGATTGTCACACTCCTACTGTTCAGATTTATTTTGCATTTTTTCCACATTTTGACATGAATCTATATAAGAGACATTTACTCAGTAACCGTTAAAGGTATCTTTGTGAAATTTTCAGCTTTTACTGTCAAGTATATGTCCTTCATGTTATTTTATTTATTTTCTACATACCTGGTTTGATATGTATGTAACTAAGGTATATACAGGTAAAAACAGGTTAATCTGTACTACCTGTATTTCCACTCACTGGTATATCACCAAAATGACCTCTTTCATCCTGTTCAGGTAACCCATGAACCATTTGATAAAAAAAGGGAAATGTAAGGATTTTTTTTCACTCTAAGGTAATTATATATTAAAGGTAAGAAAAAGATAAATGATTTGGTTTAACACTGGAAAGGGAACCACCGACGAACCAGAATGTGCTAGTAAAATTGGATTTTTCTGTGGGAATCATATATTTTTCACCTGAAAAGCTTGCTGACCAAAAGAGCACATTCTATGACTATTGACATATAACACATATGTACATGTACAGGTAAGAAAAGGTAAATTATTTTTTTTTCTGAATATGTACGCAAACACCTTGTTCATCATTATAGTTACTATAAATTAATACCTTCTCTATTTATGGACTGTATAATTAATTTTGATATAAGAACAGGTGCTTTTAATACAGTAATTAAGTTACCTATGTGAATAGTACCTTTGTTCTTCAACTTATCTAATTACCTGTGACAGTGACAAAATCATGCTGAAAAGTGGCTGGTGAGAATAGGGATAAACAAGTGTCAACTGTGTAAAACCATTATATTTTGATTTTTCAGACATGTAAAACATAAATTGATAATTTTGGTTACAGTTACACATAAAAACATACTCACCTGTACATGTGAGTTCAGGTAAATCCAGGTAAATTATTTTTTAATGAAGTATATATTTTATACATGTAATTAGGGAGAACAAAAAAACAAACAACTTAATTTTGAGTGCCATGTGTAAAATTTATGAATTACAGGTACTAACTGCACTATTTATTGGGTTACCTGAAATGATACCTTTGATCTTAAACAGATTTAATTACCTTTGTAAGTACAGAATATAAAGACAACTTTTCATTTTAAAAGTGGAAAGGAAATTTTTGAAGGAGTCAAAACAATATGCAGAAGCTATCTTTTAATTAACTGCACAGCCATGAGACTTGTGCATTTCAATTTTGCCAATTGCTACCTGTTAAAGTTTACTCACCTGCACAGGTAAGATCAGGTAAATAAAGGTAAATTCTCATTTTTAAAATTTAAATTATATATTGCATTTGTTATAAGGAACATCGCAATAAAAACTATTTACTTTTGTCCAATGTGCAAAATATATAATTTATGGGTGTAAAATGCACAAATTATCTGGTTACCTGTAATATACTTTTTTATGTCAAATTAATATATTTTAACATGTGCAGGCAAAAACAAATCGCCGACGGATTATAAAATAAAATCTGGAAAATTGTGTCTACTCTGTTTGTTTACATTTCATGCAATAATAAAATTGCTGTTTAGTTGGTCTGTCGCGTTTATCTGCACAGGTAAAAATCCAGGTGCGACAGGTAAACAGGTGTGCACTTGGTTCGATCAACGATTAGCCTTAATAAACGTTGATATATCCAAATCTTTCCCATTCTAAACAGTGCAAATGTACTAAAATTTGAAATAAAAATCAAAACAAATATGTCTTACACTTGTGAAAACTGTTATTTTCCTAATTGAGGGTATCCATGCAATTTCTTTTGAAGTACCCGCCCCTTCGCGGCTGACGGTGATTGAGCCATAATGAGTGAATTCAGCAATGTGTAGCACACAAGGTACATTAATGACGCGGTTTTGCGGACTTTAGTCGCAGGATTAACCTATCTAGTCAATATAACGGAAAAATAAAAATAAATTAAAACTTTTACTGGGCAATTAAGATGCAAGACGACACGTCTGTTTGGGTTTCTTTCCTGAATGGTCCAATTCAACTGTGTCATCCCTCAGCCAGCGATGACGCACTGACGCTGCAAACTTTTCTCACCCAATCGTGTCTACTTTTACATCGGCAAGGTTCACGTGACTGGGTCTGGCATGTTTACTTTGTAAAGTCTTTTAAATGGACAAGGTTCACGTGACTAAGTCTGGCGTGTTTATTATAAGAGGCATCATGAGATGCAGTGCCGACTGGCGGTCGAATTATTCTTTTTTTTTTGGGGGGGGGGGGGGGGGTTGTTTGTTGGAGTTACCTGGAAACATCCTTTCACGTCATGCAATATATGTATATGCATTAGAAGGGATAGAAGGGATTCTTTCCCGCAGGGATCAGAAACAACGAGAACACGCACTGATAGTACTTAGATAGTAGAACAATAATTCATTACATATATAATATATATGCACATTAATGTAAACAAATCGTTATTAACAAGAATATAAAATAACGGAAAATCAATATTTTTTATTGTTGGAAAGGTGTTTTTAAAATGTGCTATTGGGATAATGCACATAATACCAAAGTTTATAAACGTGGGAAAACGATACTAAACTGTGAAGTAACACCAAAGAAACATGTTTTTCACAGTACATTTTAATGTATGTTATGTTATTCAAATATATAGGCCTACGTATGTCCAACAATGCCTATCAAAATTATGTCTAGTTACTATGATTTCATAGCAGTACATTCTGGTATCTTAGAGGAAAATTGCACGTACATATCTTAATGCACTTACTTATCCAGGTCTTCAATATGCACTTTATTTCAGTGACATTTAAATGAAGCATAATTACGTTATGAAATTAATATAAAATGGAAAAATAATATATAATTACATTTATTCAATTCAACTTCTCTTGAAGAAAAGTAGGAAATTTATTTAATAATTTTGAGATGCACAATTCCTTGGTTAACCAGATGTATACACGAGACCTAACTTCAAATCATATATCTAATCTGGTAACCTCCGTATGCAACTTTGTACATTTAAGCCTTCATATAGTCAGAATGCATAAGTCATGCACTGCTGATAAAACTTCAGCTTCAGCAGGAATGCATGCGGTCTCCCCAGGCTGCAAGGTGGTGATTTCACGGAGATGCAGAGTTCCAGTTAATCATAAAACAACATGCAGCAACAATTCAATAATTCTAAAGAAGCGCCTGGAATGTTCCAAAAACTTCTAATAAGTTATGATCCCTTGGGTGTTTGTTTATTTATTTATTTTGTATTCACCAGTCCCGTCAGCTGTAGAGACGCGGACCATGACCTACACCTTGCAATTATACATGTCGTTCGGTTCAGGAACATTGTAAATGATATCCTTTGTTGATTAATGTAATAGGTGCCAATTTAAAGTAGTAATTTCCACTCCGAATCCCTGCCTGGTTGGCCACATGATGTGTGCTGTCTTTCCGCTAAAATCTTCTGTGTGATAAGAAAATTTCCGTGTGCTAATAAAACTGTCAATCAAACGTGAACATGACAAGGTCGGGTGGGTAAAAATAGAAGCTGACACCTTGTGGTATTTTAGGTCTTTGAAAGGGGCAAGTTTGAGACAAAGCCATCAAACATTTTGCAATATAGATATATTTGTATACCTGCGTCTTTTAAATCTTATCTTACAGCAATGGAAAGGTACAATTATATTTCAGTCTAATTTGTCCACCTGCATGGTTTCTCGTCATTTTGAATACACCATGCGCATGCATATCGAAAGTCCGCATCTTCGGTCTTTATATTTTACTTTCACTGTGTCACCGTCACTATATATATACACGATATAGCTTCTAATTTAAGATTGGCAAATGCATTTTATTCATTTGTCCTGCATGTATCATGACTGAGACTGACTCCGCCGTATGACTTTAAAGGATTATCATGACCAAGACACATTTTCCATATTTAATCCCTGGGCCATGCATGCACGGTGACTGGGTTTTGAGAGCGATATCAATATAAGCGGCGTTTATACCGGGTGCACGGTATATGCGATTTATATGCAGGCGGTCTGCGGTATACACTCTGTATTTTTTATGAATATAGGCAGCGAATGAAACCGATTTGAGAAATTGACATGGATGAAATGTAAAAAGGAGTTATAAGTTCTGGAATTAGTGGTAAGATTTTATGTTTAAAAGATACAAACATTTAACGCAGTACTATTCCTTACAACAATGAATAGCCTGTTATAGGCAAACATGTATTAACATAAAAAATTATTTACTTCAATTCATAATATATATAATAGGTTATAGTTTTATAATTTTATTTGCCATGTGCCATATATATTTAAGGATGTTTTGCAGCTCCTCCCAAAATCTGTTTCACTGGCAGTGACAGTGCTTTTTTCAATCACTAATGAAAATTATAATACGCACATACTATATACATGTGTATATATATATAGCCTATATACACACACATGCACACACAAAAGCGCGCACACGTGCATGTACACATGTAACCTATACATATACAGAAAGTACTACACATATACAAATTTGTAAAATCTGTTCAGTATGTGTTGAAACCGTATTAATACATATTTGTTCAAGCGTATAAGTCACTAGTTCCACGTACGTCGTATAATAATTACATCAATATTTCATGAAGTATATTATCATTATATTTTACACTGGAAAATTAACTATATCCATAAATTATCTGGCTCTTTCTAAGTTAAGACGGTATCAATTTTATTTTCAATTCATAAAGTCTCTTAGAATGATTGACAGTTCTTGTGCACGGCCGATTGTGCCCGATAACGATTGTACATAGAATGTTTGGCACAGAAATGATCACTAGTAAACAATCAGACATCACATATATATACGACATGATATATGACAGTATCTTCAATTTTTATTTATGAAAATATGTTAATATTTAAAATAAATACTCATCTTATTATATGATATCGGTAAAACATGGTTTTCCAGTGCCATTACATGACACAAATAGGAGGTCACTCAGATCACGTGCGTGGTGTCTGTCAAACGCGTCAGTCAGTCGGACGGCGATCATTGGTCACAAGTTAAACCAATAAAAAAGGGATAATATATGATCTTGGAAATATTTAATGGAAGTTAACTCTGTAAACACATTGCACTTGGTTTTCTCACTGGAATTGATAGCCAACATTTAGTGATTTACCGATTTCTGATGAATTTAGCGAAAGTGTCTGATTTTACTCTCGCAGGCGACATGTTACCAGGGCCCACGTAACAAGGCCACGTGAGTGAAAGTCAATCATTTTTATTTTTTTCCAACAAGTCTGCGTCCGCGCCAGTTTGGATCTTGGTCACATGTTAGAACAACTCTTGACGTTCTGCTCTTTCATTTAAGTACAAATATGATAGATGACAATAGATATTTCACCCCCAAAACTTGCCCTAAATACGGGTATGTCAAATGGGCTTTAGCGCGCCCTGGCGGGCGCCTTTGAATTCTAGGCCTGTGACAAACCGTGCGCCCGCCAAGGCGGTATTGGAGTTTAAAGGCTTAACTACATCACTGATGGTCATGATTTTTGACATACTTATTGATCATGAGATGTTCCATCAGTTCCTGCAGACTGGTGGCGCGACCTGTATTTTTCGATTTTTTTACAAATTTTTTCTCTATTTTTGAGACCTTTAAAAATGTGAACATCTGTTAACAGAGCACAAATCGTTAAAACCTGACCTAGAATCTTCATTCTTGACACACTGAGAGACCCATGAAAAGTCTCCATGGAAACCAGAAATGAGGTCTCTGTTACCCATATCCTTCAAGTTATGGGGCCCCAAAGTCCCCCCCCCCCCCAGAATAGTCAAAAATTTCATACATAAACTTCAATATCTCATTAACTACATCACTGATGGTCGTGATTTTTGGCATACATATTGATCAAGAGATGTTCCATCAGTGCCTGCAGACTGGTGGCGCCACCTCTATTTTTTTTCCAAATTTTTACCATTTTTTTTTCTCTTGATACAACAACTGCAGTATCTCAATAACTACAACACTGATGTTCATGATTTTTGGAATACATATTGATCATGAGGTGTTCATTCAGTTTCTGTAGACTTGGTGCACCACCTCTATTTTTTTTCCAAATTTTTACCATTTTTTTCTCTATTTTTTTAGACCAGGGTTCATACACTTATCATGAGAAAAATTTCAAGCACTTTTCAAGGACCTGAAAAGTATTTTCAAGGACATCAAAATTTATGGACGGTCAGTGCATCTTCACCCATGCATGTTGCCGACATGGAAAGGCTTGTAACACAAAATGCAAAATAATATTTATAATGAGATGGACCATATAGTATGATAAAAAGGCTAGGAAATGTTAAATAAGTCATGGTTATAAGGAAATGACTCAGAAAAGTAACAAATTTAATCGAAATCTACACTAATAGCAATTGAAGCGCTTGTGATTTACCCTTCGGTATAGCCAGTCACAGTTTAATACACAACAGCCCATTGTTTTAACTTTACATTCAAAATGGTCACTCATCTCTGGCATGACCTTGACAGATTTAACAAATCTGATAAGGAGGGTCTAAAACCTATAATATCTTGAATAGGGATCTCTGATTTGTGGACTAGCTCAAACTTTAGCAAATTATATGCTCCGGCACAAGGGGTGCTGAAAAAAACTTGACAGTTTGGCGATCATGGGGTATATTCATTCAAGTTTTCAACGGCAAAAAAATCAATAAAAGCCTGTAGTATGTTATCCCACATACAATATTTTGGTATATTATTATCAAATTATTCATAACAATACTAGTCAAACCTCGTATCAGCACGTTTAATATGACGACCTTGTCTTGCACGAAGTTTCTGCCGTTTACCGCCAAGTCACAGGCCGCATGTGTCAACAAATGGCCGGGCAACACCTGTGTAGGTCGTTATCTAACGATCACAGACGCAGCCAGATTTCTATTCAAACCTGTCCAACATTTGATTTAAACTAACAATGTGAAATCTTATTTTTTTTAAAAAAACTCTTATTAGTGAGCTTTATGCAATCGGTTATGCAGGGCAAGGAGGGGGCCGATGCAGGAAGCTGTATATGTCACTGATCACTCTTTAAACTGCCATTGTACTACACTTACAAACAGCTATATCACATCGCAACAAAAATGTGATTTCCCCCATGGATCCCAGCCTTTTACAAACTGACGCCAAAGTATGTGAATATACGTCAGTACCTGCCAAACACCTTTACCTATTTTCGGACAAACAGTATTTATCCTTAATTGGATTGACCCCGCGTGTAAACTGTAATTCGATGATCAGTGGTCTTAGGGAGCTAATAAATGACGATCACAGCGCATACACGTGGAATGCGCAGGTACAAAGATAAAAAAAAACCCAACCCATGGGTAAACTGAAAAACCTTTAACCAAAACAAAGTCGGATCGGGTTCGTTGGGGGAAATATAGCCCCTCTGATACAATTATTATCGCCGAGTTACCAATGTAAAACATAAAGTTAACTTGATTTAAACAACATATTCTACTGAGCAAATTAGTTTTATATTATTATTATCCCTCAGATTCGAATTGTTCCCATCATGTATTTTTCACACATTTTATTCCCCTGGTTTGTTCCCAGATAATTATTTCCTTTGGACAGATCTTCTCAATAGCAATAAAAATAATCTCTGTAGTATTACATTTAAATTTAAGTTATAAATCTTGTAAAAATACTTATATGAACTCGCTAAGGGTGTATTGAGTTTTCAATTAAAGAGCTTTTATACGTACCTTGGGAGAAATCTCCACAATCTTTCCAGTAAACCAGCTCACTTACTATTTGATAATAAACATGGTAATACCCTCGTATGTTAACTTATTTTTATTCATCAACGATTGGATTAATTCTATTTCATACATTTGATTGATGTTAAGATGCCCGAAAGTCGATATTAAAATACCAGGTATGCATACACACAACATACACCAAACTCTTTCACAAAATTTTATTTTTCAAGCACTTTTCCAAACCACTCTCTCTTTTTAAGCACTTTTAAAGCCCTTGAAACTAAAATGACTAAATTCAAGCACTTTTTAAGGTTTTCAATTAAGGTGCGTACGAACCCTGGAGACCTTTAAAGATATTGTTGTCTGTCAACAGGGTACAAATCATAACAACTGGACCTAGATTCTTCATTCTTGTAATGCAAGGAGGCCAATGAAAAGTGTCTATGGAAACCTGAAATTAGGTCTCTATTTCCCATATCCTTCAAGCTATAGGACTCCGAAGTATCCCTCAGAATAATGGAAAATTTGATACAAAAGCTGAAGTATCTGAACAACTAATGCAGAGATCACCATGATTCTTTGCATGGATATTGATTATGGAGTGTTTCATCAGTTTCTGCAGACTGGTAGTGCCACCTATATTTTATTCATTTTTTTTTTCAAATTTTATTCTCTATTTTTTAGACCTTTAAGTATGCTGTCATCTGTTAACGTGGCACAAATTGTAACAACTGGACCTAGAATCTTCATTCTTGTTTGTCTGTGGAAACCTGAAATTAGGTCTCTGTTACCCATATCCTTCAAGCTATAGGACCCAGAAGTTTCCTTTAGAATAATGGAAAATTTGGTACAAAAGCTGAAGTATCTAAACAACTATTGCAGAGATCACCATGATTCTTTGCATGGATATTGACCATGTGTTTTTGTTAGTTTCTGCAGACTGGTGGAGCCAACTGTATTTTTTTTAAGTGTACACAATGTTTCTCTATTTTTTAGATATATAAATACAGACACAATCTTGGCCTGTTGGTTAATCTGTTTAATGCTTCAGTTGAATTGGTATATACTACCATTCAGATGATAAAATTTCCTTTTGCGAATCTCATCCCAGTCAGCTGAGCGTCATTACCCATGGGTCACTTGTTTAATTTGTTAGCATGAAATGAAATGACCACTTTATCTAGTAAATTTCAGTTTTCTTTATAAAAAGTGATACACAAGTTTCAGTTAATTACAGGGAGAAATTGAGAACATTTTCCTTTTGTAAATATTTTTGTAATATGTTGACTATGTTATCTTTTATTTAGTTCATACAGTGTAAATAATGTTAATATTGCATATCTACTGTGTATGTAATGAATAGTAGATAGATAAGTTAAAATCATGCTGTTAGTCTCTTAATTATAATCATAAAACTAATATAAGGAGACTGGTTCATAGTTTCTAGTTTCTTCACAAGTATATCTCTAATATTGATCCATGGAACTGTGTTCATTGAAAACTGCAATATGACATGGTCATATTTATTTTTTGTTTTTAGCTCAGCTGACTGTAAGTCATCTGAGCTTTAGCAATCGCTTTTTGTCCGTTGTCTAGCTGTCTGTCCGTCTGTCCACCCGCCAATGAACCAGGCACAAATTGTTACCACTGGACCTGGAATCTTCTAACTTTACATCCAGAGAGGTTCATTAAAAATCTCTTTGGAAACCTGGAATTAGGTCTCTGTTACCCATATTCTTCAAGCTATTGGGCTCTGAAGTACCCCCCCAGAATAATGAAAAATTTGATACAAAAGCTCAAGTTTCTGAACAACTAATGCAATGATCACCATGATTCTTTGCATGGATATTGATCATGGAGTGTTTCATCAGTTTCTGTAGACTGGTGGTGCCACCTGTATTCTTTTAATATTTTGCGATTTTTTCTCTATTTTTGAGACCCATACAGATGCGGTCATCTGTTTACAGCTAGGGCACAAATAATAACCGCTTGACCTAGAATCTTCTAACTTTACATCCAGAAAGGTTATGAAAAGTCTCCATGGAAACCCGAAGTACCTCTCCCCCCCCTCCCCCCAAGAAAAATGAAAAATTTAATAAAAAAAAAGCTTAAGTATCTGAACAACTTATGCATTGATCACCATGATTTTTTGCATGGATATTTGTCATGGAATGTTTTATCAGTTTCTGCAGACTGATGGTACCACTGATGGTGTTATTTTTTACTTTTTTTTCTCTGTTTTTGACACAAATCATAACCGCTTGACCTAGAATCTTCTAACTTTACATCCAGGGAGGTTATGAAAAGTCTCCATGGAAACCCGAAGTACCTCTCCCCCCCCCCCAAGAAAAATGAAAAATTTAATAAAAAAAAAGCTTAAGTATCTGAACAACTTATGCATTGATCACCATGATTTTTTGCATGGATATTTGTCATGGAATGTTTTATCAGTTTCTGCAGACTGATGGTGCCACTGATGGTGTTATTTTTTACTTTTTTTTCTCTGTTTTTGAGACCTTTAAGGATGTGGTCATCTGTTAACAGGGCACAAATCGTAACCTCTGGACCTGGAATCTTCTAACTTTACATCCGGAGAATGGAATTAGGTCTCTGTTAACCATATTCTTTAAGCTATGGGGCTCCGAAGTACCCCCCCCCCAAAAAAAATAATGAAAAATTTGATACACAAGCTCAAGTATCTTAACAACTAATGCATTGATCACAATGATTCTTTGCATGGATATTTGTCATGGAATGTTTCATTAGTTTCTGCAGACTGATGGTGCCACCTGTTTTTTTTTTTTTTTTTTTTACACTATTATTTCCTCTGTTTTTGAGCCAAAGCAGGGCACAAATCATAACCATTGGACCTGGAATCTTCTTACTTTAAATCCAGGGAGGTCCATGAGAAGTCTCCTTGGAAACGTGAAATTAGGTCTCTGTTACCCATATTTTCTGAGCTATAGGGCTTATAAGCACACCTCGGAATGATTGAAAATTTGATACCAAAGTAGACCACAAATCATACCTATTTGGCCCAGAAACTTCTAACCTGACATCCTGAGAGTTCCTCAAAAGTTCTCCCCAGAAACTGAAATTCAGTCACTGTGACCTATATTCCCAGAGTTTGGGGTATGTTTAACACCCCCGAAATAATGCAAAATACACACAAATTGTAAGATTCCTCAGGAAAGGCTGGACATTATCTTAATTAGTTGCCTGTGCAAGGGCATATTGTCAACATGTCAGTTGGCTGAGCATCATGACCCATGGGCCACTTCTTATTTTATTTAATTCTACTAAAAAATGAGAATATCTGTTATTATTGATCTATATTTATTTAGCATGCCAGACTTTTTATATATATTTTATGATTAAACAATTATCTGTGTTCCTCAGAGGATAAATTATCAGGTAATGTAACAAGCTATCAGGAAAAAAACACCCCAAAGGTTCAATACTGCATGTGTATTGTACATCACAGTGCAACCAGTGCAAACTGATATGTCCTATTGGTTACACAGTTATTTTCACTGCATGGGTAATTGTCAACCATATCAGAGTATTTACTTTTTAAGATCTTTTGTGAACATTTGCACTGTAATCCTGTGCAACTCTTTAACTCTTTATATGGTCACTGCGTTAGTCCTGAATACACACACAGGTGCATGAAACGAGTCACTGATGTGTAAGTTGTCACCTGATGCAAACAATGATATCACTAGATTCCCTATTTATCATGGCATATCAAAGCACAAATTATCTGCCATGGATGTGTTTTATCCTCAGTCTGTATTACATTTGTTGCATTCTTCATTTAATATTATTTAGTTGCAAATAAATCAGCAGATTAGATACTCATGCAGAATGTTAAAATTGACTAACACAGAGAAAATTTGGTTATTGATGCATTATATAGGTCCTGGACAGTATACAATATGACAATGTACCAGTAGTTCCTATGCATTACATATAGGTACACGCATGTTCGCGAAGCAAATTCTTACTTACACAGAGGTTATTCATAGCTGTAGGAGGGGTCGAGGTCTACTAAAATGGTCTGTGTCTGTCTGTTCAGCCATTCTTCCATCCTTCCGTCCTTCCCCATTCTTTTTCCAACATATCTTTAAGACCTTAGCTGCTTTCTTCACCAAATTTTACTCAGCACAGGACTGACATGTGATTATAAACCTGCAGGTGCCACCACCTCTGTTTACCGGTAATGCCTTTCTGTGCTCCAAAATGGTCTTTTTCACTTTTCTTCAGATAAGTCAGTATTAATAAGAACACTTTAGCCTTCAAACAATATGCAAGGATTCCTTTGAGCTAGGGTAATGCAATGAATACCTAATTGAATAGAGTTTTTTTTTCAACCGAGTTCAAATTTTGCTGATTGCAACATTTCCTGATATCACATGTTTCAATATATGGTGCACAATCTTTTACCTTTAAAAATATCTCATGAACCACTTCACCAATCATTATCAAATTTTTTAGGCATATTGATCACATGACTTGCATGTGTGGCACCAACTCTGTTTAACAATTTTCTGCATTAAAATGTTTCAGCCATATTTCTTTGCCACAACTTTGACAGGTGTCAATTTGATCAAATCTGTCCAGTTTACAAATTACATCACCCATTCCTCCCAGATTAACATGGTCGATCTGGATAACTAAAAAGATAATCATGCAAGCATTTTCTTATTTTAATCCAGTATGTATTTTGTAAGTTTTATTATTAAAAAAACAGAATCTTTGCAAGATTTTAGAAAATTTGTGTATCACTGATGCAAAATTTACTTGGTAAACATATGGCAGGTGACTATTTATGCCTGTAGGCATATGTTTTATTTTTAACTTGCAAGACTAACTGGCAAAATAAACTCAAATAAGTAGATATTATATCAGCAAGAACCAGTTATCTGTCCTCTGTAATTACTTATGGCCATCTATAATATGTAGGCTATATATGTAGAAAGGTGAAAATTTATTTATTTAGTATATCAGACAGCCTAATATAATGTAATATCACCGATGCCACTTTTTGATATCTGCAGCTTTTCATGATTGAATCTCACTTATTATATACCACCAAATTGTGAAATGTCTTGCGCATCTTAGTTTGATCATTCTAAACAATTTACATTCTGTATTTATTCAAGAAAGTATCATGAACAACCTTCAGACTGAAAGGATCTGAATAAAGATTTATTTGTATACATAAATATGAAGGAACAGTTGATGGAAAGAAGCTGAATATATTGGTATGGTTGGGCAATAGCATAATTGAATCATTGAGACCGGTAGTATGTCGCCTAGTGGTCAAGGCATTCGACACGAGAGCTGAAGGTCCTGGGCTCAAACCCCACCAGTGCCTCAGTGGCATAATCTGGTTAGAAGCTCAGATATTGGTTTTAATGCCCTAATGACAGTTCATGACTTGTGGAGCATGGCGGCTTAATGTTAAGGGTGCTAGACTTGTGATCATAAGGTTGTTGGTTTGAAACCGGTTCAGAACAGCCTTCTTCATTATTAGACTCCTGGCCAAAGTCTTTACTACAGGGGTGAGCCCTCTTTTCCAAGGAGTGAATGGGTACTGGTCATGGGGGCAGGCAAATGTAGAATGGAATAACTGTGTTGCAGCTAGGAAGGCATGTGTGTGGAGGTATGCTCCCCAGGGAGTTGTGTAACCATATAGTGTAAAGTCAGATGTGAATCTCATGGAGTGATATCAGACTATAAGCCATATGGCATACCTTTACCTTAATTAACATTTTTTTCATGCCCCCGCCACAAAGTTGCCGGGGCATATAGTTTTACCAATGTCCATCATTCCGTCATTCCGGAATCAAACAGTTGTACAGACTTTTCTGCAATGCCTGGAGATATTGACCTGATTTTTGTGTGTAGGCAGATAATGACCAGTTACAGATCAAGTTTGCATTTGGTCAGGGTTGACCTCCTTTTGACTGTATGACGGCTCCTGAACATAGAAAATTTCATGAAAAATAGAAATTTTCATGACAAATGCACATGTACAGAATTTTTCTGCAATGCCTTCAAATATTAATTAGCCTGATTTTTGGTGTGTTGGCAGATTATAAACATGCAGTTACAGATCAAGTTTGTGTTTCGTCCCTGTTGACCTATTTTTGACTGTATGACGGCTCCTGAATATAGAAAATTTCATGGAAAAATTGAAATTTTCAAGACAAATACACATGTATGGTTTTTGCATTTGCAAACACTGGCCTAATTTCTTGTGTGTGTGTATTACGACCACTTACAGACCAAGTTCAAATATTGGCTGAGGACCTACTTTTGGCTCTATGATAGCCCCTGAACATAGAAAATTTCATGATAAATGTAAAATTTTATGATAATTGCCCAGGTACAGACTTTTTTTAGCAATGCCTGCAGGTATTAGCCTGATTTTTGGTGTGTGGCAGTATCATGACCAGTTACAGATCAAGTTTGCATTTCATCAGGGTTGACCTCCTTTTGACCGTATGATGGCTCCTGAACATAGAAAATTTCATGCAAAATAGAAACTTTTGTGACAAATGCACATGTATGGACTTTTTTGGCAATGCCTGCAAATATTAATTATCCTGATTTTTGGTGTGTTGGCAGATTATAACCAGTTACAGATCAAGTTTGAGTTTTGTCCCTGTTGACCTACTTTTGACTGTATGACAGCTCCTGAACATAGAAAATTTCATGGAAAAATTGAAATTTTCATGATAATTGCACATGTACAGACTTTTTTTAGCAATGCCTGCAGATATTAGCCTGATATTTGGTGCGTGGCTGTATCATGACCAGTTACAGATCAAGTTTGCATTTTGTCCCCATTGTCCTACTTTTGGCCATAAGATGGCCACTGAACAGAAAATTTCATGCAAATCGAAATTTTCATGAAAAATTCACATGTATGGACTTTTTTCGCAATGCCTGCAGATATTGGCCTGATTTTTGGTTTGTGGGTGCATAATGACCACTTACAGATGGAGTTCGCATTTTGTTCTTGTTGACCTACTTTGGACCGTATGACCGCTCCTGTACATAGAAAATTTTACCTGAACTTTAACAAATATTTCAAATTTGCTTCAGGCGGGGGCACCATTCGTGTCATTCCAGCACATCTATAGTTTACTTCTAGATTATTCCTAACCCTGTACATGTATAACCTGAAACCTAGAAGACTTAATATGAGCATATCATTCTTATTATATGGATATCCTGATGCATCCTCGTTGAATAGACAGTACCATTAACAATTAACCCATGGACCTATCCTTAAAAAAAATCCTGATGGAATACTTTGCAAAGAAGTGCTCATACGCTGGAGCACTGTGAACCAAAATCTCCAACAACAGAGAACTTTAAGCACAAATACAAAAGTCCATATACAGTATGGGCATTTTTTGTAGTCCTCTCAGGATGGCAGTCTGATTAAACATACATATGCCAAGTACATTGCAAGGCTATAATGAGCAAGGAAAGATCACTAAATCATTATGTAAACTTTAGGAAAAATTGCCATATAACAGGAAGGATGTGGTATATTTGCCAGTCTGTTCTTCCTGGCAAGAAGAGAGTGTGTGACCACAGTGGAACTATTGAATAAATAAAACTGTCTAGGTAAACACTTCTGTTGGCAGCAGAGGAACTTTACTCAGTCTTGGTGTTAACATGATGTTATCTTATAATGTCTAGGAATAGTGGCCATGAAGCTGTCCCTTTAGTGATATATATATATATATATATCTCACACACGTCTCTTTTTGCATATGTGTATCTGTACATACTATGATAACTATTATAAATCAGTAATCAATTAGGTACACTATGTATATGACTTGTCTCAGTTGTGTATTTGATGAAGGACTTATTACATGTAATGGTACCTTATTGTAGAATATAATATTAAATGCTAAACTAGCTACTGAACCGGCGCCCCATCTGCAAAAAAATTCTTTTTGAGTTGACAGATCTGTAACTGTAAAAAAAATCTCAGCTGTGAATTCTCTTAAGATAGCAGCTCAATTAGGAACTCTGCTAACAGAGGCCATTATCATTCATTAGTCTCAAGCTAAGATTCCATATTCACAGAATCCAGAATGTGTTATGTGGAATTTGTGTAGAGAGATTTAATTCATATGTACCAGACAATTTATTACTGGTACAGTAGCATGCTGTATTTTTTGATATGTCACATCCAGTATAACATGTGAAACCAGCAAAAATGTCAACAAAATGTGGCAATATGTTTTGATGGATATGCATTTTCCATGCCAGATCCCATTGTATACAGATATGGAATCTCACCTTATATATTTGGTAAATCTTTATATTTTTATCCACATTCTACATTCGGCATGTTGGATTAACATTCCTAGCAAATAGAATCTTAGCTTTATATGTACATCCCACACATATTCACTCAGCCAGCTGGTCCATGCAGGTGAGCTTACAGGCTGGTCCATGCAGGTGAGCTTACAGGCTGGCAGGTATAACCACACAATCAGTGTATCTGGAGGCATTTTTTTTTAATTCAACTTGAAGTCAAACTGACAGGACCTAGGCCATTTCCAATGCTTACACCTATGATGCAGTGAAAAAAGTTGAAAACATTTGTCTCCAGGGCATGTCCCAACCTCAATTCCATAATCAATATAAACAGCTATAGCTGTCGGTCATGTGTCATTTGGTATTAAAAGCATACAGTCATAATTCACTCTTCACAAACAAGTTTAATTAGTTGTTTGTTTTGATTAATGAATGCCTGCATGGGTTGCGCGGTCTGGTACTGGACAAATGTAATCATTGACATGATCTCAAAATGCCCTCACCTTGCATTCCATTTGTTGGAGCCCTGCAAATCAAATAGTTTATATAAAAGTTTAGTTAATTTAACTAAACATAGGAAATTTGTAGAAAAAAACTGCATATTTGGTCCTCCTGCTGTATACTACTATTTTTTATTACTCTATAATAAACAGAAATATCATGAAGTGTTGCAACTTTATTTTTCTTAAGTGCATGTTATAAGATAAAGAGTATTTACTTCAAACAGAAGGATATAGATTATGGCAAATGAGTCAGGTTTAGATATGATATTCACAAAGGAAGAGATATACATGCATATATCTTATCGTAATTATTTTAATTGCAATACTTAGTCTGCTATTAATTAAGGTACAGTTGGCCTGCATGTGTCAAAACATATGCTCACTGCTAAATGCTTATAGTGATTATCAATCTCACAGATCTTTTTATGGTTGTGGTTAACTTCTTAAACGTTTGAATTTTTGTTATGTATCATATTTAAGGCTATATATGTGTGAATTTGAAACATTTTTATCAGCCCAGTTCAAAGTCAGCACTAAGTCATATATAAAAAACGATAAAACAACAATAATATTTACATTCCTTGAAGGACCAATGACACAACCTGACCTTTGACCTGCCTGTTTTTCCCCTATATGTCTGATTCAGTGACCTTTGTATTATAAATTCCAGAACCTGCCACACGGTCTGAAAGCAGCAGCCTCCCGTGGTTTGGTTGCTATGTTTTCTACCTTGTGTAGGAAATGCCCAGCCTCGCGACTGGGGAAACCAGACGAACTGGGTCTGTCTCTGATCCATTATGCAGCTATCAAGAACCGTGCACAGATTATGGCCATCCTGATTCTCCAATCAATGGACGTCAATGTGAAGAAACTCAATAATTTTCTCCCCACAGGTATGTATTCAGAATAAACTGAACAAAGTCATTGAGTAAAATGTTTACAAATCCCTTTACATTTAGGTGTCAGTAAATGTTAAACATGTCATTGTGTGAAACAATTTTGCACTTTGAGATGCATTATTTAAGGCAATTTGAACCAACTTTTCTTATAGTTTCTGTTAATTTTTTAGGAACTAAATAAATGTTATTCTCAAATGAACAAGGCCTATTTACTTCAACTAAGTAAATAACCTACTTTAATATTTTTAAAAACCACCTGCATTGTCTCAGAATTTACATTAAAGTCAGATTAAGTGTAAATGAACTTACAGCATAAATTAAGGATAAATATGGATTGAGAGGTTGGTTTCATTCATTTTCTGGTTATATTTAACATGTATATCTCAAGCAGCTGTTAAAAAATCTGTTGAAATATATGTATTCTTAAAATTATATTCTTTAAATCCCCAACTTCCCTTTTTATGATTATGGTATTAAATTCTCATGATTTTTATCTCACTTGATTGAATTATGTCAAGATGTCAAAATATTTTAGAATTTCAGCTGTTTGTGAAATTTGTCAGCCAATTTATTTGTCATTGACAAATTTTACTCATGCATCCGCCTCATTTTGTTAGTATGCAGCACTGTTAGTGTCTAGTACAAAGCTGATATTGGTCAGTTTTGTTTCATTTTCTGTACTGATATTAGAAAAATGCACTTTGAGCACTGTTAAGTTCTATATAAAATTATACTACTGTATGGCAGGACGAGACTTTCCAAAGATTTGCACATGTAACTGATTTGATGGCAGTATACCAGCATTTTTTATCTTACATTTCTATTTGTACCAAAATCATGAACTCTTACAGTTGAATGGTTATTAACTGTAAGAAACATCAAGATAAAACAGATATATTCAATGACATTTTAGGGTTTTTTCTGACAATATATTTCTTGAATGCATGTGAAAAACAAGTGCGGAAGAATGATATTTAAAAAAAAAAAGACTTTATAATAAAACAAGCAATTGACTTATGTTGAATAAAATATTTGGTTTCTTAGATATTTTAGTAATATATCAAAGGCTTCCTGCATCAGATATAATGGATTATTCATTAAACATTTTGCGAATGTGTTGTATTTTATTTCATCTTCATGCAAAACAGGTGCAACAACATATGAATCTAGATTTATTTCTCAATCTCCCCCATTTTGGTTTATTACACATATACTTAAATCTTGGTTTTTAATCAGGAGATTATGTGCCGAACAGTCGCCGGAATGGTGAGCATTTGATGATGACATTGTATATCTACATATCTCTTTTTTAGATTATAGCAATATTATGCTCTGCCATATGGAATCTTTGAAATATATATTTATTTAGTCTCATTTTGTTTTTTTGTATGCGAATTTCTTATTATTTGATAAGTTTTTCCTCAGGCTTTTTATAATGAAACTTTTGTAAACAGAGGTGGCCTTGGTATTTTTGATTTGTCGTTTCTGGCTTAAAGTTCAGTGTACTGTTTGTGATAATATCTAGAAATAATATTTCAACTTCAGTAATGAAAAACACAGTTACATCATTGGTTAAAGAAATTCTTACATCATTGACCTTTGGAAAACATGTATGCAGTTGTTTGATTTCACTTGTTAGGATTTAAGCCAATTTTAAAACAAATGTTTTCTTTTTTTATTTCTTTATGTTTTATCTTATAAATGATAATGGATTAGTAACATGTCAGAAATTAAAAACCTGCACTATAAGTTCAAAATTGTATCATATATATATTCACTGATTTGATCAACATTTGTTTTTTTTTTTCAATGAAATTTATGAACACAAAATATTGAAAATGAAATATGGAAGTTCAGATATATCAATAATTGTGTTGTAGGACTTTTAACAGTATATATCAATGATATAAAAAATCCCACAGTTTCATTTGGTAATGTTTGTACCATAAACAATGGAAATGTGCTTATATTGACATGAAATCATGCAAACACTGGTCTACTTGTCATGTACTTTGTTATATTAAGGCAAATTTATCAAGCCTGAGAAATTGTTCTGGCAGTTTACCAAATGATGGACAATTAAACATGTGCAGGGTTCAAAATGTTTTTTAAGTCATTTGGATGCAATTCAGCACTCATATCATGATTTTCCATTAAATAATAATACATATAGTGACTTATACTTATCATTTTGGCATTAAATGTTTTTATATGTAATAAATAATGGAAATGTACATAAATTAAAAAATTGCTCCATGTACTTTCTGTTTTATTCTAATCAGCTAGTTTCTGATCTCATGGTTTTTACTTAATATTCAGTTCCATTTTATTTGACTCATTCTTCTTTAGACAAACTCAAGGTATAGCTTACTCATCATGCTGCTACAGTTAAGATAATAATGCACTTTTTATCACTCAGTAATCAGGGTAACAATTTTAGAATAATCTGCACATGCAGTGCAATGCATGACATATAGATTATGATAATATGATATGTTGTAATTGTGTGAACTACAAAAAAAGAGAATATGTTTTTAAAATTACCATTTCTGTGTGATCTCTTCTTGCTGTTTGCAATGTAAAATAATTTGCACAGTGAGTCTTTTTTCAATATACAAGCTAGCTAGACTGACAGCAAATATGAGAATCAGGCCAATTGTGTTAATTTATAACCCAACAGTTTTTTTTTTTTTTTTTTGGGGGGGGGGGTTAGGGAGGCAATTTTTTCCAGTATTTGTAACAAAGTGCAGTTTACAACAATTTCATTGTTGCCAGCAATATGCCCCCCCCCCCCCTAAGGCATTAAAAATGAAAATAACAAACAGAAAGACTCAGGCATGGTTGACTATTCTGTGATGTCCTGTTATGCTATGTATGTGTGATGGTGATCTCATAATGCTTTCTCTGTATTTTGCTTGCATTGTTTGTCTTTTAAATCACTTCACTGATTACATATGATTATACTTATCACTTATTACAACTATATCTGTTAGAATAGCATAACATTTTCTATTGATAACCAATCATATATGTGAGTGATTTAACTAAATGATTGAATTTTGTTAGAAGTTTTTGCCCATGTTTTGTACAACCTGCCTTAACCACCTTGATTGTACCTTTATTCACATTAATTTGTTTTACACAATTATAGAGATAATTACCTCACCAAGACCTTTCTTAAACTGTTACTTTTATTTAGCTTTTGTGTTATCCAGAGGGTTAACATGAACAGAGAGCATCCAGTTTACATTTGACAATCACTGGATATAAATTGTATTGAATTTTTTTTTCAGAAATAATAGGATTTCCATCTTTCAAGGATTTGCAATATATCAACTAAATTTGACAGGTTTTATTTTTGCAGATTTTAAAATAATTATGCAATGTGACAGTCTATCCAAAGTAACATTCACTTTTTTTCAGATATCATATAAAGACATGCTGAATAAATTTTAAAAATTAATAGAGCAATTAATCAGGGTACACATGCATTATTTTCACAATATTTTGGCCACAAAAATAAGCTTATGTATTATTCCATTTCATATTCCATGCAGTGTTCATCTTTCGTGTAGATAATTCCCTTAAATAATTACATACCTTCTGATGTAAAACATTGAATGAGTTCTAATTAACTTTAAAACATTTACTCACATTTTAATCATAAAGACAAAAATCTCACACAATAATGTTTCAATTCAAAACAGTTTGTGCTCTCTGTTTGAGATAACCTTCACAAGGATACTAATGTTATTACATGTTATGATGAAGGCAACTAATAGCATGCACATATTTGTAGTTCCCAAGTCTGATCCTATCCCGGATGAGATATCATGTCTGGTTTAGGGTTAGGGTTAGGGTTAGGATGAGATATCATGTCTGGTTTAGGGTTAGGGTTAGAGTTAGGATGAGATCTCATGTCTGGTTTCACAATAAAATCAAGAGTGCATGTCCACTGGAGTATCTATCAAATCTTTAAAACATCCAAATTTGTAATTATTTTTATCCAACTTCTTCTATTTAAACCATTGATTTAATTTTTATATCTATATCACTGAACAGTTAAATGATATTATAATATTTAATATAATGACTGTCTATTCAAAAGATTGAATCATAATGAAAGGGTGAGTACTCAATCTTGAAATCTTAAATATGGTTTATTATAAATATTTTTTCCGGGTCCAGGAAACTCTACAGTAGATATCAGCTGGCAGTCTCAAATCTCCTGCCATCTGCATATTAACTGCTTATTTCATTTAATACAATACAAAACACATGATATCTCATCACTGGAAGTGATTCTATTGATTCTGTGTTAAATTGATTTAAATGTGGCAGTTAAAAACATTCCAATTTTGAATAATAAACCGCAATATAATACACATGTACTTGACTCCATTTTGAAGGTCCTACACCACTTCATCTTAGTGCTCGGTATGGATCGCTGGATGCGGCCTCCTGCCTCTTGGCCAACTGTGCAAACCTACTGGTGACAGATCAAGAAGGGTGGGCACCAATTCACACAGCAGGTTTGCATAAACAATTTCTATTTTTTTTTAATTTCATTTTGGTGTTGGTAACAGCCTCCATTTTTTAATCCTAGCTTATATATTTGCAAAATTTCATTCCAGTTTCGGGATATGTGACAGGATTGGTTATGTGTGATAATCCTTTTTTCTACAAGGCTGAGTATATAGTAACCACTCCTGTAGGCCTTTTGCCTGTGTATTCCCCATTGCTGGGTCATAACGGCAAATAACCCCCAAAAGGCTTACTCGTTTGTGAGTGAAATATGACTGTTGGGTGATAATCTCACCACTCCTTGGCTGAGATTTGTACAGACTTGGAATGCTGTGCTCTGCCCCCAGACCACAGAAACCAGCTACCTGAGATTTGTACCAACTTAGAGGGCTGTGCTCTGCCCCCAGACCACAGAAGCCAGCTAGCTGAGATTCCTACAGACTTAGAGGGCTGTGCTCTGCCCCCAGACAACAGAAGCCAGCTGGCTGAGATTCGTACAGACTTGGAGTGCTGTGCACTGCCCCCAGACCACAGAAGCCAGCTAGCTGAGATTTTTATAGACTTGGAGGGCTGTGCTCTGCCCCCAGACCACAGAAGCCAGCTAGCTGAGATTTGTATAGACTTGGAAGGCTGTGCTCTGCCCCCAGACCACAGAAGCCAGCTAGCTGAGATTCTTATAGACTTGGAGGGCTATGCTCTGCCCACAGAGCACAGAAGCCAGCTAGCTGAGATTTGTATAAACTTGGAGGGCTGTGCTCTGCCTCCAGACCACAGAAGCCAGCAAGCTGAGATTCGTACAGACTCGGAAGGCTGTGCTCTGCCCCCAGACCACAGAAGCCAGCTAGCTGAGATTTGTACAGACTGTGCTCTGCCCACAGACCACAGAAGCCAGCTAGCTGCAATTCGTACAGACTTGGAGGGCTGTGCTCTGCCCCCAGACCACAGAGCAAGCTAGCTGAGATTCGTACCGACTTGGAGGGCTGTGCTCTTCCTCCAGACCACAGAAGCCAGCTAGCTGAGATTCTTACAGACTTGGGGGGATGTGCTCTGCCCCCAGACCACAGAAGCCAGCTAGCTAAGATTCGTACCGACTTGGAGGGCTGTGCTCTGCCTCCAGACCACAGAAGCCAGCTAGCTGAGATTCGTACAGACTTGGAGGGCTGTGCTGTGCCCCAAGACCACAGAAGCCAGCTAGCTGAGATTCGTATAGACTTGGAGGGCTGTACTCTGCTCCCAGACCACAGAAGCCAGCTAGCTGAGATTTGTATAGACTTGGAAGTCAGTGCTCTGCCCACAGACCACAAAAGCCAGCTAGCTGAGATTGGTACCAACTTGGAGGGCTGTGCTCTGCCTCCAGACCACAGAAGCCAGCTTAAGCTGAGATTTGTATAGTTTTATAAGGCTGTGCTCTGCCCCCAGGCCACAGAAGCCAGCTAGCTGATATTCTTATAGACTTGGAGGGCTGTGCTCTGCCCACAGACCACAAAAGCCAGCTAGCTGAGATTTGTATAGACTTGGAGGGCTGTGCTCTGCCCCCAGACCACAGAAGCGAGCTAGCTGAGATTCGTACAGACTTGGAGGGCTGTGCTCTGCCCCCAGACCACAGAAGCCAGCTAGCTGAGATTCGTACAGACTTGGAGGGCTGTGCTCTGCCCCCAGACCACAGAAGCCAGCTAGCTGTGATTTGTACAGACTTTGAGGGCTGTGCTCTGCCCCAAGACCACAGAAGCCAGCTAGCTGAGATTAGTACAGACTTGGAAGCCTGTACTCTGCCCCCAGACCACAGAAGCCAGCTAGCTGAGATTTGTACAGACTTGGAGTGCTGTGCACTGCCCCTAGACCACAGAAGCCAGCTAGCTGAGATTTGTATAGACTTTGAGGGCTGTGCTCTGCCCCCAGACCACAAAAGCCAGCTAGCTGAGATTTGTATAGACTTGGAAGGCTGTGCACTGCCCACAGACCACAAAAGCCAGCTAGCTGAGATTCGTACCAACTTAGAGGGCTGTGCTCTGCCTCCAGACCACAGAAGCCAGCTAGCTGAGATTTGAATAGTCTTGGAAGGCTGTGCTCTGCCCCCAGGCCACAGAAGCCAGCTAGCTGAGATTGGTTTAGACTTGGAGGGCTGTGTTCTGCCCCCAGACCACAGAAGCCAGCTAGCTGAGATTGGTATAGACTTTGAGGGCTATGCTCTGCCTCCAGACCACAGAAACCAGCTGTAGCTGAGATTTGTACAGACTTGGAGGGCTGTGCTCTGCCCCCAGACCACAAAAGCCAGCTAGCTGCGATTAGTACAGACTTGGAGGGCTGTGCTCTGCCCCCAGACCACAGAAGCAAGCTAGCTGAGATTCGTACCGACTTGGAGGGCTGTGCTCTGCCCACAGACCACAGAAGCAGTTAGTCAATTTAAATAATTATGCATCATGAGCCAAAGATTCTAGCTGTCTAAAAGTAATCTTACTTGCTTGATCAAAACCTAAAGTTGTACTTTTAAATATCATACTTTTATTTCACTACCAGAATATGGTTGGAGAACAAATTTTTAAGTGGCAGTTTTAAACTTAAATTTTTGAATTTTTTAATAACTTATTATATTTCAAAACCAGTGGAACTGCCTTTATATGGGTACAACTCATATCTGTCATAATGTGACTTATTCTGTGAAGAGTAAAATTTCCAAAAATGTGTTGAATTGAAATTTCAAGCACAGATAATTTTCTTATCTGCAGTGTCACAGCCATCAAACTATATATTAATTATAATAATTATATATAAAATTATCACTAGGCTGCTTTTTGATGTTGCCGTGATAATATATAACTTACCAAGAATATGATGGATTTCTATAAAACTCAACAGAAATATTGACCATTAATATCTTTTAAGTTCTATTTCCAGCAAAATCCATGCATATTTAATTAGGTCAGAGGTCACTGCACTTTGGAGGCACCGTGGTGTTCAACTTTCAAAAATTCTATGGGTTTTCATTAAACTCATTGTACATATATTGACCAGTAGAGTTTCTCACTCACCTCTGAGTCCATTAAATTCTTAGCAAAGTTCATTCATATTTGATGAGGTCAATTTGGTGGCACCACCCATACTTACCAAAAAAGCTGATTGATTTTCATATAACTCATGATGATTATTAACCAATACAATTTCTCACCTGAATAACATTCTCAGCGAATTCATGCATATTTAATGTAGTCATAGATCACAAAATATGCAACGGGCATATTATGCAGCCTTTGTGGTGTTCTTGATATATCATAAGATTTACTGTGATATAATAATATCAGTATCTGGTGTGGGAACTTCAGCACTTGTCATATGATATCACACTTGTCAGTATTTTCCATCATGTTTCCTTGACTACCTATAAGGCAGCAAATCCACAGAGTTTATGGAGAACATGGTACTGTCAGTTTGTCAAAGACTCTCATTTTGAACATACCAGTATATATACATTTGTTTATATTATAATGATTACTTTTATATAGAATTTCAAGTGATTTATTAAAATAAATGTTCTTCTTGATAATAGATGATTTTTGAAAACAGAATAGCCTTGGTGATGCCATTATCTTATATGTAATAATCTTAAATAGGCATGTTTGTGAATTAAAACTTGACAAAAATTCATATGATGATATCACAATTGGAAAGTTAACAATACAATTTATCAGAGCTGTAGGTATCGTGATAATCCAACCCTAGTTGTATCAGTATGTAATATTTCTATAGCATATCATACACATGCATGCACATTGTGTGTGTCTTATTGTGGAAAGCTTTCATAAATAACATACCAATCAGGAACATATTTCACTCAACCACATTTTGCTGAGGTTTATCTTTTAGCTTTTATTACTTTCTTATAAAAAAAAAAATTTGAGTAAGCATTAAACCCACATGCAACTATTTTAAACATGGTTCCTTGTGAGTATAAAAGAGTTAGGCCACATCTCTGGATTAGCATAAAATATCTCTATAAAAAATGCATAATTTATTTTGTTTCAGCTTACTATGACAATGTTGCCATTATAAAGCTCTTCATACGCAAGAATGAAAACCTTCTAGAGATGCAGACAAAAAATGAGTGAGTTTATACCAGTACATGCAGTTTTTATGGAATTCAAGTAAGGCAGGTTTTATTTGCCCTTAAGAATCATTTAAAAAATTGAAGTTTAAAATTTTAAGTTCCATTTGTAAAACAATCAGTTAAACTAATAAACTTTAAAAGGGTACAGAAAAATTTATGAGATCTGATTTTCTAACAGTTTAATTTTTTTCATTTGTTCACTAATTTCTTCATTAAAATTGGGTAAAGTAACTCAAAACTGGACCTATGTATCAAATTCACTCCTTACTTTGCATGCCTGCATGGTCTGTGACATCATGCAGGTCTAAATTTTCTTCATTATCAAATCATTTAATTATTATTTACAGGACTAAATCTACTCCCCTTCTTTTGGCCGCCAGCTCTGGAGCTTTGAATTCTGTTAAAACCTTAATAGAACTTGGAGCGTATGTGCTCCGTAAAGATGACAAAGGTAACAACGTGATACATCTTGCTGCCCTGAGGTTCCACACAAATGTACTGGAGTACTTCATACAGTGGGAGAACCCTGATGTACCTGTCTGGCAGATACTTGTGGGTATGTACATATATTTATTTTGGAGCACTAAATGTGTTGGACATGTCTGTGTAACTTTACAAGGAGATGAGTTTTCCACAAGCTGAGTTGACATTGTGTAGGTTCTGATAGATACCACTGCCATTGACCCTATATGAAATAATGTCAAATTCATTAAGATCCGTATGTGTGATGGACATAAATTTTGTCAAGGAGATACTGTGGTTGCCTTTTTGTTCGCGAGGGTTTTAATTTCGCTATATTCGTGAATGGGAAAAAATCGTGAAAATGAAACCCCCGGGAATAATTTGCCAGTTGAGTATGTTCTTCTTGTTCAGTGAAACCAATACTTGTATGTAAATAGTTTAGAACAGTGAGAAATTTGATAATTAATTTAATAATTACATTCAAGCAGGTATAGGGTAAACGTTCCCTTGAATTTGAACTACACTACCTGTGCTTTGTGTATGGGACCATCGTTATATAAGTAGAATAGCACAAACTCATGAATTATTCTCATTTTATAATACACACAGGTATGGCTTTACCTAAGATTTGATATAGTTTCTGGTGAAATCGCGAAAATGAAACCCTCGTGAAACATTCAAAATTGAGAAATCGCGAAATTTCAGCCTCGCGAATATAAAGCCAACCACAGTATACAAAATCAGTTTCTGTTACACTAGGCAGCATGAAATGTCTAGGGGAATGAATAAAGAAGTCGGTGGTTTTTTGTTAACAAATAACTATAATTTATTCTTAAAACAACCCTAACATTACAATACACTAAATCAATACAATTACACAGTATAACAGCTGTACAACAACAAATCAATACAATCACACAGTAAAATAAAACAAAGTGCACAGTACCTGGGTACCACCACTGTCACAACGATAAGTCCATTTAAATGTATATGCCGGATGAAAAGTCCACACAAATCCTCTCGGAGAATAACAGTCCAATGTAAAGCTCTTGTAACAATCCAGAAAGTAAACTTGAGGCAGGCAGCATTAAATTGTATAGAGTTAGTAATAGTAGAATCCCTGAAATTACTGGATAATCAGACAGGTCCCACAAACTGACATAAACACGTCTGTGTCGGCTGGAATTTTCTCTCACCTCTCTCCCAGCTCTAAAACACAGCCCCCTATTTATAACTTTTCACCCCAAGCCGAGAATTTTCCCCTATTGAACAGTCTAAAGAATCTAACACAACACACAGTAAACACGCATTTCAGGAATCATCTAGAAAAACGAATGCTGTGTCTCCACATATCAGGGTCCATATCAACATATCAGGTTCTCGGCCAGGCGAGAAAGCCCCAAGCTAGCACGACAACGAGAGTTCAACCAGTACGGATTAAACTGAGAATGGTGCGGGCAGGCACGGGTGCCACAATACAAGTTACGCCCTTGTCACAAACAAAAAAGACATCTGTAAGACTTGTGCACACAATAAAAAGGGCACCTGTAACAATATGGAAAATGATTCCCCATGAAACTAGCAGCAGTCTCCCACCATAAAGTCATTTTTTATTGAACTGAAGACATTAAGGTTGCAGTACAAGTTATAGGGATTGGATCAAGTTTAGTATAAGTAGATGTACATGCCATTTCTAACAGTGCTTTTACATTTTAATTCATATGCTTATCAAACTGTCATTTTCCTTATGTAAGGCAAAAGTGATGTTATTCTGTTGGGGGGGGGGGGGGGGATAAAATTCATTTACAGTTGACTTATGTGTTTTCATGCAACAGTTATTAATAACGAGGGTGGTTTTACTTGGAAATTGTGACTCTCTGTTTTTCATAACAGCTTAACAGTGGAAACTGCAGCAGCCAAACTGCTTCAAACATCAGGTCTTTACTCAATGGGTAATTAACCACCACAAATTTTGTGTAACAATATTTTTATGCCCCCGCCACAAAGTGGCCGGGGCATATAGTTTTACCCATGTCCATCATTCCGTCCTTCCGTCCCTCCGTCATTCCGAAATCAAACAGTTGTACGGACTTTTTTTCGCAATGCCTGCAGATATTGGCCTGATTTTTGGTGTGTGAGCAGATATAGACCAGTTACAGATGGAGTTCGCGTTTCGTCCCGGTTGACCTATTTTGACCGTTTTACGGCTCCTAAACTTAGAAATTTTCATGAAAATTATGAAATTTCATGACAAATACACATGTACGGACTTTTTTTTCGCAGTGCCTGCAGATATACCCTGATTTTTGGTGTGTGGGCAGATATAGACCAGTTACAGATTGAGTTCACGTTTCGTCCCAGTTGACCTACTTTTGACTGTTTTACGGCTCCTAAACTTAGAAAATTTCATGAAAAATAGAAATATTCATGACAGATACACATGTACAGACTTTTTTTCGCCATGCCTGCAGTTATTGGCCTGATTTTTGGTGTGTGGGCAGATAATGACCAGTTACAGATCAAGTTCACGTTTAGTCCCGGTTGACCTACTTTTGACCGTTTTAAGGCTCCTGAACATAGAAAATTTCATGAAAAATATGAAATTTCATGACAAATACACATGTACGGACCTTTTTTGGCAATGCCTGCAGATATTGGCCTGATTTTTGGTGTTGGCAGATATTGACCAGTTACAGATGGAGTTCGCATTTTGTCCCGGTTGACCTACTTTTGACTGTTTTACGGCTCCTGAACATAGAAAATTTCATGTAAAATATATATTTTCATGACAAATACACTTGTAGAGACTTTTCTTCACAATACCTGCAGATATTGGCCTGATTTTTGGTGTGTGGGCAGATAATGACCAGTTACAGATCAAGTTCACGTTTTGTCCCAGTTGACCTATTTTTGACCGTTTGACGGTGCTCTAACATAGAAAATTTCATAAAAAGGTGCACATGTATGGACTTTTTTTTGCAGTGCCTGCAGATTCAGGCCTGACTTTTGGTGTGTAGGCAGATAATGACCAGTTACAGATCGAGTTCTTGTTTTGTCTCAGTTGACCTACTTTTTGACTGCTCCTGAACATAGAAAGTTTCATGAAAAATATAAATTTTCATAACAAATGCATATGTACTGACTTTTTTGTACTGATAATGACAGTTACAGATCGAGTTTGCGTTTCATCCCGGTTGACCTACTTTTGATTGTTTTACGGCTCCTAAACATAGAAAATTTCATGAAAGACAGAAATTTTTATGGAAAATGCACATGTATGGACTTTTTTTCACAATGCCTGCATATACTGGCATGATTTTTGGTGTGTTGCTTGATAATGACCCGTTACAGATCGAGTTTGCATTTTGCCCTTGTTGACCTACTTTTGACCATACGACACCTCCTGAACTTAAAAAATTTTCCAAATTTTACAAATGTTTCTAATTTGCCCAAGGTGGGGGCATTCGTGTCATTCCGACACATCTAGTTTCTACATTGTTTAGAAGAAAACCCCAAACATATAATCCTCTGATGTCAAATACTACCACACAGCAAATATTTTGATCCGTTTGTTTTATTACGTAAACATAATTGTGAGCTGTTTCTGTATTAATGAGAATTTTCTCTTTTAAAGTTTATACGCCAGAGTAAGCCAACCAAAATTTTTCCCTTGTTGGGCCTATTATCGCCCATCCCGCCCATCGTTCCCGTGTATCTAGGTCACACTTCCGTTTCCTGTAATCACTTTTTTCTTTTGGCGTCCGCCATGATGGACTTGTAATCACGCTCTGCGCGATTCATCCACTGTTTTGGTTTGTACAGTCGGGTTTGCCAACTGAACTGTAAGTTGTGTTTCTTTTACCCTTCCTGCCATGGAGAACCCCTCTTATTGTGCTACTTGTGGTTCATTAATCCCTGCTTGGAATTCTCACCCCACTTGTTTCCCCTGCCGTTCTCACAATGACTCCTGCCAGGGACCGGCAGATCCATGCTTCTATTGTCAGACTTGGTCCTCTGACAAATGGGCCTTGTTTCGTGATTAGTCCCATTCCCCGGTAGTTGGGGTTTCCCCATCCACGCTCCCATTATCTGGTCCCGTGGTTACCGCGGGGGGGGGGGGGGGGGGGGAGCCTACCATGGGTGAACGCAACACGGCCCTGTTAGGTTCCCCATCCATTACCACTTGTGCCGTTACTTCCCCGGTCTTTTCTACAGCAAAATCATTACTCTCCCTTACATATAAGTGGAAGTCTACCCCGGTTCACACCGCTCCCCATTCAGAACCCCCGTCCACTTATTCCATCTTACATAAACTCTCACCGTTCGTCCGGTGGCCTCCCCTGTTCCCCTGGTGCTTTCCCCGCAGCCATTGTCCTCACCCCGGCCCCTCGCCGGCTTCCTTCATTATCCTCCGAGCCGGCCAGGGCTGTCCCACTGGATCACCCGGGCCTTACTCAGGTGGGGAGGTAGGTATTTCAGGCCCTCCTGCATCCCATTCTTTTCAGCCGCCCTCTCTTCCGGTGACTCCAGCTGCTACTGTGGACCGTTTGGCGTACCCCGGCCGGCCTGCTCTTTCTTTCAGTCTCCGTCTGCTGTGCCGTCTGCAGCCCCGGTTCCGGTGACTTCTCGGGTGGTTCCTGCTGCTAGCCGACCCTCGGCTTCTTTTTTTAGCCTCAGGTCGTTCCGGCCTCCATGGGTTTCCCTGGATCCCCCTTCCCGGGGGGTTCTCAGGCGTCCCCGTCATCTCACACTGCCTATCCCGCCCTGACAAACGACCAGTGGTGGGAGATCGCACTGCAACGCCAGGCTTGGCGTACGTGCAAATCTGCGCTGCTGGACCTCGTTGCTACCTCCCCTCAGGAGGCGCAACCTGACGGTCAGAAGTTCCGTCTTTTACAACCTCCGACTTCTTACGGCATCGGCGGCCGGTTCCTATTTGAATCCGGCCGCCCTTCAATCTCCTTCCTCCAAACCTGCCGTGTGTATGGAGTTCACTAATCACACGGTTGATCTGTTACAATAGCACCACGCCGAAGTCTCGGGGTCATGCTCTACCACTACTGGGGCCCTGCCGTGGTCCCCCAGTACCCTTTGGAATTCCAGAGGGTACTGAGCTACCTGTTTTGATCGTTTGATCCCTTTTCCGGATCATCCGGCTATTCCTTTGGCGCATATGCCGTTCGCGTACGGTAAAACCTTATTTTCATCCTCAGCCCCAATCTCCGACCGTCAACTGTCGGATTTGTAGGGGCTCAGCTGTCAGGCGGCCGGGATGGTGAACGACTTGCAGGCTGTTACTAGCCTGCTCCCGTCTCTCCCGACCCGCCCACGCTGAATGATATATGGCAAGCTTCGGCCCATGCCTGTGCTGAGCTAAAACAGGTTGTTTGGCGTCTTGTTGAAAATTGTATTTTACTACGCTGCTCGGTCTGTATTCATTCTTTACGTCACTTGAAACCGGAACTCACCCAAGCGGAATTGACCGAGCTTTACTCTCAGCCTTTTACCAGGTCCCTTCTGTTTGGCGGCCATCTGCGGCCCCTTTTTGACCGCGCATTGGAGCGTTCCGATTGACAGGCCCGCCTCCGCTTGGCCTCTCTTCCTCCACGGCCGTCCTTCCGCATCCCGCGGTCTCCCCTTCTAGTGCAGCTCCCGCTTCGACTCGTCGCCCCCTATCTCAGTCTACCCGTCCTTCCGGCCGTCCCAGCCGGTCCCAGCCTTTTTCGTGGTCGTTCCTCGAGACGAGGTTTGACCAAGAAATGACTCATTCGGTCCGGTTGGCGCTCGACTCAGCGCCCATTTTCCTGCTTGGGTTGGCATCACGTCACATCGTTTAGTTCTCAGCACCATCAATTTCGGTTTCCGTCTGACGTTTTTGCAGGCTCCTCCCGTCACCCTGCACCTGTTCTACACTTCACCTCTGTCCAATCTGGTCAAACGTCTTGCTCTGGAGGAGGCAATTCAATCTATGCTCGACAAGAGGGCGATTTTTGAGGTTTCCCCCTCAACCGTGGGGTTTTACTCTCGCCTCTTTCTCGTTCCCAAGCCGCACGGGCGGTGGCGCCCCATTATAGATCTAAAGCACCTAAATTCCTTCATCGCCCCGCCGCCGTTTCAGATGTTCAATATTCATGCCGTTCTCCTCATTGTCGGTCCGATGGATTGGGCGTTCAAAATAGACCTTACGGATGCCTATTTTCACGTCCCAATCCATCCATCATCTCAACCGTTTCTTCGGTTCGCCTATCAGAACCGCGTTTATCAATTCCGGGCCCTCCCGTTCGGGATCAATGTGGCCCCCTGGATTTTTACAATGCTCGTTCACACGGTCAAGCGTTACCTCCACTCCCAGGGCTTTCTCTGCTCCCTTAACTAGACGATTGGCTTGTCCATGTGGCCGATCGCTCTCTCTTACTGACTCATTGCTCCCGGGTTCTCGATTTACTCCAGAACCTTGGCTTTCTTGTCAATGCGAAGAAATCCCTGCTCACTCCCACCCAGTTCCTGCAGTTTCTGGGTGTGACGCTCGATTTTGCGTCCGGCACTGCGTCCCGCGCGAATTTGCTCTCAAACTCCGCCAGCAGATTCGGTCCTTTCTCACGTCTCGCCGTATAGATTCTCGGGCCGCTGCTTCTCTGCACGGCACTCTCAACTGGACCCTTTGTTCCTGGCTGGACCTTCCCTTGCTCCTTCAGGGAGTTCCTTTTTCTCGGGAGATCGATTGTACAGTATACACCGACGCGTCTCTCCTCGGTTGGGGTGCCATATGGCCGATCTTTGCGCCTCGGGGGTCTGGTCCCCGTCGGAACGCCTCCTTCATATCAATGTCCTAGAACTTCGAGCCGTCCATCACGTGATCTCCCACTGGTCCCACCGCTTACTCGGCCGTCACATTCTCATCCGGACTGACAACACCACGGTCGTGGCATATATAAACAGGCAGGGCGGTACTCGGTCTCCCTCACTGATGCAGGAGACCTACCTATTGTTCGATCTGTGTATCTCACTCCGGGCCTCGATCTGTGCTTCTCATCTTCCGGGCGTATCGAACATTCTCGCCGCCGCGCTTTCCCGTCGCCCCGCGTCTCCACCTCCGCCGGTGGTCCTTCTGCTCTCTGTCATTCGGGTCTCTTCACTCTGGGTCATCCGGAATTCGATCTGTTCGATTCCCCCCCCCCCCCCCCCCCAGTTCTAGTGCCTACCGCGACGCGTCTACGTCACCCTCGCGACCATCTCCCCGACACCCCACCGTTCGTGTGGTCTCACCGTTTTCTCTACGCGTTTCTGGTTCACCATCTCATCCACCGTATCCTCCTCCGCCTGTCCCGAGCGGAACAGACAGATCTCCTCCTCATCCTCCCGTTTCATCCTGCGGCTCCCTGGTTTCCTCTGTGGCGCTCGCTTCTCTCCCGACCACCGCTTCTTCTACTGCTCAGGATCGATCTCCCATCGTTCCCCCGAGCACGTTGTCCATTTTGATCGTGCCCTCGGTGCGCATGCCTACTCTCATCGGACACCTCAAGGATCAGGGCATTTCAAGTCCAGCTGCTCTCCTTGCCTCGGCTCCCCGTCGCCGTTCTTCGGACCGCATTTATGACTCCCGGTGCCCTCTCTTCACTAGTTGGGCATCTGCCCGCGGAATCTCTCCTTTAGTTCTGTCGCTTGCAACGGTTTTGGATTTTTTCATGTTTTTACTGCAGGATAAACATTTATCCTATCAGTCTCTTCGTGGCTATCGTGCCGCCCTGCTGTCCGTGCTCCGTCCGCTAGGTCACGATCGTGTCCTTCATCATCTGTTGGTGACGGATTTTCTCAAGGGGGTACATGCCCGCGCGTCTCATCCTCGCTATGTCGCGCCTTCCTGGCGCCTGGACGCTGTCTTACGGCACCTCCGTGGACCCCCTTATGAGCCTCTGCGTTCGGCACATCTTCGGTTTTCCTCCTTGCTCTTGCATCTGCCGGATGCCGCTCTGAGCTTCATGCCCTTGTGGCTGATTCGAAATTTACGCAAATTGCGGCCGACGGTTCATCGGCCACCCTACATTTCCCTGCTGACTTTTATAAAAAGAACCAAAATTTCGATGATCCTCCGTCACCTTGGCACGTTCCTGCCCTCCCTAATGGTCAGTACCGTTACGGGGCTACCAATTGCCCTGTTCGTGCTTTACGTTACTATCTTAAAGCTACTCATTCTTTACGGGGGGGGGGGGGGGGGGGGGGGGGGGGCGCAAGAAGTTGTTTATTTCAATGAAAGTCACCACTTCAAACAAAGAAATTAGCCCTATCACCATTAGTGCGTGGCTAAAAGCTACTATTGTCGCCACCTATGAATCAGCTTCTCCATCAACCTTAGAGCAGCTCAACTGGTCAAGAAAGGCTATTGGAAGTCGCCTTCTACCTTCACCCGTTTTAACCTCAAGGATGTCTAGATACAAGCTTCAGGCCTTTATTCCTTGGGCCCTGTGATTGCGGCAGGTGAGGTACTAGTTTTCCAGACAGTCCTCGCCTTCTACGTCTGTTCCGGCGGCGACGTCTTCGTCTGCTCCATCCCAGCAATGATGTTCTCCTCATTCCGTCGTTCCAGGTAGGTATCCCCTCCCCAAGGTTTATCTGTTATATCCTCATCAAAGCAGAAACAGCTCACATTTATGTTTACCTAATAAAACCCCCCCATTCCCTCCCTGTGAATGGTGGTTTTGTTAGTAAACTGCTGTGAGCTTTTCTGTATTACAAACACCGCTCCCTCCCATTCCACTTCATTCCGCCTTCGAAAAGAGTGATTTCAGGAAACGGAAGTGTGACCTAGATACACGGGAACAAGGCGGGATGGGAGATAATAGGCCCAATAAGGAAAAAATTTTGGTTGGCTTACTCTGGTGTATAAACTTTAACAGAGAAAATTCTCATTAATACAGAAAAGCTCACAACAGTTAACTAAGAAAACCACCATTCACTGGGAGGGAATGGGGGGGGGGGGGTTCTATTATAACTTGCATCATGACTTGCAGGCCCCTATCAGTTTATTTTAGAAAGGCCTGAATGTCATGTTGTCATGGCTACCATGAGACACACTTGGCACTTCAAAACCACAAAACAGGCATTTCGGGGTTTGGTGACAAATTGATTGCATGAAATCATTTGCCTCCTACCATCACAAGTTATAAAGAAGATGTGTTGGAGAGAGAGTGAGAGGTTCAGACCTTTAACTTTAGGGCTGACATCCCCATGGTTATTATATTTGTGCATGTCTTTAAGACAAAATCAATGAAATCCTGATAGAACTTAGAGGCTCGGCAGTTTTTAACTGCAGGTAAGTACTTAATCATACAGAAGTTGAACATTATGACACAGAGGACCCCACCTCATCTTCAGCAAAATATTCCTACTGATAATCTTCTCTAAAAAATGATTGAGTCAGAAAGTGTGAATGTCTAAATTAAAGTAGCACAATCACTATAGACCTGTGCTTATATGCTTTTGGCCCTCAGCCTATATATAGGTTGATGGGCTATATTGTTGTTACCCAAGCTCTCAGTCAGTCCATCTGGGAGGCCGATGTCCATTTAATTTTACCTTGTGGGTGGGATATAAAAAAAAAAGATTCACCGTGTTATATTTATTTCTTTATTGCAGATGTATATAAACAAAATCTTGGTCTAGTTGGAAGATAGATGAACTTGACGTATTTTTCAAAGTTACAGAGCTAATTATAGAAATAAACTCAGAAGCCTATTTCTCAGGAACCACTAGGTAGCTTGTTATGAAACATGCTATGGTCATTGGCCCTGATTATCTGTAACTGCCGCTATAGTTTGGGGGTGCCACCTACAGCTTCTGATTTCAAAGAATTTTTATCAGCCCTTTTTTATTTTTGCCTTGTGAGTGGGATATCTAAAAAAGAATTCAACACAGGAACTTAATTACATCAGTGCAGATTCAGATTGATAAATCCTCACTCTAGTTTGTGGTGGGTGACCTTGGCCAAGTTTTCAAGTTCACAGAGCTAATTATAGATAAAAACTTAGCTTATTTCTCAGGAACCACTAAACAGACCATTATGGAATATGGTGTCATTATTTGCCTTGATACGGTACTACAGTCCTTTCTAGTTCAAATTTATAACTTTGAACAAGAGACATATATGTACAGTTATACATCCATGTGACAACAGATATTTCTTACTTGTTACTAGTAGTTACCACCCATAAACTCTGTTCTTTTAGCTGAGGGATGTTGTCAGCTTTTTCTGATATTCTAGTTTGTTACTGTTGACAGGGATGTTGACAGCTTTTACTGATATTCTAGTTTGTTACTGTTGACAGGGATGTTGTCAGCTTTTTCTGATATTCTAGTTTGTTACTGTTGACAGGGATGTTGTCAGCTTTTTCTGATATTCTAGTTTGTTACTGTTGACACGGATGTTGTCAGCTTTTTCTGATGTTCTAGTTTGTTACTGTTGACAGGGATGTTGTCAGCTTTTTCTGATATTCAAGTTTGTTACTGTTGACAGGGATGTTGACAGCTTTTACTGATATTCTAGTTTGTTACTGTTAGCAGGGATGTTGTCAGCTTTTTCTGATATTCTAGTTTGTTACTGTTGACAGGGATGTTGGCAGCTTTTTCTGATATTCTAGTTTGTTACTGTTGACAGGGATGTTGCCAGCTTTTTCTGATATTCTAGTTTGTTACTGTTGACAGGGATGTTGTCAGCTTTTTCTGATATTCTAGTTTGTTACTGTTGACAGGGATGTTGTCAGCTTTTTCTGATATTCTAGTTTGTTACTGTTGACAGGGATGTATTAGCTTTTTCTGATATTCTAGTTTGTTACTGTTGACAGGGATGTTGTCAGCTTTTTCTGATATTCTAGTTTGTTACCGTTAGCAGGGATGTTGTCAGCTTTTTCTGATATTCTAGTTTGTTACTGTTGACAGGGATGTTGTCAGCTTTTTCTGATATTCTAGTTTGTTACTGTTGACAGGGATATTGTCAGCTTTTTCTGATATTCTAGTTTGTTACTGTTGACAGGGATGTTGTCAGCTTTTTCTGATATTCTAGTTTGTTACTGTTGACAGGGATGTTGTCAGCTTTTTCTGATATTCTAGTTTGTTACTGTTGACAGGGATGTTGTCAGCTTTTTCTGATATTCTAGTTTGTTACTGTTGACAGGGATGTTGTCAGCTTTTTCTGATATTCTAGTTTGTTACTGTTGACAGGGATGTTGTCAGCTTTTTCTGATATTCTAGTTTGTTACTGTTGACAGGGATGTTGACAGCTTTTACTGATATTCTAGTTTGTTACTGTTAGCAGGGATGTTGTCAGCTTTTTCTGATATTCTAGTTTGTTACTGTTGACAGGGATGTTGCCAGCTTTTTCTGATATTCTAGTTTGTTACTGTTGACAGGGATGTTGCCAGCTTTTTCTGATATTCTAGTTTGTTACTGTTGACGGGGATGTTGCCAGCTTTTTCTGATATTCTAGTTTGTTACTGTTGACAGGGATGTTGTCAGCTTTTTCTGATATTCTAGTTTGTTACTGTTGACAGGGATGTTGTCAGCTTTTTCTGATATTCTAGTTTGTTACTGTTAGCAGGGATGTTGTCAGCTTTTTCTGATATTCTAGTTTGTTACTGTTGACAGGGATGTTGTCAGCTTTTTCTGATATTCTAGTTTGTTACTGTTGACAGGGATGTTGTCAGCTTTTTCTGATATTCTAGTTTGTTACTGTTGACAGGGATGTTGTCAGCTTTTTCTGATATTCTAGTTTGTTACTGTTGACAGGGATGTTGTCAACTTTTTCTGATATTCTAGTTTGTTACTGTTGACAGGAATGTTGTCAGCTTTTTCTGATATTCTAGTTTGTTACTGTTAGCAGGGATGTTGTCAGCTTTTTCTGATATTCTAGTTTGTTACTGTTGACAGGGATGTTGTCAGCTTTTTCTGATATTCTAGTTTGTTACTGTTGACAGGGATGTTGCCAGCTTTTTCTGATATTCTAGTTTGTTACTGTTGACAGGGATGTTGCCAGCTTTTTCTGATATTCTAGTTTGTTACTGTTGACAGGGATGTTGTCAGCTTTTTCTGATATTCTAGTTTGTTACTGTTAGCAGGGATGTTGTCAGCTTTTTCTGATATTCTAGTTTGTTACTGTTGACAGGGATGTTGTCAGCTTTTTCTGATATTCTAGTTTGTTACTGTTGACAGGGATGTTGTCAGCTTTTTCTGATATTCTAGTTTGTTACTGTTGACAGGGATGTTGTCAACTTTTTCTGATATTCTAGTTTGTTACTGTTGACAGGGATGTTGTCAGCTTTTTCTGATATTCTAGTTTGTTACTGTTGACAGGGATGTTGTCAGCTTTTTCTGATATTCTAGTTTGTTACTGTTAGCAGGGATGTTGTCAGCTTTTTCTGATATTCTAGTTTGTTACTGTTGACAGGGATGTTGTCAGCTTTTTCTGATATTCTAGTTTGTTACTGTTGACAGGGATGTTGTCAGCTTTTTCTGATATTCTAGTTTGTTACTGTTGACAGGGATGTTGTCAACTTTTTCTGATATTCTAGTTTGTTACTGTTGACAGGAATGTTGTCAGCTTTTTCTGATATTCTAGTTTGTTACTGTTAGCAGGGATGTTGTCAGCTTTTTCTGATATTCTAGTTTGTCACTGTTGACAGGGATGTTGTCAGCTTTTTCTGATATTCTAGTTTGTTACTGTTGACAGGGATGTTGCCAGCTTTTTCTGATATTCTAGTTTGTTACTGTTGACAGGGATGTTGCCAGCTTTTTCTGATATTCTAGTTTGTTACTGTTGACAGGGATGTTGTCAGCTTTTTCTGATATTCTAGTTTGTTACTGTTGACAGGGATGTTGTCAGCTTTTTCTGATATTGTAGTTTGTTACTGTTGACAGGGATGTTGCCAGCTTTTTCTGATATTCTAGTTTGTTACTATTGACAGGGATGTTGTCAGCTTTTTCTGATATTCTAGTTTGTTACTGTTGACAGGGATGTCGACAGCTTTTTCTGATATTCTAGTTTGTTACTGTTGACAGGGATGTTGTCAGCTTTTTCTGATATTCTAGTTTGTTACTGTTGACAGGGATGTTGTCAGCTTTTTCTGATATTCTAGTTTGTTACTGTTGACAGGGATGTTGCCAGCTTTTTCTGATATTCTAGTTTGTTACTGTTGACAGGGATGTTGCCAGCTTTTTCTGATATTCTAGTTTGTTACTGTTGACAGGGATGTTGCCAGCTTTTACTGATATTCTAGTTTGTTACTGTTGACAGGGATGTCAACAGCTTTTAATTATATTCTAGTTTGTTACTGTTGACAGGGATGTTGTCAGCTTTTAATGATATTCTAGTTTGTTACTGTTGACAGGGATGTTGACAGATGAGGATGAGGAGAAGAAGGGATCTGCTGTTAAGTGTCTGGAGGTCATGTCTGGGGCAGACCCTACTCACTGGAAACCAATCCTTGATGCTGGTAAGTCAAAGTAAAGTTTTTAATAATGTTTGATTGCTATGTTTGCTGATGTTCCTTGAATATTACTGTAAATTCAGATCCATTGACTGGCTTATCAACTTAGTCACATTTGTTGGTTATCAGTTTTCATGGATTCAAGTTTTTTTTATAAAAACAATGTAAAAAAGGAAAGTTATCAATCTGTTATTAGAAATATCACAAAATTAAAAGTATAAATGTATAGGACTTTCCTTCATGAAACAGCTTTGCAGAATAATGCAAATGTGATTTTACAGTCCCCTTTCTGTCCCTCCATCCATTCAATGTTTAATTTGTCTGTTTGCTGTCCATCTGGCAGCCTTCTTTTACCAAATATCTTTAAAACTTGGCTGCCTTCATCACTAATTTTGCAGACATATTCATCGCAACATTGACTTGATTATTACCTGCAGGTGGCACTACCTCTGTTGTACTACTTCCTGTTATTAAAAATGGTCTTTCCCATTTACCCTCAGATAAATCAGTCATGAAGTTCACTTTGGCCTTCAAATCATATACAGTAAAATGTCGAATATCCAAACACCATTTTTCCGAAAAATCGTTCATCCGGAATAAAAAATGGAGAACTGAAATTTTGACCATTTATCCAAAATCTGAACAATGACAAAAAATACAGAATAAAATTGGTATAAAAGATTGTCTGATTCAAAACAAAAGTAGCCACAACAGCAGTGATACATATTGCCAACTGATTAGTGCACCCGAGCGTAGGCAGTAGGTGTGAAAACACTGCCACGCCGGCCTGGGTTGTCCTTGCTTTAATCAGAATGCCCTGGCCAGGGTAAAGCTTTGATCTTCCTTCTGGTAGATGCCCAGGCCTTGAGTACAACAGTGAGCATTAGTTGAGTTTATGTGCCCCTCTGTTATTTACTCACAAAGTCTATCGGCCAGATTATTTCTGCCCAATATATGGGAATTTTGATTAGCTAGAATCGATGCCTACGACTGCAGTTGAGGAAGTCTGAGCTTTATATAAACTATGCTACGATGCTGATTAAACCATTGTGATAGTCTTTGTCGGCTTGATTACCTGCTCATCCTGATTATTCTCCACATGAATTTTTACATACCATTAACTCTTACTCGTCAATGGAGTCATGTAAGGGCCATGTCCTGTCAGTTGATGACAAGCTGTTGATCCTTGGAAGACTTGACCCGGGCACCAAGCCAGCTGACCTTGCCAGAGAATTCAACGTCAAAAGATCTATGATCGGCGACATTTACATTTTGTTTCATTTATTTGAAATAAAACTGGGTACATAAACTTTCGCTAGTCATTTCAATAAAAGTACAGTACATGCATAAAGGTTCCCGTTGTTAACCTATCTGCTGAGAGACTGCTGCAGTTTCGAGGTCATGGCAGGTAATTCCAGTTATCATGGCAGCCATGAATGACATGATGTAGGTAGGATAACAATTGTTTCCAGCGCATGGCTGTTCATCAATAATTATATTATTATATAATAATGTGTTCTATATGATAACTTTATTAAATCGATCGAAAATGTTATAATTTATTGTCATACGTTTATCAGGGGCTAGCTTAATCAATTTGGGTCAGTTAGTATCTGGTAATGTCCCGAACTCAGCGGTAGGCCCAATCACAGTGATTCCCAGAACAATTACATGCGAAATCGTTCATCTGCACGATCGTTCATCCGAACAAAAAGCTTGTCCCCCGAGGCTTTCAGATAAACAATGCTCTACTGTACTAGAATTCCTTGAAGATGGAGGGGATTAATTGAATACCATATTGCATGGAATTATTTTTTTTTATTGTTGTTTTCACAGGACTTTGAATTTTTCTGATTGCTAATTTTACATCTTTGCATGTGTGATACAAAATCCATTTAAGACTTAAGCCTACATGCATTTCAAAATGTTGTTTCATAAGGACCACACACTGCAGGTTCTTACTCATTGGTAACACACTGTAAAGTGGATCATATGGTAAAGCTAATGGATGTTTGACTAAACACATGTGACTACTTAGCCAGTACTTAGGTGTTCAATCTGATTATATATATATGTACATGTATATATCCTAGGTGGAATTCCTGCACTTGTGGACTTGCTGCGAGATGGGTGTGAAGAGCTTCAGACGGTGGCAGCATCAGTATTATGTAATGTATCTGAGCATGAGCCAATCAGGAAAGCCCTCACAAAGGCAGCGGCTGGACCAATCCTGATCAACCTTCTGAGTTCTCCAAATGATGACATACAAGCTTCAGCTGCGGTGGTATTATCTGATCTTGCATGTGTGGACAATAACCAGACATGCTTAGCTGACCAAGGTGGGATTGCCCCACTCGTGAACTTGCTTGACTCTGAATTAGAACAAGTTTTGGTGAACGCAGTCAATGCCATCAGGGTTATGTGTTTGGGAAATCCTGCAAACCAAACTGCAGTAGCTGAGCATGGTGGGATTGAACCACTGGTGGAATTTCTTAAACCTCAGATAGACTCTGATGTCCTTCAAGCTTCTTCTGCAGCTGCTGTTGCTGCGGTAACAACAGGTCACCCTGAAAACCAGAATGCTGTGGTTGCAGAAGGAGCTGTTGAGTGAGTTTAACTAACCATTTACAATGCCATGCGTAAAAAAAGATCACTAAAGGATATGTTCAGGTTAGGCCTGTAAATTCTGAAGGGCTTTTGAAATGATTCAGATTAATTGATTTTTTACCTTTGATTCAATTATTGATTCAGTTATTATTTTTATACAATTTTATTTAATTATATTACATTATACAAATTAATCAAGTGGATGCAGTTCTTTGCATTGATTATTCGATGCATTGTTACACCTGTAGTTCAATCATAATATCAACTTTAGATACAGGAAACTGCTATAATATGCCCATGATAGTTTAATCAAGAGAGAAGATAACTGTTGCTTGAATTCAAATACAATGTCTTTAGATATAGATGGACCACCTATGTTATGGAATGGTGTTTAGTTAAATTGTGAGAGAAAAAATTAGGAGTTGAACTTAAACTGCAAAGTCAATTACTAAATATTTATATAGATGATCTGTCAGTCATGCATAGATAAGTTTTACTATGTTTTTGATACCATCAGTTTCAGAAACTCTATTAGACTGATGGATGACTGATGATGGTTTAGATCATATGAAAATATATTTAAAACTGTTGATATCATCTGTTTCAGACACATAGTGAGACTGGTAAAGGGTAAGACTATGACTGTGAGGGTGAAGGCTGCCAGTGCCCTGGAAGCACTGTCTGAGAAGAACGAGAACAGCCAGAAAGCTTTCCTAGCACTGGATGCACCAGCTGCTCTCATCAGATTGTTAAAGGTCTGTGATTGGTTGTCTAAGTATACTCATCTGCATGGTCAAAGGTCTGTGCTAGGTTGTCTAAGTGCTCATCTGCATGATCAAAGGTCTGTGATTGGTTGTCTAAATCTTCATCTGCATGATCAAAGGTCTGTGATTGGTTGTCTAAGTGCTCATCTGCATGATCAAAGGTCTGTGATTGGTTGTCTAAGTGCTCATCTGCATGATCAAAGCTAGGTCTGTGATTTGTTGTCTAAGTGCTCATCTGCATGATCAAAGCTAGGTCTGTGCTAGGTTGTCTAAGTGTTCATCTGAATGATCAAAGGTTTATGATTGGTTGTCTAAGTGCTCATCTGCATGATCAAAGCTAGGTCTGTGATTGGTTGTCTAAGTGCTCATCTGCATGATCAAAGCTAGGTCTGTGCTAGGTTGTCTAAATCTTCATCTGCATGATCAAAGGTCTGTGATTGGTTGTCTAAGTGCTCATCTGCATGATCATTAAACCCAGCTATTTATCTGCATTTCCTAAAGAGTTTATGTGGTTTCTGGCTTTTTTTGGGTACATATTAACACATTCACTGCCAAGCCCATGTTCACCCCCCAGTGCCAGGGCCATACACAGGGACCCCAGCAGCCCCGCGAGCTGCAGTGGTACCAAGCCTAGGTGCTAATTACCTGATAAGAAGGTGTGACTTCGGATTACACAGTGGCAATAAAACTTCAGGAGGGGGGGGGGGGGGGAGGTGTGAAGTTGGGCACTGAGCTAAATGACCGACAGTAGTCAAAGCATGGCTCCGGTGGACTGGTCTCATAGCGTCTACGTTGACACCAGCATAAAGCTAACAACTGATTCAAATAAAGATCTATATTTATTGTAAATGATGAACTAGCTACATATTTTTACGATCCTTCCTTTCATTTGTTTCAAAGGAGTATTCTTAAAAGGAATCGACTTCAAACTGAAGGGCGTCGTAAAGTTATTTCACGGCAATTGACCGGAGCAGTGGAATTTGTCACCATGTACACATCTTTCCTGCTTTCGAAAGATGCAGCGCACTGTTGAATAACAAAAATTTATTTTCATAATGCTAGACTATTTTATAAATTGACTACTACTCATTGGCAAAGATTTTCTTGATAAATTTATGAGAATTCCTGCTGAAAATGGCTGGTAAATAAATGAGGTGTATACACGTGCTTGGCACTGGGGGAATCATAATAAATGACAGGTATACACATCATTGGCAGCGAATGTGTTAATGAACTTTCTTTTAAGAAATGTTCTTATGATGCTTCTTGGTTGCATGTATGATCTTGTATATCTACAAGGTGTTAGTAAACATGTTACATGTGAGATAAACATGTAATCTAAGGTGGTTTCATATTAACGGAAGTTGAAAGGTCACAAGTAGCAAAACACTCTATGCAAAACTCTGGTACATCTGACTTGCTCACGATGTCTTGTTAAATGTGTTTGCATTAATTTTGCAGGCCACCCATGTTACAAACATGTGGATTTATTCAAAACAAACAACCCTGGTGAGGTGGGATTAGCATTTTCTGGTCTATTTTAAAAAAGGTTAAAAAGATTATCTGCAGATAACTATAGATGTAAGATATTGTTATAGGGCATTTAACATTTTTGTCCCCTGCCGTTACTGAAGGCTCCTTTGGCAGGGGACATAGATATTGTGAGTGTCTGTCCATCCGTCCATCCGTCTATCCATCACAAATTTGTTAACCCAAGAACTCGAGAAGAGTTTTAGATCCAGTCACCACAACTTGCAGCAGTGATGCAACTTAGTTCAAATATGGATGACCTTGACACATTTTTTAAGGTCACAGCGGTTATAATGCTAAAATGATGTTAATGCAATAACTCGAAAAGAGATAGAGGTAGAGTTACCAATCTTGCAGCATTGAGGAACCTTTATCAAGGGCTATATCAAGTTTGAACATGGATGACCTTGACACATTTTCAAGGTCACAGTGGTGATAATGCTAAAATGATGTTAATGCAATAACTCGAAAAGAGTTTGAGGTAGAGTTACCAATCTTGCAGCATTGATGAACCTTATTAAGGGCTACATCAAGTTTGAACATGGATGACCTTGACACATTTTCAAGGTCACAGTGGTGATAATGCTAAAATGATGTTAATGCAATAACTCGAAAAGAGTTTGAGGTAGAGTTACCAATCTCGCAGCATTGATGAACCTTATTGAGGGCTAGATCAAGTTTGAACATGGATGGGCTTAACTGACACATTTTTCAAGGTCACAGCGGGGTAATGCTAAAATGATGTTAATGCAATAACTCAAAGAATTTGAAGTTCAGTCACCAAACTTGCAGCATTGGTGAACTTTATTTAAAGGGCTAGATCAAGTTTAAACATGGATGGCCTTGAAACATTTTTTCAAGGTCACGGTGGCCATATGCTAAAAATGATGTTAACGCAATTAACTTGAAAAGAATTTGAGGCACAGTCACCATTTTTCAAGCTTGCAATGTAATATGGCTGTGTGATATTGACACATCTCAAATTTCATACATGTGTTCAAAACTTTTTTTCTAAATTTTCCAACATCAGGCAGGGGACATACTAGATCTATTCCTCAGATCAACTTTGCCCTTGTTTTTTTACAAGGGGTTTTATTCCTGTTGAAGAAATATTTTGTTGTGATATTTTAGTGATATTTCATTTTGCATTTTGTTATTAATTTTGTTGATCATTGGATTTCCTTGTATCTTGACATTAACAAGGCTAGACATAATTTCATGAGCTAATGAAATATAATGACAAACTGGTATGTTTGTTGGTAAACAGATTTAAGGGCAAAATATATTATTGACTGATGACTTTAAACATTCCTTGTTGATGATTCTCTATTTTCAGCATAAGTTGAAAATAAAATAACATTGACATAAGACAAAATGGCCAAGAAGTGAAACAATTAACCAAGGATATGACAGCAGTACGAGAGATCTAACATAACCTTTTTAGTTCTTCCCATCATGTATATCTGTGTATTATTATCTTGAATACAGTCATAACTCTATGTGAATGTTTAAGATCTAATAATCTTCAAAAATCATAAAATTGGCATTTTTGTGAAAAATTGAGACCTTATATAGTTGTTTGTTATATATATCTATCTTGTTACATTAACACTTTTCTGGAGTTAAATTGTATCAGTTGGAAAAATAAGCATTTTAATTCAGATGTCAACCCCATGTGGGGTGTATACAGGACCACCGTCAGCTCGGCAAGAAACACAAGGAATTCAATTGCTTATTGGTTACCTATTTCCTGGTGGTGCACAGCACATCGCTGATTGACAGGCGTGCGGAGGTCTCTGGTCAGGCAGCCGGGACTGTGCTTATCTTTATAACTGTCACTTGATAATTAACACTATAATTTCTGAAAACACTTCCTCATATATTCTTACCAGTGAACTATTATGCAGATCGTGGAATCTTGATCAGGTCTGTGTCACTGCACCAAATTACATCAGTGCCATTCAATACAGGTAAAGGTCATGGTATCAAGAATATGTCATGAAATATAAAATTCCTGCTTGTTATTTCAGTAAACTTTACCTTGCTAGGGTTTATAACTAATACACCCATGTTATTATCTTGTCTTATTTTGTGCTAAATATTAAATATGTCTATGAAATTTGAATATATTCAAAAGCTGGTTTTAAATACAATTACTCTGCCCAAAGCAGATAATAATTTTATGCTCGCCACACCATCAGTGTTTTGTGTGTTTGGCGCCAATTAAAAGGAAATGATACGGGGGGGGGGGGGGGGGGCAGAACTATAGTATTTTCACAAATATTAAAGGCCAAAGACCTGCCTGGTTGAAAAGAAGGTAATGATAACCAAAATCAGAGTTAAAAACTGTCCCAACAAATAGAATACTTGGAGGTCGGACATCGGTATTAGTACGGTGCCGCCGGGCGATAATTAAGGTAACACTGTGTCCTTGGAAATCTGCTACTCTTAACGTATGGAAACCCATAGCCGGCAGCGTGAGGACCTTGCTAAATAAGCAGATTCATTTGAAACAAGTAGTTTAATTTTATCTGCAGTATAACCAGTTCATGAAGACGCGGAATTAACTAGGAGAGGGCGAATATCCAATATGGCGGCACTGCTTACAAGAGGGCGGAAGTTCTAGGTTGCTAGATTTTGAATAATGATTACAGAGGACCTCACTTTGACAAGAAGGGTCACGATTAGTAAATATATATGTTACATACATCCCCATCCGTATTCTAACTGGACTAAAAACTCCATTAAATATTATATTAAGAAAGATTTGGGGCGACCATAATGCACTGCAGACCGGAAGTAAGTACTGGCCAATAGCAGTCCAGGTCATTGTTTGAGAAGACGTGCCCGCGCTGGGACAAGATCACTCGTCAACCAGGACTCAGCAACCATCTACCACTAGAACCAGGAGAAACGACGACCAGTGAATTCATCCGTCAGGAAAAACGACAACCAGCAACGTACTATCTGGAAGAAAACTAATATTGGAACGATACAGTGAATGACCCTGCGCAAGGAAGACACGCAGATTCGTGAAGCGTTCCGTAATTTTTATGTTACATATAGCTTTACCTTCCTGAAAAGGTATTTTATAATTCTTTCATATATGAAATATTAATACAAGATGACCAGACTCACGCGCTTGCCGGAAATGGAAATGATACAGACAGATAGACAGAGAGTGCATGTAGAAACAGTCATATGAATGAGCAACATTGTGGGGGCAGCAGAAACGGATAATATGTTTATTTATGCATGCTGACCTTTAACAGCTGCATATCTTTCTAGTGTAAAGGGACCAAGTTCAAAATTTTTTCATGAAATCCCGTTAATCTCGTTTGACAAGAAGCAGTGAGACGTTTTCAGGTTTGTCATGTCAAGCTGGCCAAATGATATGAAATGCCGAAAACTAGACCTGTCTAGCTATAAAAGCTGCTGAGTTATAAGCATTTGCATGAAATCTCGTGTTTTCTCGTTTGACGGGAAATGGTGCGAGCTTTAGCGAGATTTCCAGTTTTGTCATGTCAGGTTTGTCAAATATTACAAAATGCCGGAAACTAGACCTGTCTAACTGCAAAAGTCGCCGTCTTATCAGCATTTACGTGAAATCATGTTTTTTTCTCGCTTGACGAGATATAGTACGAGATTTGGCGAGACGAGCAGTTTTATTATGTCCAGACGGCCAAACGTTACGAAATTGCGAAAACTAGATCCGTCTAGCTGTAAAAGTCGCCGAGTTATAAGCATTTCCATGTACTCTCGTGTTTTCTCGTTTGACGAGATGTGGTGCAGGATTTGGCCAGTCTTGTAGATTTGTCATATCAAACTCTCTAAATGTTATGAAATGGCAAAAACTACATCTGTCTAGCTGTAAAAGTCGCCGAGTTATTAGCATTTCTGTGAAATCTCCTTTTTTATCGTTTGACGAGATATGGTGCGAGATTTGGCCAGTCTTGCAGGTTTGTCATGTCAAGCCGTCCAAATGTTAATGAATGCTGAAAACTAGACCTGTCTAGCTGTAAAACTCGCCGAGTTATAAGCATTTCCATGTACTCTCGTGTTTTCTCGTTTGACGAGATGTGGTGCAGGATTTGGCCAGTCTTGTAGATTTGTCATATCAAACTCTCTAAATGTTATGAAATGGCAAAAACTACATCTGTCTAGCTGTAAAAGTCGCCGAGTTATTAGCATTTCTGTGAAATCTCCTTTTTTATCGTTTGACGAGATATGGTGCGAGATTTGGCCAGTCTTGCAGGTTTGTCATGTCAAGCCGTCCAAATGTTAATGAATGCCGAAAACTAGACCTGTCTAGCTGTAAAACTCGCCGAGTTATAAGCATTTCCGTGAAATCTCGTGTTTTCTCGTTTGACGAGATAGGGTGCGAGATTTGGCCTGACTTGCACATCTATCGTGTCAAGCTAGTCATGTGGAAGGAAATGCCGGAAACCAGACCTGTCTAGCTGTAAAACTGGCCGAGTTATAAGCATTTCCGTGAAATTTCGTGTTTTCTCGTTTGACGAGATACGGTGCGAGATTTGGCCTGTCTTGCAGCTCTGTCGTGTCAAGCTTGTTTGGTGGAACGAAAATGCCGAAAACCAGACCTGTCTAGCTGTAAAAGTCGCCGAGTTATAAGCATTTCCGCGAGGTCTCGTTTTTTCTCGTTTGACGAGATATGGCGCGAGATTTGGCGTGACTTTCAGTTCTGTCGTGTCAAGCTGGTCATGTGGAACAAAATGCCGAAAACTAGATCTGCCTAGCTTAAAAACTGACAAAGTTACAAAAAATGGTCATGTTATTTCCAATTTCCATGATTTTTGCCCAAAAAATGTAACCATGGTAACGGCACTTGCATATCTGTCGTGTCAAGCTGGTCTAGTGGAACTAAATGCCGAAAACCAGACGTGTCTAGCTGTAAAACTGGCCCAGTTATAAGCTTTTCCGTGAAATCTTGTGTTTTCTCGTTTGACGAGATACGGTGCGAGATTTGGCCTGTCTTGCAACTCTGTCGTGTCAAGCTTGTTTGGTGGAACGAAATGCCGAAAACCAGACCTGTCTAGCTGTAAAAGTCGCCGAGTTATAAGCATTTCCGCGAAGTCTCGTTTTTTCTCGTTTGACGAGATATGGCGCGAGATTTGGCGTGACTTTCAGTTCTGTCGTGTCAAGCTGGTCATGTGGAACAAAATGCCGAAAACTAGATCTGCCTAGCTTAAAAACTGACAAAGTTACAAAAAAATGGTCGTGTTATTTCCAATTTCCGTGATTTTTGCCCAAAAAATGTAACCATGGTAACGGCAAATTTAAGTAAGCTACATGTCAAAAGAAAGGCCAGGTGATGACGAAAAAAATGAGCTATTGCAGAAGTGGATAAGCCTATTTATGGCGAAGTTATAGTGCAAAAACCGTTAACCATACCTGTCGTGACCTTGACCCTTGACCTTGGAGCAATGTTGACCAAAAACAATAGGGCACCTAGAAATCGGTTTGTCAATCAAGCCTGTAAGTTTCAAGTTGATTGATGCAAAAGTGTGACCTGGAGAGTCGTGACAAACAAACAAACAAACAAACAAACAAACAAACAAACAGACAGACAAAGAGACAAACAGACATACGCAACTGACGAACATGCTTGCCGAAATCGAAGATTTCCGGCAAGCAATAAATACGTAAATTTTAATTGTTAAATTTCATTAGAAAACCCCCCCTTTTGGTACATATGGAAGAGAAAAGCAGCAAAAATTGCGACTTTAACATCTCGATGTCAGCCACAGGCACCTGTCGTATAAATAGTGTCTTTACGGGTATATAGAGGGTTAACGGGTATATAAGGCATGGGACCCCCGACCCTACTATACTAATAATAGAGAAAGGCACACCACTTTTCCAGGCGACCGCTGTGACCCGCCCACTTTACCAGCTGAATTTTTATGTTTATATAAGTAAAATGCACAAGAAACACTGATCATTACAAAGCATAAGGATTGTTGCACCTACTGAAACCAGCATTAGGTTCATACAAGCTCGCTGTTATTAATTACTTGTCTGGTTTGTTGACGAAATCCGTCAAATTCTGTCCAAATGAATAATCCATGCAGTGCCAATTTCCGGTTCAGGTGCACTGATGATAAAAGTTTTTGGCTCAATGGGTATGCACGTGGATATTTGTTGACGTTTTTGAGGTATACACAAAAAACGGGATGTCGTGTGTAGCATGCCGGCTCCCACGTTCACTTGACTTCTTGCAGTATAAGAATCGGTTACAAAGTGTTTGTACCTGCATCTTTTTAATCGGATATGTAATGAATTGTTATTTTTGTTATATTTCATTATATGTAATATTACAAAACACATCTTCAGGTTCTTTTGTAATCCGATTGTAATAATGAAATGCGTGTTGGTAAACACAGTCCACATGTCTATTTTTACCAAAACAAGGCTGCGTGACACGCAGTGTTTCAGCCAGTGGGGACATGTATCACATATTTTATCAAGTCAGTAAGGGCATCTCCTGATTGACACGTCTTGTGGCCCGGCGATGCACGTGCTGTGTTTAAGTTTACACCTGGGATCGCGCCCCGTCCACTGTTTTTAACATTCATTTACAGGAGTGAGCAAACGTTTGCGGAGCAATATTTTGGCAGGTTCGAATTTATTTTTAATGAAAGAAGCTACTTTTTCGTATTAACTCGACATGATATATAGGTGATTGGGCCCCTTTAATGATGATCATGCTTTTCTCATTTGTTAAGCATAGCTAGTATTGATCAGGTTTTTCTCAAGCGTTTAGCATGGCTAGCCTATAATTCATTAATCACTCATACTTTTCACAAGTGTTAAACATACCAAAATATAGACCATGCTTTTCTTAAGTGTTAAGCATAACACAAAACTGACTGTGCTTTTCTCTAGTGTTAAGCATAACAAAAAACTAACCATGCTGTTCTCAAGTGTTAAGCATAACAAAAATCTGACCGTGCTGTTCTCAAGTGTTAAGCATAACAAAAATCTGACTGTGCTTTTCTCAATTGTTAAGCATACCTAAATACTCAGCATGCTTTTCTCAAATGTTTATCACCTAAAAACTAACCGTGCTTTTCTCAATTTTTAAGCACACCTAAAAACTAACCGTGCTTTTCTCAAGTGTTAAGCACACCTAAAAACTAACCGTGCTTTTCTAAAGTGTTAAGCACACCTATAGACTGACCGTGCTTTTCTCAAGTTTTAAGCATACCTTAATACTCAGCATGCTTTTCTCAAGTGTTAAGTATACCTAAAAACTAACCGTGCTTTTCTCAAGCGTTAAGCACACCTAAAACTAACCGTGCTTTTCTCAAGTGTTAAGCACACCTAAAGACTGACCGTGCTTTTCTCATGTGTTAAGCACACCAAAAGACTGACCATGCTTTTCTCAAGTGTTTATCACCTAAAAACTAACCGTGCTTTTCTCAAGTGTTAAGCACACCTTAAAACTGACCGTGTTTTTCTCAAGTGTTAAGCACACCTAAAAACTGACCGTGCTTTTCTCAAGTGTTAAGCACACCTTAAGACTGACCGTGCTTTTCTCAAGTGTTAAGCATTACATAAAAGTGACTGTGCTATTCTCAAGTGTTAAGCATATAAAAATCTGACCGTGCTTTCTCCAAGTGTTAAGAATATAAAAAATATCTGACCGTGCTTTTCTCAAGTGTTAAGCACAAAAAAAAAATCTGACTGTGCTTTTCTCAACTGTTAAACACAACGGAAAACTGACTGTGCCTTTTCAAGTGTTAAGCACACCTAAAGACTGACCGTGCTTTTCTCAAGTGTTAAGCACACCAAAGACTGACCATGCTTTTCTCAAGTGTTAAGCATGCCTAAAAACTGACAGTGTTTTTCTTAAGTGTTAAGCATAACATAAAAGTGACAGTGCTTTTCTCAAGTGTTAAGCCTAACAAAAAACTAACCGTGCTTTTCTCAAGTGTTAAGCACACCTAAAATCTAACCGTGCTTTTCTCAAGTGTTAAGCAAACCTAAACACTAACCGTGCTTTTCTCAAGTGTTAAGCACACCTAAAAACTAACAGTGCTTTTCTCAAGTGTTAAGCACACCTAAAAACTGACCGTGCTTTTCTCAAGTGTTAATTAACCCTTACGAAAATGGAAAGTACTCACATAAATGTGCCTTATATGCCCCTTATAAGGGCCTTATATGTCCCTTATAAGGGACATATATTTCCCATATAAATGCTATGTATGTGAGTTATATGTATATTGCAGCTATATGTTTAGTCAGGCATTGTTATATGTGAGTTATAAGGGAGTTGTATGTTTGTTATATGTCAGTTATAAGGGAGTTGCACATGAGGCCATTCTGTACATTTCATTTATATGTGACTTGTATGGGAGATATAAGGGAGGTGAACGTGAAGGGGCTCTGTATATGTCAGTTATATGTAAGTTATATGTCAGTTATAAGTTTATATACTGTGAGCTCACTGTTCTACAAGATAGGACTTAGACATTTTCCAAGGGAACACAAATGCTGCAGAAACTTCTAAGTCCCAGCTCCATTATGGTTTTAAGAAAATGAATTATAATTGAATTATAAATACTGAAGAAGTATGTTAAAATGGGTATCAAAATAACCAGCTTCCTCAGAACTTTATGTATATTAGAAAAATAATACTATAAATAATTTTCTTTTTCATCTAACTTATTCATTAAGAAGTGTAAAATATAGTAATCATCCATGCAGTAAAATATCATTTACACAAAACACAATACAAAAAAATAATTTGACTATATGTCACATTGGTTATAATTTGTGCCCTTGATAATTATAAGAAAAAATAATTCTTTTGGAATGTAGTGTATATACAAGTACTTCAGCATCTAATTGCAATTGATAACTACTTCATAAATACAGAACAAAGGGTACTGATGTAGTGTGCCACTGACCAATTATGGGAATACATAGGCATTAACCTAATATCATATTGGTTTTAGAAACAGCTCAACACCCACACATTTTAGCAGTAAAATATTGCCACTGAAAATCAACAGCATTGATAAAAGCAGAGGTACTTAAAAAGAATAAGTATCTGCATTCTTATTGTGACAATAACCAGCATTTTAATCAGTGTAAATTTCACTAGTATATGTAACTACCCCCCCCCCCCCCCAGCAGACAAGCTTGCTGTACAAGCACTCTCTGCAATGGGCCATTGACCTTACTGTACCCTGCCCTGGAATAGTGGTGACGTCACATGAATACTGTACAGGCTGTGCACAACTAAGGCATGCAGAGTCAGTTTACATCTGTGTGATAACATCCGGTAACCGTTAAGGGAGTACACACTTTGAAGAGAAGTTCTTTGTCAAGCTGCTCAAGCAGAAGGGGAATGTATAGCTGAAAAAATGTCTCATTGGTAAGTAATCTTGCATTATTTAAGTTATTTTTGCATAGTAAACCAGTGATTGCATAAAGATGACTTCACCTATCTTGGTTTGCCCTGCAAAAACAGAATTTGTGTGTTTCAAGATAACATTTCCTATTTGGTGGCCCATTTTTACAAAATACCACATTTTCTACAAAAAGCTGATGCTGTTGCCCCTATATAGTGACAATGTGCATGTTCTACGCACCAACAGGAAGCTAAGAACATATTCTTTTCAGTGGTGCTATTTGCAATAGGGTGTGGAAAAATCAAGAGTCAGCAGCAGGCCCTAAAGTAACATATTGATGTAATTTCTGAATGTCCCCTACCTGTGAAGGGTTAATCAGTTAACCTACATAAAGCTTAATCGGCACACAAATGCTATGAGTACCACATACTACCATTTTATTTGTTGAACCTATACATGGCTATTGACCATGTTATTATTTAGCTGAACTCTGGGTCATGAAAAGTAAAGCTGCTACAAAGTAATTATGTTCCTTTCCATTTTCCAAATTGACTTGAATTTTTCTGTCTTGCTAGAGTGCCCAAAAGTTATAATATGATTAAAAATGTTTAATTATACAATATTTATAAGTTTTTCTTTCAGGCAAAGTAAACATTAACACTGTTGATCATTGCTGAATTTACAGCCACTGTCTCAATTTTGATGAATGCTTTTTTTATAAAATTGAAGAGAGGTTTGCTGTACTCAACCAAAACATATCAACTAATCAAATATTTTTTTTTACTATTGGAGTCTATCACACAAAAGCTCCTAAATTAAGCTTTAATTTGGTAATATGCCTTTCTACATGTCATTTACATATACTCTAAACACCAATTAATTAACAATTTGACACATAACACACTATGTTTCATAACAACCCATAAACAATTCATAACCATATGTATGAATTTAATCTGAATTTGACATCAGAAGATCAAGAACACTTTATAAAGGTCATAAGCACTTTAACTTTAAAGGGCTTGGTCCTCTGACTTTTCTTTTCCTTTCAAGTTTTTCTGACATATTCACTTTCATCACAAAAGAAAAAGCATAATAATTAGGGAATTTGTTTCACTAAGGATCAGATGATTTCATTAGGTACTGTTTTGATTCCCAAAGAGAAATCAAATCCAGTTCAATTTACAGGTTAATCAAGAGTGGGTTTTTAGTCCACCTTGAATGATTTCTTTTTACATGTACATGTATTAGTGCCATTTCACCATAAAAGATCAAGACTTCATTTTGAACATTACTGACCACCAATATATCATTGATGTACTGTTTTAGTAATATTATTGATGTGAGGCCCTTTTTTGGTTAAATAATTTGTCTACTTAAATGTCAAAATATGCAAGACTCCATGTTCTTAATTATTTATTTCCAACAACCTTTGTTTCTATGATTTGTAATGATTTCTTTACTTTTCTTAGAACCAGTATGAAGAAATGGTGCAGAAAGTATAAGAAGAGCCCAGATATCTCCAGCCCTTGCAAGAATTGTCTGGTAAGCATATTCAGTTTATCATATAAAGGAACATTTAAATCTTTTAGCAAATGGGAAATGTTATGAATTGTAAGGTTTTTTTTATCAAATAGCTGAAGCTTACCATATTTGAAGTGCAAATTGGGTGGTTAACATTTATTGTGCATATGGGATATTAATATAACTGCTTACATGTTAAAATTGTTTCAACTGAGTAACCTACTTTCTGAACCTATGAGCATCTTTAGGCCACAGTGTCTGTCCCGTGACCAGTATATTTAATAATCTGTATGTTTGTATATACTCTGTATAACTGGAAAACTCTTCCTCTGTTAGTAATTGAGAAGTCCAACTGTATTTACTTATAATCCTAAATGTTAAACAGGCATATTTTCAGAACATTTAAAAGCCCTATATAGAGAGCAGATGTACTTTCAGTGAAATAAATTCTTTTCATTTTTTGACTTGTGTGTTGCCTCCAGATAAGGTAAACTAATGTTAATGTTAAGAAAAGCAATACTAAGCATCAATGTCAAAAGATTATCTTTAAACTTATTTAATAAAATAATTAATTTGAACAATAATGACTATATGTGTATACTTAGACTGGTAACATTTGTTTTTGCAGGTCAAACAGGAGGGGACAGAAAAGGATTTAGAGTGTGGCAAGGCTGTATATTTCCTTCCAGCCTTCATTCCCTAAAATGACAACACTCTCAAATCTGACTGAACCAGGGAGTTTTAAAAATCTTATGAAAATATTATTTTCAGTTTACAAATGTGTAAATAAACATTAATTTTGGCTATTGTATTTTCTTACTTTTATGTTTCATGTGTTTGCGTCCATGTGACTGTGTGAAGTTGATGACCCCCAGTGTGACTGCAGGCCAGCATTGATTTCAAGGAATTGCACAGTGCAGGAAGCTCACCACACACACACACAAACCTTAATTTCTATCATCTAACGTAATTGCTTGTGGAATAAAGAAAAGAGTAAACACCTTTCAAAACAGAACATACAACAGATAGTAACTGAGCTATTGACAAACAGCACAGAAGGTGCATACACTGGACTTGTATGTGAGTTATATGTCATTTATAAGGGGCATATATGGCACTTATAAGTCCCATATATGTCACATATATGTCACATATATGGGAGTAATAAGGCACATATATGGGACATATATGGGAGTTATAAGGGACATATATGGGACATATATGGGAGTTATAGGGGACCTATATGTGGAAGCCTTATAAGTGACATATAAGGCCCATATATGTGACATATAAGGCTCCTACCTAATTTGCATATAAAATCCATATACCAGACATATATGTGACATATATGGGAGTTATAAGGTTGGATATAAGGGACATATATGGCACATATATGTGCCTTATATGTGCCATATAACTTTCACATATATGGCACTTATAAAAATTTTCGGTAAGGAAGCACACCTAAAAACTGACCGTGCTTTTCTCAAGTGTTAAGCATTACATAAAAGTGACTGTGCTATTCTCAAGTGTTAGGCATATAAAAATCTGACCGTGCTTTCTCAAGTGTTAAGCATATAAAAAATCTGATCGTGCTTTTCTCAAGTGTTAAGCACAACAAAAATCTGACCGTGCTTTCTCAAGTGTTAAGCATATAAAAAATCTGATCGTGCTTTTCTCAAGTGTTAAGCACAACAAAAATCTGACTGTGCTTTTCTGAACTGTTAAGCACAACAAAAAACTGACCGTGCTTTCCTCAAGGTTAGCATGACAAAAGCTGATCATGGTTTTCTAAAGTGTTAAGCATAACATAAAAGTTACAGTGCTTTTCTCAAGTGTTAGGCATAACATAAAGTGACAGTGCTTTTCTCAAGTGTTAAGCATAACATAAAAGTGACAGTGCTTTTCTCAAGTGTTAAGCATAACATAAAAGTGACAGCACAAAAAAAAAAAAAAAAAAACATGCTTTCTCAAGTTTAGTATAACAAAAACTGATTATGCTTTTTTCAAGTGTTAAGCATAACAAAAACTGACCATATTTTTCTCAAGTGTTAAGCATAACAAAAAAATGACCGAGCTTTTCTCAAGTGTTAAGCACACCTAAACACTAACCGTGCTTTTCTCAAGTGTTAAGCACACCTAAAAACTAACAGTGCTTTTCTCAAGTGTTAAGCACACCTAAAAACTGACCGTGCTTTTCTCAAGTGTTAAGCACACCTAAAAACTGACCGTGCTTTTCTCAAGTGTTAAGCATTACATAAAAGTGACTGTGCTATTCTCAAGTGTTAGGCATATAAAAATCTGACCGTGCTTTCTCAAGTGTTAAGCATATAAAAAATCTGATCGTGCTTTTCTCAAGTGTTAAGCACAACAAAAATCTGACTGTGCTTTTCTAAACTGTTAAGCACAACAAAAAACTGACCGTGCTTTCCTCAAGGTTAGCATGACAAAAGCTGATCATGGTTTTCTAAAGTGTTAAGCATAACATAAAAGTTACAGTGCTTTTCTCAAGTGTTAGGCATAACATAAAGTGACAGTGCTTTTCTCAAGTGTTAAGCATAACATAAAAGTGACAGTGCTTTTCTCAAGTGTTAAGCATAACATAAAAGTGACAGCACAAAAAAAAAAAAAAAAAACGTGCTTTTCTCAAGTTTAGTATAACAAAAACTGATTATGCTTTTTTCAAGTGTTAAGCATAACAAAAACTGACCATATTTTTCTCAAGTGTTAAGCATAACAAAAAAATGACCGAGCTTTTTAAGTGTTAAGCACACCTAAAAACTAACCGTGCTTTTCTCAAGTTCTTAGCAAAACAAAAAAAACTGACCATGCTTTTCTCAAGTGTTAAGTATAACAAAAATCTGACTGCTTTTCTCAAGTGTTAAGCACAACAAAAATCTGACCATGCTTTTCTCAGGTGTTAAGCACAACAAAGAACTGACCATGCTTTTCTCAAGTGTTAAGCACAACAAAAAACTGACTGTGCTTTTCTCAAGGGTTAAGCACACCTAAAAACTAACCGTGCTTTTCTCAAGTGTTAAGCACACCAAAACACTGACCGTGCTTTTCTCATATGCATGTGGGTGTTAGAGTAGGGTGGTTGGATCCGTGGGGACCATCTACATTTAAGGGAGACAGGGAAAGTATCTAGGGGATTATCCACAATTTTTGATTCAGTGAGGATGGATCCGTGTGGACCGTCCACAACCTAGTGAGCCATAGAGGAGGGTCTTGTGGGGATCACCCACAATTTAATGATTAAGGAGGATGGATCTGCGGGGATTATCCACAATTTAGTGAGTCAGTGAGGACGGATGCTTGGGGTCCATCCACCATTAAGTGAGACGGGGGATAGACCTGTGGAGATCATCCAAAATTTAGCGAGTCAGGGAGGATGGATCCATGGGGACCATCCACAATTTAGTGAGTCAGGGAGGATGGATCTGTGGGGACCATCCACAATTTAGTGAGTCAGAGAGGATGGATCCGTGGGGACCATCCACCATTAAGTGAGACCAGGGATAGATCTGTGGAGATCATCCACAATTTAATGATTCAGGGAGGATGGATCTGTGGGGACCAACCACCACTTAGCTAGCCAGGGAGAACGGATCCATGGGGACCATCTACAATTCAGTGAGTCAGTGAGGATGGATCCGTGGGGACCATCCACCATTTAGTGAGACTGGGGATAGATCTATGGAAATCTTCCACAACTGAGTGAGTCAGGGGGATGGATCCGTGGGGACCATCCACAATTTAGCGAGTCAGTGAGGATGGATCCGTGGGGATCGTCAACTATTAAGTGAGACCAGGGATAGATCTGTGGAGATCATCCACAATTTAAGGAGTCAGGGAGGATGGATCTGAGTGGACCATCCACTATCTAGTGAGCTATGGAGGAGGGTCCTATGAGGATCATCCACAATTTAATGATTCAGGGAGGATGGATCTTTAGGGACCATCCACAATTCTGTGAGACTTGGGTAAGATCTGTGGAGATCATCTACAATTTTGTGAGACTTGTGGACGGATCCGGGGGAACCATCCACATAATCACTAGGACAAGGATGATGGTTCCGAGGGGACCATCAACAATCTTAGGTTAAATATCCAGTCACTTGGATGGGGGGGCTTTCAGCCTGTGGCGTGTTGTACCCCACCTTCCTGTCAGTGGGAAAGAAGGGATAATTGCTGAATATGTTGAATATGGAAATTTTAATGTTATTTTTAATAAACCTCGGCCAGTTTTTCCCACAATTCCATGTCTTGTGCGCTTCTTTCAGCACTTCCGAGAACAGAGCAAGTGACTGGATAGGTATGAATGATATAATCAAATTTTGATTAATTATGGAATAACTGTGAGCAGGTTCAGGTGTGTGCATGTTGGTGTGACAGAGCATAAAAATATTTTCGTTTCATTACATAGCCCAACACGACAAACTGATAAAACATTGCATTGCTTGGCATTTGCCACTTCTTATTTATAATTTTTACCCTCTGTTTGTTGTGCTGTAAGTGTGTGTCTCCGTGTATATCTCTGTGAAAGCTAGCTAACAGCATCTACATTCACTGAAATCATTCACATTTTATGAGGTAAATACAGCACCTTGTGAAAAAGTCACCCTTGTTTTAATATTCATATTACGTGCTGCTAGATGGCTTATGGCGCTGTATAATACAATAAATTATTAAGCCAGTTAGGATCTTGTTCAGGAACGCTGTCAATCAACATTGAGATTCGATAATTTTTTTTCACATTATAAAACTTTAGTAAAGTCTGGATACAGTTTTAAAGTTTTTAGATATCAGTCATTTAAAAGTTTAACAACAAAAATTCTTATTTTATGCTTAATATGCCTATTGAATATTTGATAATCTATAGGTTTCATCATTCTCGGATGATATCAATTTACTAGCATGTGTTGCGCTGCTAGTTATTTCGTGTCTACAATCTTCACGAATGATTATAGGCCGGGGATATTGTAATCTGAATTGTAATCAATGCAATTATTAAAGAAGAAACTGAGCTGTACACCTCACGCATGTCGGGTGATAATTTAAATTATGACTTTGTACTTTAAATAGGTGCAATATGAGTGGAACAGCCCTCTGTGCTCTGGGTGGCTGCAAAAGCATTTTCTGGCTCGGTCTCAAAAATTTTCCTTGATGTTAAAGATTCTGGCAGCCAGCCAACAACTGTCACAATGTGTGGACTATTAATCAAAAACTGTATTATTCATGTTTTATTACACTGTGACGGTGTAACTTCAGAAAGAAATATATTTTGGGATAGTCTGTGCAATTAATTGCCGGTAAAATGGAGTTGTTACTTATATAACCTTGATGATGAAGAATTTTTCCTGTCTTTAGTCGGTAAAGATTTAGATATATTGATGATCCAGAGTCCTACTGGGAGCATCATTTCATGTATTTATATCATGCAGCAGACTTTAACTGGTGGCCATATATCATACCTCTTTTTGACACCTCAAATTCACTAATGCAGAACTTTAATTATTGTCATATGGGTAACAAAAAAAGTCCGATATAATGTCAGTTACAGATTATGGTGCATTAATATGGTGGTTAATCAAGCACATAATGTAAAACATGACCAATCCTTGGTTTTTGGTTGAATATCTGTAATTTCTTCTTGTTATAATGATGGACTATTTGCATTTTCTTGTATTTGATTGTGTAATATGAAATGATGTATGAATAAAGACTATCATCATCTTCATCATTTGCAGTTCAAATCTTTGTGATCAGAGTAAATAATCGTTGCTAATCAGTCACTTCACACCTGAACGCATGTCCCGGCACACTGGTCCATGACCTTATTACCAATGACCAGCCACTGAGAGCAGCTCCTCCTACTTCTGTTTGACAGTTCTTGAGATGTCATTTCATGTTATAATTTTGTCTCTCTCACCATGACAAACTATTTAATTTTCAATTTTGTTTATCAAGCCAATTCAGACCTTGTTATTTTTAAGGTTTGGTCCATGGACATGAAGGAGCAGGGGGCATGTGCTTTGTGGGCTCTGGCTGGACAGACTAAAAGTCAACAGAAGTATATAGCAGAAAGAATAGGAATCCAAGCATTGATAGAAATGTTACTGCTGGCCTCAGAGAAACTACAGTATGTTGGTAAGGCCACTTTTATTTTTACAATTCTTCATGAAAATATAAGTTTTGTAAAGATAACATGTATGCTCTGAGTTCTGCAAGTTTCTATATTTCCAAGCTTTATTTTCTTAAACCAAGATTAGTTATATGTTCTGCACATTCTTAAAAGTTTTTTATGGAAAGTTTACTCTAAAAATTTGACTTAAGTCAATGAGAAAATTATAGGTTTAATTATTTTCTATTCCCTTTCCAAGTTTAATGTATGTTGTTATATATTATATTTTATGTCATGTGACCTCAGGCTGTATGGCAGTCAGTGCACTTGGAAGAGAAAACATGGATAGTCAGAACAGGATAGCGGAGGAGAATGGTATCCAGCCATTAGTACGACTACTACGGTCACCAAAAACCTCAAGCAAAGTTCTTTTGTCTGTGATAAAGGTCTTGGGAACACTATGCATAGGTAAGTAACTTTGTGTATAATATTCTAGAAACTTTGAAGTGGAATTGGCTCATATAATGCTATCATTTTTTAATATCTTGGGAATTATTGATAGGGTTATTGTGGCAAGTTCCTTTTTTGAGGTTATACTTTGTTCATCTTGAACTTTGTAATACCTTTACAAGATGCACTAACTCAAGGTGAACTATACCATAATAAACCCTTTAAAATAATGTGTATGCTTGAAATTACAGTGAACTGAGTACAGTGCCCCAAGTTTTCAGAGTTTCATGTCAGCCACATCATCTGTGTTTCCATATTATTAGGAGAGAGATTCAGAGGGAACCTTGGTTCATCTGAGACCAGCAAACAAGGATCATTTAAATTTTCATGGCCCAATAGTCAAATGGTGATGCATATAATATGTCTACTGAATACACTTATATATATTGATTTCTGTTGTAAGGCAGATCGCCCAGCTACAATCTTCACTTGATTATCATTTATGGTTGCATGGGGGAAAATTAGTGCATTTCTTCACTAACATGGGGCATTTTAGGATGTGATTATTTAGAAGAAGACACAATTTTTTGTTTTGAAAAATATGGCCTCCAGCTGTTTTAAGTATTGATAAAGCTATTTAAATATGTGGCATAAAATGAGAAATGTGCATGGTGAACTTTAGAATATGGTTGTTGTCATGTCCTTATTTCTGTGTGTTTAAACTGTAACATAAGAAACTACACATCAGTGACACAGGGCTCATTTGGTTCCCCTGCAAACATGAGAAATGTGCAATTTTCACTAGGGGCATAGAATAAATGTTTCATCACAGAAAGTCGGTTTCTCATGATCAGGAGGCCTAACCTGCAGTGTTCAAAATTCTGTGTAAATGTGTAGAAGGTGTCCCTAAACCCAGTTAGATTAAACAACTCAAAATCAGTCACAAAATAAAGAAGCAGCAAACAATTTTATAAAATGAAAATTATTGAATTTCAAATTTTGTTCTCAAGTTTAAATGCCCACACCTAAATCCATAAGGTGAAGCAAACAACATCAAAATCATACAAGAAAAAGAGGAGAAGAAGCACTATTTTGATTGTGGATGAAAGCCACATTATATGCCATGGCATAAGCTCAATGCCCCTATAATGGCTGCATGGATGAGCTAAATGACAGGGTAAGATGAAGCCTTGTTCATTAGAAGGTCCCCGGTCTAAATCCTATCAGAACCTCAAAGGCAAAATGGTATAATCTTGAAGAACAGGATTTAACTACTGGATTATTCATAACCCAATGCAAATGTAAACCTGCCCCCCCCAGAAGACTTAGACTATTTATAACATATTTTGTTGTATTGTTTACTTGATCCTCCTTCAGTAGATGATACCACCTATAGGCCTAGAACTTAACCTTAAAAAAACATACTCACTAACAGTTATATAATTATTGTTTATTTTTTAAGGTGTGGCCCACCGCAATAATAAAGTTACACAGAGGAAGATAGCTGAGGAGGGAGGAATAACCCACCTGGTGAAGATCCTGACATGTCCTCCCACACAGGAGATCCAGGTGGAGGTCGCCAATACGTTAGCATGCGTGGTTCTGTGTAATACAGGTAACCAGGAGAAACTAAAGGAGGAGCCAGACTTCCAGTATGATCTCCTACTGAGTCTCCTACACCAAGGAGATGAGGTAGGTGACAAAAGTTCAGAGAACTTAAACAGGGCTTGATGGGGCTTGGACAGTCTATGGGTAGAGTGCTCGTCTCAGTGGTTCTGTGCGTGGTTCTGTGTAATACAGGTAACCAGGAGAAACTCAAGGAGGAGCCAGACTTTCAGTATGATCTCCTACTGAGTCTCCTACACCAAGGAGGTTAGGTAGGTCACAAAAGTTCAGAGAACTTAAACAGGACTTGATGAGGCTTGGACAGTCTATGGGTAGAGTGCTCGTCTCAGTGGTTCTGTGCGTGGTTCTGTGTAATACAGGTAACCAGGAGAAATTCAAGGAGGAGCCAGACTTCCAGTATGATCTCCTACTGAGTCTCCTACACCAAGGAGATGAGGTAGGTCACAAAAGTTCAAAAAACTTAAACAGGGCTTGATGGGGCTTGGACAGTCTTTGGGTAGAGTGCTCGTCTCAGTGGTTCTGTGTGTGGTTCTGTGTAATACAGGTAACCAGGAGAAACTCAAGGAGGAGCCAGACTTCCAGTATGATCTCCTACTGAGTCTCCTACACCAAGGAGATGAGGTAGGTCACAAAAGTTCAAAAAACTTAAACAGGGCTTGATGAGGCTTAGACAGTCTATGGGTAGAGTGCTCGTCTCAGTGGTTCTGTGCGTGGTTCTGTGTAATACAGGTAACCAGGAGAAACTCAAGGAGTAGCCAGACTTCCAGTATGATCTCCTACTGAGTCTCCTACACCAAGGAGATGAGGTAGGTCACAAAAGTTCAAAAAACTTAAACAGGGCTTGATGGGGCTTGGACAGTCTATGGGTAGAGTGCTCGTCTCAGTGGTTCTGTGCGTGGTTCTGTGTAATACAGGTAACCAGGAGAAACTCAAGGAGGAGCCAGACTTCCAGTATGATCTCCTACTGAGTCTCCTACACCAAGGAGATGAGGTAGGTCACAAAAGTTCAAAAAACTTAAACAGGGCTTGATGAGACTTGGACAGTCTATAGGTAGAGTGCTCGTCTCAGTGGTTCTGTGCATGGTTCTGTGTAATACAGGTAACCAGGAAAAACTCAAGGAGGAGCCAGACTTCCAGTATGATCTCCTACTGAGTCTCCTACACCAAGGAGATGAGGTAGGTCACAAAAGTTCAAAAAACTTAAACAGGGCTTGATGAGGCTTGGACAGTCTATGGGTAGAGTGCTCGTCTCAGTGGTTCTGTGCGTGGTTCTGTGTAATACAGGTAACCAGGAGAAACTCAAGGAGGAGCCAGACTTCCAGTATGATCTCCTACTGAGTCTCCTACACCAAGGAGATGAGGTAGGTCACAAAAGTTCAAAAAACTTAAACAGGGCTTGATGAGGCTTGGACAGTCTATGGGTAGAGTGCTCGTCTCAGTGGTTCTGTGCGTGGTTCTGTGTAATACAGGTAACCAGGAGAAACTCAAGGAGGAGCCAGACTTCCAGTATGATCTCCTACTGAGTCTCCTACACCAAGGAGATGAGGTAGGTCACAAAAGTTCAAAAAACTTAAACAGGGCTTGATGAGGCTTGGACAGTCTATGGGTAGAGTGCTCGTCTCAGTGGTTCTGTGCGTGGTTCTGTGTAATACAGGTAACCAGGAGAAACTCAAGGAGGAGCCAGACTTCCAGTATGATCTCCTACTGAGTCTCCTACACCAAGGAGATGAGGTAGGTCACAAAAGTTCAAAAAACTTAAACAGGGCTTGATGAGACTTGGACAGTCTATAGGTAGAGTGCTCATCTCAGTGGTTCTGTGCGTGGTTCTGTGTAGTACAGGTAACCAGGAAAAACTCAAGGAGGAGCCAGACTTCCAGTATGATCTCCTACTGAGTCTCCTACACCAAGGAGATGAGGTAGGTCACAAAAGTTCAAAAAACTCAAACAGGGCTTGATGAGGCTTGGACAGTCTATGGGTAGAGTGCTCGTCTCAGTGGTTCTGTGCGTGGTTCTGTGTAATACAGGTAACCAGGAGAAACTCAAGGAGGAGCCAGACTTCCAGTATGATCTCCTACTGAGTCTCCTACACCAAGGAGATGAGGTAGGTCACAAAAGTTCAAAAAACTTAAACAGGGCTTGATGAGGCTTGGACAGTCTATGGGTAGAGTGCTCGTCTCAGTGGTTCTGTGCGTGGTTCTGTGTAATACAGGTAACCAGGAGAAACTCAAGGAGGAGCCAGACTTCCAGTATGATCTCCTACTGAGTCTCCTACACCAAGGAGATGAGGTAGGTCACAAAAGTTCAAAAAACTTAAACAGGGCTTGATGAGGCTTGGACAGTCTATGGGTAGAGTGCTCGTCTCAGTGGTTCTGTGCGTGGTTCTGTGTAATACAGGTAACCAGGAGAAACTCAAGGAGGAGCCAGACTTCCAGTATGATCTCCTACTGAGTCTCCTACACCAAGGAGATGAGGTAGGTCACAAAAGTTCAAAAAACTTAAACAGGGCTTGATGAGGCTTGGACAGTCTATGGGTAGAGTGCTCGTCTCAGTGGTTCTGTGCGTGGTTCTGTGTAATACAGGTAACCAGGAGAAACTCAAGGAGGAGCCAGACTTCCAGTATGATCTCCTACTGAGTCTCCTACACCAAGGAGATGAGGTAGGTCACAAAAGTTCAAAAAACTCAAACAGGGCTTGATGAGGCTTGGACAGTCTATGGGTAGAGTGCTCGTCTCAGTGGTTCTGTGCGTGGTTCTGTGTAATACAGGTAACCAGGAGAAACTCAAGGAGGAGCCAGACTTCAAGTATGATCTCCTACTGAGTCTCCTACACCAAGGAGATGAGGTTGGTCACAAAAGTTCAAAAAACTTAAACAGGGCTTGATGAGGCTTGGACAGTCTATGGGTAGAGTGCTCGTCTCAGTGGTTCTGTGCGTGATTCTGTGTAATACAGGTAACCAGGAGAAATTCAAGGAGGAGCCAGACTTCCAGTATGATCTCCTACTGAGTCTCCTACACCAAGGAGATGAGGTAGGTCACAAAAGTTCAGAGAACTTAAACAGGACTTGATGAGGCTTGGACAGTCTATGGGTAGAGTGCTTGTCTCAGTGGTTCTGTGCGTGGTTCTGTGTAATACAGGTAACCAGGAGAAACTTAAGGAGGAGCCAGAACTCCAGTATGACCTCTTACTGAGTCTCCTACACCATGGAGATGAGGTAGGTCACAAAAGTTCAGAGAACTTAAACAGGGCTTGATGGGGCTTGGACAGTCTATGGGTAGAGTGCTCGTCTCAGTGGTTCTGTGCGTGGTTCTGTGTAATACAGGTAACCAGGAGAAACTCAAGGAGGAGCCAGACTTTCAGTATGATCTCCTACTGAGTCTCCTACACCAAGGAGGTAAGGTAGGTCACAAAAGTTCAGAGAACTTAAACAGGACTTGATGAGGCTTGGACAGTCTATGGGTAGAGTGCTCGTTTCAGTGGTTCTGCGCGTGGTTCTGTGTAATACAGGTAACCAGGAGAAATTCAAGGAGGAGCCAGACTTCCAGTATGATCTCCAACTGAGTCTCCTACACCAAGGAGATGAGGTAGGTCACAAAAGTTCAGAGAACTTAAACAGGGTTTGATGGGGCTTGGACAGTCTATGGGTAGAGTGCTCGTCTCAGTGGTTCTGTGCGTGGTTCTGTGTAATACAGGTAACCAGGAGAAACTCAAGGAGGAGCCAGACTTCCAGTATGATCTCCTACTGAGTCTCCTACACCAAGGAGATGAGGTAGGTCACAAAAGTTCAAAAAACTCAAACAGGGCTTGATGAGACTTGGACAGTCTATGGGTAGAGTGCTCGTCTCAGTGGTTCTGTGCGTGGTTCTGTGTAATACAGGTAACCAGGAGAAACTCAAGGAGGAGCCAGACTTCAAGTATGATCTCCTACTGAGTCTCCTACACCAAGGAGATGAGGTTGGTCACAAAAGTTCAAAAAACTTAAACAGGGCTTGATGAGGCTTGGACAGTCTATGGGTAGAGTGCTCGTCTCAGTGGTTCTGTGCGTGATTCTGTGTAATACAGGTAACCAGGAGAAATTCAAGGAGGAGCCAGACTTCCAGTATGATCTCCTACTGAGTCTCCTACACCAAGGAGTTGAGGTAGGTCACAAAAGTTCAGAGAACTTAAACAGGGCTTGATGGGGCTTGGACAGTCTATGGGTAGAGTGCTCGTCTCAGTGGTTCTGTGCGTGGTTCTGTGTAATACAGGTAACCAGGAGAAACTCAAGGAGGAGCCAGACTTTCAGTATGATCTCCTACTGAGTCTCCTACACCAAGGAGGTTAGGTAGGTCACAAAAGTTCAGAGAACTTAAACAGGACTTGATGAGGCTTGGACAGTCTATGGGTAGAGTGCTCGTCTCAGTGGTTCTGTGCGTGGTTCTGTGTAATACAGGTAACCAGGAGAAATTCAAGGAGGAGCCAGACTTCCAGTATGATCTCCTACTGAGTCTCCTACACCAAGGAGATGAGGTAGGTCACAAAAGTTCAGAGAACTTAAACAGGGCTTGATGGGGCTTGGACAGTCTATGGGTAGAGTGCTCGTCTCAGTGGTTCTGTGCGTGGTTCTGTGTAATACAGGTAACCAGGAGAAATTCAAGGAGGAGCCAGACTTCCAATATGATCTCCTACTGAGTCTCCTACACCAAGGAGATGAGGTAGGTCACAAAAGTTCAGAGACCTTAAACAGGGCTTGATGGGGCTTGGACAGTCTATGGGTAGAGTGCTCGTCTCAGTGGTTCTGTGTAATACAGGTAACCAGGAGAAACTCAAGGAGGAGCCAGACTTCCAGTATGATCTCCTACTGAGTCTCCTACACCAAGGAGATGAGGTAGGTCACAAAAGTTTAGAGAACTTAAACAGGGCTTGATGGGGCTTGGACAGTCTATGGGTAGAGTGCTCATCTCAGTGGTTCTGTGCGTGGTGTTGTGTAATACAGGTAACCAGGAGAAACTCTAGGAGGAGCCAGACTTCCAGTATGACCTCTTACTGAGTCTCCTACACCAAGGTGATGAGGTAGGTCACATAAGTTCAAAGAACTTAAACAGGGCTTGATGGGACTTGGACAGTCTATGGGTAGAGTGCTCGTCTCAGTGGTTCTGTGTAATACAGGTAACCAGGAGAAACTCAAGGAGGAGCCAGACTTCCAGTATGATCTCCTACTGAGTCTCTTCACCAAGGAGATGAGGTAGGTCACAAAAGTTCAGAGAACTTAAACAGGACTTGATGAGGCTTGGACAGTCTATGAGTAGAGTGCTCGTCTCAGTGGTTCTGTGTGTGGTTCTGTGTAATACAGGTAACCAGGAGAAACTCAAGGAGGAGCCAGACTTCCAGTATGACCTCTTACTGTGTCTCCTACACCAAGGAGATGAGGTAGGTCACAAAAGTTCAAAAAACTTAAACAGGGCTTGATGGGGCTTGGACAGTCTATGGGTAGAGTGCTCGTCTCAGTGGTTCTGTGCGTGGTTCTGTGTAATACAGGTAACCAGGAGAAACTCAAGGAGGAGCCAGACTTCCAGTATGATCTCCTACTGAGTCTCCTACACCAAGGAGTTGAGGTAGGTCACAAAAGTTCAGAGAACTTAAACAGGGCTTGATGGGGCTTGGACAGTCTATGGGTAGAGTGCTCGTCTCAGTGGTTCTGTGCGTGGTTCTGTGTAATACAGGTAACCAGGAGAAACTCAAGGAGGAGCCAGACTTTCAGTATGATCTCCTACTGAGTCTCCTACACCAAGGAGGTTAGGTAGGTCACAAAAGTTCAGAGAACTTAAACAGGACTTGATGAGGCTTGGACAGTCTATGGGTAGAGTGCTCGTCTCAGTGGTTCTGTGCGTGGTTCTGTGTAATACAGGTAACCAGGAGAAATTCAAGGAGGAGCCAGACTTCCAGTATGATCTCCTACTGAGTCTCCTACACCAAGGAGATGAGGTAGGTCACAAAAGTTCAGAGAACTTAAACAGGGCTTGATGGGGCTTGGACAGTCTATGGGTAGAGTGCTCGTCTCAGTGGTTCTGTGCGTGGTTCTGTGTAATACAGGTAACCAGGAGAAATTCAAGGAGGAGCCAGACTTCCAATATGATCTCCTACTGAGTCTCCTACACCAAGGAGATGAGGTAGGTCACAAAAGTTCAGAGACCTTAAACAGGGCTTGATGGGGCTTGGACAGTCTATGGGTAGAGTGCTCGTCTCAGTGGTTCTGTGTAATACAGGTAACCAGGAGAAACTCAAGGAGGAGCCAGACTTCCAGTATGATCTCCTACTGAGTCTCCTACACCAAGGAGATGAGGTAGGTCACAAAAGTTTAGAGAACTTAAACAGGGCTTGATGGGGCTTGGACAGTCTATGGGTAGAGTGCTCATCTCAGTGGTTCTGTGCGTGGTGTTGTGTAATACAGGTAACCAGGAGAAACTCTAGGAGGAGCCAGACTTCCAGTATGACCTCTTACTGAGTCTCCTACACCAAGGTGATGAGGTAGGTCACATAAGTTCAAAGAACTTAAACAGGGCTTGATGGGACTTGGACAGTCTATGGGTAGAGTGCTCGTCTCAGTGGTTCTGTGTAATACAGGTAACCAGGAGAAACTCAAGGAGGAGCCAGACTTCCAGTATGATCTCCTACTGAGTCTCTTCACCAAGGAGATGAGGTAGGTCACAAAAGTTCAGAGAACTTAAACAGGACTTGATGAGGCTTGGACAGTCTATGAGTAGAGTGCTCGTCTCAGTGGTTCTGTGTGTGGTTCTGTGTAATACAGGTAACCAGGAGAAACTCAAGGAGGAGCCAGACTTCCAGTATGACCTCTTACTGTGTCTCCTACACCAAGGAGATGAGGTAGGTCACAAAAGTTCAAAAAACTTAAACAGGGCTTGATGGGGCTTGGACAGTCTATGGGTAAAGTGCTAGTCTCTCTTGATCCCTGGCGCAGCTATGAGAATGGTTTCCAGTGGCCTGTCCAAGGTCAGTGGATTTCTCCAGGTCCTTCAGTTACCTGTATCTCTACACCACCTTATTTCACCATCTAAACCATGGAGAGTGTCTTGCATTAGTTATTATAACTTGTTGTACAATCTATGTTAAATAAATGAAAGTTTATATTTTGCTTGACAGTGCAAATCACTTAACTGAGATGAATAAAAATTCTTTTTTTTTTAACACTTGGGTTTGCACATGCTCCCCAGGTTAGTAATATTTGAGGCTTTGCTGTTTGTAGGAAGCAAGCCCTAGGCTAGCTATATGGTGCTCTGTTTATTTAACCATAATTTCCAGTGTCTCGGGCAGTATTTTCAAACATGGAATTGACATTCAGACAGTCATAAAAGGCATGTATCTTTCATCACTTAAAGTAACACTAACTTCAAGCAACTTTTAAAACTAAACTGGTGCCTTTAGTGTTGGATCTCTCTGACAACCAGATACAAGGTAAGACAGATGTCTTTCAGTCATTTATTGGTAAAAGCTTAACCCTAGCTGTACCTCCAGTAACATATACTTGTCCATTACCCAAAAAAGGCATATTTTTGCAACTTAAAGCGAAATAATCTGTAGTTAGACAGACCTAACTTTTTCAATCATTCTCAAATGTTGTTAACATTTAATGATATTACTTCGATAATCATTTTAACCCTATTTTTTTATTAATTAGCAAAATTCATTCTGTATGTTGCATATTCCTCAGTGAGGTCATGATCATTTGTGAAGCATATACCACCCACATGACTTCAATACTATGTCGATCTTCTTTACAGATGATCTGTTTGAAAGCCGGCATGGCTCTGTCATTGTTGTATATCTATCTATCTTTACAGATGATCTGTTTGAAAGCTGCGTGGCTCTGTCATTGTTGTATATCTATCTTATTTACAGATGATCTGTTTGAAAGCTTGCATAGCTCTGTCTTTGTTGTAGATCTATCTTATTTACAGATGATCTGTTTGAAAGCTGGCAAGGCTCTGTCGTTGTATATCTATCTTATTTACAGATGATCTGTTTGAAAGCTGGCAAGGCTCTGTCATTGTTGTATATCTATCTTATTTACAGATGATCTGTTTGAAAGCTGGCAAGGCTCTGTCATTGTTGTATATCTATCTTATTTACAGATGATCTGTTTGAAAGCTGGCATTGCTCTGTCATTGTTGTATATCTATCTTCTTTACAGATGATCTGTTTGAAAGCTGCGTGGCTCTGTCATTGCTGTAAATCTGGCTTCTTTTCAAATGATCTGTTTGAAAGCTGGCAAGGCTCTGTCATTGTTGTATATCTATCTTCTTTACAGATGATCTGTTTTAAAGCTGGCATGACTCTGTCATTGTTGTAAATCTGGCTTCTTTTACAGATGATCTGTTTGAAGGCTGGCATGGCTCTGTCATTGTTTGCATTTAACAACACCCCACAGCAATATTCAATCCGGGAAGCAGGAGGACTGCGCTATAAAAAATTTGAACCCTTCCTGGAGTCGGATAATGAGTTCTTCCAGTGCTATGCAGCATTTCAGGTAGAAAAATCTTCTTAAGTAAAAAGTATACCAGAACCTGTGTAAGTATTAAAGGAAGGCATTCATATCTAATTGAATTTTTGGCTTACAGAGTTGACTTTCCTATTTAATAATTGCATTCCTTGTTATGCCCAGATAGCAATGCTGTTTCTGATACATCTAAAAAGATAAACTAGTCTTAATACTGTATTTTTGTCACATTTGTCTACCTTTTGGAGATTTTACACACTCTTAATAATAAGAAGAGATAAAAGTGCAATATTGTTTATATTTTAGCATAACAGACATGTTGTTTTGGGAACATTTGGTATATTCTCAGAAATCTGTGATAAAATATGTCTAAAACTGATCAGATGACTTTGATTATGAGCATCACATGTGGAAAATTTTCATTAAAAGTGGCATTATATTTAGACATCAATATGTGACTTTTTTCAAGTTGACTTTCTTTGAATAATGCCACAGATATCATCAAAATGTCCTTAATATGTTCTCAACTTACTATGTTGTTTTGAATTATGGGCAACATTCAGTCCCTTTGGAAAGACATTACTATTGCTTATGCCTTTGAATTATTCTTTAAGGGAGCAAGTTTTAATGTAGACATTTCATTGTTGCAGATTGTTGTACTAGCCAGAGTGATTGTTGATATGGACCAAGTGTCCCTGACAGCCAAGGGTGTCACAACTCTAGTCAAAATTCTTAATTCAGACGACAGTCATGCTATAATACAGACAGGTAGGAAAAACATATGAACCATGTCACTGAGCAGGTGTACCCTACTCTCTGTTCATTTTATCATATGAGAACTATAAAGCTAAGAGAATAAAATTAATTGTACCAAAAATAAAAATAAAAATCTGAATGATTTTACAGAAGGAAAGCTATACTTAATATAGATTATACAGTATTCACAGTTTTTCCGTCAGGCAGGTCAAAATTTAAAGCAATCAGGTTCATTATGTTTTCAAACTTTACATGTGACAATGATAAAGAATTGTGGATCAGAAAAATTCGCTTATATACTATCTGCTCAGTTTGAACTGTGATACAAATTTAAGTGTTTCTAGAATTTGAAAATGTGGAAACAAGGAATAAGACATACTGCTGCCCAATTTGTGCATCAGACATATACTGTGGAAGTGGTTTAACTTTGGCGCGTCTGAATTTTTGCGCTTTTTTCATTTTACAGTATGAGCGCAGTTCAAATTTTCGCCCAAATAAGTATGTATGGGGAATTCTATTTGTATCAAATTATTAAAATATTTGAACGATTATATAAAAGACAGGTTTTTTAAACGCAACCTACCTCCCACCTAACAAGCTTCGGATGACTGCGTACATACTATGGGGTAAGTAATATGTAATTACGGGGACTGATCACGTTTGATGATGCAATGGTACTGCACCCAGACACGCTGTTTACCATCTGAGTGGTAGAACTGCTCAGCTACAACAACTGTGTTTACTAACTAGAAGTAACCAGCTATGTGTGAACAACAAACATAGCTGACCACAATCGTGGCTTGCTCTCAGTCGTATTTCAAGGACATTTGGAGGGGGGTTCTAAAGGTCTTCAAAGGCTATTTGTTTCACAGTTTCAACCAGGAATGAAGGGATTACCAGACCCACAAGACTGTGTGTCAGGCGAGAACTCGGCAGTCTACCAAGCAGAGAATGATCTATATGACACAGGATCGTCTATTTTATTCACCATTACTCTTTACTTGTACCTTATATATTAAATAAGTAATAAAGTAAACTACACGGACATGTCTGGGGTGTTCGAAATAACACATGTTCTAAATTTAGCGCAAATCACGCTCCCACGAAAAGCGCGAAAATAAAAACCCCGCTAACAAAACCACTTCCACATTATAGCTGGGATCAGGATGCAAAGTGCATCTCTGTGCATTTGTGCTTCATTTAAGATTGAAGAGCAGCCCTTCAAAAACCAGTTATTTGTACAGTTGTTTACTCAAAAGAGACCGGTAACAAGAAAACCTCACTACTGTGAACGTCATATGAAAACTTGTTGCCTTAACTTTACTCATGCTTTCCATGATGTCAGGAATTCATTCAAATCCTCTGCAAAATCTATGCTTAATGAGTTCAAACCTTTAAATGATTGCAGATATGGTCCCAAACTAAATCTTTCAATATTTAATTGTGCTGGAAATGAACCAATATTTTTGGCCCTCAGCACTTAGGGTGATGGGTTATTGTCGTCACCCAAGCTGGCCGTCCGTCCGTCTGTCCGGCGTCCGTTAACTTTTACCTTGTGAGTGGGATATCTCTAAAAGGATTCATTGTAGGAATTTTATTTCTTCGGTGAAGATGTATATGGACAAAATCTCAGTCAAATTCGAAGATGGATGACCTTGACCTTTTTTTCTACAGATTCTTTAGATCTGATTATAGTTAAACATTAAGAAGCTAATTTCTCAGGAACCATTGGGTGGATTTTCACAAAACTTACTGTGATCATTGGGACTGATGGTCTGTACCTGCTGCACAAGCTTTTGGGTGCCACATACAATTTCTGATTTTAAATGAATTTTTATCTGATTTTTAGCTCAGCTGACTGTAAGTCATCTGAGCTATAGCAATCACTCTTTGTCCATTGTCCGTCCGGCTGTCTGTCTGTTAACAAGGCACAAATCGTAACCACTAGACCTGGAATCTTCTAACTTTACATCCAAAGAGGTCCATAACAAATCTCCATTGGAAACCTGGAATTAGGTCTCTGTTACCCATATTCTTCAAGCTATGGGGCTCCGAAGTACCCCCCAGAATAATGAAAAATTTGATACAAAAGCTCAAGTATCTGAACAAATAATGCATTGATCACCATGATTCTTCGCATGGATATTAATCATGGAGTGTTTCATCAGTTTCTGCAGACTGGTGGCGCCACCTGTATTTTTTTCAATTTTTTTATGATTTTATTTTTCTATTTTGAGACCTTAAAAGATGCCGTCATCTGTTAACAGGGCACATATCGTAAACACTGGACCTGAAATCTTCTAACTTTACAACCAGATAGGTCCATGAAAAGTCTCCTTGAAAACCTAGAATTAGGTCTCTGTTACCCATATTCTTCAAGCTATGGAGCTCCGAAGTACCCCCTAGAAAAATGAAAAATTTGATACAAAAGCTCAAGTATCTGAACAACTAATGCATTGATCACCATGATTCTTTGCATGGATATTTAGGCACACTCCTATCGCACACAATCGCACACACATGGGCCCTTGCTTGTTCACTTGACACAACCAAAAGACAATACTCAATTGTGGTTTGGGCCATCCTGTGGCCGAATAAAAACTTTTCTTTATTCAATATACATGCTTTGCCCTGATACATATTCATTTATTTACATTGGTAATCTCCATGTCAAGTGAAGGTGGGCCTAAAACATGCCACACACCAAAAGTATTAAAACAAACAGTATATCACAAGTGAAAACTGAACCTTTTTCGTGTGAATGCTATATATGCAAAACTGAATTTTTTAGGTGGATGAAAATTGGGGTTGGATGGTGGGCTAATTCCTTCTTGCTGTGAGTGCGGAGCTGATTCTGAATGTATGTTTGCCTGCTCAGGCCTTTTAAATGTTTACAATTTACAAATCTCGTTCACACGAGATCTGGTTCACAACGATGCTTGAATACCTGAAGTGCCATATTTACCCGTATTATCGCTCATTCAACCCACTACCATCGACCGGATAACATATATCTAAAGTGCTTAAACGAGTCTGCCTAAATCGACCAAGGTGATACCTTACTCGTTATTTAGGCACACTCCTATCGCACACAATCGCACACACATGGGCCCTTGCTTGTTCACTTGACACAACCAAAAGACAATACTCAATTGTGGTTTGGGCCATCCTGTGGCCGAATAAAAACTTTTCTTTATTCAATATACATGCTTTGCCCTGATACATATTCATTTATTTACATTGGTAATCTCCATGTCAAGTGAAGGTGGGCCTTAAACATGCCACCACGAAGTCGGCCCACCCAAGGTCACATGTGTGTGCCGATATATGAATGAAATGAATATAAGTTCATGATCACAATTGGTAAAAAAAAAAAATAAGGAAACTAGCTAGTATATCATAACGATCTCACTTGTCTGTGGCTCCAGCAGATCCCTGACAGGAGCCCAGGCACAAGTGGTTAGCCTTATACCACAGATTCATAACCTTAGAATAGACATGTACATGCTATTGATTATTGTTATTGATAACATAAAGATCTCACTTGTCTGTGGCTCCAGCAGATCCCTGACAGGAGCCCAGGCACAAGTGGTTATAGCCTTATACCACAGATTCATAACCTCTAAATAAACATGCATGATGTTATTGATTATTTACAGGCCCTGTCATCTTAATATTCTATATACCCATGTATTTAAAACAACAAACTCAGGATAATCAGCATGACAATAAATATTTTACCTGCTTTTAAAGCTCTAGTAGATCCCTGACAAGAGCCCAGGTCCTATTTTTACAAAGTGCATCCCCATTCAAATCAATATACAATTGGTGTTTATACAATAATACAAATTAGAGATTGCCACATGCCCACAGCTCCAGCAGATCCCTGACAGGGGCCGAGACCAAATGGCTAACCACACACTAAAACATCAGACAGGAAATATACACACATGCTACAGACCAAGATTGATGTCAGCCTATTTATCCTGCCTCAGTGTAACAGTGTCAGTACATGCAACATTATATATATCACATATATTATAAAATATAAAATATAAAATATAAAAACCTCTAAATTATAAAAACATGAGTAAAGTGGCCATTCTTTCTATACTTAAGAGCCCGTGCAGATCCCTGACCTGGGCTCATACAGATATTTGCCCTACTAACCCTGCCTTGCTTGTGCAGTCATGAAATATCTTGTGCAAAACCCTGACACATGCTCATGAGTGCACCAACCTATGTACCTAAATGGTAAGCCCTTAAAGGAAATTTATGTAAGCCAAATTAAGAGAAAATCCTGGAACTTAGGGGCTAGGCTGAAGTCTAATGTACCTCTTAAAGGCTTCAGATTTCCATCGTCCCAGGACCCTGATCTGGGCATCTGTAAGCCCAGCTGCTGCGGCCTCAGTCGCTGCCCCTATTCTGAAGCTATGCCCTTTGAAACGTGTTGTATCTAACTTAATAAATTTTAGGTCTGTTGCTAATTGCCGATTGAATATGTCCCTTGACAAGGGTTTACCATTCAGGACAAACAAGGGACCACTATAATTACCTCTCCTGGCCAGGTAAGCAATGAGGTATTTCACTGGACATGGACCTTCTACCTTTGCAGATATATTATGCATTGTGCCTGCCCTTGGCGGCTAGTTTTAGAGGACCTCAAAATAAGGCTGCTGCCAACTGGCTTTCCAGATTTAAATAAAATAGTTACATCCTCTCTTTGCACTACCCTATTTTGCTGGTCTTGAGTTGTACCTACTAGTTCACCAACCCTGAAGAAACCAAAGAAACAAATACCATACAATGCTTGAAACATTGTCCTGTGGGCTAGTGAATTGATGGTGTTGTTAGTGGCCCCTAACAACTTGACTAAGATAGGTTTAGTGATGGGGCATCTAAGGTCTTTAGCAGGGGTGAGCTTCTGTGCGCCTTGGATGAGCTTGCGAACCGCAAATCAATTTCCAGGATCTGGCAGGTTAAGGAGCTTATGCACGTAGGATATTGAAGACAGTGAGGCTAAGGATGCTCCTGACAGCCCATCAGAAAACAAAATGTGTTGTGTTTGGGGAGAAAAAAAATCAGAATAGAAAGAATATAACTAAACTACATTGGGTACTAGGGCCCGAAACAATAGAGGAAGTCTCGCATGTTGCGCACGTGGGGGTATACATATGTTCATATTTCTCGTCAAAGGAAAGAAAAAATCAAATGTGCATTCGGGGAAAAGGAGTCATGGCAAGATTAAGTGGTGTTGGTGTTAAGAAAATAGGACTTAATCCGTTAACTTCTGCCACCATATGGGAAAAGGTGTGCTTACCCTCTATGCTACACGGCTGTGAGTTGTGGAATAATCTCACTACAATGGAATACTCACAGTTAGAGATACAACAAACAAAAACGGCAAGATTAATTCAGGGGACTTAAGAGACGTACACATAATGAGATCTCAAGGGGATTGTTGGGGTGGATTCCCATCAAAAGACGTATTGAGTTGCAAAAATTAAGATTCCTCAGATCTTTAATGGATTTGCCATCTGATAACATAGCAAAATATATTTTAATCCGTAGGTTACTTCATAGTGTTATTGGGACAAAATCGGATATGATGGGCTATGTTCCGGATATTTTATCTATCTTGTATAAGTATAGGCTCGAACATTATATATTTGATTTCCTCCTAAATGGGTTAGTAATTCCTAAACATGTATGGAAAAATAAAATAAATACAGTCGTTAAAAATGCTAGCGACTTAGATGAGAAAAAGACTCTCTGTTATAAAAAAGACTCCGGCCGATTCTTACGGATTCATGAGGATTTTAAGCCTAGTCCATTATATTTAATAGCAAAGAGAAATCTTGATTGTAAAAATGGTATTCTTAAACTAGTAAGAATATTAAGTATACCAGAGGGAGGAGAAATGGAGTGTAACTTATGTCATAGAATATTTAGTGATATAGTATAACATTTATTCATCAGTTGTCAGAGCTTGGTTAATTTGAGAGTACAGTTGTGGCGAAATATGGAAGAGATAATAGGGTATGAACTAAGATGTATTTTGGGTAGTATGGACAACAGAGACATTTTAGACATTCTACTTGGAGCAGAATGGCAAGAATTAGAAAGAAATGATGTGAGGTATAGTGCCTTTATTTGTGAAATTGCAAGTTATGTAACAGCGGGATGGGAAATTTTAGATCCATATGGATAATGAGTTTGTATTGTCAGTATAATTAATTATGTTTATGCATCGTGCATCTGGCTTATATTTCGTTTGGTTTCACAAAACTGTATTTTGTTAATTTTTCATTATTACAAGCATGTATTGAACTCCTTCTATGTGAAGGGAAATAAAGATCAATCAATCAATCAAGGCTCACTAATCCCATATCTTCCCCGGGCATACCACAGGAGTTGGGTTGACATCGGCTGCTGGCACCATCCGCCTGAATTTGAGAACCTGCAGGCGAGAGAGAGCATCTGTGAGAATGTTAAATTTTCCTGGATATGCTTGGCCTTAATGTATATATTATGATGCAGAGTGACTAAAACCAGCCGCCTTAGCAGATTCATGGTTTCTTTCTCTTTAGAGGATTTTTTGTTGATAATGTGAACAAGGGCTTCATTATCTATAAAGAGAAGGACCTGTTTATTAGCAAGCTGTGTGCCCCATGTTTACTAAAGCAAGTACTACAGGAATTAATTCCAAAGTGACTATGTTTGACGATTTCCAGTGTGCTGGAAATGGCCCGTAAAACCAGTGGTTACCAAAAACAGCTCCGAAACCTAAACCTTTAGCTGCATCAGTAAACAAGTGAAGGGAGTTTGAGGTGTCCCAGGCACGGTCCAGAAAAAATGTTTTACCATTGTATTTCTCTAAAAAGTTTCCCCAGACTTTCAAGTCTTGCTTGTCCTCCCTATTGAGCCTGCATTGATGAGATAGATGGGTGAAGCAAGCCAACTGTCTTGTTAATCAGTCTTTGCAGAAAGGCCCTACCTGGCAGTATTACTGTACATGCAAAGCTGAGGACACCTATCAATGACTGAAGCTCCTTTAAGCTGATTTTACAACGCTTGCTATACTGGGCTATTAGCTCCCTGCATTTTTGTACCTTATCTAACGGAAGCTTGGCTAAAAATTCCTTGCAGTCCAACTCTATTCCCAGGAAAACTAGCGATTTAGCTGGCTGTACTGTTTTATCACTTGCAATTGGTACACCTAAGCACTTACATATTTCAAGAAAAGTTGTCAAGAGAATTTTACAAGCCTGTTCATTTTGACCTATTAAGAGAAAATCATCTAGGTAGTGTAGGACCCTTTCTGGTAGCCCCCTAGCTTTAACTAAAAATTCTAGAGCTGAGCTAAAATGTTCAAATATTTTACAGGAGGATGCGCAGCCCATGGGCAAGCATCTGCCAAAGAAATAATTCCCTTTGAACTGGAAACCTAACAGGTTATATTCCTCTGGGGAGATTGGCAATAACCTGAAGGCTGATTCTATGTCAGCTTTTGCCAGATATACGTTGTCCCCCATGCTCTGAATTTCCTGCACTGCCTTTTCCACTGATGTATAACTGACCTCTGTTGAAATTAAAGGTATGTTGTCACCTATGGAATGGCCTTTGGGATGTGATAAATGGTGTATCATCCTGAATTTTCCTTGCTCTTTTTTGGGTACTAGTCCTATTGGTGAACAGTGATATCTCCCAAAGGGTGGTTCTGAGAATGGGCCCAAAACCCAACAGCTGCTATTTCTTTCTCTATTTTTTGCCAAATAACATGGGGCTCTTCCCTTGCTGAAGGCAAATTCTCACAAGTGCTAGTATATGATTTTAATTTACAATCCAAGCTAAAGCCTTGCTCAAAACCTGTAACGAGATAGCTAGTCAAATGTTTTGGATAGCCTGCTAGATCAAGTTCTCTTTTCAACTGCTTGAATTTAACGGGTGTTGGAAGCCCCATGGCGCTGATTACCTGCTGGCCTAGCTGAGCTTTGCTGGTTTTGTGATTTATGACATTTAACCCTAGGGTGGAACCCATAACATATCTCACATTTGTGGTTGTATTTACATGTGTCTTTGTTACATGGCTCACACTTGTTAAATCTCCTACACAGTCCCTTCTTGTAGGCACGAAAGGGCTGATTACTGGAGACTTGTTTGCTTTTCCAGTGACCTACTGGTTTGAGGGTGCTACTGAGGGCCTCTAGGTATAGCTCTGGGTGCTTACTCTCCCACTGATTACCAGATACCTCCCTAACCTGCCTAAAATTCCAATCATACTTGATGAAATCTGCCCCCTTTTCCGCTAATTCCCTAACAGTGCTGATATACTTGCACAGGTTGGGTGCCTGTTGAGGGTGCTTTACACAGTAAATGGCCATAAAAGTGTTAAAAGCTACTGACCATTCATCCATTGATCTGATGGACTTGCTACGTTTGGGTACTGCTTTAAGCCCTGAGTTGTGATCAAACTGTAGATTAAAGACTTCCAGGCCCTTCTTTGGGAGAATATCCTCTAACTCAATATATCTATCATCCCAGATTTTTTGTTTTATTCTAGCGTCCACAGAAAGTCCTAATGTGACACCAGCTGCCTGTTGGCCTGAGCCATACACTTGTTGTGTGTTTGCGACTGGAGTACTCGGTATGTGAGAAGAAAGTACCTGGGACAGAGTAGGCCAGTCTGTACTTGAGTGCTGTTCTGTACTGTTGACCTCACCTGAGATTTCTAGACGTGATCTGGCTGTGATGGCCTCTATTGGAGGGGATTGCTGCACAGCCTCTGGTTGTTGAGACGTTGAGGGATTATGTGAGGAAGAACTCTGCGATGATGACCCTTGTGCCGTGGATCGAGGTGTGGGTGTCTGGTGTTGCTGTGGAAAACCCCGTGCATCTAGTAGTCTCTCCAGCCTCTGGTCTATGAGTGGGATATACATGTCCAGCCATCTTGCCATTTGTTCTTGGCTGGGGGGTGCAGACGGCTGTGCTGGAGGTTCTTGGCTGGGTGGCGTGGACGGCTGTGCTGGAAGTGGCGTCTCATGGTTGGTTCTGGCAGGGGCCACCCTTGGCTGACTTGTTCTTGGGGTGTCGGTCACTGAGGGGGGGGATGGGCGTGCCACCCTCCTTCTTTGCTAGCCTCCCCAATAAGTCTAGAGGGAGGGCGCCTTCTCCTGGCAGACATGCTGAAATTAGGGAAAAAACACACAGCAGGTTGTTGCATAAAGGGTAAAGATAGCTATGTTCTCTGACTATTACATCACCCATCTGCAGATAGTAAAATACATGCTGACACAAGCCACAATGGCTTGGGCAACCTCTTGGCGCTAAGCATGTGTATGAAACAATAGTAAAAAACTACATGCTGACACAAGCAACAATGGCTTGGGCAACCTCCCGGCACTAAGCATGTGAATAAAACAGTAGTAAAAAATACATGCTGACACAAGCCACAATGGCTTGGGCAACCTCCTGGCGCTAAGCATGTGTTTAAAAACATAGTAAAAATACATGCTGACACAAGCCACAATGGCTTGGGCAACCTCCCGGCGCTAAGCATGTGCATAAAACAAATATAAAAAAACTACATGCTGACACAAGCCACAATGGCTTGGGCAACCTCCTGGCGCTAAGCATGTGCATAAAACGATAGAAAAAATACATGCTGACACAAGCCACAATGGCTTGGGCAACCTCCCGGCGCTAAGCATGTGCATAAAACAATAGAAAAAATACATGCTGACACAAGCCACAATGGCTTGGGCAACCTCCCGGCGCTAAGCATGTGCATAAAACGATAGAAAAAATACATGCTGACACAAGCCACAATGGCTTGGGCAACCTCCCAGCGCTAAGCATGTGCATAAAACGATAGAAAAAATACATGCTGACACAAGCCACAATGGCTTGGGCAACCTCCCGGCGCTAAGCATGTGCATAAAACAATAGAAAAAATACATGCTGACACAAGCCACAATGGCTTGGGCAACCTCCCAGCACTAAGCATGTGCATAAAACCATAGTAACAAAATACATGCTGACACAAACCAAATTGGCTTGGGCAACCTCCCGGCGCTAAGCATGTGCATAAAACAATAGTAAAAATACATGCTGACACAAGCCACAATGGCTTGGCAACCTCCCGGCGCTAAGCATGTGCATAAAACAATAGAAAAAATACATGCTGAAATACACGCTGACACAAACCACAATGGCTTGGGCAACCTCCCGGTGCTTAGCATGTGCGTAAAAAAAAATGCAAAAGAAATGAAATATAGGCTAAGGACCAACAAGACTAAGGAATAACCCCAAGCCCTATTTTTTTTTTTTTTTTTTTTTTTTTATATAAGCTACTGAAACTATTCTAATGCATGTGCATAAACTTACTCCTATCTGTACAGGGTTTGTCGACGTGGCATGGTTACCAGATGAATTGTTTTACATGACTTAAGAACTGGCATTAATAACTTTAAGGCCTTGCAGGATGCATCCCCTGATGCTCTTATACCATCTCTTCAGGCCTGCATTATTGAAATGTACCCCATCATCCAAAAAATAACAGTCTGACCATTTGAACGGATGGGTCCAAAGGCAAGCCTGGCCTGTTTCTGCTAAGGTAGCATCAAGATATTGATTGCACACCTCAACTTTTTGACAATAATTACTGGGATACATACAACCACAAAATGGGGGGTAACGGGGGGTAAGAGCAAGAACTCTGATAGCTGGAACGCCAAGTTCACAATATGCAATTCTTGCAAATTCCAAAATGTCGTGGCCTACCACTTCAGCGTTTCCTTTCAACTTTTCAGCCTTTGACCCACTTGAAGATAAATCATAATCCCCTACGTGGAGTACGACCAATGAGGGGCTGTGGGCAGCCACAAGTTCAGGCATTACATCTAGGGCATCTTGTGTTTTCATACCACCCATGCCATGCATTATAATTTTACAATGATGGAGGCCTAAATGGGGCTTCATAGCCATCATGCCTGCATCTACTGCCAGTTTTAGGCGCTTTACCTGAGAGTCCCCCACAAACAATACTGACTGGGCCATGCTATATCACTTCTTTTGGCAAGAAGCTATGTGGTAAACAAAGTACTTAAGTGTAACAACACAGTACTATTGAAATAAAACCTTTAGCGTACTTACAGTGGTTGCTTGGTATTTCGATCAGCTGTGACACTTGCACTATCGAGCAGATCGGCTTGCCGAACTTCTCAGGTGTGACCGCGAGGTCCTTGACCAAATGCAGTGGTTCGAATCTTCCGTCGATCCTCTGCCTCTGTGCTGTACAAATACGCTAAACGGATGTCGAATTATCTAATTTCTTCTTGCTGTGAGTGCGGAGCTGATTCTGAATGTATGTTTGCCTGCTCAGGATTTTTAAATGTTTACAATTTACAAATCTCTTTCACACGAGAACTGGTTCACAATGCTTGAATACAGGAAGTGCCGTATTTACCCTTATTATCGCTCATTCAACCCACTACCATCGACCGGATAACATATATCTAAAGTGCTTAAACAAGTCTGCCTAAATCGTCCAAGGTGATACCCTACTCGTTATTGATCATGGGGTGTAACATCAGTCGTTGTATAATGGTGGCGGCACCTGTATTTTTGATTTTTTATGATTTTTTCTCTATTTTTGAGACCTTAAAAGATGCCATCATCTGTTAACAGGGCACAAATCTTAATGACTGGACCTAGAATTTTCTGTCTCGACATACAGGGAGGCCCACGAAAAGTCTCCTTGGAAACCTGGAATTAGGTCTCTGTTACCCAAAACCTGTGAGCTATGGGGCTTCCAAGAACTGCCCCCCCCCCAGAATAATGAAAAATTTGATACAAATGCTCAAGTATCTGAACAACTAATGCATTGATCACCATGATTCTTTGCATGGATATTGATCATGGAGTGTTTCATCAGTTTCTGCAGATTGGTGGCGCCACCTGGACTTCTTTGAATTTTTACAAATTTTTATCTTTAATTTTGAGACCATCAAAGATGTAGTCCTTTGTTTACAGGGCACAAATCATAACTTTTTGACCTGGAATCTTCTTTCTTGACATCCTGGGAGGTCCATAAAACTCTATGGAAACCTGAATTTAGGTCTCTGTTACCCATATCCTCCGAGCTTTGGGTCTTAGAAGTATAACTAGAATAACCAGAATAACTAAAAATTTGATACAAAAGCTCCAGTATCTGAACAACTATTGCATTGATCACCCTGCATATTCATCATGGAGTGTTTCATCAGTTCTTGCAGACTTGTGGCACCACTTAAATTTTGAAAAAATTTTAACACATTTTTTTTTCTCTATTTGTGAGACCTTCAAAGATGTGGTCGTCCCTTAACAGGGCTCAAATTGTAACCATTGGTCCTAGAATCTTCAAACTTGACATCCAGGGAGATCTGTGAAAAGTCTCCTTGGAAACGTGAATTAAGGACTCTGTTACCCATTTTTTCTGAGCTATGGGGCTTATAAGCACCCCTCAGAATAATTGAAAATTTGATACCAAAGTAGGGCACAAACCATAACCATGGGGCCCAGAATCTTCTAACTTGACATCCTGAGATTTCCTCAAAAGTTCTCCCCAGAAACCTGAAATTGGGTCACAGTGACCTATATTCTTAGAGTTTTGGGGTATGTTTGAGCACCCAAGAAATAATGCTAAATACACAAAAATTGCCAGATTCCTCATGAAAGGCTGGTTGGATTGTCATCAGTTTTGTTGTGCTTATGGGTCTTGATGAACTTAAGCTTATATGCATGAACAATGATGCCACCTATCTTAATTGTTTGTTGTCTGTGCAAGACCATATCATCAACATGTCAGTCGGCTAAGCGTCATGACCCATAGGTCACTTGTTCAACTTTGGCCTTGTGAGTGGGATATCTCCAAAGGTATTCAACATAGGAACTTCATTTCTTCAGTGCTGATGCATATTAACAAAATTATGATAAAGTTCAAAGATGGGTGACCTTGACCTACTTTTCAAGGTCACAGAGCTTAGAATAGAAAAAAACTCAGGAGCTTTTTTCTCAGGAACCATTGGGTGGATTGTTATGAAACATGGTTTAGTGTTATGCCTTGATGCTCTCTGAGTCCTGCATGAAATCGGTCTTACCATACTTGCAAAGGTACTACATTACCTCTCCAGTTTTAATTTATTACAGAGACATGTACAGATATATACCCATGTGAGAACAAATATTTCATACTTGTTACTGTTACCACTATATAAACAATGTTCTTTTGGCTGAGGGCTTTTGTCAGCTTCTGCTGATATTCTAGTTAGCTCAGCTGACTAATAGTCATCTGAGCTAAAGCGATCACTTTTCGTCTATCCGGTCTGTTTACAGGGCACAAATCGTAACCGCTGGATCTGGAATCTTCCAACTTGAGTTCCTGGGAGGTCCATGAAAAATCTCCTTGGAAACCTGAAATTAGATCTCTGTTACCAATATTCTCCAAGCTATATGTGTCTCGAAAGTACTCGAAAGTATTTTTTTCAAGTTTTTACACATTTTTTTTCTATTTATGAGACCTTCAAATGAAGTGGTCATCTATCAAAAATTCCCACTGTAAACCATTTCTAAGGACTATTAAAAAAATCATGATTTCTTTGCACTCTGGCAGTCATTTTGCTCATTGTTCAACATTCCTTGAATTCAGCTGAGTGTCATGGCCCATGGACTACTTGTTGTTATAGATGCAATAGATGTCACAAAGATATATAGAAAACAAAGATATATAGAGAATGACTGTAAGTCAGCTCCGCTAAACATACAGTTGTCTTAAAATATGATTAAAATTATTATTTCTCAATTTACAGCCAGTCTAATGTCGAGCTTAGCTCACACCAGGGCGGGCATTCCAGATGCGATGATCACATCTGGGGCTATTGAGTTACTGATAGAACGCATCTTCTCCAACAATGAACAGGTCCGGTCAGCATGTGCTGTTGCTCTAGGTTACCTGACGTACAATCGTACTGCAGCCCGGCAGCTCCTGATTGCATGTAGAAATACCCCAGGACTGTATGATCAGCTGATGACAAACATCGGGGTCAAACCCAAGATTTGTAAAGAATTTACAGATGAGTTTGAGCGACAGAAGCTAATTGGTCTGCCCTGCCTCAGGTAAGGGGAAAAATAAACTGTGAAGAGTTATCAAGTTAAGAGTTATCATACTTATGCCATAATCTGATCCCAGTATCTATTTCACACAATTCAACCGTCAATGTGAAAAATGACACATTGACCTACAGCTTAATCTTGATTTGGATCAGCACTTAAAATTTCTGTAATGATTTCTGTAATGTTTTCCCGTGTCACAAATGACCTCCATTGGTGATATTTGCTATGCCACCGTCCAGTTGTTTAAGTACTTTTGTTCACAGGTTGCTGATTTTCTCAGATAGAAGATTCCACTTAACTGTTTCTGTTCTCTCTCTCTATGTTAACTTCTGTCCTTATTCCTGTCTCTTCTCTCTCTCCTAGCTCTCTGACTTAATCTGGCTCTTGATCCTCTCTATAGCTCTGACCTTAACTGTCTGGTTCAGTAAACAGTATATCTATTTATATATTTGCCCAAAATAATAATTGCAATTAAGGAATTTCTTACAGCATCTTTACAAGACATATTGTGTAATACATTCAACACATTTCTTGCCCTTCTGTGAACACCTATGTCTAAATTGTTAATTTATTAGTTTATCTGTGCCTGTCACTTTAAGAGTCAACCTAATCATTTATGAACATGCTTATAAATGAATTCTCTGTGAACATTTATCAAAGAACTGGCAGTTTAATAATAAACTGAATTGTAATTAGAAAGTTATCATGCACAGTTGCCTGCTTAATACCTGTTTCATTCCATAGGTCTGATAACCTAATAATATCTAATGACAATTAGTAAAATGTAATGATTTAAATTTCCATAAAATTATCACACTGGTGATAGTTACAACAAAGATAGGTTATAGTTGTCATATATGTTATAGTTGTCACATATCTAATGATAAAAGTATAGACTAAAAATATAATCTTTAAAGACGAGCTTCGAATCCTCTTGGAGTGTCTGGATTGTGTCTAGTTTAGGCAGACAGAACTTGTTAATGCACTACATAACAAAGGAAATCTGATCAAAGTTGTATTATTTTATATTGAAAGAAATGTCTGAGCAGCTGGAGCTCAAAATTGCTAAGTTTCTGTTAAAAATCAAGAAAAAGTTTTGATGCGGGAGGATAAAAATTGATTTATGCATTTTCTGAGAACTATATTTTACCCTTTTTTTCCTAACATGCATAAAATGTATTCATTCATTTAAACATGTAATTTGAACCTTTCAGCTTTTGATGCTATAACTAATAATGCTAATGAGACTAGAGTATAAATGATAGTTCACCTGTATATATGAGACCTCATATGCAAGAAGCTTTCATTTTTGCAATGATTACTCTTTCATGAAAATTACTAATTTGAAAACCTCATGAACAAAAAGGTAACCACAATGATGCAGACAACCTTTACCAGCACTGCAGGTGCTCATGAAAAAGGCCAGCCTGGTCATTGCCTCTTTCACAAATTAGGGCGGATATTGATCCCAAACAAAGTTATGTTTTAGACAAATCAACCAACAATACAGGAAGCCATGCATTTGTAAATTAATAAGTCTATTTAAGTCCATTATATTAGATAAGTAGTTGAATTTCCTCTATATTATGATATTTGAAATCCCTTTTCAAATAAATATATGTATTAAAAATATGATGGTCTTTAAATATTGATTTTATACATCTTATTCATCTTGACATACCCTTTTATATGTATTTACAGCTTGGAGATAAATGGTGGGCCACCAGTTTATCCACCCAAGAGGGGTGCAGGTATGTGTCATTAATATGTCTACAGATTTAATACCAAAACCAGTAGCACTGGCTATATACCATCAAATACTTGTCTCTAACTACTTAAACCATTAATGTCTGTTAAGTGTATCCATACCCTTGTAACTTCCATCTCCGATGGAATTTATTTGATGAGGCCTGTTCAGCTTTACCATGAAATCAACAGCTTATATTTTCATGAGATAATATTGTATTCACCTTTTTTTAAATATTAATACTATTACTTTGCTTAAGCTCCAGAAAAGAAATATAGGTTTATATACATACTTTACTTGAGAAACCAGGATGTGATGATTTTCTATATTTGTACTGTTTTACTCTTAATTAGATCAGACCGTCATGATAATTGTTGTGATATTGTAGGTCGGAGACCACATACAACACAAGGCTTGGCCAGGGTACACAGCAACAGTAAAGAAGATCTCATTGACCGAGCTACGTCAGCACCTGCTATCATCACAAGGTCAAGGTCAGCCCACCATAAATTGAGGGCACCCAGCACGATGGATGTTGGCACGAGGCGGGCAGAGAGAATATCCGTGGACGATATACAGGTTGGAGACAAATACAGGAAGAACAAAGGTGAAGGAACTGCCTTAAAGACAAAACTGTCAGCATGGACAAGCAAAAGATAGCAGATAATGAAGATATGATAATCTGTCAGCATGGACAAGCAAAAGATAGCAGATAATGAAGATATGATAAACTGTCAGCATGGTCAAGCAAAAGATAGCAGATAATGAAGATATGATAATCTGTCAGCATGGACAAGCAAAAGATAGCAGATAATGAAAATATGATAATCTGTCAGCATGGACAAGCAAAAGATAGCAGATAATGAAGATATGATAAACTGTCAGCATGGACAAGCAAAAGATAGCAGATAATGAAGATATGATAAACTGTCAGCATGGTCAAGCAAAAGATAGCAGATAATGAAGATATGATCATCTGTCAGCATGGACAAGCAAAAGATAGCAGATAATGAAGATATGATAATCTGTCAGCATGGACAAGCAAAAGATAGCAGATAATGAAGATATGATAATCTGTCAGCATGGACAAGCAAAAGATAGCAGATAATGAAGATATGATAAACTGTCAGCATGGACAAGCAAAAGATAGCAGATAATGAAGATATGATAATCTGTCAGCATGGACAAGCAAAAGATAGCAGATAATGAAGATATGATCATCTGTCAGCATGGACAAGCAAAAGATAGCAGATAATGAAGATATGATAATCTGTCAGCATGGACAAGCAAAAGATAGCAGATAATGAAGATATGATAAACTGTCAGCATGGACAAGCAAAAGATAGCAGATAATGAAGATATGATAATCTGTCAGCATGGACAAGCAAAAGATAGCAGATAATGAAGATATGATAATCTGTCAGCATGGACAAGCAAAAGATAGCAGATAATGAAGATATGATAAACTGTCAGCATGGACAAGCAAAAGATAGCAGATAATGAAGATATGATAATCTGTCAGCATGGACAAGCAAAAGATAGCAGATAATGAAGATATGATAAACTGTCAGCATGGACAAGCAAAAGATAGCAGATAATGAAGATATGATAATCTGTCAGCATGGACAAGCAAAAGATAGCAGATAATGAAGATATGATCATCTGTCAGCATGGACAAGCAAAAGATAGCAGATAATGAAGATATGATCATCTGTCAGCATGGACAAGCAAAAGATAGCAGATAATGAAGATATGATAATCTGTCAGCATGGACAAGCAAAAGATAGCAGATAATGAAGATATGATAAACTGTCAGCATGGACAAGCAAAAGATAGCAGATAATGAAGATATGATCATCTGTCAGCATGGACAAGCAAAAGATAGCAGATAATGAAGATATGATCATCTGTCAGCATGGACAAGCAAAAGATAGCAGATAATGAAGATATGATAATCTGTCAGTATGGACAAGCAAAAGATAGCAGATAATGAAGATATGATCATCTGTCAGCATGGACAAGCAAAAGATAGCAGATAATGAAGATATGATAAACTGTCAGCATGGACAAGCAAAAGATAGCAGATAATGAAGATATGATCATCTGTCAGCATGGACAAGCAAAAGATAGCAGATAATGAAGATATGATCATCTGTCAGCATGGACAAGCAAAAGATAGCAGATAATGAAGATATGATCATCTGTCAGCATGGACAAGCAAAAGATAGCAGATAATGAAGATATGATAAACTGTCAGCATGGACAAGAAAAAGATAGCAGATAATGAAGATATGATAAACTGTCAGCATGGACAAGCAAAAGATAGCAGATAATGAAGATATGATAAACTGTCAGCATGGTCAAGCAAAAGATAGCAGATAATGAAGATATGATCATCTGTCAGCATGGACAAGCAAAAGTTAGCAGATAATGAAGATATGATAATCTGTCAGCATGGACAAGCAAAAGATAGCAGATAATGAAGATATGATAAAGACAAAACTGTCAGCATGGACAAGCAAAAGATAGCAGATAATGAAGATATGATAAACTGTCAGCATGGACAAGCAAAAGATAGCAGATAATGAAGATATGATAATCTGTCAGCATGGACAAGCAAAAGTTAGCAGATAATGAAGATATGATAATCTGTCAGCATGGACAAGCAAAAGATAGCAGATAATGAAGATATGATAAACTGTCAGCATGGACAAGCAAAAGATAGCAGATAATGAAGATATGATCATCTGTCAGCATGGACAAGCAAAAGATAGCAGATAATGAAGATATGATCATCTGTCAGCATGGACAAGCAAAGGATAGCAGATAATGAAGATATGATAATCTGTCAGCATGGACAAGCAAAAGATAGCAGATAATGAAGATATGATCATCTGTCAGCATGGACAAGCAAAAGATAGCAGATAATGAAGATATGATAAACTGTCAGCATGGACAAGCAAAAGATAGCAGATAATGAAGATATGATAATCTGTCAGCATGGACAAGCAAAAGATAGCAGATAATGAAGATATGATAAACTGTCAGCATGGACAAGCAAAAGATAGCAGATAATGAAGATATGATAATCTGTCAGCATGGACAAGCAAAAGATAGCAGATAATGAAGATATGATAATCTGTCAGCATGGACAAGCAAAAGATAGCAGATAATGAAGATATGATAAACTGTCAGCATGGACAAGCAAAAGATAGCAGATAATGAAGATATGATAATCTGTCAGCATGGACAAGCAAAAGATAGCAGATAATGAAGATATGATAAACTGTCAGCATGGACAAGCAAAAGATAGCAGATAATGAAGATATGATAATCTGTCAGCATGGACAAGCAAAAGATAGCAGATAATGAAGATATGATAATCTGTCAGCATGGACAAGCAAAAGATAGCAGATAATGAAGATATGATCATCTGTCAGCATGGACAAGCAAAAGATAGCAGATAATGAAGATATGATAATCTGTCAGCATGGACAAGCAAAAGATAGCAGATAATGAAGATATGATAAACTGTCAGCATGGACAAGCAAAAGATAGCAGATAATGAAGATATGATCATCTGTCAGCATGGACAAGCAAAAGATAGCAGATAATGAAGATATGATCATCTGTCAGCATGGACAAGCAAAAGATAGCAGATAATGAAGATATGATAATCTGTCAGTATGGACAAGCAAAAGATAGCAGATAATGAAGATATGATCATCTGTCAGCATGGACAAGCAAAAGATAGCAGATAATGAAGATATGATAAACTGTCAGCATGGACAAGCAAAAGATAGCAGATAATGAAGATATGATAATCTGTCAGCATGGACAAGCAAAAGATAGCAGATAATGAAGATATGATCATCTGTCAGCATGGACAAGCAAAAGATAGCAGATAATGAAGATATGATCATCTGTCAGCATGGACAAGCAAAAGATAGCAGATAATGAAGATATGATAAACTGTCAGCATGGACAAGAAAAAGATAGCAGATAATGAAGATATGATAAACTGTCAGCATGGACAAGCAAAAGATAGCAGATAATGAAGATATGATAAACTGTCAGCATGGTCAAGCAAAAGATAGCAGATAATGAAGATATGATCATCTGTCAGCATGGACAAGCAAAAGTTAGCAGATAATGAAGATATGATAATCTGTCAGCATGGACAAGCAAAAGATAGCAGATAATGAAGATATGATAAAGACAAAACTGTCAGCATGGACAAGCAAAAGATAGCAGATAATGAAGATATGATAAACTGTCAGCATGGACAAGCAAAAGATAGCAGATAATGAAGATATGATAATCTGTCAGCATGGACAAGCAAAAGTTAGCAGATAATGAAGATATGATAATCTGTCAGCATGGACAAGCAAAAGATAGCAGATAATGAAGATATGATAAACTGTCAGCATGGACAAGCAAAAGATAGCAGATAATGAAGATATGATCATCTGTCAGCATGGACAAGCAAAAGATAGCAGATAATGAAGATATGATCATCTGTCAGCATGGACAAGCAAAGGATAGCAGATAATGAAGATATGATAATCTGTCAGCATGGACAAGCAAAAGATAGCAGATAATGAAGATATGATCATCTGTCAGCATGGACAAGCAAAAGATAGCAGATAATGAAGATATGATAAACTGTCAGCATGGACAAGCAAAAGATAGCAGATAATGAAGATATGATCATCTGTCAGCATGGACAAGCAAAAGATAGCAGATAATGAAGATATGATAATCTGTCAGCATGGACAAGCAAAAGATAGCAGATAATGAAGATATGATAAACTGTCAGCATGGACAAGCAAAAGATAGCAGATAATGAAGATATGATCATCTGTCAGCATGGACAAGCAAAAGATAGCAGATAATGAAGATATGATAAAGACAAAACTGTCAGCATGGACAAGCAAAAGATAGCAGATAATGAAGATATGATCATCTGTCAGCATGGACAAGCAAAAGGTAGCAGATAATGAAGATATGATAATCTGTCAGCATGGACAAGCAAAAGATAGCAGATAATGAAGATATGATAATCTGTCAGCATGGACAAGCAAAAGATAGCAGATAATGAAGATATGATAATCTGTCAGCATGGACAAGCAAAAGATAGCAGATAATGAAGATATGATAATCTGTCAGCATGGACAAGCAAAAGATAGCAGATAATGAAGATATGATCATCTGTCAGCATGGACAAGCAAAAGATAGCAGATAATGAAGATATGATAAAGACAAAACTGTCAGCATGGACAAGCAAAAGATAGCAGATAATGAAGATATGATCATCTGTCAGCATGGACAAGCAAAAGGTAGCAGATAATGAAGATATGATAAACTGTCAGCATGGACAAGCAAAAGATAGCAGATAATGAAGATATGATCATCTGTCAGCATGGACAAGCAAAAGGTAGCAGATAATGAAGATATGATCATCTGTCAGCATGGACAAGCAAAAGGTAGCAGATAATGAAGATATGATAAACTGTCAGCATGGACAAGCAAAAGATAGCAGATAATGAAGATATGATCATCTGTCAGCATGGACAAGCAAAAGATAGCAGATAATGAAGATATGATAAAGACAAAACTGTCAGCATGGACAAGCAAAAGATAGCAGATAATGAAGATATGATCATCTGTCAGCATGGACAAGCAAAAGGTAGCAGATAATGAAGATATGATAAACTGTCAGCATGGACAAGCAAAAGATAGCAGATAATGAAGATATGATCATCTGTCAGCATGGACAAGCAAAAGATAGCAGATAATGAAGATATGATAAAGACAAAACTGTCAGCATGGACAAGCAAAAGATAGCAGATAATGAAGATATGATCATCTGTCAGCATGGACAAGCAAAAGATAGCAGATAATGAAAATATGATAATCTGTCAGCATGGACAAGCAAAAGATAGCAGATAATGAAGATATGATAAACTGTCAGCATGGACAAGCAAAAGATAGCAGATAATGAAGATATGATCATCTGTCAGTATGGACAAGCAAAAGATAGCAGATAATGAAGATATGATCATCTGTCAGCATGGACAAGCAAAAGATAGCAGATAATGAAGATATGATAAACTGTCAGCATGGACAAGCAAAAGATAGCAGATAATGAAGATATGATAAACTGTCAGCATGGACAAGCAAAAGATAGCAGATAATGAAGATATGATAATCTGTCAGCATGGACAAGCAAAAGATAGCAGATAATGAAGATATGATAAACTGTCAGCATGGACAAGCAAAAGATAGCAGATAATGAAGATATGATCATCTGTCAGCATGGACAAGCAAAAGATAGCAGATAATGAAGATATGATAAACTGTCAGCATGGACAAGCAAAAGATAGCAGATAATGAAGATATGATAATCTGTCAGCATGGACAACAAAAGATAGCAGATAATACTGTCAGCATGGACAAGCAAAAGATAGCAGATAATGAAGATATGATAATCTGTCAGCATGGACAAGCAAAAGATAGCAGATAATACTGTCAGCATGGACAAGCAAAAGATAGCAGATAATACTGTCAGCATGGACAAGCAAAAGATAGCAGATAATGAAGATATGATAAACTGTCAGCATGGACAAGCAAAAGATAGCAGATAATGAAGATATGATCATCTGTCAGCATGGACAAGCAAAAGATAGCAGATAATGAAGATATGATAAACTGTCAGCATGGACAAGCAAAAGATAGCAGATAATGAAGATATGATCATCTGTCAGCATGGACAAGCAAAAGATAGCAGATAATGAAGATATGATCATCTTTCAGCATGGACAAGCAAAAGATAGCAGATAATGAAGATATGATAATCAGGACAAGCAAAAGATAGCAGATAATGAAGATATGATAAAGACAAAACTGTCAGCATGGACAAGCAAAAGATAGCAGATAATGAAGATATGATAAACTGTCAGCATGGACAAGCAAAAGATAGCAGATAATGAAGATATGATCATCTGTCAACATGGACAAGCAAAAGATAGCAGATAATGAAGATATGATAATCAGGACAAGCAAAAGATAGCAGATAATGAAGATATGATAAAGACAAAACTGTCAGGGTGGACAAACAAAAGATAGCAGATAATGAAGATATGATAATCTGTCAGCATGGACAAGCAAAAGATAGCAGATAATGAAGATATGATAAAGACAAAACTGTCAGCATGGACAAGCAAAAGATAGCAGATAATGAAGATATGATAATCTGTCAGCATGGACAAGCAAAAGATAGCAGATAATGAAGATATGATAAAGACAAAACTGTCAGCATGGACAAGCAAAAGATAGCAGATAATGAAGATATGATAATCTGTCAGCATGGACAAGCAAAATATAGCAGATAATGAAGATATGATAATTTGTCAGCATGGACAAGCAAAAGATAGCAGATAATGAAGATATGATAAAGACAAAACTGTCAGCATGGACAAGCAAAAGATAGCAGATAATGAAGATATGATAATAAGGACAAGCAAAAGATAGCAGATAATGAAGATATGATAATCAGTGGAAATGGTGACACAGCCTAAGGAATGATAAATTAATGATTTGGCCAGATATTGTACATCATCGCAAAGACATACTACAAAACACCACATAAAAAATATACAAATTAACTTGCATGTGTGTTGTAACAGTTGGTTGTTTCACACAGCTCGATACATGATACAATACATATAAGGTATATAAAGTTCAGATTCAGAAAAAATATTATATTCACTCCTTGACAGAAAACATTTCTTAAAGAATCCTTCAAACAGTAATAGCCAGTTATATGCCATCATATTTGTGTTTGACTTTATATAATTAAAATGAAAATAAATTTCTTTTCATTAGATGATATGCTGATATGATATGTATTGTTACAGCCCTGTTGTGATGTGGTATTACTTACTGACAGCAGTTGTTAGAGTGCAGGTATTTTTATATGCCCATCTATGACATGACGTATTATGGTATACCCTGGGTCTATCCGTCTGTCCATCCGTCTGTCCCTTAACTTTTGTGTCATCGCGATAACTTACCAGGGCTTTGATGGATTTCAAGAAACTCTCCATGCATAGCTACTTGTCAATTGATTATCTCGCCTGAGTTCCATTATAGGCAAAATCCACACATATTTTATCAGGTCAGAGGTCACAAGGCTCATGGAATACGATGGATTTTGATGAAAACTCAACAGAAATATTAACCAATATAATATCTCACCTAAGTTTGAATCCCCACAAATTCATGCTTATTTAATGAGGTCATTAAATATCTAATTTAAATATCTTATCATTAAATATCTTATCAAAAATCTAATTGATATTCATGAAACTCATTATAAATATTAACCAATACGGTTTCTCACCTAAATTTTATTCTCGGCAAAATTCATGTATATTTAATGAGGTCAGAGGTCACCAAACATAAGACAGGCATATTATGCATGTTTTCGGTGCTTTTGTTACACAGAGTTGCCTGATCACGAGGATGTCTGAGTATGTGATTACCTGGCCTTTTAGGGTACTGGATATTTTGACCCAGTTTTAATTTACAGGCTTTCCTCATCATATGATTAATATGCAGCTAGACGTAGAAATAAAAAATTGTCTGGTCATCCTCATTTGAAATATATTTTGAGAAAATATAAATTTATATTATTGATGCATCACAAGGTATTTTTTATTTTTGTGTGTACATTAATGTTGTTCACAATGGTGAAACAGCAGGACTTAATTTGTTCCTGTTTCATAAAACCTGAGAATGTAATACCCATCTGGAATCAATCAAACTCAGTGAATAATTTAACCCTCATGGCTAAATGAAACACGAGATATTCTTACATTTTAATTTCACATTATGGAAATTAGAACGTCCTCCAAGAAGCATTTGTCTATCACAAAATAAACTTAGCCTTTTAAATTCGAGATGTCACAGAGACAATCAATTGGTGGCTATTTTAATCATTAATATGTCACCTCTAATATACTTGATAGAAGACCTAAGAGACCCAGGTATTTTGTCACAGATATATGGACCTAACATATACGCATGCTCTATTTAAAGCATTTGTGTATTTATAAATTATAAATTACCCAATATACATAGAAAGTATTCCATTCTTTCAGGTCATACATCATAGTAATACATATTCAATTATATATCAAAATATATAATGAATAATTCAAATTATTGGTCCAAGTGTTTTTATACAAGGTGTGAATATTGATTTCAGATGTGAAATGCTACTTGTACTCTTGTTAAGGACATTACCTGTAATCTGCAGACTTTATGACGACTATTATAAATGAGGTTTACCTACATTACCGGTAATCTGCAGACTATATGACGACTATTATAAATGAGATTTACCTACATTACCGATAATCTGCAGACTTTATGACGACTATTATAAATGAGGTTTACCTACATTACCGGTAATCTGCAGACTTTATGACGACTATTATAAATGAGTTTTACCTACATTCTCTTTAGAATATATGTGATTCTGACCTTCTAACATACACCAATGTTGACAACATTACATACACCAATGTTAACAACATTACATACACCAATGTTAACATTATTACATACACCAATGTTAACAACATTTCATACACCAATGTTGACAACATTACATACACCAGTGTTAACAACATTACATACACCAGTGTTAACATTATTACATACACAATTGTTAACAACATTACATACACCAATGTTAACATAATTACATACACCAATGTTAACAACAATACATACATCAATGTGAACTACATTACATACACCAATGTTAACAACATTCCATACACCAGTGTTAACATTATTACATACACCAGTGTTAAAAACATTACATACACCAATGTTGACAACATTACATACACCAATGTTAACATTATTACATACACCAGTGTTAAAAACATTACATACACCAATGTTAACAACATTACATACACCAATGTTAACAACAATACATACATCAATGTGAACTACATTACATACACCAATGTTAACATTATTACATACACCAGTGTTAAAAACATTACATAAACCAATGTTAACATTATCAGATACACCAGTGTTAACAACATACATACACCAATGTTAACATTATTACATACACCAATGTTAACAACATTACATACACTAATGTTAACAATATTACATACACGGATGTTAACAACATTCCATACACCAATGTTGACAAAAATAAATAATTATCATAACATACTTGCATATGAGCAGAAGCTGAAATGTCTCTAGTTGCAAAATGCCATTTGCAAACTCTTGTATGTCTGTCTTGCCTGCAGATTTTCTTATTGAATGTGTTTGGATTATTTTGGTGTCTCCCAATTATTATTAACATACAGAAAATCAACAGCTAGTTTGAAGGGATCAGGGTTTTCTGGTATATTTTGTAAAAGATTCAATGGATTATCTGAATAATAATGTCACATATCAGAACAGGTCCCTTTAAAATCAACTTTGTCTATGTATATAACTTGAATTAATTGAAGTTGCACATCATGTAATGCTCTATGTATATCATATGATTCTAGGCTCGCATTGTGCATTTGCATGTGAATATACATATCAAAGGTTCAGTCTGTCATGCATTGTTTTATCTTCCCAGTGTTCTAACAGGTAATATATTAACAGCATACATGGGCGCTCTTCTTGTGTGGCATGCCAAGGCATGATGGACATGTGACAGGTTAATATATGGGTTGTTATAGAGGCTGATACATCTGATGACAATAATTTTATGCATCTAATGTGTTTTCAATCAATATGACCATAGCCTGGGCTCGTATTGTGTTTTCCTAATGTGACTTTTGTTGAATATTGCAGTGCCAGACAAATTTAACATAAATTGATCAGTACATACAATGGCATGCATTATATATTTTACCTTAGGATTTAATATATGTAAAATATGTTTACGTACATTAAATGTGAAGTTATATTTATATATTATTCTAGTTTCTTATCAGCAGTTTTGTAATCACCATCTGTCTGTGTCTCATCTCTCTCTATCTCTCTCTCTCTCTCTCAATACAAGCATGCAGCGGGTATGGTCCTTTATATGATGTAGGGCAGCAACAATTGTATCTGTCATTGTGTCATCTGTCTTTTGTGCTGAAAATGTCCATATCAACCAAGATAAATTAAACACACCTATTATAGAGAAAACTATGTTCCATTGCACCTTGAAGTATTTAACATATATGAAACATATTTAACACTAAATGAATTTAGCTTCATGTATTTGCAAGAAGTAAAGCCATTTGATTGCTGTCAGTGACCAGTGGATATACTCTCAGGTCAATATATGAAGACATGTTTTCATTCGTTTTAAGTAGAGGGAATAATCATTATGTTGTACATCTGTTTGTAAAGTTTATCACATTTTAGCAGGGTATATGTGTAATGTTTTTTATGTATTTTGTATAAGCATTAGAGCTCGTGTTACATAGATGTATTATGTTGAGTATTCACTTTAAAGATATACTCTATTCATGTGTATACTTTTATGTATATAAACTGAACTTCTACTTCAGCAAAGTTCAGTTCACTGCTCAGTCATTGTGTGTGTACAGTTCCATACAATTGGTTATGTCTGTAGCTGAGGTTTCAGTGTTTAATGTGCTGAATACCTAAACTTTAATACCTATCCCTTGTTCAATGTTTTGTCACTCAGGTTATGAACGATAGTTTAACATTTTAAAATCAAAGTAGATCACCTGGTGGTCAGGGAACAATTTTATGACAATAATCACAACTCATCAACTTGGATATATTTTAGTTATTAGAAAACATTGACAAATTATTATTACTGCAGGTGAAGTTGACAGGTCAGAACCTTTTTGCATAACACATTTACCAATATTCTTCATAATGCATTTTTTAGATCTCATATTCAACTATTTAATCAGCTTTCAGGAGAGACCTTGTCCCGGAAAAATTTAAATTTGTTAATGAAACACAGTTTCAGATTTGCTCTGCTCTAATATTTACAGTATAAAAACAACAGAGCAACCCGTGTCCGAGCTTCAAAGGTCTACAACTAAAGATTATTATCATCAATATCAAACACAAGTGCACACAACTAGAAAATGTATGGAGTATATTATATTTACACAGTAATGTATTATTGTTTATCAATTGTAAATAAAATGCTCAGGCAGGTTTATAAGAAGAGTATTTGTATATTTTGTGCTTTTGCTACCATCTGTATGGAAATTCACATCACATTTTAATAAACTTCTATTGAACAAAATCGCTGGAAGTATTTGTTACGCATTTGAAAATGCAGAACCAAGGGTATTCTTTTTTAAACAGCACATTTCTGTACAGATAAGCTATGGCGATGAATGGTCTAAAAAATCCTAGGATTTAATAATGTGTACATTTCTTTGTTTTTCTTGGCATGTTTGTGGTTTCTTAACCGTCCAGTCAACCCTTGCGAGATGTAGCAGTCTCTAATTATCTAGATTAATATTTCATTTATACGAAAGCTTTTCTCAGTATTTAAGATTACACTATAAATCTAATAGAGTTTCTTTACTGTGAGGCATAAACACGATAAATGCTGTGTAACACAAATTTTACCTCTTCAAGATCGTACGTTAAGTGTGTGCATATCCCAGGAAATTGCTGACACGGCATGTTTCACAAGATTAGATAGTAATGACCACCGACATTACTAGGTTGGTCAAGGATAAATCCAGTAAATATTGTGCTTCTTTAGTATAGTGCCTAACGGTAAGATTATAAAACAATTATGACAAACCCTTTTTTATATGTATATAAAGGGTATATAATATAACAATTAAGTCAAAATAAAAAATATTTTAGTTCTTTATTCACAAAATAAAAGAAATATAATAAAGTTAATAAAATCGTCTCAACATACAGGACAACATGAGGTGAAATTGATCTAGATAGGCCGCGTGCTCTGTGAAACATTTGTTCTGAACTGCTGATAACTTCACTATCTTACAAGCACATGGCTGTTCATGTGCCCGAGTCGAACCAGATAAGTCATTGATAACAGGCAAAGAAAAAGATACTTCCTGAGGTGCAAAAATAAAATAAAATAAACTCCGTATTATTCACGAGCATTGTCTCTATGGTTATCGTGTCTAGTGTTTGGCTATTTGGTTCCTCATGAGCGGTCATCTATTTTTATGCCCCCATGTCCGTCATTCCGTCATTCCGAAATCAAACAGTTGTACGAACTTTTTTTTCGCAATGCCTGCAGATATTGGCCTGATTTTTGGTGTGTGGGCAGATAATGACCAGTTACAGATCGAGTTCGCGTTTCGTCCCGGTTGACCTACTTTTGACCGTTTTACGGCTCCTAAACTTAGAAAATTTCATGAAAAATAGAAATTTTCATGACAAATACACATGTACGGACTTTTTTTCGCAATGCCTGCAGATATTGGCCTGATTTTTGGTGTGTAGGTAGATAATGACCAGTTACAGATCTAGTTCGCGTTTCGTCCCGGTTGACCTACTTTTGACCGTTTCACGGCTCCTAAACTTAGAAAATTTCATGAAAAATAGAAATTTTCATGACAAATACACATGTACAGCCGTTTTTAGCCTTCAGCTCATAGGCTGATGGGCTATTGTCGTCACCCAAGCTGTCCGTCTGTTCATCTGTCTGTCCGGTGTCTGTCCGTCCGTTACACGTCTGTTAACTTTTACCTTATGAGCGGGATATCTCTATAAGGATTCACCGTTGGAATTTTATTTTATCAGTGAAGATGTATATCAATAAAATCTCGGTCAAGTTCGAAGATGGGTGACCTTGACCCATTTTTCTACATTTTAGAGCTGGTTATAGAAAAACACTCAGAAGTTTATATCTCAGGAACCATTGTGTGGATTTTCACAAAACTTACTATGATCATTGGGACTGATGGTCTGTATGTGCTGCACAATTTTGGTGGTGCCACCTGCAATTTCTGATATTTTAATGAAATTTTATCGGATTTTTTCAATTTTGGCCTTTTGTGCAGGATATCTCCAAAGGTATTCAACACAGGAACTTCATTTCTTCAGTGCTATTATTGCCGCGTGCTCTGTGAAACATTTGTTCTGAACTGCTGATAACTTCACTATCTTACAAGCACATGGCTGTTCATGTGCCCGAGTCGAACCAGATAAGTCATTGATAACAGGCAAAGAAAAAGATACTTCCTGAGGTGCAAAAATAAAATAAAATAAACTCCGTATTATTCACGAGCATTGTCTCTATGGTAATCGTGTCTAGTGTTTGGCTATTTGGTTCCTCATGAGCGGTCATCTATTTTTATGCCCCCATGTCCGTCATTCCGTCATTCCGAAATCAAACAGTTGTACGAACTTTTTTTCGCAATGCCTGCAGATATTGGCCTGATTTTTGGTGTGTGGGCAGATAATGACCAGTTACAGATCGAGTTCGCGTTTCGTCCCGGTTGACCTACTTTTGACCGTTTTACGGCTCCTAAACTTAGAAAATTTCATGAAAAATAGAAATTTTCATGACAAATACACATGTACGGACTTTTTTTCGCAATGCCTGCAGATATTGGCCTGATTTTTGGTGTGTAGGTAGATAATGACCAGTTACAGATCTAGTTCGCGTTTCGTCCCGGTTGACCTACTTTTGACCGTTTTACGGCTCCTAAACTTAGAAAATTTCATGAAAAATAGAAATTTTCATGACAAATACACATGTACAGCCGTTTTTAGCCTTCAGCTCATAGGCTGATGGGCTATTGTCGTCACCCAAGCTGTCCGTCTGTCCATCTGTCTGTACGGTGTCTGTCCGTCCGTTACACGTCTGTTAACTTTTACCTTGTGAGCGGGATATCTCTAAAAGGATTCACCGTTGGAATTTTATTTTATCAGTGAAGATGTATATCAATAAAATCTCGGTCAAGTTCGAAGATGGGTGACCTTGACCCATTTTTCTACATTTTAGAGCTGATTATAGAAAAACACTCAGAAGTTTATATCTCAGGAACCATTGTGTGGATTTTCACAAAACTTACTATGATCATTGGGACTGATGGTCTGTATGTGCTGCACAATTTTGGTGGTGCCACCTGCAATTTCTGATATTTTAATGAAATTTTATCGGATTTTTTCAATTTTGGCCTTTTGTGCAGGATATCTCCAAAGGTATTCAACACAGGAACTTCATTTCTTCAGTGCTATTGCATTATATTTACAAAATCTTGGTCAAGTTCAAAGATGGGTGATCTTGACCTACTTTTCAAGGTCACAGAGCTTAGTATAGAAAAAAAACTTAGGAGCTTATTTCTGAGGAAGCATTTGGTGGATTGTTATGAAACATGGTATATACCTCTCCAATTTAAATTTATAAATGATTATCAACTTTTGCTAATATTCTAGTTTTGCAATACAATGCTTACAGATACTGGCCTAATGTTAGGTCTGTGGGCGCATAATGACCACTTACAGATCGAGTTCGCGTTTCGTCCCAGTTAACCTATTTTTTACCATATGACAGATCCTGAACATAGAAAATTTCATGAAAGACAGAAATTTTCATGAAAAATGCACATATATGGACTTTTTTTCACAATGCCTGCAGATACTGGCCTGATTTTTGGTGTGTTGCTTGATAATGACCCTTTACAGATCGAGTTTGCATTTTGCCCTTGTTGACCTACTTTTGACCATACAACACTTCCTGAACTTAAAAAATGTTACAAAATTTAACAAATGTTTCTAATTTGCCCCAGGCGGGGGCATTCGTGTCATTCCAACACATCTAGTTTCTTCACCGGATTGTCCAAGTTGTCTTAATGGTCATGTATCTTTATATGGTACCAGCTGATACACCCTGTAACCGGGCTTTTTATCGGGGGGGGGCGAATTAAACAAGACGACCAGAGGTCACCCGCTTGCAGAAAAACTCTGACCCAGATAATAACACAGATAACAAGAACATGTTATAAAGAAGACAAAGAGGAAGAAAATGAGCCATAGTTTGTAAAGATTCGACTAATATTGACAAAGTCACGCTGGATAATAATTTGACGTGTTTTCATGACCTGACCTATCTAAAAATACAAATAGAGCTTTAAGAAATCGTGCCGATACACGATAGTTGAAAGTTACAAAATGATTCCTGTTAAACTGTGGCCTGTAGAATGCTATATAACAAAGACAAGAAGGCAAAATTGAGACAAATCACAGACAGACATATTGAAAGGTGACACAAAGCTGAGACCAGTTGACTACACTAGTTAGTTACAATTATGCAGGAGACAAAGGTGATAATAATGAGCCAATTTTGTAAAGATGGGACCAGAATTGACAAAATTATTAGGAAAATAACATGTTAAAGTGTTTCGAATTGACAGACATACTGACAAAGTGACACAAAGCTGAGACCAGATGACTGCGACAAGTTTTAAAGAAGCCTCAGAGGAGGAAAATAAGCTATACTTCATGTAATTAAGGGTTATTGTTTCGCAGAAATAGCCCAAAAATTATATGTTGTATTGTTTCAGGTGTAGTGCACCCTAGAGGCCAATTCACGAAAATGAAAAATCACATTTGAGATATTAATGTATGACATAAGATGTACCAGTTTCAAAATGATTCCTGAAAAACTGTGGCCTGTAGAATGCTATATGTAAGACGCAAGAACCAGTAAGCAGGCGTAGTGGAGAACAACTGACAAACAGACAGACCCACTGACAAAGTGACACAAGGTTGAGTCCAGATGACTAAACCATGTTATGGAGAAGACATGGAGGAAGAAAATAAGCTATAGTTTATGTAATTCAGGTCTGCAGTTTTGAAGATATGGCAAACAAATGATATGTTGTCGTGTTTCAAGTGCAGCGTACCCAAGCGGCTTGTAGAATGCTAAATGTAAGACACAAGAACCAGCAAGAAGGCGAAATTGATGACAACAACTGACAAACAGAAAGACATACCGACAAAATGACACAAGTTTGAGACCAGATAACTAAATCATTTATGATGAAGACCCAGAGGAAGAAAATACGCTATAGTTTATGTAATTCTTGTTTATAGTTTCGAAGATATGGTAAAAAAATGGTATGTTAATGAGGTTCAAGTGCAGCGCCCCCTGTGCAATGCCGCCTAGCGGCTTTTTTCCGAAACTGAAAACTCTTTCGATATATTAGTGTATGACATAAGATGTATCAGTTTCAAAAGGATTCCTGCACAACTGTGGCCTGAAGAATGCTATATGTAAGAGACAAGAACCAGCAAGAAGCTGAAATTTAGGAAAACTGACAGACAGACATACTGACAACAAAGTGACACGAAGTTGAGCCTAAGTTTGTGAAGATAGGACCAATATTGACAAAGTTATGATGAAAATAAAGTTTCGACGTTTTTCGAAGATTTTGACCTTTGAAAAAAGATGGCCGAAAACAATAGGCTTCCAGGACTTTTGACTCTCTATCAACCCTGCAAGTTTCAGATCGATTGCTACAAAATTGTGGCCAGGAAAGTATTGACAAACTAACATACACACACAAACTGAATTGGTCAGTGATGTTTATTACATTTGCGAACCTGAATGGGACGGGGGCATTCACATTTTCGAAGATCTTTGACTGGTTGCATGCATGTATTATAACTGATAGACGTATAAAGACGTTGATGTAAAGAAGATATGTAGGATGATTTAAGGGTATGTTGTAAGGCAAGGAAGGTGTGACTAAAGAATGATATGGCAAATATGCATACCTCGTTATTAGCAGAAGCGGATCCGACCCCCACCCCTTTTTTCCGGCCGCTGCAACCTTTTATTTAGGGATTCAAAACATATAAAAAGGTCCTGAGGTCCGGAAAAAAGAGGGATGGGTCCAGTTCGTAAACATTGGTCTGATACCCTTTAAAAGGGTTGCGACGGCTGAAAGGGGGAGCGGGTGGGGGTGGGGTGGTGGTGGGGTGATGTCTGAACCGCTTCTGCCATTATTGCATGGTGACATAAGAAATGAGCCCCAAGGTAACTCTAGTCAATTATTGTTCACATTTACTACCCTGCATGTGGATCAGTGACAGGGCAACATGTCGGGTCAAACATGCTTAATACCGTCACAGACAGCAGTGTTTATTCAAATGCACAATAGACATTATTCCCGTGTTGTGAATAACCAACGACGGCGCAGGCCGGAGCACTATTTCTCTCTTATTGTCGCCCAGGCCAATATTTGTTAATATTGTGTCAAGCGCCTATGAACCCCAGGCAGTTATTATCTGAGGCACACGTTCTTCCACAGTTTTTTAACCATCCAGTGTATGACAGACCCCGCCTGTGTAAAGGAACCCCAGGCAGTTATTATCTGAGGCACGCGTTCTTCCACAGTCAGTTAACCATCCAGTATATGACAGACCCCTCCTGTGTAAAGGAACCCCAGGCAGTTATTATCTGAGGCACACGTTCTTCCACAGTTTTTTAACCATCCAGTGTATGACAGACCACGCCTGTGTAAAGGAACCCCAGGCAGTTATTATCTGAGGCACACGTTCTTCCACAGTTTTTTAATCATCCAGTGTATGACAGACCCCGCCTGTGTAAAGGAACCCCAGGCAGTTATTATCTGAGGCACGCGTTCTTCCACAGTCAATTAACCATCCAGTATATGACAGACCCCTCCTGTTAAAAGGAACCCCAGGCAGTTATTATCTGAGGCACACGTTCTTCCACAGTTTATTAACCATCCAGTGTATGAGAGACCCCTCCTGTGTAAAGAAACCCCAGGCAGTTATTATCGGAGGCACACATTCTTCCACAGTGTATTAACCATCAAGTGTATGACAGACCCCGCCTGTGTAAAGGAACCCCATGCAGTTATTTTCTGAGGCACACGTTCTTCCACAGTGTATTAACCATCAAGTGTATAACGTAACCCGCCTGTGTAAAGGAACCCCAGGCAGTTATTATCTGAGGCACGCCTTCTTCAAATGTTAATTAACCATCCAGAGTATGTCAGACCCCGCCTGTGTAAAGGAAACCCAGGCAGTTATTATCTGAGGCACACGTTCTTCCACAGTTATTTAACCCTCAAGTGTATGACAGACCCCGCCTGTGTAAAGGAACCCCAGGCAGTTATTATCTTAGACACACTATCTTCCACAGTGTATTAACCAACAAGTGTATGACAGACCCCGCCTGTGTAAAGGAACCCCAGTCAGTTATTATCGGAGACACGCGTTCTTCAAATGTTAATTAACCATCCAGAGTATGTCAGACCCCGCCTGTGTAAAGGAACCCCAGGCAGTTATCATCGGAGACACACGTTCTTCCACAGTTAATTAACTTTCCTGTGTATGACAGACCCCGCCTGTGTAAAGGAACCCCAGGCAGTTATTATCGGAGGCACACGTTCTTCCACAGTTAATTAACCATCCAGTGTATGACAGACCCCGCCTGTGTAAAGAAACCCCAGGCAGTTATTATCTGAGGCACGCGTTCTTCAAATGTTAATTAACCATCCAGAGTATGTCAGACCCCGCCTGTGTAAAGGAACCCCAGGCAGTTATCATCGGAGGCACACGTTCTTCTACAGTTAATTAACTTTCCTGTGTATGACAGACCCCGCCTGTGTAAAGGAACCCCAGGCAGTTATTATCGGAGGCACACGTTCTTCCACAGTTAATTAACCATCCAGAGTATGTCAGACCCCGCCTGTGTAAAGGAACCCCAGGCAGTTATCATCGGAGGCACACGTTCTTCCACAGTTAATTAACTTTCCTGTGTATGACAGACCCCTCCTGTGTAAAGGAACCCCAGGCAGTTATTATCGGAGGCACACGTTCTTCCACAGTTAATTAACCATCCAGTGTATGACAGACCCCTCCTGTGTAAAGGAACCACGGACATTTATTATCTGAGGCACACCTTCTTCAAATGTTAATTAACCATCCAGAGTATGTCAGACCCCGCCTGTGTAAAAGAAACCCAGACAGTTATTATCTGAGGCACGCGTTCTTCAAATGTTAATTAACCATCCAGAGTATGTCAGACCCCGCCTGTGTAAAGAAACCCCAGGCAGTTATCATCGGAGGCACACGTTCTTCCACAGTTAATTAACTTTCCTGTGTATGACAGACCCCGCCTGTGTAAAGGAACCCCAGGCAGTTATTATCGGAGGCACACGTTCATCCACAGTTAATTAACCATCCAGTGTATGACAGACCCCTCCTGTGTAAAGGAACCACGGACAGTTATTATCTGAGGCACACCTTCTTCAAATGTTAATTAACCATCCAGAGTATGTCAGACCCCGCCTGTGTAAAGGAACCCCAGGCAGTTATCATCGGAGGCACACGTTCTTCCACAGTTAATTAACTTTCCTGTGTATGACAGACATCGCCTGTGTTAAGGAACCCCAGGCAGTTATTATCGAAGGCAAACGTTCTTCCATAGTTAATTTACCATCCAGTGTATGACAGACCCCGCCTGTGTAAAGGAACCCCAGGCAGTTATCATCGGAGGCACACGTTCTTCCACAGTTAATTAACTTTCCTGTGTATGACAGACCCCGCCTGTGTAAAGGAACCCCAGGCAGTTATCATCGGAGGCACACGTCCTTCCACAGTTAATTAACCATCCAGTGTATGACAGACCCCTCCTGTGTAAAGGAACCACGGACAGTTATTATCTGAGGCACACCTTCTTCAAATGTTAATTAACCATCGTGAGTATGTCAGACCCCGCCTGTGTAAAAGAAACCCAGGCAGTTATTATCTGAGGCACGCGTTCTTCAAATGTTAATTAACCATCCAGAGTATGTCAGAACCCGCCTGTGTAAAGGAACCCCAGGCAGTTATCATCGGAGGCACACGTTCTTCCACAGTTAATTAACTTTCCTGTGTATGACAGACCCTGCCTGTGTAAAGGAACCCCAGGCAGTTATTATCGGAGGCACACGTTCTTCCACAGTTAATTAACCATCCAGTGTATGACAGACCCCGCCTGTGTAAAGGAACCCCAGGCAGTTATCATCGGAGGCACACGTTCTTCCACAGTCAATTTAACCATCCAGTGTATGACAGACCCCTCCTGTGTAAAGGAACCACGGACAGTTATTATCTGAGGCACACCTTCTTCAAATGTTAATTAACCATCCAGAGTATGTCATACCCCGCCTGTGTAAAGGAACCCCAGGCAGTTATCATCGGAGGCACACGTTCTTCCACAGTTAATTAACTTTCCTGTGTATGACAGACCCCGCGTGTGTAAAGGAACCCCAGGCAGTTATCATCGGAGGCACACGTTCTTCCACAGTTAATTAACTTTCCTGTGTATGACAAACCCCGCCTGTGTAAAGGAACCCCAGGCAGTTATTATCGGAGGCACACGTTCTTCCACAGTTAATTAACCATCCAGTGTATGACAGACCCCGCCTGTGTAAAGGAACCCCAGGCAGTTATTATCGGAGGCACACGTTCTTCCACAGTTAATTAACTATCCAGTGTATGACAGACCCCTCCTGTGTAAAGGAACCACGGACAGTTATTATCTGAGGAACACCTTCTTCAAATGTTAATTAACCATCCAGAGTATGTCAGACCCCGCCTGTGTAAAAGAAACCCAGACAGTTATTATCTGAGACACATGTTCTTCCACAGTTAATTAACCATCCAGTGTATGATAGAACCCGCCTGTGTAAAGGAACCACAGGCAGTTATTATCTGAGGCACGCCTTCTTCAAATTTTAATTAACCATCCAGAGTATGTCAGACCCCGCCTGTGTAAAAGAAACCCCAGGCAGTTATTATCTGAGGCACACGTTCTTCCACAGTGAATTAGCCATCCAGTGTATGACAGACCCCGCCTGTGTAAAGGAACCCCAGGCAGTTATTATCTGAGGCACACGTTCTTCCACAGTGAATTAGCCATCCAGTGTATTACAGACCCCGCCTGTGTAAAGGAACCCTAGGCAGTTATTATCTGAGGCACGAGTTCTTCAAATGTTAATTAACTATCCAGAGTATGTTAGACCCCGCCTGTGTAAAGGAACCCCAGGCAGTTATTATCTGAGGCACACGTTCTTCCACAGTGTATTAACCATCAAGAGTATGAGAGACCCCGCCTGTGTAAAGGAACCCCAGGCAATTATTATCGGAGGCACACGTTCTTCCACATTTTATTAAACAGCCAGTGTATGACAGACCCCTCCTGTGTAAAGGAACCCCAGGCAGTTATTATCTGAAGCCAATGTTCTTCCACATTTTATTAAACAGCCAGTGTATGACAGACCCAGCCTGTGTAAAGGAAACCCAGGCAGTTATTATCTGAGGCACGCGTTCTTCCACATTTTATTAAACAGCCAGTGTATGACAGACCCCCTCCTGTGTAAAGGAACCCGAAGCAGGTATTATCTGCGGCACGCGTTCTTCCACAGTTAATAACTATCCAGTGTATGACACACCCCGCCTATTTAAAGGAACCCCAGGCAGTAATTATCTGAGGCACACATTCTTCCACAGTGTTTAACCATCCAGTGTATGACAGACCCCGCCTGTGTTAAGGAACCCCGAGCAGTTATTATCTGCGGCACACGTTCTTCCGCAGTCTATAAACCTCACAGTGTATGACAGACCCCGCCTGTGGAAAGGAATCCCAGGCAGTTATTATCTGCGGCTGCGTTCTTCCACGGTTAAATAACTATCCAGTGTATGACAGACCCCTCCTGTGTAAAGGAACCCCAGGCAGTTATTATCTGCGGCACGCGTTCTTCCACAGTGTAATAACCTTCCAGAGTATGTCAGACCCCTCCTGTGTAAAGGAGCCCCAGGCAGTTATTATCTGCGGCACGCGTTCTTCCACAGTGTATTAACCATCCAGTGTATGACAGACCCCGCCTGTGGAAAGGAATCCGAGGCAGTTATTATCGGAGGCACACGTTCTTCCACAGTTAATTAACCATCCAGTGTATGACAGACCCCGCCTGTGTAAAGGAACCCCAGGCAGTTATCATCGGAGGCACACGTTCTTCCACAGTCAATTTAACCATCCAGTGTATGACAGACCCCTCCTGTGTAAAGGAACCACGGACAGTTATTATCTGAGGCACGCGTTCTTCAAATGTTAATTAACCATCCAGAGTATGTCATACCCCGCCTGTGTAAAGGAACCCCAGGCAGTTATCATCGGAGGCACACGTTCTTCCACAGTTAATAACCATCAAGTGTATGACAGACTCCGCCTGTGTAAAGGAACCCCAGGCAGTTATCATTTGAGGCACACGTTCTTCCACAGTGTATTAACCATCCAGAGAATGTCAGACCCCGCCTGTGTAAAGGAACCCCAGGTAGTTATTATCTGCGGCACGCGTTCTTCCACGGTTAATTAACTATCCAGTATATGACATCCTGCCTGTGTAAAGGAACCCCAGGCAGTTATTATCTGCGGCACGCGTTCTTCCACAGTCTATAAACCTCACAGTGTATGACAGACCCTGCCTGCGGAAAGGAATCCCAGGCAGTTATTATCTGCGGCTGCATTCTTCCACAGTGTATTAACCATCCAGTGTATGACAGACCCCTCCTGTGCAAAGGAACCCCAGGCAGTTATTATCTGAGGCACCCGTTCTTCCACAGTGTATTAACCATCCAGAGTATGTCAGACCCCGCCTGTGTAAAGTAACCCCAGGCAGTTATTATCTGAGGCACGCGTTCTTCCATAGTGTATTAATCATCCAGTGTATGACAGACCCCCCCCCCCCCCCTCCCCTGTGTAAAGGAACCCCAGGCAGTTATTATCGGAGGCACACGTTCTTCCACAGTTAATAAACCATCCAGTGTATGACAGACCCCGCCTGTGTAAAGAAACCCCAGGCAGTTATTATCTGAGGCACGCGTTCTTCAAATGTTAATTAACCATCCAGAGTATGTCAGACCCCGCCTGTGTAAAGGAACCCCAGGCAGTTATCATCGGAGGCACACGTTCTTCTACAGTTAATTAACTTTCCTGTGTATGACAGACCCCGCCTGTGTAAAGGAACCCCAGGCAGTTATTATCGGAGGCACACGTTCTTCCACAGTTAATTAACCATCCAGAGTATGTCAGACCCCGCCTGTGTAAAGGAACCCCAGGCAGTTATCATCGGAGGCACACGTTCTTCCACAGTTAATTAACTTTCCTGTGTATGACAGACCCCTCCTGTGTAAAGGAACCCCAGGCAGTTATTATCGGAGGCACACGTTCTTCCACAGTTAATTAACCATCCAGTGTATGACAGACCCCTCCTGTGTAAAGGAACCACGGACATTCATTATCTGAGGCACACCTTCTTCAAATGTTAATTAACCATCCAGAGTATGTCAGACCCCGCCTGTGTAAAAGAAACCCAGACAGTTATTATCTGAGGCACGCGTTCTTCAAATGTTAATTAACATTCCAGAGTATGTCAGACCCCGCCTGTGTAAAGAAACCCCAGGCAGTTATCATCGGAGGCACACGTTCTTCCACAGTTAATTAACTTTCCTGTGTATGACAGACCCCGCCTGTGTAAAGGAACCCCAGGCAGTTATTACCGGAGGCACACGTTCATCCACAGTTAATTAACCATCCAGTGTATGACAGACCCCTCCTGTGTAAAGGAACCACGGACAGTTATTATCTGAGACACACCTTCTTCAAATGTTAATTAACCATCCAGAGTATGTCAGACCCCGCCTGTGTAAAGGAACCCCAGGCAGTTATCATCGGAGGCACACGTTCTTCCACAGTTAATTAACTTTCCTGTGTATGACAGACATCGCCTGTGTAAAGGAACCCCAGGCAGTTATTATCGAAGGCAAACGTTCTTCCATAGTTAATTTACCGTCCAGTGTATGACAGACCCCGCCTGTGTAAAGGAACCCCAGGCAGTTATCATCGGAGGCACACGTCCTTCCACAGTTAATTAACCATCCAGTGTATGACAGACCCCTCCTGTGTAAAGGAACCACGGACAGTTATTATCTGAGGCACACCTTCTTCAAATGTTAATTAAGCATCCAGAGTATGTCAGACCCCGCCTGTGTAAAAGAAACCCAGGCAGTTATTATCTGAGGCACGCGTTCTTCAAATGTTAATTAACCATCCAGAGTATGTCAGACCCCGCCTGTGTAAAGGAACCCCAGGCAGTTATCATCGGAGGCACACGTTCTTCCACAGTTAATTAACTTTCCTGTGTATGACAGACCCTGCCTGTGTAAAGGAACCCCAGGCAGTTATTATCGGAGGCACACGTTCTTCCACAGTTAATTAACCATCCAGTGTATGACAGACCCCCCCTGTGTAAAGGAACCCCAGGCAGTTATCATCGGAGGCACACGTTCTTCCACAGTCAATTAACCATCCAGTGTATGACAGACCCCTCCTGTGTAAAGGAACCACGGACAGTTATTATCTGAGGCACACCTTCTTCAAATGTTAATTAACCATCCAGAGTATGTCAGACCCCGCCTGTGTAAAGGAAACCCAGGCAGTTATCATCGGAGGCACACGTTCTTCCACAGTTAATTAACTTTCCTGTGTATGACAGACCCCGCGTGTGTAAAGGAACCCCAGGCAGTTATCATCGGAGGCACACGTTCTTCCACAGTTAATTAACTTTCCTGTGTATGACAGACCCCGCCTGTGTAAAGGAACCCCAGGCAGTTATTATCGGAGGCACACGTTCTTCCACAGTTAATTAACCATCCCGTGTATGACAGACCCCGCCTGTGTAAAGGAACCCCAGGCAGTTATTATCGGAGGCACACGTTCTTCCACAGTTAATTAACTATCCAGTGTATGACAGACCCCTCCTGTGTAAAGGAACCACGGACAGTTATTATCTGAGGAACACCTTCTTCAAATGTTAATTAACCATCCAGAGTATGTCAGACCCCGCCTGTGTAAAAGAAACCCAGACAGTTATTATCTGAGACACATGTTCTTCCACAGTTAATTAACCATCCAGTGTATGATAGAACCCGCCTGTGTAAAGGAACCACAGGCAGTTATTATCTGAGGCACGCCTTCTTCAAATTTTAATTAACCATCCAGAGTATGTCAGACCCCGCCTGTGTAAAAGAAACCCCAGGCAGTTATTATCTGAGGCACACGTTCTTCCACAGTGAATTAGCCATCCAGTGTATGACAGACCCCGCCTGTGTAAAGGAACCCCAGGCAGTTATTATCTGAGGCACACGTTCTTCCACAGTGAACTAGCCATCCAGTGTATGACAGACCCCGCCTGTGTAAAGGAACCCTAGGCAGTTATTATCTGAGGCACGAGTTCTTCAAATGTTAATTAACTATCCAGAGTATGTTAGACCCCGCCTGTGTAAAGGAACCCCAGGCAGTTATTATCTGAGGCACACGTTCTTCCACAGTGAATTAGCCATCCAGTGTATGACAGACCCCGCCTGTGTAAAGGAACCCCAGGCAGTTATTATCTGAGTCACACGTTCTTCCACAGTGAACTAGCCATCCAGTGTATGACAGACCCCGCCTGCGTAAAGGAACCCCAGGCAATTATTATCGGAGGCACACGTTCTTCCACATTTTATTAAACAGCCAGTGTATGACAGACCCAGCCTGTGTAAAGGAACCCCAGGCAGTTATTATCTGAGGCACGCGTTCTTCCACATTTTATTAAACAGCCAGTGTATGACAGACCCCCTCCTGTGTAAAGGAACCCGAAGCAGGTATTATCTGCGGCACGCGTTCTTCCACAGTTAATAACTATCCAGTGTATGACACACCCCCCCTATTTAAAGGAACCCCAGGCAGTAATTATCTGAGGCACACATTCTTCCACAGTGTTTAACCATCCAGTGTATGACAGACCCCGCCTGTGTTAAGGAACCCCGAGCAGTTATTATCTGCGGCACACGTTCTTCCGCAGTCTATAAACCTCACAGTGTATGACAGACCCCGCCTGTGGAAAGGAATCCCAGGCAGTTATTATCTGCGGCTGCGTTCTTCCACGGTTAAATAACTATCCAGTGTATGACAGACCCCTCCTGTGTAAAGGAACCCCAGGCAGTTATTATCTGCGGCACGCGTTCTTCCACAGTGTATTAACCTTCCAGAGTATGTCAGACCCCGCCTGTGTAAAGGAGCCCCAGGCAGTTATTATCTGCGGCACGCGTTCTTCCACAGTGTATTAACCATCCAGTGTATGACAGACCCCGCCTGTGGAAAGGAATCCGAGGCAGTTATTACCTGCGGCACGCGTTCTTTCACGGTTAAATAACTATCCAGTGTATGACAGACCCCTCCTATGCAAAGGAACCCCAGGCAGTTCTTATCTGAGGCACCCGTTCTTCCACAGTGTATTAACCATCCAGAGTATGTCAGACCCCTCCTGTGTAAAGTAACCCCAGGCAGTTATTATCTGAGGAACGCGTTCTTCCATAGTGTATTTATCATCCAGTGTATGTCAGACCCCCCCCCCCCCTCCCCTGTGTAAAGGAACCCCAGGCAGTTATTATCTGAGACACACGTTCTTCCACAGTTAATTAACCATCAAGTGTATGACAGACTCCGCCTGTGTAAAGGAACCCCAGGCAGTTATCATTTGAGGCACACGTTCTTCCACAGTGTATTAACCATCCAGAGAATGTCAGACCCCGCCTGTGTAAAGGAACCCCAGGTAGTTATTATCTGCGGCACGCGTTCTTCCACGGTTAATTAACTATCCAGTATATGACATCCTGCCTGTGTAAAGGAACCCCAGGCAGTTATTATCTGCGGCACGCGTTCTTCCACAGTCTATAAACCTCACAGTGTATGACAGACCCTGCCTGCGGAAAGGAATCCCAGGCAGTTATTATCTGCGGCTGCATTCTTCCACAGTGTATTAACCATCCAGTGTATGACAGACCCCTCCTGTGCAAAGGAACCCCAGGCAGTTATTATCTGAGGCACCCGTTCTTCCACAGTGTATTAACCATCCAGAGTATGTCAGACCCCGCCTGTGTAAAGTAACCCCAGGCAGTTATTATCTGAGGCACGCGTTCTTCCATAGTGTATTAATCATCCAGTGTATGACAGACCGCCCCCCCCCCCCCCTCCCCTGTGTAAAGGAACCCCAGGCAGTTATTATCTGAGACACACGTTCTTCCACAGTTAATAACCATCAAGTGTATGACGGACTCCGACTGTGTAAAGGAACCCCAGGCAGTTATCATTTGAGGCACACGTTCTTCCACAGTGTATTAACCATCCAGAGAATGTCAGACCCCGCCTGTGTAAAGGAACCCCAGGCAGTTATTATCTGCGGCACGCGTTATTCCACGGTTAATTAACTATCCAGTATATGACATCCTGCCTGTGTAAAGGAACCCCAGGCAGTTATTATCTGCGGCACGCATTCTTCCACAGTCTATAAACCTCACAGTGTATGACAGACCCTGCCTGTGGAAAGGAATCCCAGACAGTTATTATCTGCGGCTGCATTCTTCCACAGTGTATTAACCATCTAGTGTGTGACAGACCCCCCCCCCCCCCCGTGTAAAGGAACCCCAGGCAGTTATTATCTGAGACACACGTTCTTCCACAGTTAATAACCATCAAGTGTATGACAGACTACGCCTGTGTAAAGGAACCCCAGGCAGATATTATCTGAGGCACGCGTTCTTCCACAGTTAATAACCATCAAGTGTATGACAGACTCAGCCTGTGTAAAGGAACCCCAGGCAGTTATCATTTGAGGCACACGTTCTTCCACAGTGTATTAACCATCTAGTATATGACAGATCCTGCCTGTGTAAAGGAACCCCAGGCAGTTATTATCTGAGGCACGCGTTCTTCCATAGTGTATTAACCATCCAGTGTATGACAGACCCCCCCCCCCCCCCGTGTAAAGGAACCCCAGGCAGTTATTATCTGAGACACACGTTCTTCCACAGTTAATACCCATCAAGTGTATGACAGACTCCGCCTGTGTAAAGGAACCCCAGGCAGATATTATCTGAGGCACGCGTTCTTCCACAGTGTATTAATCATCCAGTGTATGACAGACCCCGCCTGTGTAAAGGAACCCCAGGCAGTTATTATCTGAGACACACGTTCTTCCACAGTTAATAACCATCAAGTGTATGACAGACTCAGCCTGGGTAAAGGAACCCCAGGCAGTTATCATTTGAGGCACACGTTCTTCCACAATGTATTAACCATCTAGTATATGACAGATCCTGCCTGTGTAAAGGAACCCCAGGCAGTTATTATATGCGGCACGCGTTCCTCCACAGTCTATAAACCTCACAGTGTATGACAGACTCCGTCTGTGTAAAGGAATCCCAGGCAGTTATTATCTGAGGCACACGTTCTTCCACGGTTAAATAACTATCCAGTGTATGACAGACCCCTCCTGTGTAAAGGAACCCCAGGCAGTTATTATCTGCGGCTCGCGTTCTTCCACAGTGTATTAACCATCAAGTGTATGACAGACCCCGCCTGTTTAAAGGAACCCCAGGCAGTTGTTATCTGAGACACACGTTCTTCCATAGTGTATTAACCATCCAGTGTATGACAGACCCCGCCTGTGTAAAGGAGCCCCAGGCAGTTATTATCTGAGGCACGCGTTCTTCCATAGTGTATTAACCATCCAGTGTATGACAGACCCCGCCTGTGTAAAGGAGCTCCAGGCAGTTATTATCTGAGGCACGCGTTTTCCATAGTGTATTAACCATCCAGTGTATGACAGACCCCGCCTGTGGAAAGGAATCCCAGGCAGTTATTACCTGCGGCACGCGTTCTTCTACCGGTAAATAACTATCCAGAGTTTGACAGACCCCTCCTGTGCAAAGGAACCCCAGGCATTTATTATCTGCGGCACGCGTTCTTCCACAGTGTATTAACCATCCAGTGTATGACAGACCCCGCCTGTTTAAAGGAACCCCAGGCAGTTATTATCTGAGACACACGTTCTTCCAAAGTTAATAACCATCAAGTGTATGACAGACTCAGCCTGTGTAAAGGAACCCCAGGCAGTTATTTTTTGAGGCACACGTTCTTCCACAGTGTATTAACCATCTAGTATATGACAGATCCTGCCTGTGTAAAGGAAACCCAGGCAGTTATTATCTGCGGTAAGCGTTCTTCCACAGTCTATAAACCTCACAGTGTATGACAGACTCCGCCTGTGTAAAGGAACCCTAGGCAGTTATTATCTGCGGCAGGCGTTCTTCCACAGTCTATAAACCTCACAGTGTATGTCAGACCCCGCCTGTGTAAAGGAGCCCCAGGCAGTTATTATCTGAGGCCCGCGTTCTTCCATAGTGTAGTAACCATCCAGTGTATGACAGACCCCGCCTGTGGAAAGGAATCCCAAGCAGTTATTACCTGCGGCAAGCGTTCTTCCACAGTCTATAAACCTCACAGTGTATGACAGACTCCGCCTGTGTAAAGGAATCCCAGGCATTTATTATCTGCGGCTGCGTTCTTCCACGGTTAAATAACTATCCAGTGTATGACAGACCCCTCCTGTGTAAAGGAACCCCAGGCAGTTATCATTTGAGGCACACGTTCTTCTACAGTGTATTAACCTTCCAGAGTATGTCAGACCCCGCCTGTGTAAAGGAGCCCCAGGCAGTTATTATCTGAGGCACGCGTTCTTCAATAGTGTATTAACAATCCAGTGTATGACAGACGCCGCCTGTGGAAAGGAACCCCAGGCAGTTATTATCGGAGGCACACGTTCATCCACAGTTAATTAACCATCCAGTGTATGACAGACCCCTCCTGTGTAAAGGAACCACGGACAGTTATTATCTGAGACACACCTTCTTCAAATGTTAATTAACCATCCAGAGTATGTCAGACCCCGCCTGTGTAAAGGAACCCCAGGCAGTTATCATCGGAGGCACACGTTCTTCCACAGTTAATTAACTTTCCTGTGTATGACAGACATCGCCTGTGTAAAGGAACCCCAGGCAGTTATTATCGAAGGCAAACGTTCTTCCATAGTTAATTTACCGTCCAGTGTATGACAGACCCCGCCTGTGTAAAGGAACCCCAGGCAGTTATCATCGGAGGCACACGTTCTTCCACAGTTAATTAACTTTCCTGTGTATGACAGACCCCGCCTGTGTAAAGGAACCCCAGGCAGTTATCATCGGAGGCACACGTCCTTCCACAGTTAATTAACCATCCAGTGTATGACAGACCCCTCCTGTGTAAAGGAACCACGGACAGTTATTATCTGAGGCACACCTTCTTCAAATGTTAATTAAGCATCCAGAGTATGTCAGACCCCGCCTGTGTAAAAGAAACCCAGGCAGTTATTATCTGAGGCACGCGTTCTTCAAATGTTAATTAACCATCCAGAGTATGTCAGACCCCGCCTGTGTAAAGGAACCCCAGGCAGTTATCATCGGAGGCACACGTTCTTCCACAGTTAATTAACTTTCCTGTGTATGACAGACCCTGCCTGTGTAAAGGAACCCCAGGCAGTTATTATCGGAGGCACACGTTCTTCCACAGTTAATTAACCATCCAGTGTATGACAGACCCCGCCTGTGTAAAGGAACCCCAGGCAGTTATCATCGGAGGCACACGTTCTTCCACAGTCAATTAACCATCCAGTGTATGACAGACCCCTCCTGTGTAAAGGAACCACGGACAGTTATTATCTGAGGCACACCTTCTTCAAATGTTAATTAACCATCCAGAGTATGTCAGACCCCGCCTGTGTAAAGGAAACCCAGGCAGTTATCATCGGAGGCACACGTTCTTCCACAGTTAATTAACTTTCCTGTGTATGACAGACCCCGCGTGTGTAAAGGAACCCCAGGCAGTTATCATCGGAGGCACACGTTCTTCCACAGTTAATTAACTTTCCTGTGTATGACAGACCCCGCCTGTGTAAAGGAACCCCAGGCAGTTATTATCGGAGGCACACCTTCTTCCACAGTTAATTAACCATCCAGTGTATGACAGACCCCGCCTGTGTAAAGGAACCCCAGGCAGTTATTATCGGAGGCACACGTTCTTCCACAGTTAATTAACTATCCAGTGTATGACAGACCCCTCCTGTGTAAAGGAACCACGGACAGTTATTATCTGAGGAACACCTTCTTCAAATGTTAATTAACCATCCAGAGTATGTCAGACCCCGCCTGTGTAAAAGAAACCCAGACAGTTATTATCTGAGACACATGTTCTTCCACAGTTAATTAACCATCCAGTGTATGATAGAACCCGCCTGTGTAAAGGAACCACAGGCAGTTATTATCTGAGGCACGCCTTCTTCAAATTTTAATTAACCATCCAGAGTATGTCAGACCCCGCCTGTGTAAAAGAAACCCCAGGCAGTTATTATCTGAGGCACACGTTCTTCCACAGTGAATTAGCCATCCAGTGTATGACAGACCCCGCCTGTGTAAAGGAACCCCAGGCAGTTATTATCTGAGGCACACGTTCTTCCACAGTGAACTAGCCATCCAGTGTATGACAGACCCCGCCTGTGTAAAGGAACCCTAGGCAGTTATTATCTGAGGCACGAGTTCTTCAAATGTTAATTAACTATCCAGAGTATGTTAGACCCCGCCTGTGTAAAGGAACCCCAGGCAGTTATTATCTGAGGCACACGTTCTTCCACAGTGTATTAACCATCAAGAGTATGAGAGACCCCGCCTGCGTAAAGGAACCCCAGGCAATTATTATCGGAGGCACACGTTCTTCCACATTTTATTAAACAGCCAGTGTATGACAGACCCAGCCTGTGTAAAGGAACCCCAGGCAGTTATTATCTGAGGCACGCGTTCTTCCACATTTTATTAAACAGCCAGTGTATGACAGACCCCCTCCTGTGTAAAGGAACCCGAAGCAGGTATTATCTGCGGCACGCGTTCTTCCACAGTTAATAACTATCCAGTGTATGACACACCCCCCCCCCTATTTAAAGGAACCCCAGGCAGTAATTATCTGAGGCACACATTCTTCCACAGTGTTTAACCATCCAGTGTATGACAGACCCCGCCTGTGTTAAGGAACCCCGAGCAGTTATTATCTGCGGCACACGTTCTTCCGCAGTCTATAAACCTCACAGTGTATGACAGACCCCGCCTGTGGAAAGGAATCCCAGGCAGTTATTATCTGCGGCTGCGTTCTTCCACGGTTAAATAACTATCCAGTGTATGACAGACCCCTCCTGTGAAAAGGAACCCCAGGCAGTTATTATCTGCGGCACGCGTTCTTCCACAGTGTATTAACCTTCCAGAGTATGTCAGACCCCGCCTGTGTAAAGGAGCCCCAGGCAGTTATTATCTGCGGCACGCGTTCTTCCACAGTGTATTAACCATCCAGTGTATGACAGACCCCGCCTGTGGAAAGGAATCCGAGGCAGTTATTACCTGCGGCACGCGTTCTTTCACGGTTAAATAACTATCCAGTGTATGACAGACCCCTCCTATGCAAAGGAACCCCAGGCAGTTCTTATCTGAGGCACCCGTTCTTCCACAGTGTATTAACCATCCAGAGTATGTCAGACCCCTCCTGTGTAAAGTAACCCCAGGCAGTTATTATCTGAGGAACGCGTTCTTCCATAGTGTATTTATCATCCAGTGTATGACAGACCCCCCCCCCCCCTCCCCTGTGTAAAGGAACCCCAGGCAGTTATTATCTGAGACACACGTTCTTCCACAGTTAATTAACCATCAAGTGTATGACAGACTCCGCCTGTGTAAAGGAACCCCAGGCAGTTATCATTTGAGGCACACGTTCTTCCACAGTGTATTAACCATCCAGAGAATGTCAGACCCCGCCTGTGTAAAGGAACCCCAGGTAGTTATTATCTGCGGCACGCGTTCTTCCACGGTTAATTAACTATCCAGTATATGACATCCTGCCTGTGTAAAGGAACCCCAGGCAGTTATTATCTGCGGCACGCGTTCTTCCACAGTCTATAAACCTCACAGTGTATGACAGACCCTGCCTGCGGAAAGGAATCCCAGGCAGTTATTATCTGCGGCTGCATTCTTCCACAGTGTATTAACCATCCAGTGTATGACAGACCCCTCCTGTGCAAAGGAACCCCAGGCAGTTATTATCTGAGGCACCCGTTCTTCCACAGTGTATTAACCATCCAGAGTATGTCAGACCCCGCCTGTGTAAAGTAACCCCAGGCAGTTATTATCTGAGGCACGCGTTCTTCCATAGTGTATTAATCATCCAGTGTATGACAGACCGCCCCCCCCCCCTCCCCTGTGTAAAGGAACCCCAGGCAGTTATTATCTGAGACACACGTTCTTCCACAGTTAATAACCATCAAGTGTATGACGGACTCCGACTGTGTAAAGGAACCCCAGGCAGTTATCATTTGAGGCACACGTTCTTCCACAGTGTATTAACCATCCAGAGAATGTCAGACCCCGCCTGTGTAAAGGAACCCCAGGCAGTTATTATCTGCGGCACGCGTTATTCCACGGTTAATTAACTATCCAGTATATGACATCCTGCCTGTGTAAAGGAACCCCAGGCAGTTATTATCTGCGGCACGCATTCTTCCACAGTCTATAAACCTCACAGTGTATGACAGACCCTGCCTGTGGAAAGGAATCCCAGACAGTTATTATCTGCGGCTGCATTCTTCCACAGTGTATTAACCATCTAGTGTGTGACAGACCCCCCCCCCCCCCGTGTAAAGGAACCCCAGGCAGTTATTATCTGAGACACACGTTCTTCCACAGTTAATAACCATCAAGTGTATGACAGACTACGCCTGTGTAAAGGAACCCCAGGCAGATATTATCTGAGGCACGCGTTCTTCCACAGTGTATTAACCATCCAGTGTATGACAGACCCCGCCTGTTTAAAGGAACCCCAGGCAGTTATTATCTGAGACACACGTTCTTCCACAGTTAATAACCATCAAGTGTATGACAGACTCAGCCTGTGTAAAGGAACCCCAGGCAGTTATCATTTGAGGCACACGTTCTTCCACAGTGTATTAACCATCTAGTATATGACAGATCCTGCCTGTGTAAAGGAACCCCAGGCAGTTATTATCTGAGGCACGCGTTCTTCCATAGTGTATTAACCATCCAGTGTATGACAGACCCCCCCCCCCCCCCCGTGTAAAGGAACCCCAGGCAGTTATTATCTGAGACACACGTTCTTCCACAGTTAATAACCATCAAGTGTATGACAGACTCAGCCTGGGTAAAGGAACCCCAGGCAGTTATCATTTGAGGCACACGTTCTTCCACAATGTATTAACCATCTAGTATATGACAGATCCTGCCTGTGTAAAGGAACCCCAGGCAGTTATTATATGCGGCACGCGTTCTTCCACAGTCTATAAACCTCACAGTGTATGACAGACTCCGTCTGTGTAAAGGAATCCCAGGCAGTTATTATCTGAGGCACACGTTCTTCCACGGTTAAATAACTATCCAGTGTATGACAGACCCCTCCTGTGTAAAGGAACCCCAGGCAGTTATTATCTGCGGCTCGCGTTCTTCCACAGTGTATTAACCATCAAGTGTATGACAGACCCCGCCTGTTTAAAGGAACCCCAGGCAGTTGTTATCTGAGACACACGTTCTTCCATAGTGTATTAACCATCCAGTGTATGACAGACCCCGCCTGTGTAAAGGAGCCCCAGGCAGTTATTATCTGAGGCACGCGTTCTTCCATAGTGTATTAACCATCCAGTGTATGACAGACCCCGCCTGTGTAAAGGAGCTCCAGGCAGTTATTATCTGAGGCACGCGTTTTCCATAGTGTATTAACCATCCAGTGTATGACAGACCCCGCCTGTGGAAAGGAATCCCAGGCAGTTATTACCTGCGGCACGCGTTCTTCTACCGTTAAATAACTATCCAGTGTTTGACAGACCCCTCCTGTGCAAAGGAACCCCAGGCATTTATTATCTGCGGCACGCGTTCTTCCACAGTGTATTAACCATCCAGTGTATGACAGACCCCGCCTGTTTAAAGGAACCCCAGGCAGTTATTATCTGAGACACACGTTCTTCCAAAGTTAATAACCATCAAGTGTATGACAGACTCAGCCTGTGTAAAGGAACCCCAGGCAGTTATTTTTTGAGGCACACGTTCTTCCACAGTGTATTAACCATCTAGTATATGACAGATCCTGCCTGTGTAAAGGAAACCCAGGCAGTTATTATCTGCGGTAAGCGTTCTTCCACAGTCTATAAACCTCACAGTGTATGACAGACTCCGCCTGTGTAAAGGAACCCTAGGCAGTTATTATCTGCGGCAGGCGTTCTTCCACAGTCTATAAACCTCACAGTGTATGTCAGACCCCGCCTGTGTAAAGGAGCCCCAGGCAGTTATTATCTGAGGCCCGCGTTCTTCCATAGAGTATTAACCATCCAGTGTATGACAGACCCCGCCTGTGGAAAGGAATCCCAAGCAGTTATTACCTGCGGCAAGCGTTCTTCCACAGTCTATAAACCTCACAGTGTATGACAGACTCCGCCTGTGTAAAGGAATCCCAGGCATTTATTATCTGCGGCTGCGTTCTTCCACGGTTAAATAACTATCCAGTGTATGACAGACCCCTCCTGTGTAAAGGAACCCCAGGCAGTTATCATTTGAGGCACACGTTCTTCTACAGTGTATTAACCTTCCAGAGTATGTCAGACCCCGCCTGTGTAAAGGAGCCCCAGGCAGTTATTATCTGAGGCACGCGTTCTTCAATAGTGTATTAACAATCCAGTGTATGACAGACGCCGCCTGTGGAAAGGAACCCCAGGCAGTTATTATCGGAGGCACACGTTCATCCACAGTTAATTAACCATCCAGTGTATGACAGACCCCTCCTGTGTAAAGGAACCACGGACAGTTATTATCTGAGACACACCTTCTTCAAATGTTAATTAACCATCCAGAGTATGTCAGACCCCGCCTGTGTAAAGGAACCCCAGGCAGTTATCATCGGAGGCACACGTTCTTCCACAGTTAATTAACTTTCCTGTGTATGACAGACATCGCCTGTGTAAAGGAACCCCAGGCAGTTATTATCGAAGGCAAACGTTCTTCCATAGTTAATTTACCGTCCAGTGTATGACAGACCCCGCCTGTGTAAAGGAACCCCAGGCAGTTATCATCGGAGGCACACGTTCTTCCACAGTTAATTAACTTTCCTGTGTATGACAGACCCCGCCTGTGTAAAGGAACCCCAGGCAGTTATCATCGGAGGCACACGTCCTTCCACAGTTAATTAACCATCCAGTGTATGACAGACCCCTCCTGTGTAAAGGAACCACGGACAGTTATTATCTGAGGCACACCTTCTTCAAATGTTAATTAAGCATCCAGAGTATGTCAGACCCCGCCTGTGTAAAAGAAACCCAGGCAGTTATTATCTGAGGCACGCGTTCTTCAAATGTTAATTAACCATCCAGAGTATGTCAGACCCCGCCTGTGTAAAGGAACCCCAGGCAGTTATCATCGGAGGCACACGTTCTTCCACAGTTAATTAACTTTCCTGTGTATGACAGACCCTGCCTGTGTAAAGGAACCCCAGGCAGTTATTATCGGAGGCACACGTTCTTCCACAGTGTATTAACCATCAAGAGTATGAGAGACCCCGCCTGCGTAAAGGAACCCCAGGCAATTATTATCGGAGGCACACGTTCTTCCACATTTTATTAAACAGCCAGTGTATGACAGACCCAGCCTGTGTAAAGGAACCCCAGGCAGTTATTATCTGAGGCACGCGTTCTTCCACATTTTATTAAACAGCCAGTGTATGACAGACCCCCTCCTGTGTAAAGGAACCCGAAGCAGGTATTATCTGCGGCACGCGTTCTTCCACAGTTAATAACTATCCAGTGTATGACACACCCCCCCCCTATTTAAAGGAACCCCAGGCAGTAATTATCTGAGGCACACATTCTTCCACAGTGTTTAACCATCCAGTGTATGACAGACCCCGCCTGTGTTAAGGAACCCCGAGCAGTTATTATCTGCGGCACACGTTCTTCCGCAGTCTATAAACCTCACAGTGTATGACAGACCCCGCCTGTGGAAAGGAATCCCAGGCAGTTATTATCTGCGGCTGCGTTCTTCCACGGTTAAATAACTATCCAGTGTATGACAGACCCCTCCTGTGAAAAGGAACCCCAGGCAGTTATTATCTGCGGCACGCGTTCTTCCACAGTGTATTAACCTTCCAGAGTATGTCAGACCCCGCCTGTGTAAAGGAGCCCCAGGCAGTTATTATCTGCGGCACGCGTTCTTCCACAGTGTATTAACCATCCAGTGTATGACAGACCCCGCCTGTGGAAAGGAATCCGAGGCAGTTATTACCTGCGGCACGCGTTCTTTCACGGTTAAATAACTATCCAGTGTATGACAGACCCCTCCTATGCAAAGGAACCCCAGGCAGTTCTTATCTGAGGCACCCGTTCTTCCACAGTGTATTAACCATCCAGAGTATGTCAGACCCCTCCTGTGTAAAGTAACCCCAGGCAGTTATTATCTGAGGAACGCGTTCTTCCATAGTGTATTTATCATCCAGTGTATGACAGACCCCCCCCCCCCCCCTCCCCTGTGTAAAGGAACCCCAGGCAGTTATTATCTGAGACACACGTTCTTCCACAGTTAATTAACCATCAAGTGTATGACAGACTCCGCCTGTGTAAAGGAACCCCAGGCAGTTATCATTTGAGGCACACGTTCTTCCACAGTGTATTAACCATCCAGAGAATGTCAGACCCCGCCTGTGTAAAGGAACCCCAGGTAGTTATTATCTGCGGCACGCGTTCTTCCACGGTTAATTAACTATCCAGTATATGACATCCTGCCTGTGTAAAGGAACCCCAGGCAGTTATTATCTGCGGCACGCGTTCTTCCACAGTCTATAAACCTCACAGTGTATGACAGACCCTGCCTGCGGAAAGGAATCCCAGGCAGTTATTATCTGCGGCTGCATTCTTCCACAGTGTATTAACCATCCAGTGTATGACAGACCCCTCCTGTGCAAAGGAACCCCAGGCAGTTATTATCTGAGGCACCCGTTCTTCCACAGTGTATTAACCATCCAGAGTATGTCAGACCCCGCCTGTGTAAAGTAACCCCAGGCAGTTATTATCTGAGGCACGCGTTCTTCCATAGTGTATTAATCATCCAGTGTATGACAGACCGCCCCCCCCCCTCCCCTGTGTAAAGGAACCCCAGGCAGTTATTATCTGAGACACACGTTCTTCCACAGTTAATAACCATCAAGTGTATGACGGACTCCGACTGTGTAAAGGAACCCCAGGCAGTTATCATTTGAGGCACACGTTCTTCCACAGTGTATTAACCATCCAGAGAATGTCAGACCCCGCCTGTGTAAAGGAACCCCAGGCAGTTATTATCTGCGGCACGCGTTATTCCACGGTTAATTAACTATCCAGTATATGACATCCTGCCTGTGTAAAGGAACCCCAGGCAGTTATTATCTGCGGCACGCATTCTTCCACAGTCTATAAACCTCACAGTGTATGACAGACCCTGCCTGTGGAAAGGAATCCCAGACAGTTATTATCTGCGGCTGCATTCTTCCACAGTGTATTAACCATCTAGTGTGTGACAGACCCCCCCCCCCCCCGTGTAAAGGAACCCCAGGCAGTTATTATCTGAGACACACGTTCTTCCACAGTTAATAACCATCAAGTGTATGACAGACTACGCCTGTGTAAAGGAACCCCAGGCAGATATTATCTGAGGCACGCGTTCTTCCACAGTGTATTAACCATCCAGTGTATGACAGACCCCGCCTGTTTAAAGGAACCCCAGGCAGTTATTATCTGAGACACACGTTCTTCCACAGTTAATAACCATCAAGTGTATGACAGACTCAGCCTGTGTAAAGGAACCCCAGGCAGTTATCATTTGAGGCACACGTTCTTCCACAGTGTATTAACCATCTAGTATATGACAGATCCTGCCTGTGTAAAGGAACCCCAGGCAGTTATTATCTGAGGCACGCGTTCTTCCATAGTGTATTAACCATCCAGTGTATGACAGACCCCCCCCCCCCCCCCGTGTAAAGGAACCCCAGGCAGTTATTATCTGAGACACACGTTCTTCCACAGTTAATAACCATCAAGTGTATGACAGACTCAGCCTGGGTAAAGGAACCCCAGGCAGTTATCATTTGAGGCACACGTTCTTCCACAATGTATTAACCATCTAGTATATGACAGATCCTGCCTGTGTAAAGGAACCCCAGGCAGTTATTATATGCGGCACGCGTTCTTCCACAGTCTATAAACCTCACAGTGTATGACAGACTCCGTCTGTGTAAAGGAATCCCAGGCAGTTATTATCTGAGGCACACGTTCTTCCACGGTTAAATAACTATCCAGTGTATGACAGACCCCTCCTGTGTAAAGGAACCCCAGGCAGTTATTATCTGCGGCTCGCGTTCTTCCACAGTGTATTAACCATCAAGTGTATGACAGACCCCGCCTGTTTAAAGGAACCCCAGGCAGTTGTTATCTGAGACACACGTTCTTCCATAGTGTATTAACCATCCAGTGTATGACAGACCCCGCCTGTGTAAAGGAGCCCCAGGCAGTTATTATCTGAGGCACGCGTTCTTCCATAGTGTATTAACCATCCAGTGTATGACAGACCCCGCCTGTGTAAAGGAGCTCCAGGCAGTTATTATCTGAGGCACGCGTTTTCCATAGTGTATTAACCATCCAGTGTATGACAGACCCCGCCTGTGGAAAGGAATCCCAGGCAGTTATTACCTGCGGCACGCGTTCTTCTACCGTTAAATAACTATCCAGTGTTTGACAGACCCCTCCTGTGCAAAGGAACCCCAGGCATTTATTATCTGCGGCACGCGTTCTTCCACAGTGTATTAACCATCCAGTGTATGACAGACCCCGCCTGTTTAAAGGAACCCCAGGCAGTTATTATCTGAGACACACGTTCTTCCAAAGTTAATAACCATCAAGTGTATGACAGACTCAGCCTGTGTAAAGGAACCCCAGGCAGTTATTTTTTGAGGCACACGTTCTTCCACAGTGTATTAACCATCTAGTATATGACAGATCCTGCCTGTGTAAAGGAAACCCAGGCAGTTATTATCTGCGGTAAGCGTTCTTCCACAGTCTATAAACCTCACAGTGTATGACAGACTCCGCCTGTGTAAAGGAACCCTAGGCAGTTATTATCTGCGGCAGGCGTTCTTCCACAGTCTATAAACCTCACAGTGTATGTCAGACCCCGCCTGTGTAAAGGAGCCCCAGGCAGTTATTATCTGAGGCCCGCGTTCTTCCATAGAGTATTAACCATCCAGTGTATGACAGACCCCGCCTGTGGAAAGGAATCCCAAGCAGTTATTACCTGCGGCAAGCGTTCTTCCACAGTCTATAAACCTCACAGTGTATGACAGACTCCGCCTGTGTAAAGGAATCCCAGGCATTTATTATCTGCGGCTGCGTTCTTCCACGGTTAAATAACTATCCAGTGTATGACAGACCCCTCCTGTGTAAAGGAACCCCAGGCAGTTATCATTTGAGGCACACGTTCTTCTACAGTGTATTAACCTTCCAGAGTATGTCAGACCCCGCCTGTGTAAAGGAGCCCCAGGCAGTTATTATCTGAGGCACGCGTTCTTCAATAGTGTATTAACAATCCAGTGTATGACAGACGCCGCCTGTGGAAAGGAACCCCAGGCAGTTATTATCGGAGGCACACGTTCATCCACAGTTAATTAACCATCCAGTGTATGACAGACCCCTCCTGTGTAAAGGAACCACGGACAGTTATTATCTGAGACACACCTTCTTCAAATGTTAATTAACCATCCAGAGTATGTCAGACCCCGCCTGTGTAAAGGAACCCCAGGCAGTTATCATCGGAGGCACACGTTCTTCCACAGTTAATTAACTTTCCTGTGTATGACAGACATCGCCTGTGTAAAGGAACCCCAGGCAGTTATTATCGAAGGCAAACGTTCTTCCATAGTTAATTTACCGTCCAGTGTATGACAGACCCCGCCTGTGTAAAGGAACCCCAGGCAGTTATCATCGGAGGCACACGTTCTTCCACAGTTAATTAACTTTCCTGTGTATGACAGACCCCGCCTGTGTAAAGGAACCCCAGGCAGTTATCATCGGAGGCACACGTCCTTCCACAGTTAATTAACCATCCAGTGTATGACAGACCCCTCCTGTGTAAAGGAACCACGGACAGTTATTATCTGAGGCACACCTTCTTCAAATGTTAATTAAGCATCCAGAGTATGTCAGACCCCGCCTGTGTAAAAGAAACCCAGGCAGTTATTATCTGAGGCACGCGTTCTTCAAATGTTAATTAACCATCCAGAGTATGTCAGACCCCGCCTGTGTAAAGGAACCCCAGGCAGTTATCATCGGAGGCACACGTTCTTCCACAGTTAATTAACTTTCCTGTGTATGACAGACCCTGCCTGTGTAAAGGAACCCCAGGCAGTTATTATCGGAGGCACACGTTCTTCCACAGTTAATTAACCATCCAGTGTATGACAGACCCCGCCTGTGTAAAGGAACCCCAGGCAGTAATCATCGGAGGCACACGTTCTTCCACAGTCAATTAACCATCCAGTGTATGACAGACCCCTCCTGTGTAAAGGAACCACGGACAGTTATTATCTGAGGCACACCTTCTTCAAATGTTAATTAACCATCCAGAGTATGTCAGACCCCGCCTGTGTAAAGGAAACCCAGGCAGTTATCATCGGAGGCACACGTTCTTCCACAGTTAATTAACTTTCCTGTGTATGACAGACCCCGCGTGTGTAAAGGAACCCCAGGCAGTTATCATCGGAGGCACACGTTCTTCCACAGTTAATTAACTTTCCTGTGTATGACAGACCCCGCCTGTGTAAAGGAACCCCAGGCAGTTATTATCGGAGGCACACGTTCTTCCACAGTTAATTAACCATCCAGTGTATGACAGACCCCGCCTGTGTAAAGGAACCCCAGGCAGTTATTATCGGAGGCACACGTTCTTCCACAGTTAATTAACTATCCAGTGTATGACAGACCCCTCCTGTGTAAAGGAACCACGGACAGTTATTATCTGAGGAACACCTTCTTCAAATGTTAATTAACCATCCAGAGTATGTCAGACCCCGCCTGTGTAAAAGAAACCCAGACAGTTATTATCTGAGACACATGTTCTTCCACAGTTAATTAACCATCCAGTGTATGATAGAACCCGCCTGTGTAAAGGAACCACAGGCAGTTATTATCTGAGGCACGCCTTCTTCAAATTTTAATTAACCATCCAGAGTATGTCAGACCCCGCCTGTGTAAAAGAAACCCCAGGCAGTTATTATCTGAGGCACACGTTCTTCCACAGTGAATTAGCCATCCAGTGTATGACAGACCCCGCCTGTGTAAAGGAACCCCAGGCAGTTATTATCTGAGGCACACGTTCTTCCACAGTGAACTAGCCATCCAGTGTATGACAGACCCCGCCTGTGTAAAGGAACCCTAGGCAGTTATTATCTGAGGCACGAGTTCTTCAAATGTTAATTAACTATCCAGAGTATGTTAGACCCCGCCTGTGTAAAGGAACCCCAGGCAGTTATTATCTGAGGCACACGTTCTTCCACAGTGTATTAACCATCAAGAGTATGAGAGACCCCGCCTGCGTAAAGGAACCCCAGGCAATTATTATCGGAGGCACACGTTCTTCCACATTTTATTAAACAGCCAGTGTATGACAGACCCAGCCTGTGTAAAGGAACCCCAGGCAGTTATTATCTGAGGCACGCGTTCTTCCACATTTTATTAAACAGCCAGTGTATGACAGACCCCCTCCTGTGTAAAGGAACCCGAAGCAGGTATTATCTGCGGCACGCGTTCTTCCACAGTTAATAACTATCCAGTGTATGACACACCCCCCCTATTTAAAGGAACCCCAGGCAGTAATTATCTGAGGCACACATTCTTCCACAGTGTTTAACCATCCAGTGTATGACAGACCCCGCCTGTGTTAAGGAACCCCGAGCAGTTATTATCTGCGGCACACGTTCTTCCGCAGTCTATAAACCTCACAGTGTATGACAGACCCCGCCTGTGGAAAGGAATCCCAGGCAGTTATTATCTGCGGCTGCGTTCTTCCACGGTTAAATAACTATCCAGTGTATGACAGACCCCTCCTGTGAAAAGGAACCCCAGGCAGTTATTATCTGCGGCACGCGTTCTTCCACAGTGTATTAACCTTCCAGAGTATGTCAGACCCCGCCTGTGTAAAGGAGCCCCAGGCAGTTATTATCTGCGGCACGCGTTCTTCCACAGTGTATTAACCATCCAGTGTATGACAGACCCCGCCTGTGGAAAGGAATCCGAGGCAGTTATTACCTGCGGCACGCGTTCTTTCACGGTTAAATAACTATCCAGTGTATGACAGACCCCTCCTATGCAAAGGAACCCCAGGCAGTTCTTATCTGAGGCACCCGTTCTTCCACAGTGTATTAACCATCCAGAGTATGTCAGACCCCTCCTGTGTAAAGTAACCCCAGGCAGTTATTATCTGAGGAACGCGTTCTTCCATAGTGTATTTATCATCCAGTGTATGACAGACCCCCCCCCCCCTCCCCTGTGTAAAGGAACCCCAGGCAGTTATTATCTGAGACACACGTTCTTCCACAGTTAATTAACCATCAAGTGTATGACAGACTCCGCCTGTGTAAAGGAACCCCAGGCAGTTATCATTTGAGGCACACGTTCTTCCACAGTGTATTAACCATCCAGAGAATGTCAGACCCCGCCTGTGTAAAGGAACCCCAGGTAGTTATTATCTGCGGCACGCGTTCTTCCACGGTTAATTAACTATCCAGTATATGACATCCTGCCTGTGTAAAGGAACCCCAGGCAGTTATTATCTGCGGCACGCGTTCTTCCACAGTCTATAAACCTCACAGTGTATGACAGACCCTGCCTGCGGAAAGGAATCCCAGGCAGTTATTATCTGCGGCTGCATTCTTCCACAGTGTATTAACCATCCAGTGTATGACAGACCCCTCCTGTGCAAAGGAACCCCAGGCAGTTATTATCTGAGGCACCCGTTCTTCCACAGTGTATTAACCATCCAGAGTATGTCAGACCCCGCCTGTGTAAAGTAACCCCAGGCAGTTATTATCTGAGGCACGCGTTCTTCCATAGTGTATTAATCATCCAGTGTATGACAGACCGCCCCCCCCCCCTCCCCTGTGTAAAGGAACCCCAGGCAGTTATTATCTGAGACACACGTTCTTCCACAGTTAATAACCATCAAGTGTATGACGGACTCCGACTGTGTAAAGGAACCCCAGGCAGTTATCATTTGAGGCACACGTTCTTCCACAGTGTATTAACCATCCAGAGAATGTCAGACCCCGCCTGTGTAAAGGAACCCCAGGCAGTTATTATCTGCGGCACGCGTTATTCCACGGTTAATTAACTATCCAGTATATGACATCCTGCCTGTGTAAAGGAACCCCAGGCAGTTATTATCTGCGGCACGCATTCTTCCACAGTCTATAAACCTCACAGTGTATGACAGACCCTGCCTGTGGAAAGGAATCCCAGACAGTTATTATCTGCGGCTGCATTCTTCCACAGTGTATTAACCATCTAGTGTGTGACAGACCCCCCCCCCCGTGTAAAGGAACCCCAGGCAGTTATTATCTGAGACACACGTTCTTCCACAGTTAATAACCATCAAGTGTATGACAGACTACGCCTGTGTAAAGGAACCCCAGGCAGATATTATCTGAGGCACGCGTTCTTCCACAGTGTATTAACCATCCAGTGTATGACAGACCCCGCCTGTTTAAAGGAACCCCAGGCAGTTATTATCTGAGACACACGTTCTTCCACAGTTAATAACCATCAAGTGTATGACAGACTCAGCCTGTGTAAAGGAACCCCAGGCAGTTATCATTTGAGGCACACGTTCTTCCACAGTGTATTAACCATCTAGTATATGACAGATCCTGCCTGTGTAAAGGAACCCCAGGCAGTTATTATCTGAGGCACGCGTTCTTCCATAGTGTATTAACCATCCAGTGTATGACAGACCCCCCCCCCCCCCCGTGTAAAGGAACCCCAGGCAGTTATTATCTGAGACACACGTTCTTCCACAGTTAATACCCATCAAGTGTATGACAGACTCCGCCTGTGTAAAGGAACCCCAGGCAGATATTATCTGAGGCACGCGTTCTTCCACAGTGTATTAATCATCCAGTGTATGACAGACCCCGCCTGTGTAAAGGAACCCCAGGCAGTTATTATCTGAGACACACGTTCTTCCACAGTTAATAACCATCAAGTGTATGACAGACTCAGCCTGGGTAAAGGAACCCCAGGCAGTTATCATTTGAGGCACACGTTCTTCCACAATGTATTAACCATCTAGTATATGACAGATCCTGCCTGTGTAAAGGAACCCCAGGCAGTTATTATATGAGGCACACGTTCTTCCACAGTTAATTAACTTTCCTGTGTATGACAGACCCCGCCTGTGTAAAGGAACCCCAGGCAGTTATTATCGGAGGCACACGTTCTTCCACAGTTAATTAACCATCCAGTGTATGACAGACCCCGCCTGTGTAAAGGAACCCCAGGCAGTTATTATCGGAGGCACACGTTCTTCCACAGTTAATTAACTATCCAGTGTATGACAGACCCCTCCTGTGTAAAGGAACCACGGACAGTTATTATCTGAGGAACACCTTCTTCAAATGTTAATTAACCATCCAGAGTATGTCAGACCCCGCCTGTGTAAAAGAAACCCAGACAGTTATTATCTGAGACACATGTTCTTCCACAGTTAATTAACCATCCAGTGTATGATAGAACCCGCCTGTGTAAAGGAACCACAGGCAGTTATTATCTGAGGCACGCCTTCTTCAAATTTTAATTAACCATCCAGAGTATGTCAGACCCCGCCTGTGTAAAAGAAACCCCAGGCAGTTATTATCTGAGGCACACGTTCTTCCACAGTGAATTAGCCATCCAGTGTATGACAGACCCCGCCTGTGTAAAGGAACCCCAGGCAGTTATTATCTGAGGCACACGTTCTTCCACAGTGAACTAGCCATCCAGTGTATGACAGACCCCGCCTGTGTAAAGGAACCCTAGGCAGTTATTATCTGAGGCACGAGTTCTTCAAATGTTAATTAACTATCCAGAGTATGTTAGACCCCGCCTGTGTAAAGGAACCCCAGGCAGTTATTATCTGAGGCACACGTTCTTCCACAGTGAATTAGCCATCCAGTGTATGACAGACCCCGCCTGTGTAAAGGAACCCCAGGCAGTTATTATCTGAGTCACACGTTCTTCCACAGTGAACTAGCCATCCAGTGTATGACAGACCCCGCCTGCGTAAAGGAACCCCAGGCAATTATTATCGGAGGCACACGTTCTTCCACATTTTATTAAACAGCCAGTGTATGACAGACCCAGCCTGTGTAAAGGAACCCCAGGCAGTTATTATCTGAGGCACGCGTTCTTCCACATTTTATTAAACAGCCAGTGTATGACAGACCCCCTCCTGTGTAAAGGAACCCGAAGCAGGTATTATCTGCGGCACGCGTTCTTCCACAGTTAATAACTATCCAGTGTATGACACACCCCCCCTATTTAAAGGAACCCCAGGCAGTAATTATCTGAGGCACACATTCTTCCACAGTGTTTAACCATCCAGTGTATGACAGACCCCGCCTGTGTTAAGGAACCCCGAGCAGTTATTATCTGCGGCACACGTTCTTCCGCAGTCTATAAACCTCACAGTGTATGACAGACCCCGCCTGTGGAAAGGAATCCCAGGCAGTTATTATCTGCGGCTGCGTTCTTCCACGGTTAAATAACTATCCAGTGTATGACAGACCCCTCCTGTGTAAAGGAACCCCAGGCAGTTATTATCTGCGGCACGCGTTCTTCCACAGTGTATTAACCTTCCAGAGTATGTCAGACCCCGCCTGTGTAAAGGAGCCCCAGGCAGTTATTATCTGCGGCACGCGTTCTTCCACAGTGTATTAACCATCCAGTGTATGACAGACCCCGCCTGTGGAAAGGAATCCGAGGCAGTTATTACCTGCGGCACGCGTTCTTTCACGGTTAAATAACTATCCAGTGTATGACAGACCCCTCCTATGCAAAGGAACCCCAGGCAGTTCTTATCTGAGGCACCCGTTCTTCCACAGTGTATTAACCATCCAGAGTATGTCAGACCCCTCCTGTGTAAAGTAACCCCAGGCAGTTATTATCTGAGGAACGCGTTCTTCCATAGTGTATTTATCATCCAGTGTATGTCAGACCCCCCCCCCTCCCCTGTGTAAAGGAACCCCAGGCAGTTATTATCTGAGACACACGTTCTTCCACAGTTAATAACCATCAAGTGTATGACGGACTCCGACTGTGTAAAGGAACCCCAGGCAGTTATCATTTGAGGCACACGTTCTTCCACAGTGTATTAACCATCCAGAGAATGTCAGACCCCGCCTGTGTAAAGGAACCCCAGGCAGTTATTATCTGCGGCACGCGTTATTCCACGGTTAATTAACTATCCAGTATATGACATCCTGCCTGTGTAAAGGAACCCCAGGCAGTTATTATCTGCGGCACGCATTCTTCCACAGTCTATAAACCTCACAGTGTATGACAGACCCTGCCTGTGGAAAGGAATCCCAGACAGTTATTATCTGCGGCTGCATTCTTCCACAGTGTATTAACCATCTAGTGTGTGACAGACCCCCCCCCCCCCGTGTAAAGGAACCCCAGGCAGTTATTATCTGAGACACACGTTCTTCCACAGTTAATAACCATCAAGTGTATGACAGACTACGCCTGTGTAAAGGAACCCCAGGCAGATATTATCTGAGGCACGCGTTCTTCCACAGTTAATAACCATCAAGTGTATGACAGACTCAGCCTGTGTAAAGGAACCCCAGGCAGTTATCATTTGAGGCACACGTTCTTCCACAGTGTATTAACCATCTAGTATATGACAGATCCTGCCTGTGTAAAGGAACCCCAGGCAGTTATTATCTGAGGCACGCGTTCTTCCATAGTGTATTAACCATCCAGTGTATGACAGACCCCCCCCCCCCCCGTGTAAAGGAACCCCAGTCAGTTATTATCTGAGACACACGTTCTTCCACAGTTAATACCCATCAAGTGTATGACAGACTCCGCCTGTGTAAAGGAACCCCAGGCAGATATTATCTGAGGCACGCGTTCTTCCACAGTGTATTAATCATCCAGTGTATGACAGACCCCGCCTGTGTAAAGGAACCCCAGGCAGTTATTATCTGAGACACACGTTCTTCCACAGTTAATAACCATCAAGTGTATGACAGACTCAGCCTGGGTAAAGGAACCCCAGGCAGTTATCATTTGAGGCACACGTTCTTCCACAATGTATTAACCATCTAGTATATGACAGATCCTGCCTGTGTAAAGGAACCCCAGGCAGTTATTATATGCGGCACGCGTTCCTCCACAGTCTATAAACCTCACAGTGTATGACAGACTCCGTCTGTGTAAAGGAATCCCAGGCAGTTATTATCTGAGGCACACGTTCTTCCACGGTTAAATAACTATCCAGTGTATGACAGACCCCTCCTGTGTAAAGGAACCCCAGGCAGTTATTATCTGCGGCTCGCGTTCTTCCACAGTGTATTAACCATCAAGTGTATGACAGACCCCGCCTGTTTAAAGGAACCCCAGGCAGTTGTTATCTGAGACACACGTTCTTCCATAGTGTATTAACCATCCAGTGTATGACAGACCCCGCCTGTGTATAGGAGCCCCAGGCAGTTATTATCTGAGGCACGCGTTCTTCCATAGTGTATTAACCATCCAGTGTATGACAGACCCCGCCTGTGTAAAGGAGCTCCAGGCAGTTATTATCTGAGGCACGCGTTTTCCATAGTGTATTAACCATCCAGTGTATGACAGACCCCGCCTGTGGAAAGGAATCCCAGGCAGTTATTACCTGCGGCACGCGTTCTTCTACCGGTAAATAACTATCCAGAGTTTGACAGACCCCTCCTGTGCAAAGGAACCCCAGGCATTTATTATCTGCGGCACGCGTTCTTCCACAGTGTATTAACCATCCAGTGTATGACAGACCCCGCCTGTTTAAAGGAACCCCAGGCAGTTATTATCTGAGACACACGTTCTTCCAAAGTTAATAACCATCAAGTGTATGACAGACTCAGCCTGTGTAAAGGAACCCCAGGCAGTTATTTTTTGAGGCACACGTTCTTCCACAGTGTATTAACCATCTAGTATATGACAGATCCTGCCTGTGTAAAGGAAACCCAGGCAGTTATTATCTGCGGTAAGCGTTCTTCCACAGTCTATAAACCTCACAGTGTATGACAGACTCCGCCTGTGTAAAGGAACCCTAGGCAGTTATTATCTGCGGCAGGCGTTCTTCCACAGTCTATAAACCTCACAGTGTATGTCAGACCCCGCCTGTGTAAAGGAGCCCCAGGCAGTTATTATCTGAGGCCCGCGTTCTTCCATAGTGTAGTAACCATCCAGTGTATGACAGACCCCGCCTGTGGAAAGGAATCCCAAGCAGTTATTACCTGCGGCAAGCGTTCTTCCACAGTCTATAAACCTCACAGTGTATGACAGACTCCGCCTGTGTAAAGGAATCCCAGGCATTTATTATCTGCGGCTGCGTTCTTCCACGGTTAAATAACTATCCAGTGTATGACAGACCCCTCCTGTGTAAAGGAACCCCAGGCAGTTATCATTTGAGGCACACGTTCTTCTACAGTGTATTAACCTTCCAGAGTATGTCAGACCCCGCCTGTGTAAAGGAGCCCCAGGCAGTTATTATCTGAGGCACGCGTTCTTCAATAGTGTATTAACAATCCAGTGTATGACAGACGCCGCCTGTGGAAAGGAACCCCAGGCAGTTATTATCGGAGGCACACGTTCATCCACAGTTAATTAACCATCCAGTGTATGACAGACCCCTCCTGTGTAAAGGAACCACGGACAGTTATTATCTGAGACACACCTTCTTCAAATGTTAATTAACCATCCAGAGTATGTCAGACCCCGCCTGTGTAAAGGAACCCCAGGCAGTTATCATCGGAGGCACACGTTCTTCCACAGTTAATTAACTTTCCTGTGTATGACAGACATCGCCTGTGTAAAGGAACCCCAGGCAGTTATTATCGAAGGCAAACGTTCTTCCATAGTTAATTTACCGTCCAGTGTATGACAGACCCCGCCTGTGTAAAGGAACCCCAGGCAGTTATCATCGGAGGCACACGTTCTTCCACAGTTAATTAACTTTCCTGTGTATGACAGACCCCGCCTGTGTAAAGGAACCCCAGGCAGTTATCATCGGAGGCACACGTCCTTCCACAGTTAATTAACCATCCAGTGTATGACAGACCCCTCCTGTGTAAAGGAACCACGGACAGTTATTATCTGAGGCACACCTTCTTCAAATGTTAATTAAGCATCCAGAGTATGTCAGACCCCGCCTGTGTAAAAGAAACCCAGGCAGTTATTATCTGAGGCACGCGTTCTTCAAATGTTAATTAACCATCCAGAGTATGTCAGACCCCGCCTGTGTAAAGGAACCCCAGGCAGTTATCATCGGAGGCACACGTTCTTCCACAGTTAATTAACTTTCCTGTGTATGACAGACCCTGCCTGTGTAAAGGAACCCCAGGCAGTTATTATCGGAGGCACACGTTCTTCCACAGTTAATTAACCATCCAGTGTATGACAGACCCCGCCTGTGTAAAGGAACCCCAGGCAGTTATCATCGGAGGCACACGTTCTTCCACAGTCAATTAACCATCCAGTGTATGTCAGACCCCGCCTGTGTAAAGGAAACCCAGGCAGTTATCATCGGAGGCACACGTTCTTCCACAGTTAATTAACTTTCCTGTGTATGACAGACCCCGCGTGTGTAAAGGAACCCCAGGCAGTTATCATCGGAGGCACACGTTCTTCCACAGTTAATTAACTTTCCTGTGTATGACAGACCCCGCCTGTGTAAAGGAACCCCAGGCAGTTATTATCGGAGGCACACGTTCTTCCACAGTTAATTAACCATCCAGTGTATGACAGACCCCGCCTGTGTAAAGGAACCCCAGGCAGTTATTATCGGAGGCACACGTTCTTCCACAGTTAATTAACTATCCAGTGTATGACAGACCCCTCCTGTGTAAAGGAACCACGGACAGTTATTATCTGAGGAACACCTTCTTCAAATGTTAATTAACCATCCAGAGTATGTCAGACCCCGCCTGTGTAAAAGAAACCCAGACAGTTATTATCTGAGACACATGTTCTTCCACAGTTAATTAACCATCCAGTGTATGATAGAACCCGCCTGTGTAAAGGAACCACAGGCAGTTATTATCTGAGGCACGCCTTCTTCAAATTTTAATTAACCATCCAGAGTATGTCAGACCCCGCCTGTGTAAAAGAAACCCCAGGCAGTTATTATCTGAGGCACACGTTCTTCCACAGTGAATTAGCCATCCAGTGTATGACAGACCCCGCCTGTGTAAAGGAACCCCAGGCAGTTATTATCTGAGGCACACGTTCTTCCACAGTGAACTAGCCATCCAGTGTATGACAGACCCCGCCTGTGTAAAGGAACCCTAGGCAGTTATTATCTGAGGCACGAGTTCTTCAAATGTTAATTAACTATCCAGAGTATGTTAGACCCCGCCTGTGTAAAGGAACCCCAGGCAGTTATTATCTGAGGCACACGTTCTTCCACAGTGTATTAACCATCAAGAGTATGAGAGACCCCGCCTGCGTAAAGGAACCCCAGGCAATTATTATCGGAGGCACACGTTCTTCCACATTTTATTAAACAGCCAGTGTATGACAGACCCAGCCTGTGTAAAGGAACCCCAGGCAGTTATTATCTGAGGCACGCGTTCTTCCACATTTTATTAAACAGCCAGTGTATGACAGACCCCCTCCTGTGTAAAGGAACCCGAAGCAGGTATTATCTGCGGCACGCGTTCTTCCACAGTTAATAACTATCCAGTGTATGACACACCCCCCCTATTTAAAGGAACCCCAGGCAGTAATTATCTGAGGCACACATTCTTCCACAGTGTTTAACCATCCAGTGTATGACAGACCCCGCCTGTGTTAAGGAACCCCGAGCAGTTATTATCTGCGGCACACGTTCTTCCGCAGTCTATAAACCTCACAGTGTATGACAGACCCCGCCTGTGGAAAGGAATCCCAGGCAGTTATTATCTGCGGCTGCGTTCTTCCACGGTTAAATAACTATCCAGTGTATGACAGACCCCTCCTGTGAAAAGGAACCCCAGGCAGTTATTATCTGCGGCACGCGTTCTTCCACAGTGTATTAACCTTCCAGAGTATGTCAGACCCCGCCTGTGTAAAGGAGCCCCAGCCAGTTATTATCTGCGGCACGCGTTCTTCCACAGTGTATTAACCATCCAGTGTATGACAGACCCCGCCTGTGGAAAGGAATCCGAGGCAGTTATTACCTGCGGCACGCGTTCTTTCACGGTTAAATAACTATCCAGTGTATGACAGACCCCTCCTATGCAAAGGAACCCCAGGCAGTTCTTATCTGAGGCACCCGTTCTTCCACAGTGTATTAACCATCCAGAGTATGTCAGACCCCTCCTGTGTAAAGTAACCCCAGGCAGTTATTATCTGAGGAACGCGTTCTTCCATAGTGTATTTATCATCCAGTGTATGACAGACCCCCCCCCCCCTCCCCTGTGTAAAGGAACCCCAGGCAGTTATTATCTGAGACACACGTTCTTCCACAGTTAATTAACCATCAAGTGTATGACAGACTCCGCCTGTGTAAAGGAACCCCAGGCAGTTATCATTTGAGGCACACGTTCTTCCACAGTGTATTAACCATCCAGAGAATGCCAGACCCCGCCTGTGTAAAGGAACCCCAGGTAGTTATTATCTGCGGCACGCGTTCTTCCACGGTTAATTAACTATCCAGTATATGACATCCTGCCTGTGTAAAGGAACCCCAGGCAGTTATTATCTGCGGCACGCGTTCTTCCACAGTCTATAAACCTCACAGTGTATGACAGACCCTGCCTGCGGAAAGGAATCCCAGGCAGTTATTATCTGCGGCTGCATTCTTCCACAGTGTATTAACCATCCAGTGTATGACAGACCCCTCCTGTGCAAAGGAACCCCAGGCAGTTATTATCTGAGGCACCCGTTCTTCCACAGTGTATTAACCATCCAGAGTATGTCAGACCCCGCCTGTGTAAAGTAACCCCAGGCAGTTATTATCTGAGGCACGCGTTCTTCCATAGTGTATTAATCATCCAGTGTATGACAGACCGCCCCCCCCCCCCTCCCCTGTGTAAAGGAACCCCAGGCAGTTATTATCTGAGACACACGTTCTTCCACAGTTAATAACCATCAAGTGTATGACGGACTCCGACTGTGTAAAGGAACCCCAGGCAGTTATCATTTGAGGCACACGTTCTTCCACAGTGTATTAACCATCCAGAGAATGTCAGACCCCGCCTGTGTAAAGGAACCCCAGGCAGTTATTATCTGCGGCACGCGTTATTCCACGGTTAATTAACTATCCAGTATATGACATCCTGCCTGTGTAAAGGAACCCCAGGCAGTTATTATCTGCGGCACGCATTCTTCCACAGTCTATAAACCTCACAGTGTATGACAGACCCTGCCTGTGGAAAGGAATCCCAGACAGTTATTATCTGCGGCTGCATTCTTCCACAGTGTATTAACCATCTAGTGTGTGACAGACCCCCCCCCCCCCCGTGTAAAGGAACCCCAGGCAGTTATTATCTGAGACACACGTTCTTCCACAGTTAATAACCATCAAGTGTATGACAGACTACGCCTGTGTAAAGGAACCCCAGGCAGATATTATCTGAGGCACGCGTTCTTCCACAGTGTATTAACCATCCAGTGTATGACAGACCCCGCCTGTTTAAAGGAACCCCAGGCAGTTATTATCTGAGACACACGTTCTTCCACAGTTAATAACCATCAAGTGTATGACAGACTCAGCCTGTGTAAAGGAACCCCAGGCAGTTATCATTTGAGGCACACGTTCTTCCACAGTGTATTAACCATCTAGTATATGACAGATCCTGCCTGTGTAAAGGAACCCCAGGCAGTTATTATCTGAGGCACGCGTTCTTCCATAGTGTATTAACCATCCAGTGTATGACAGACCCCCCCCCCCCCCCGTGTAAAGGAACCCCAGGCAGTTATTATCTGAGACACACGTTCTTCCACAGTTAATACCCATCAAGTGTATGACAGACTCCGCCTGTGTAAAGGAACCCCAGGCAGATATTATCTGAGGCACGCGTTCTTCCACAGTGTATTAATCATCCAGTGTATGACAGACCCCGCCTGTGTAAAGGAACCCCAGGCAGTTATTATCTGAGACACACGTTCTTCCACAGTTAATAACCATCAAGTGTATGACAGACTCAGCCTGGGTAAAGGAACCCCAGGCAGTTATCATTTGAGGCACACGTTCTTCCACAATGTATTAACCATCTAGTATATGACAGATCCTGCCTGTGTAAAGGAACCCCAGGCAGTTATTATATGCGGCACGCGTTCTTCCACAGTCTATAAACCTCACAGTGTATGACAGACTCCGTCTGTGTAAAGGAATCCCAGGCAGTTATTATCTGAGGCACACGTTCTTCCACGGTTAAATAACTATCCAGTGTATGACAGACCCCTCCTGTGTAAAGGAACCCCAGGCAGTTATTATCTGCGGCTCGCGTTCTTCCACAGTGTATTAACCATCAAGTGTATGACAGACCCCGCCTGTTTAAAGGAACCCCAGGCAGTTGTTATCTGAGACACACGTTCTTCCATAGTGTATTAACCATCCAGTGTATGACAGACCCCGCCTGTGTAAAGGAGCCCCAGGCAGTTATTATCTGAGGCACGCGTTCTTCCATAGTGTATTAACCATCCAGTGTATGACAGACCCCGCCTGTGCAAAGGAACCCCAGGCATTTATTATCTGCGGCACGCGTTCTTCCACAGTGTATTAACCATCCAGTGTATGACAGACCCCGCCTGTGGAAAGGAATCCCAGGCAGTTATTACCTGCGGCACGCGTTCTTCTACCGTTAAATAACTATCCAGTGTTTGACAGACCCCTCCTGTGCAAAGGAACCCCAGGCATTTATTATCTGCGGCACGCGTTCTTCCACAGTGTATTAACCATCCAGTGTATGACAGACCCCGCCTGTTTAAAGGAACCCCAGGCAGTTATTATCTGAGACACACGTTCTTCCAAAGTTAATAACCATCAAGTGTATGACAGACTCAGCCTGTGTAAAGGAACCCCAGGCAGTTATTTTTTGAGGCACACGTTCTTCCACAGTGTATTAACCATCTAGTATATGACAGATCCTGCCTGTGTAAAGGAAACCCAGGCAGTTATTATCTGCGGTAAGCGTTCTTCCACAGTCTATAAACCTCACAGTGTATGACAGACTCCGCCTGTGTAAAGGAACCCTAGGCAGTTATTATCTGCGGCAGGCGTTCTTCCACAGTCTATAAACCTCACAGTGTATGTCAGACCCCGCCTGTGTAAAGGAGCCCCAGGCAGTTATTATCTGAGGCCCGCGTTCTTCCATAGTGTAGTAACCATCCAGTGTATGACAGACCCCGCCTGTGGAAAGGAATCCCAAGCAGTTATTACCTGCGGCAAGCGTTCTTCCACAGTCTATAAACCTCACAGTGTATGACAGACTCCGCCTGTGTAAAGGAATCCCAGGCATTTATTATCTGCGGCTGCGTTCTTCCACGGTTAAATAACTATCCAGTGTATGACAGACCCCTCCTGTGTAAAGGAACCCCAGGCAGTTATCATTTGAGGCACACGTTCTTCTACAGTGTATTAACCTTCCAGAGTATGTCAGACCCCGCCTGTGTAAAGGAGCCCCAGGCAGTTATTATCTGAGGCACGCGTTCTTCAATAGTGTATTAACAATCCAGTGTATGACAGACGCCGCCTGTGGAAAGGAACCCCAGGCAGTTATTATCGGAGGCACACGTTCATCCACAGTTAATTAACCATCCAGTGTATGACAGACCCCTCCTGTGTAAAGGAACCACGGACAGTTATTATCTGAGACACACCTTCTTCAAATGTTAATTAACCATCCAGAGTATGTCAGACCCCGCCTGTGTAAAGGAACCCCAGGCAGTTATCATCGGAGGCACACGTTCTTCCACAGTTAATTAACTTTCCTGTGTATGACAGACATCGCCTGTGTAAAGGAACCCCAGGCAGTTATTATCGAAGATAAACGTTCTTCCATAGTTAATTTACCGTCCAGTGTATGACAGACCCCGCCTGTGTAAAGGAACCCCAGGCAGTTATCATCGGAGGCACACGTTCTTCCACAGTTAATTAACTTTCCTGTGTATGACAGACCCCGCCTGTGTAAAGGAACCCCAGGCAGTTATCATCGGAGGCACACGTCCTTCCACAGTTAATTAACCATCCAGTGTATGACAGACCCCTCCTGTGTAAAGGAACCACGGACAGTTATTATCTGAGGCACACCTTCTTCAAATGTTAATTAAGCATCCAGAGTATGTCAGACCCCGCCTGTGTAAAAGAAACCCAGGCAGTTATTATCTGAGGCACGCGTTCTTCAAATGTTAATTAACCATCCAGAGTATGTCAGACCCCGCCTGTGTAAAGGAACCCCAGGCAGTTATCATCGGAGGCACACGTTCTTCCACAGTTAATTAACTTTCCTGTGTATGACAGACCCTGCCTGTGTAAAGGAACCCCAGGCAGTTATTATCGGAGGCACACGTTCTTCCACAGTTAATTAACCATCCAGTGTATGACAGACCCCGCCTGTGTAAAGGAACCCCAGGCAGTTATCATCGGAGGCACACGTTCTTCCACAGTCAATTAACCATCCAGTGTATGACAGACCCCTCCTGTGTAAAGGAACCACGGACAGTTATTATCTGAGGCACACCTTCTTCAAATGTTAATTAACCATCCAGAGTATGTCAGACCCCGCCTGTGTAAAGGAAACCCAGGCAGTTATCATCGGAGGCACACGTTCTTCCACAGTTAATTAACTTTCCTGTGTATGACAGACCCCGCGTGTGTAAAATAACCCCAGGCAGTTATCATCGGAGGCACACGTTCTTCCACAGTTAATTAACTTTCCTGTGTATGACAGACCCCGCCTGTGTAAAGGAACCCCAGGCAGTTATTATCGGAGGCACACGTTCTTCCACAGTTAATTAACCATCCAGTGTATGACAGACCCCGCCTGTGTAAAGGAACCCCAGGCAGTTATTATCGGAGGCACACGTTCTTCCACAGTTAATTAACTATCCAGTGTATGACAGACCCCTCCTGTGTAAAGGAACCACGGACAGTTATTATCTGAGGAACACCTTCTTCAAATGTTAATTAACCATCCAGAGTATGTCAGACCCCGCCTGTGTAAAAGAAACCCAGACAGTTATTATCTGAGACACATGTTCTTCCACAGTTAATTAACCATCCAGTGTATGATAGAACCCGCCTGTGTAAAGGAACCACAGGCAGTTATTATCTGAGGCACGCCTTCTTCAAATTTTAATTAACCATCCAGAGTATGTCAGACCCCGCCTGTGTAAAAGAAACCCCAGGCAGTTATTATCTGAGGCACACGTTCTTCCACAGTGAATTAGCCATCCAGTGTATGACAGACCCCGCCTGTGTAAAGGAACCCCAGGCAGTTATTATCTGAGGCACACGTTCTTCCACAGTGAACTAGCCATCCAGTGTATGACAGACCCCGCCTGTGTAAAGGAACCCTAGGCAGTTATTATCTGAGGCACGAGTTCTTCAAATGTTAATTAACTATCCAGAGTATGTTAGACCCCGCCTGTGTAAAGGAACCCCAGGCAGTTATTATCTGAGGCACACGTTCTTCCACAGTGTATTAACCATCAAGAGTATGAGAGACCCCGCCTGCGTAAAGGAACCCCAGGCAATTATTATCGGAGGCACACGTTCTTCCACATTTTATTAAACAGCCAGTGTATGACAGACCCAGCCTGTGTAAAGGAACCCCAGGCAGTTATTATCTGAGGCACGCGTTCTTCCACATTTTATTAAACAGCCAGTGTATGACAGACCCCCTCCTGTGTAAAGGAACCCGAAGCAGGTATTATCTGCGGCACGCGTTCTTCCACAGTTAATAACTATCCAGTGTATGACACACCCCCCCTATTTAAAGGAACCCCAGGCAGTAATTATCTGAGGCACACATTCTTCCACAGTGTTTAACCATCCAGTGTATGACAGACCCCGCCTGTGTTAAGGAACCCCGAGCAGTTATTATCTGCGGCACACGTTCTTCCGCAGTCTATAAACCTCACAGTGTATGACAGACCCCGCCTGTGGAAAGGAATCCCAGGCAGTTATTATCTGCGGCTGCGTTCTTCCACGGTTAAATAACTATCCAGTGTATGACAGACCCCTCCTGTGAAAAGGAACCCCAGGCAGTTATTATCTGCGGCACGCGTTCTTCCACAGTGTATTAACCTTCCAGAGTATGTCAGACCCCGCCTGTGTAAAGGAGCCCCAGGCAGTTATTATCTGCGGCACGCGTTCTTCCACAGTGTATTAACCATCCAGTGTATGACAGACCCCGCCTGTGGAAAGGAATCCGAGGCAGTTATTACCTGCGGCACGCGTTCTTTCACGGTTAAATAACTATCCAGTGTATGACAGACCCCTCCTATGCAAAGGAACCCCAGGCAGTTCTTATCTGAGGCACCCGTTCTTCCACAGTGTATTAACCATCCAGAGTATGTCAGACCCCTCCTGTGTAAAGTAACCCCAGGCAGTTATTATCTGAGGAACGCGTTCTTCCATAGTGTATTTATCATCCAGTGTATGACAGACCCCCCCCCCCCCTCCCCTGTGTAAAGGAACCCCAGGCAGTTATTATCTGAGACACACGTTCTTCCACAGTTAATTAACCATCAAGTGTATGACAGACTCCGCCTGTGTAAAGGAACCCCAGGCAGTTATCATTTGAGGCACACGTTCTTCCACAGTGTATTAACCATCCAGAGAATGTCAGACCCCGCCTGTGTAAAGGAACCCCAGGTAGTTATTATCTGCGGCACGCGTTCTTCCACGGTTAATTAACTATCCAGTATATGACATCCTGCCTGTGTAAAGGAACCCCAGGCAGTTATTATCTGCGGCACGCGTTCTTCCACAGTCTATAAACCTCACAGTGTATGACAGACCCTGCCTGCGGAAAGGAATCCCAGGCAGTTATTATCTGCGGCTGCATTCTTCCACAGTGTATTAACCATCCAGTGTATGACAGACCCCTCCTGTGCAAAGGAACCCCAGGCAGTTATTATCTGAGGCACCCGTTCTTCCACAGTGTATTAACCATCCAGAGTATGTCAGACCCCGCCTGTGTAAAGTAACCCCAGGCAGTTATTATCTGAGGCACGCGTTCTTCCATAGTGTATTAATCATCCAGTGTATGACAGACCGCCCCCCCCCCCCCTCCCCTGTGTAAAGGAACCCCAGGCAGTTATTATCTGAGACACACGTTCTTCCACAGTTAATAACCATCAAGTGTATGACGGACTCTGACTGTGTAAAGGAACCCCAGGCAGTTATCATTTGAGGCACACGTTCTTCCACAGTGTATTAACCATCCAGAGAATGTCAGACCCCGCCTGTGTAAAGGAACCCCAGGCAGTTATTATCTGCGGCACGCGTTATTCCACGGTTAATTAACTATCCAGTATATGACATCCTGCCTGTGTAAAGGAACCCCAGGCAGTTATTATCTGCGGCACGCATTCTTCCACAGTCTATAAACCTCACAGTGTATGACAGACCCTGCCTGTGGAAAGGAATCCCAGACAGTTATTATCTGCGGCTGCATTCTTCCACAGTGTATTAACCATCTAGTGTGTGACAGACCCCCCCCCCCCCCCCCGTGTAAAGGAACCCCAGGCAGTTATTATCTGAGACACACGTTCTTCCACAGTTAATAACCATCAAGTGTATGACAGACTACGCCTGTGTAAAGGAACCCCAGGCAGATATTATCTGAGGCACGCGTTCTTCCACAGTGTATTAACCATCCAGTGTATGACAGACCCCGCCTGTTTAAAGGAACCCCAGGCAGTTATTATCTGAGACACACGTTCTTCCACAGTTAATAACCATCAAGTGTATGACAGACTCAGCCTGTGTAAAGGAACCCCAGGCAGTTATCATTTGAGGCACACGTTCTTCCACAGTGTATTAACCATCTAGTATATGACAGATCCTGCCTGTGTAAAGGAACCCCAGGCAGTTATTATCTGAGGCACGCGTTCTTCCATAGTGTATTAACCATCCAGTGTATGACAGACCCCCCCCCCCCCCCCCCCCCGTGTAAAGGAACCCCAGGCAGTTATTATCTGAGACACACGTTCTTCCACAGTTAATACCCATCAAGTGTATGACAGACTCCGCCTGTGTAAAGGAACCCCAGGCAGATATTATCTGAGGCACGCGTTCTTCCACAGTGTATTAATCATCCAGTGTATGACAGACCCCGCCTGTGTAAAGGAACCCCAGGCAGTTATTATCTGAGACACACGTTCTTCCACAGTTAATAACCATCAAGTGTATGACAGACTCAGCCTGGGTAAAGGAACCCCAGGCAGTTATCATTTGAGGCACACGTTCTTCCACAATGTATTAACCATCTAGTATATGACAGATCCTGCCTGTGTAAAGGAACCCCAGGCAGTTATTATATGCGGCACGCGTTCTTCCACAGTCTATAAACCTCACAGTGTATGACAGACTCCGTCTGTGTAAAGGAATCCCAGGCAGTTATTATCTGAGGCACACGTTCTTCCACGGTTAAATAACTATCCAGTGTATGACAGACCCCTCCTGTGTAAAGGAACCCCAGGCAGTTATTATCTGCGGCTCGCGTTCTTCCACAGTGTATTAACCATCAAGTGTATGACAGACCCCGCCTGTTTAAAGGAACCCCAGGCAGTTGTTATCTGAGACACACGTTCTTCCATAGTGTATTAACCATCCAGTGTATGACAGACCCCGCCTGTGTAAAGGAGCCCCAGGCAGTTATTATCTGAGGCACGCGTTCTTCCATAGTGTATTAACCATCCAGTGTATGACAGACCCCGCCTGTGTAAAGGAGCTCCAGGCAGTTATTATCTGAGGCACGCGTTTTCCATAGTGTATTAACCATCCAGTGTATGACAGACCCCGCCTGTGGAAAGGAATCCCAGGCAGTTATTACCTGCGGCACGCGTTCTTCTACCGTTAAATAACTATCCAGTGTTTGACAGACCCCTCCTGTGCAAAGGAACCCCAGGCATTTATTATCTGCGGCACGCGTTCTTCCACAGTGTATTAACCATCCAGTGTATGACAGACCCCGCCTGTTTAAAGGAACCCCAGGCAGTTATTATCTGAGACACACGTTCTTCCAAAGTTAATAACCATCAAGTGTATGACAGACTCAGCCTGTGTAAAGGAACCCCAGGCAGTTATTTTTTGAGGCACACGTTCTTCCACAGTGTATTAACCATCTAGTATATGACAGATCCTGCCTGTGTAAAGGAAACCCAGGCAGTTATTATCTGCGGTAAGCGTTCTTCCACAGTCTATAAACCTCACAGTGTATGACAGACTCCGCCTGTGTAAAGGAACCCTAGGCAGTTATTATCTGCGGCAGGCGTTCTTCCACAGTCTATAAACCTCACAGTGTATGTCAGACCCCGCCTGTGTAAAGGAGCCCCAGGCAGTTATTATCTGAGGCCCGCGTTCTTCCATAGTGTATTAACCATCCAGTGTATGACAGACCCCGCCTGTGGAAAGGAATCCCAAGCAGTTATTACCTGCGGCAAGCGTTCTTCCACAGTCTATAAACCTCAAAGTGTATGACAGACTCCGCCTGTGTAAAGGAATCCCAGGCATTTATTATCTGCGGCTGCGTTCTTCCACGGTTAAATAACTATCCAGTGTATGACAGACCCCTCCTGTGTAAAGGAACCCCAGGCAGTTATCATTTGAGGCACACGTTCTTCTACAGTGTATTAACCTTCCAGAGTATGTCAGACCCCGCCTGTGTAAAGGAGCCCCAGGCAGTTATTATCTGAGGCACGCGTTCTTCAATAGTGTATTAACAATCCAGTGTATGACAGACGCCGCCTGTGGAAAGGAATCCCAGGCAGTTATTACCTGCGGCACGCGTTCTTCCACCGTTAAATAACTATCCAGTGTATGACAGACCCCTCCTGTGCAAAGGAACCCCAGGCAGTTATTATCTGCGGCACGCGTTCTTCCACAGTGTATTAACCATCCAGTGTATGACAGACCCCCCCCCCCCTGTGTTAAGGAACCCCAGGCAGTTATTATCTGAGGCACACGTTCTTCCACAGTTAAATAACCATCCAGTGTATGTCAGACCCCGCCTGTGTTAAGGAACCCCAGGCAGTTATTATCTGAGGCACCCGTTCTTCCACAGTGTATTAACCATCCAGAGTATGTCAGACCCCTCCTGTGTAAAGGAACCCCAGGCAGTTATTATCTGAGGCACGCGTTCTTCCATAGTGTATTAACCATCCAGTGAATGACAGACCCCCCCCCTGTGTAAAGGAACCCCAGGCAGTTATTATCTGAGACACACGTTCTTCCACAGTTAATAACCATCAAGTGTATGGCAGTTATTATCTGAGGCACGCGTTCTTCCACAGTGTATTAACCATCCAGCGTATGACAGACCCCGCCTGTTTAAAGGAACCCCAGGCAGTTATTATCTGAGACACACGTTCTTCCACAGTTAATAACCATCAAGTTTATGACAGACTCCGCCTGTGTAAAGGAACCCCAGGCAGTTATTATCTGAGGCAAACGTTCTTCCACAGTTAATTAACCATCCAGTGTATGACAGACCCCGCCTGTTTAAAGGAACCCCAGGCAGTTATTATCTGAGACACACGTTCTTCCAAAGTTAATAACCATCAAGTGTATGACAGACTCAGCCTGTGTAAAGGAACCCCAGGCAGTTATTTTTTGAGGCACACGTTCTTCCACAGTGTATTAACCATCTAGTATATGACAGATCCTGCCTGTGTAAAGGAAACCCAGGCAGTTATTATCTGCGGTAAGCGTTCTTCCACAGTCTATAAACCTCACAGTGTATGACAGACTCCGCCTGTGTAAAGGAACCCCAGGCAGTTATTATCTGCGGCAGGCGTTCTTCCACAGTCTATAAACCTCACAGTGTATGTCAGACCCCGCCTGTGTAAAGGAGCCCCAGGCAGTTATTATCTGAGGCCCGCGTTCTTCCATAGTGTAGTAACCATCCAGTGTATGACAGACCCCGCCTGTGGAAAGGAATCCCAAGCAGTTATTACCTGCGGCAAGCGTTCTTCCACAGTCTATAAACCTCACAGTGTATGACAGACTCCGCCTGTGTAAAGGAATCCCAGGCATTTATTATCTGCGGCTGCGTTCTTCCACGGTTAAATAACTATCCAGTGTATGACAGACCCCTCCTGTGTAAAGGAACCCCAGGCAGTTATCATTTGAGGCACACGTTCTTCTACAGTGTATTAACCATCCAGTGTATGACAGACCCCCCCCCCTGTGTAAAGGAACCCCAGGCAGTTATTATCTGAGGCACACGTTCTTCCACAGTTAATAACCATCTAGTGTATGACAATCCCCTCCTCTGTAAAGGAAACCCAGTCAGTTGTTATCTGAGGCACACGTTCTTCCACAGTGTATTAACCATCAAGTGTATGACAGACCCCTCCTGTGTAAAGGAAACCCAGTCAGTTATTTTCTGAGGCACACGTTCTTCCACAGTTTATAACCATCTAGTGTATGACAGACCCCTCCTGTGTAAAGGAACCCCAGGCGGTTATTATCTGAGGCACACGTACTTCCACAGTGTATTAACCATCAAGTGCATGACAGACCCCTCCTGTGTAAAGGAAACCCAGTCGGTTATTATCTGAGGCACACGTTCTTCCACAGTGTATTAACCATCTAGTGTATGACAGACCCCTCCTGTGTAAAGGAAACCCAGGCAGTTATTATCTGAGGCACACGTTCTTCCACAGTTAATAACCATCTATTGTATGACAGACCCCTCCTGTGTAAAGGAACCCCAGGCGGTTATTATCTGAGGCACACGTTCTTCCACAGTGTATTAACCATCAGGTGTATGACAGACCCCTCCTGTGTAAAGGAAACCCAGTCAGTTATTATCTGAGGCACACGTTCTTCCACAGTTAATAACCATCTAGTGTATGACAGACCCCTCCTGTGTAAAGGAACCCCAGGCGGTTATTATCTGAGGCACACGTTCTTCCACAGTTAATAACCATCTAGGGTATGATAGTCCTCTCCTGTGTAAAGGAACCCCAGGCAGTTATTATCTGAGGCACACGTTCTTCCACAGTTAATAACCATCTAGTGTATGACAGACCCCTCCTGTGTAAAGGAACCCCAGGCGGTTATTATCTGAGGCACACGTTCTTCCACAGTGTATTAACCATCAAGTGTATGACAGACCCCTCCTGTGTAAAGGAAACCCAGTCAGTTATTATCTGAGGCACACGTTCTTCCACAGTGTATTAACCATCTAGTGTATGACAGACCCCTCCTGTGTAAAGGAACCCCAGTCAGTTATTATCTGAGGCACACGTTCTTCCACAGTTAATAACCATCTAGTGTATGACAGACCCCTCCTGTGTAAAGGAAACCCAGGCAGTTATTATCTGAGGCACACGTTCTTCCACAGTTGATAACCATCAAGTGTATGACAGACCCCTCCTGTGTAAAGGAAACCCAGTCGGTTATTATCTGAGGCACACGTTCTTCCACAGTGTATTAACCATCTAGTGTATGACAGACCCCTCCTGTGTAAAGGAAACCCAGGCAGATATTATCTAAGGCACACGTTCTTCCACAGTTAATAACCATCTAGTGTATGACAGACCCCTCCTGTGTAAAGGAACCCCAGGCGGTTATTATCTGAGGCACACGTTCTTCCACAGTGTATTAACCATCAAGTGTATGACAGACCCCTCCTGTGTAAAGGAAACCCAGTCAGTTATTATCTGAGGCAGACGTTCTTCCACAGTTAATAACCATCTAGTGTATGACAGACCCCTCCTGTGTAAAGGAAACCCAGTCAGTTATTATCTGAGGCACACGTTCTTCCACAGTTAATAACCATCTAGTGTATGACAGATCCCTCCTGTGTAAAGGAACCCCAGGCGGTTATTATCTGAGGCACACGTTCTTCCACAGTGTATTAACCATCAGGTGTATGACAGACCCCTCCTGTGTAAAGGAAACCCAGTCAGTTATTATCTGAGGCACACGTTCTTCCACAGTGTATTAACCATCTAGTGTATTACAGCCCCCTCCTGTGTAAAGGAAACCCAGGCAGTTATTATCTGAGGCACACGTTCTTCCACAGTTAATAACCATCTAGTGTATGACAGACCCCTCCTGTGTAAAGGAACCCCAGTCAGTTATTATCTGAGACACACGTTCTTCCACAGTTAATAACCATCTTGTGTATGACAGACCCCTCCTGTGTAAAGGAAACCCAGGCAGTTATTATCTGAGGCACACGTTCTTGCACAGTTAATAACCATCTAGTGTATGACAGACCCCTCCTGTGTAAAGGAAACCCAGTCAGTTGTTATCTGAGGCACACGTTCTTCCACAGTGTATTAACCATCAAGTGTATGACAGACCCCTCCTGTGTAAAGGAAACCCAGTCAGTTATTATCTGAGGCAAACGTTCTTCCGCAGTTAATAACCATCTAGTGTATGACAGACCCCTCCTGTGTAAAGGAACCCCAGGCGGTTATTATCTGAGGCACACGTTCTTCCACAGTGTATTAACCATCAAGTGTATGACAGACCCCTCCTGTGTAAAGGAAACCCAGTCGGTTATTATCTGAGGCACACGTTCTTCCACAGTTAATAACCATCTAGTGTATGACAGACCCCTCCTGTGTAAAGGAAACCCAGGCAGTTATTATCTGAGGCACACGTTCTTCCACAGTTAATAACCATCTAGTGTATGACAGACCCCTCCTGTGTAAAGGAAACCCAGGCAGTTATTATCTGAGGCACACGTTCTTCCACAGTTAATAACTATCCAGTGTATGACACACCCCCCCTATTTAAAGGAACCCAGGCAGTAATTATCTGAGGCACACATTCTTCCACAGTGTTTAACCATCCAGTGTATGACAGACCCCGCCTGTGTTAAGGAACCCCGAGCAGTTATTATCTGCGGCACACGTTCTTCCGCAGTCTATAAACCTCACAGTGTATGACAGACCCCGCCTGTGGAAAGGAATCCCAGGCAGTTATTATCTGCGGCTGCGTTCTTCCACGGTTAAATAACTATCCAGTGTATGACAGACCCCTCCTGTGGAAAGGAACCCCAGGCAGTTATTATCTGCGGCACGCGTTCTTCCACAGTGTATTAACCTTCCAGAGTATGTCAGACCCCGCCTGTGTAAAGGAGCCCCAGGCAGTTATTATCTGCGGCACGCGTTCTTCCACAGTGTATTAACCATCCAGTGTATGACAGACCCCGCCTGTGGAAAGGAATCCGAGGCAGTTATTACCTGCGGCACGCGTTCTTTCACGGTTAAATAACTATCCAGTGTATGACAGACCCCTCCTATGCAAAGGAACCCCAGGCAGTTCTTATCTGAGGCACCCGTTCTTCCACAGTGTATTAACCATCCAGAGTATGTCAGACCCCTCCTGTGTAAAGTAACCCCAGGCAGTTATTATCTGAGGAACGCGTTCTTCCATAGTGTATTTATCATCCAGTGTATGACAGACCCCCCCCCCCCCTCCCCTGTGTAAAGGAACCCCAGGCAGTTATTATCTGAGACACACGTTCTTCCACAGTTAATTAACCATCAAGTGTATGACAGACTCCGCCTGTGTAAAGGAACCCCAGGCAGTTATCATTTGAGGCACACGTTCTTCCACAGTGTATTAACCATCCAGAGAATGTCAGACCCCGCCTGTGTAAAGGAACCCCAGGTAGTTATTATCTGCGGCACGCGTTCTTCCACGGTTAATTAACTATCCAGTATATGACATCCTGCCTGTGTAAAGGAACCCCAGGCAGTTATTATCTGCGGCACGCGTTCTTCCACAGTCTATAAACCTCACAGTGTATGACAGACCCTGCCTGCGGAAAGGAATCCCAGGCAGTTATTATCTGCGGCTGCATTCTTCCACAGTGTATTAACCATCCAGTGTATGACAGACCCCTCCTGTGCAAAGGAACCCCAGGCAGTTATTATCTGAGGCACCCGTTCTTCCACAGTGTATTAACCATCCAGAGTATGTCAGACCCCGCCTGTGTAAAGTAACCCCAGGCAGTTATTATCTGAGGCACGCGTTCTTCCATAGTGTATTTATCATCCAGTGTATGACAGACCCCCGCCCCCTCCCCTGTGTAAAGGAACCCCAGGCAGTTATTATCTGAGACACACGTTCTTCCACAGTTAATTAACCATCAAGTGTATGACAGACTCCGCCTGTGTAAAGGAACCCCAGGCAGTTATCATTTGAGGCACACGTTCTTCCACAGTGTATTAACCATCCAGAGAATGTCAGACCCCGCCTGTGTAAAGGAACCCCAGGTAGTTATTATCTGCGGCACGCGTTCTTCCACGGTTAATTAACTATCCAGTATATGACATCCTGCCTGTGTAAAGGAACCCCAGGCAGTTATTATCTGCGGCACGCGTTCTTCCACAGTCTATAAACCTCACAGTGTATGACAGACCCTGCCTGCGGAAAGGAATCCCAGGCAGTTATTATCTGCGGCTGCATTCTTCCACAGTGTATTAACCATCCAGTGTATGACAGACCCCTCCTGTGCAAAGGAACCCCAGGCAGTTATTATCTGAGGCACCCGTTCTTCCACAGTGTATTAACCATCCAGAGTATGTCAGACCCCGCCTGTGTAAAGTAACCCCAGGCAGTTATTATCTGAGGCACGCGTTCTTCCATAGTGTATTAATCATCCAGTGTATGACAGACCGCCCCCCCCCCCCTCCCCTGTGTAAAGGAACCCCAGGCAGTTATTATCTGAGACACACGTTCTTCCACAGTTAATAACCATCAAGTGTATGACGGACTCCGACTGTGTAAAGGAACCCCAGGCAGTTATCATTTGAGGCACACGTTCTTCCACAGTGTATTAACCATCCAGAGAATGTCAGACCCCGCCTGTGTAAAGGAACCCCAGGCAGTTATTATCTGAGACACACGTTCTTCCACAGTTAATAACCATCAAGTGTATGACAGACTCAGCCTGTGTAAAGGAACCCCAGGCAGTTATCATTTGAGGCACACGTTCTTCCACAGTGTATTAACCATCTAGTATATGACAGATCCTGCCTGTGTAAAGGAACCCCAGGCAGTTATTATCTGAGGCACGCGTTCTTCCATAGTGTATTAACCATCCAGTGTATGACAGACCCCCCCCCCCCACCCCCCGTGTAAAGGAACCCCAGGCAGTTATTATCTGAGACACACGTTCTTCCACAGTTAATACCCATCAAGTGTATGACAGACTCCGCCTGTGTAAAGGAACCCCAGGCAGATATTATCTGAGGCACGCGTTCTTCCACAGTGTATTAATCATCCAGTGTATGACAGACCCCGCCTGTGTAAAGGAACCCCAGGCAGTTATTATCAGAGACACACGTTCTTCCACAGTTAATAAGCATCAAGTGTATGACAGACTCAGCCTGGGTAAAGGAACCCCAGGCAGTTATCATTTGAGGCACACGTTCTTCCACAATGTATTAACCATCTAGTATATGACAGATCCTGCCTGTGTAAAGGAACCCCAGGCAGTTATTATATGCGGCACGCGTTCTTCCACAGTCTATAAACCTCACAGTGTATGACAGACTCCGTCTGTGTAAAGGAATCCCAGGCAGTTATTATCTGAGGCACACGTTCTTCCACGGTTAAATAACTATCCAGTGTATGACAGACCCCTCCTGTGTAAAGGAACCCCAGGCAGTTATTATCTGAGGCACGCGTTCTTCCACCGTTAAATAACTATCCAGTGTATGACAGACCCCTCCTGTGCAAAGGAACCCCAGGCAGTTATTATCTGCGGCACGCGTTCTTCCACAGTGTATTAACCATCCAGTGTATGACAGACCCCCCCCCCCCCCTGTGTTAAGGAACCCCAGGCAGTTATTATCTGAGGCACACGTTCTTCCACAGTTGAATAACCATCCAGTGTATGTCAGACCCCGCCTGTGTTAAGGAACCCCAGGCAGTTATTATCTGAGGCACCCGTTCTTCCACAGTGTATTAACCATCCAGAGTATGTCAGACCCCTCCTGTGTAAAGGAACCCCAGGCAGTTATTATCTGAGGCACGCGTTCTTCCATAGTGTATTAACCATCCAGTGAATGACAGACCCCCCCCCCCCCCCCCTGTGTAAAGGAACCCCAGGCAGTTATTATCTGAGACACACGTTCTTCCACAGTTAATAACCATCAAGTGTATGGCAGTTATTATCTGAGGCACGCGTTCTTCCACAGTGTATTAACCATCCAGCGTATGACAGACCCCGCCTGTTTAAAGGAACCCCAGGCAGTTATTATCTGAGACACACGTTCTTCCACAGTTAATAACCATCAAGTTTATGACAGACTCCGCCTGTGTAAAGGAACCCCAGGCAGTTATTATCTGAGGCAAACGTTCTTCCACAGTTAATTAACCATCCAGTGTATGACAGACCCCGCCTGTTTAAAGGAACCCCAGGCAGTTATTATCTGAGACACACGTTCTTCCAAAGTTAATAACCATCAAGTGTATGACAGACTCAGCCTGTGTAAAGGAACCCCAGGCAGTTATTTTTTGAGGCACACGTTCTTCCACAGTGTATTAACCATCTAGTATATGACAGATCCTGCCTGTGTAAAGGAAACCCAGGCAGTTATTATCTGCGGTAAGCGTTCTTCCACAGTCTATAAACCTCACAGTGTATGACAGACTCCGCCTGTGTAAAGGAACCCCAGGCAGTTATTATCTGCGGCAGGCGTTCTTCCACAGTCTATAAACCTCACAGTGTATGTCAGACCCCGCCTGTGGAAAGGAGCCCCAGGCAGTTATTATCTGAGGCCCGCGTTCTTCCATAGTGTAGTAACCATCCAGTGTATGACAGACCCCGCCTGTGGAAAGGAATCCCAAGCAGTTATTACCTGCGGCAAGCGTTCTTCCACAGTCTATAAACCTCACAGTGTATGACAGACTCCGCCTGTGTAAAGGAATCCCAGGCATTTATTATCTGCGGCTGCGTTCTTCCACGGTTAAATAACTATCCAGTGTATGACAGACCCCTCCTGTGTAAAGGAACCCCAGGCAGTTATCATTTGAGGCACACGTTCTTCTACAGTGTATTAACCATCCAGTGTATGACAGACCCCCCCCCCCCTGTGTAAAGGAACCCCAGGCAGTTATTATCTGAGGCACACGTTCTTCCACAGTTAATAACCATCTAGTGTATGACAATCCCCTCCTGTGTAAAGGAAACCCAGTCAGTTGTTATCTGAGGCACACGTTCTTCCACAGTGTATTAACCATCAAGTGTATGACAGACCCCTCCTGTGTAAAGGAAACCCAGTCAGTTATTATCTGAGGCACACGTTCTTCCACAGTTAATAACCATCTAGTGTATGACAGACCCCTCCTGTGTAAAGGAACCCCAGGCGGTTATTATCTGAGGCACACGTACTTCCACAGTGTATTAACCATCAAGTGTATGACAGACCCCTCCTGTGTAAAGGAAACCCAGTCGGTTATTATCTGAGGCACACGTTCTTCCACAGTGTATTAACCATCTAGTGTATGACAGACCCCTCCTGTGTAAAGGAAACCCAGGCAGTTATTATCTGAGGCACACGTTCTTCCACAGTTAATAACCATCTATTGTATGACAGACCCCTCCTGTGTAAAGGAACCCCAGGCGGTTATTATCTGAGGCACACGTTCTTCCACAGTGTATTAACCATCAGGTGTATGACAGACCCCTCCTGTGTAAAGGAAACCCAGTCAGTTATTATCTGAGGCACACGTTCTTCCACAGTTAATAACCATCTAGTGTATGACAGACCCCTCCTGTGTAAAGGAACCCCAGGCGGTTATTATCTGAGGCACACGTTCTTCCACAGTTAATAACCATCTAGGGTATGATAGTCCTCTCCTGTGTAAAGGAACCCCAGGCAGTTATTATCTGAGGCACACGTTCTTCCACAGTTAATAACCATCTAGTGTATGACAGACCCCTCCTGTGTAAAGGAACCCCAGGCGGTTATTATCTGAGGCACACGTTCTTCCACAGTGTATTAACCATCAAGTGTATGACAGACCCCTCCTGTGTAAAGGAAACCCAGTCAGTTATTATCTGAGGCACACGTTCTTCCACAGTGTATTAACCATCTAGTGTATGACAGACCCCTCCTGTGTAAAGGAACCCCAGTCAGTTATTATCTGAGGCACACGTTCTTCCACAGTTAATAACCATCTAGTGTATGACAGACCCCTCCTGTGTAAAGGAAACCCAGGCAGTTATTATCTGAGGCACACGTTCTTCCACAGTTGATAACCATCAAGTGTATGACAGACCCCTCCTGTGTAAAGGAAACCCAGTCGGTTATTATCTGAGGCACACGTTCTTCCACAGTGTATTAACCATCTAGTGTATGACAGACCCCTCCTGTGTAAAGGAAACCCAGGCAGATATTATCTAAGGCACACGTTCTTCCACAGTTAATAACCATCTAGTGTATGACAGACCCCTCCTGTGTAAAGGAACCCCAGGCGGTTATTATCTGAGGCACACGTTCTTCCACAGTGTATTAACCATCAAGTGTATGACAGACCCCTCCTGTGTAAAGGAAACCCAGTCAGTTATTATCTGAGGCAGACGTTCTTCCACAGTTAATAACCATCTAGTGTATGACAGACCCCTCCTGTGTAAAGGAACCCCAGGCGGTTATTATCTGAGGCACACGTTCTTCCACAGTGTATTAACCATCAAGTGTATGACAGACCCCTCCTGTGTAAAGGAAACCCAGTCAGTTATTATCTGAGGCACACGTTCTTCCACAGTGTATTAACCATCTAGTGTATGACAGACCCCTCCTGTGTAAAGGAACCCCAGTCAGTTATTATCTGAGGCACACGTTCTTCCACAGTTAATAACCATCTAGTGTATGACAGACCCCTCCTGTGTAAAGGAAACCCAGGCAGTTATTATCTGAGGCACACGTTCTTCCACAGTTGATAACCATCTAGTGTATGACAGACCCCTCCTGTGTAAAGGAAACCCAGTCAGTTATTATCTGAGGCACACGTTCTTCCACAGTTAATAACCATCTAGTGTATGACAGATCCCTCCTGTGTAAAGGAACCCCAGGCGGTTATTATCTGAGGCACACGTTCTTCCACAGTGTATTAACCATCAGGTGTATGACAGACCCCTCCTGTGTAAAGGAAACCCAGTCAGTTATTATCTGAGGCACACGTTCTTCCACAGTGTATTAACCATCTAGTGTATTACAGCCCCCTCCTGTGTAAAGGAAACCCAGGCAGTTATTATCTGAGGCACACGTTCTTCGACAGTTAATAACCATCTAGTGTATGACAGACCCCTCCTGTGTAAAGGAACCCCAGTCAGTTATTATCTGAGACACACGTTCTTCCACAGTTAATAACCATCTTGTGTATGACAGACCCCTCCTGTGTAAAGGAAACCCAGGCAGTTATTATCTGAGGCACACGTTCTTGCACAGTTAATAACCATCTAGTGTATGACAGACCCCTCCTGTGTAAAGGAAACCCAGTCAGTTGTTATCTGAGGCACACGTTCTTCCAGAGTGTATTAACCATCAAGTGTATGACAGACCCCTCCTGTGTAAAGGAAACCCAGTCAGTTATTATCTGAGGCAAACGTTCTTCCGCAGTTAATAACCATCTAGTGTATGACAGACCCCTCCTGTGTAAAGGAACCCCAGGCGGTTATTATCTGAGGCACACGTTCTTCCACAGTGTATTAACCATCCAGTGTATGACAGACCCCGCCTGTGTTAAGGAACCCCGAGCAGTTATTATCTGCGGCACACGTTCTTCCGCAGTCTATAAACCTCACAGTGTATGACAGACCCCGCCTGTGGAAAGGAATCCCAGGCAGTTATTATCTGCGGCTGCGTTCTTCCACGGTTAAATAACTATCCAGTGTATGACAGACCCCTCCTGTGTAAAGGAACCCCAGGCAGTTATTATCTGCGGCACGCGTTCTTCCACAGTGTATTAACCTTCCAGAGTATGTCAGACCCCGCCTGTGTAAAGGAGCCCCAGGCAGTTATTATCTGCGGCACGCGTTCTTCCACAGTGTATTAACCATCCAGTGTATGACAGACCCCGCCTGTGGAAAGGAATCCGAGGCAGTTATTACCTGCGGCACGCGTTCTTTCACGGTTAAATAACTATCCAGTGTATGACAGACCCCTCCTATGCAAAGGAACCCCAGGCAGTTCTTATCTGAGGCACCCGTTCTTCCACAGTGTATTAACCATCCAGAGTATGTCAGACCCCTCCTGTGTAAAGTAACCCCAGGCAGTTATTATCTGAGGAACGCGTTCTTCCATAGTGTATTTATCATCCAGTGTATGACAGACCCCCCCCCCCCCTCCCCTGTGTAAAGGAACCCCAGGCAGTTATTATCTGAGACACACGTTCTTCCACAGTTAATTAACCATCAAGTGTATGACAGACTCCGCCTGTGTAAAGGAACCCCAGGCAGTTATCATTTGAGGCACACGTTCTTCCACAGTGTATTAACCATCCAGAGAATGTCAGACCCCGCCTGTGTAAAGGAACCCCAGGTAGTTATTATCTGCGGCACGCGTTCTTCCACGGTTAATTAACTATCCAGTATATGACATCCTGCCTGTGTAAAGGAACCCCAGGCAGTTATTATCTGCGGCACGCGTTCTTCCACAGTCTATAAACCTCACAGTGTATGACAGACCCTGCCTGCGGAAAGGAATCCCAGGCAGTTATTATCTGCGGCTGCATTCTTCCACAGTGTATTAACCATCCAGTGTATGACAGACCCCTCCTGTGCAAAGGAACCCCAGGCAGTTATTATCTGAGGCACCCGTTCTTCCACAGTGTATTAACCATCCAGAGTATGTCAGACCCCGCCTGTGTAAAGTAACCCCAGGCAGTTATTATCTGAGGCACGCGTTCTTCCATAGTGTATTTATCATCCAGTGTATGACAGACCCCCCCCCCCCCCTCCCCTGTGTAAAGGAACCCCAGGCAGTTATTATCTGAGACACACGTTCTTCCACAGTTAATTAACCATCAAGTGTATGACAGACTCCGCCTGTGTAAAGGAACCCCAGGCAGTTATCATTTGAGGCACACGTTCTTCCACAGTGTATTAACCATCCAGAGAATGTCAGACCCCGCCTGTGTAAAGGAACCCCAGGTAGTTATTATCTGCGGCACGCGTTCTTCCACGGTTAATTAACTATCCAGTATATGACATCCTGCCTGTGTAAAGGAACCCCAGGCAGTTATTATCTGCGGCACGCGTTCTTCCACAGTCTATAAACCTCACAGTGTATGACAGACCCTGCCTGCGGAAAGGAATCCCAGGCAGTTATTATCTGCGGCTGCATTCTTCCACAGTGTATTAACCATCCAGTGTATGACAGACCCCTCCTGTGCAAAGGAACCCCAGGCAGTTATTATCTGAGGCACCCGTTCTTCCACAGTGTATTAACCATCCAGAGTATGTCAGACCCCGCCTGTGTAAAGTAACCCCAGGCAGTTATTATCTGAGGCACGCGTTCTTCCATAGTGTATTAATCATCCAGTGTATGACAGACCGCCCCCCCCCCTCCCCTGTGTAAAGGAACCCCAGGCAGTTATTATCTGAGACACACGTTCTTCCACAGTTAATAACCATCAAGTGTATGACGGACTCCGACTGTGTAAAGGAACCCCAGGCAGTTATCATTTGAGGCACACGTTCTTCCACAGTGTATTAACCATCCAGAGAATGTCAGACCCCGCCTGTGTAAAGGAACCCCAGGCAGTTATTATCTGCGGCACGCGTTATTCCACGGTTAATTAACTATCCAGTATATGACATCCTGCCTGTGTAAAGGAACCCCAGGCAGTTATTATCTGCGGCACGCATTCTTCCACAGTCTATAAACCTCACAGTGTATGACAGACCCTGCCTGTGGAAAGGAATCCCAGACAGTTATTATCTGCGGCTGCATTCTTCCACAGTGTATTAACCATCTAGTGTGTGACAGACCCCCCCCCCCCTGTGTAAAGGAACCCCAGGCAGTTATTATCTGAGACACACGTTCTTCCACAGTTAATAACCATCAAGTGTATGACAGACTACGCCTGTGTAAAGGAACCCCAGGCAGATATTATCTGAGGCACGCGTTCTTCCACAGTGTATTAACCATCCAGTGTATGACAGACCCCGCCTGTTTAAAGGAACCCCAGGCAGTTATTATCTGAGACACACGTTCTTCCACAGTTAATAACCATCAAGTGTATGACAGACTCAGCCTGTGTAAAGGAACCCCAGGCAGTTATCATTTGAGGCACACGTTCTTCCACAGTGTATTAACCATCTAGTATATGACAGATCCTGCCTGTGTAAAGGAACCCCAGGCAGTTATTATCTGAGGCACGCGTTCTTCCATAGTGTATTAACCATCCAGTGTATGACAGACCCCCCCCCCACCCCCCGTGTAAAGGAACCCCAGGCAGTTATTATCTGAGACACACGTTCTTCCACAGTTAATACCCATCAAGTGTATGACAGACTCCGCCTGTGTAAAGGAACCCCAGGCAGATATTATCTGAGGCACGCGTTCTTCCACAGTGTATTAATCATCCAGTGTATGACAGACCCCGCCTGTGTAAAGGAACCCCAGGCAGTTATTATCAGAGACACACGTTCTTCCACAGTTAATAACCATCAAGTGTATGACAGACTCAGCCTGGGTAAAGGAACCCCAGGCAGTTATCATTTGAGGCACACGTTCTTCCACAATGTATTAACCATCTAGTATATGACAGATCCTGCCTGTGTAAAGGAACCCCAGGCAGTTATTATATGCGGCACGCGTTCTTCCACAGTCTATAAACCTCACAGTGTATGACAGACTCCGTCTGTGTAAAGGAATCCCAGGCAGTTATTATCTGAGGCACACGTTCTTCCACGGTTAAATAACTATCCAGTGTATGACAGACCCCTCCTGTGTAAAGGAACCCCAGGCAGTTATTATCTGCGGCTCGCGTTCTTCCACAGTGTATTAACCATCAAGTGTATGACAGACCCCGCCTGTTTAAAGGAACCCCAGGCAGTTGTTATCTGAGACACACGTTCTTCCATAGTGTATTAACCATCCAGTGTATGACAGACCCCGCCTGTGTAAAGGAGCCCCAGGCAGTTATTATCTGAGGCACGCGTTCTTCCATAGTGTATTAACCATCCAGTGTATGACAGACCCCGCCTGTGTAAAGGAGCTCCAGGCAGTTATTATCTGAGGCACGCGTTTTCCAAAGTGTATTAACCATCCAGTGTATGACAGACCCCGCCTGTGGAAAGGAATCCCAGGCAGTTATTACCTGCGGCACGCGTTCTTCTACCGTTAAATAACTATCCAGTGTTTGACAGACCCCTCCTGTGCAAAGGAACCCCAGGCATTTATTATCTGCGGCACGCGTTCTTCCACAGTGTATTAACCATCCAGTGTATGACAGACCCCGCCTGTTTAAAGGAACCCCAGGCAGTTATTATCTGAGACACACGTTCTTCCAAAGTTAATAACCATCAAGTGTATGACAGACTCAGCCTGTGTAAAGGAACCCCAGGCAGTTATTTTTTGAGGCACACGTTCTTCCACAGTGTATTAACCATCTAGTATATGACAGATCCTGCCTGTGTAAAGGAAACCCAGGCAGTTATTATCTGCGGTAAGCGTTCTTCCACAGTCTATAAACCTCACAGTGTATGACAGACTCCGCCTGTGTAAAGGAACCCTAGGCAGTTATTATCTGCGGCAGGCGTTCTTCCACAGTCTATAAACCTCACAGTGTATGTCAGACCCCGCCTGTGTAAAGGAGCCCCAGGCAGTTATTATCTGAGGCCCGCGTTCTTCCATAGTGTATTACCCATCCAGTGTATGACAGACCCCGCCTGTGGAAAGGAATCCCAAGCAGTTATTACCTGCGGCAAGCGTTCTTCCACAGTCTATAAACCTCACAGTGTATGACAGACTCCGCCTGTGTAAAGGAATCCCAGGCATTTATTATCTGCGGCTGCGTTCTTCCACGGTTAAATAACTATCCAGTGTATGACAGACCCCTCCTGTGTAAAGGAACCCCAGGCAGTTATCATTTGAGGCACACGTTCTTCTACAGTGTATTAACCTTCCAGAGTATGTCAGACCCCGCCTGTGTAAAGGAGCCCCAGGCAGTTATTATCTGAGGCACGCGTTCTTCAATAGTGTATTAACAATCCAGTGTATGACAGACGCCGCCTGTGGAAAGGAATCCCAGGCAGTTATTACCTGCGGCACGCGTTCTTCCACCGTTAAATAACTATCCAGTGTATGACAGACCCCTCCTGTGCAAAGGAACCCCAGGCAGTTATTATCTGCGGCACGCGTTCTTCCACAGTGTATTAACCATCCAGTGTATGACAGACCCCCCCCCCCCCCCCTGTGTTAAGGAACCCCAGGCAGTTATTATCTGAGGCACACGTTCTTCCACAGTTAAATAACCATCCAGTGTATGTCAGACCCCGCCTGTGTTAAGGAACCCCAGGCAGTTATTATCTGAGGCACCCGTTCTTCCACAGTGTATTAACCATCCAGAGTATGTCAGACCCCTCCTGTGTAAAGGAACCCCAGGCAGTTATTATCTGAGGCACGCGTTCTTCCATAGTGTATTAACCATCCAGTGAATGACAGACCCCCCCCCCCTGTGTAAAGGAACCCCAGGCAGTTATTATCTGAGACACACGTTCTTCCACAGTTAATAACCATCAAGTGTATGGCAGTTATTATCTGAGGCACGCGTTCTTCCACAGTGTATTAACCATCCAGCGTATGACAGACCCCGCCTGTTTAAAGGAACCCCAGGCAGTTATTATCTGAGACACACGTTCTTCCACAGTTAATAACCATCAAGTTTATGACAGACTCCGCCTGTGTAAAGGAACCCCAGGCAGTTATTATCTGAGGCAAACGTTCTTCCACAGTTAATTAACCATCCAGTGTATGACAGACCCCGCCTGTTTAAAGGAACCCCAGGCAGTTATTATCTGAGACACACGTTCTTCCAAAGTTAATAACCATCAAGTGTATGACAGACTCAGCCTGTGTAAAGGAACCCCAGGCAGTTATTTTTTGAGGCACACGTTCTTCCACAGTGTATTAACCATCTAGTATATGACAGATCCTGCCTGTGTAAAGGAAACCCAGGCAGTTATTATCTGCGGTAAGCGTTCTTCCACAGTCTATAAACCTCACAGTGTATGACAGACTCCGCCTGTGTAAAGGAACCCCAGGCAGTTATTATCTGCGGCAGGCGTTCTTCCACAGTCTATAAACCTCACAGTGTATGTCAGACCCCGCCTGTGTAAAGGAGCCCCAGGCAGTTATTATCTGAGGCCCGCGTTCTTCCATAGTGTAGTAACCATCCAGTGTATGACAGACCCCGCCTGTGGAAAGGAATCCCAAGCAGTTATTACCTGCGGCAAGCGTTCTTCCACAGTCTATAAACCTCACAGTGTATGTCAGACCCCGCCTGTGTAAAGGAGCCCCAGGCAGTTATTATCTGAGGCCCGCGTTCTTCCATAGTGTAGTAACCATCCAGTGTATGACAGACCCCGCCTGTGGAAAGGAATCCCAAGCAGTTATTACCTGCGGCAAGCGTTCTTCCACAGTCTATAAACCTCACAGTGTATGACAGACTCCGCCTGTGTAAAGGAATCCCAGGCATTTATTATCTGCGGCTGCGTTCTTCCACGGTTAAATAACTATCCAGTGTATGACAGACCCCTCCTGTGTAAAGGAACCCCAGGCAGTTATCATTTGAGGCACACGTTCTTCTACAGTGTATTAACCATCCAGTGTATGACAGACCCCCCCCCCCCTGTGTAAAGGAACCCCAGGCAGTTATTATCTGAGGCACACGTTCTTCCACAGTTAATAACCATCTAGTGCATGACAATCCCCTCCTGTGTAAAGGAAACCCAGTCAGTTGTTATCAGAGGCACACGTTCTTCCACAGTGTATTAACCATCAAGTGTATGACAGACCCCTCCTGTGTAAAGGAAACCCAGTCAGTTATTATCTGAGGCACACGTTCTTCCACAGTTAATAACCATCTAGTGTATGACAGACCCCTCCTGTGTAAAGGAACCCCAGGCGGTTATTATCTGAGGCACACGTACTTCCACAGTGTATTAACCATCAAGTGTATGACAGACCCCTCCTGTGTAAAGGAAACCCAGTCGGTTATTATCTGAGGCACACGTTCTTCCACAGTGTATTAACCATCTAGTGTATGACAGACCCCTCCTGTGTAAAGGAAACCCAGGCAGTTATTATCTGAGGCACACGTTCTTCCACAGTTAATAACCATCTAGTGTATGACAGACCCCTCCTGTGTAAAGGAACCCCAGGCGGTTATTATCTGAGGCACACGTTCTTCCACAGTGTATTAACCATCAGGTGTATGACAGACCCCTCCTGTGTAAAGGAAACCCAGTCAGTTATTATCTGAGGCACACGTTCTTCCACAGTTAATAACCATCTAGTGTATGACAGACCCCTCCTGTGTAAAGGAACCCCAGGCGGTTATTATCTGAGGCACACGTTCTTCCACAGTTAATAACCATCTAGTGTATGATAGTCCTCTCCTGTGTAAAGGAACCCCAGGCAGTTATTATCTGAGGCACACGTTCTTCCACAATTAATAACCATCTAGTGTATGACAGACCCCTCCTGTGTAAAGGAACCCCAGGCGGTTATTATCTGAGGCACACGTTCTTCCACAGTGTATTAACCATCAAGTGTATGACAGACCCCTCCTGTGTAAAGGAAACCCAGTCAGTTATTATCTGAGGCACACGTTCTTCCACAGTGTATTAACCATCTAGTGTATGACAGACCCCTCCTGTGTAAAGGAACCCCAGTCAGTTATTATCTGAGGCACACGTTCTTCCACAGTTAATAACCATCTAGTGTATGACAGACCCCTCCTGTGTAAAGGAAACCCAGGCAGTTATTATCTGAGGCACACGTTCTTCCACAGTTGATAACCATCAAGTGTATGACAGACCCCTCCTGTGTAAAGGAAACCCAGTCGGTTATTATCTGAGGCACACGTTCTTCCACAGTGTATTAACCATCTAGTGTATGACAGACCCCTCCTGTGTAAAGGAAACCCAGGCAGATATTATCTAAGGCACACGTTCTTCCACAGTTAATAACCATCTAGTGTATGACAGACCCCTCCTGTGTAAAGGAACCCCAGGCGGTTATTATCTGAGGCACACGTTCTTCCACAGTGTATTAACCATCAAGTGTATGACAGACCCCTCCTGTGTAAAGGAAACCCAGTCAGTTATTATCTGAGGCAGACGTTCTTCCACAGTTAATAACCATCTAGTGTATGACAGACCCCTCCTGTGTAAAGGAACCCCAGGCGGTTATTATCTGAGGCACACGTTCTTCCACAGTGTATTAACCATCAAGTGTATGACAGACCCCTCCTGTGTAAAGGAAACCCAGTCAGTTATTATCTGAGGCACACGTTCTTCCACAGTGTATTAACCATCTAGTGTATGACAGACCCCTCCTGTGTAAAGGAAACCCAGTCAGTTATTATCTGAGGCACACGTTCTTCCACAGTTAATAACCATCTAGTGTATGACAGACCCCTCCTGTGTAAAGGAAACCCAGGCAGTTATTATCTGAGGCACACGTTCTTCCACAGTGTATTAACCATCAGGTGGTTGACAGACCCCTCCTGTGTAAAGGAAACCCAGTCAGTTATTATCTGAGGCACACGTTCTTCCACAGTGTATTAACCATCTAGTGTATTACAGCCCCCTCCTGTGTAAAGGAAACCCAGGCAGTTATTATCTGAGGCACACGTTCTTCCACAGTTAATAACCATCTAGTGTATGACAGACCCCTCCTGTGTAAAGGAACCCCAGTCAGTTATTATCTGAGACACACGTTCTTCCACAGTTAATAACCATCTTGTGTATGACAGACCCCTCCTGTGTAAAGGAACCCAGGCAGTTATTATCTGAGGCACACGTTCTTGCACAGTTAATAACCATCTAGTGTATGACAGACCCCTCCTGTGTAAAGGAAACCCAGTCAGTTGTTATCTGAGGCACACGTTCTTCCACAGTGTATTAACCATCAAGTGTATGACAGACCCCTCCTGTGTAAAGGAAACCCAGTCAGTTATTATCTGAGGCAAACGTTCTTCCGCAGTTAATAACCATCTAGTGTATGACAGACCCCTCCTGTGTAAAGGAACCCCAGGCGGTTATTATCTGAGGCACACGTTCTTCCACAGTGTATTAACCATCAAGTGTATGACAGACCCCTCCTGTGTAAAGGAAACCCAGTCGGTTATTATCTGAGGCACACGTTCTTCCACAGTTAATAACCATCTAGTGTATGACAGACCCCTCCTGTGTAAAGGAAACCCAGGCAGTTATTATCTGAGGCACACGTTCTTCCACAGTTAATAACCATCTAGTGTATGACAGACCCCTCCTGTGTAAAGGAAACCCAGTCAGTTATTATCTGAGACACACGTTCTTCCATAGTTAATAACCATCTAGTGTATGACAGACCCCTCCTGTGTAAAGGAACCCCAGGCGGTTATTATCTGAGGCACACGTTCTTCCACAGTGTATTAACCATCAGGTGTATGACAGACCCCTCCTGTGTAAAGGAAACCCAGTCAGTTATTATCTGAGGCACACGTTCTTCCACAGTGTATTAACCATCTAGTGTATTACAGCCCCCTCCTGTGTAAAGGAAACCCAGGCAGTTATTATCTGAGGCACACGTTCTTCCACAGTTAATAACCATCTAGTGTATGACAGACCCCTCCTGTGTAAAGGAACCCCAGTCAGTTATTATCTGAGACACACGTTCTTCCACAGTTAATAACCATCTTGTGTATGACAGACCCCTCCTGTGTAAAGGAAACCCAGGCAGTTATTATCTGAGGCACACGTTCTTGCACAGTTAATAACCATCTAGTGTATGACAGACCCCTCCTGTGTAAAGGAACCCCAGGCGGTTATTATCTGAGGCACACGTTCTTCCACAGTGTATTAACCATCAAGTGTATGACAGACCCCTCCTGTGTAAAGGAAACCCAGTCGGTTATTATCTGAGGCACACGTTCTTCCACAGTTAATAACCATCTAGTGTATGACAGACCCCTCCTGTGTAAAGGAAACCCAGGCAGTTATTATCTGAGGCACACGTTCTTCCACAGTTAATAACCATCTAGTGTATGACAGACCCCTCCTGTTTAAGGAAACCCAGTCAGTTATTATCTGAGACACACGTTCTTCCATAGTTAATAACCATCTAGTGTATGACAGACCCCTCCTGTGTAAAGGAAACCCAGGCAGTTATTATCTGAGGCACACGTTCTTCCACAGTTAATAACCATCTAGTGTATGACAGACCCCTCCTGTGTAAAGGAAACCCAGTCAGTTATTATCTGAGGCACACGTTCTTCCACAGGTAATATCCATCTAGTGTATGACAGACCCCTCCTGTGTAAAGGAAACTCAGGCGGTTATTATCTGAGGCACACGTTCTTCCACAGTGTATTAACCATCAAGTGTATGACAGACCCCTCCTGTGTAAAGGAACCCAGTCAGTTATTATCTGAGGCACACGTTCTTCCACAGTGTATTAACCATCTAGTGTATGACAGACCCCTCTTGTGTAAAGGAACCCCAGGCAGTTATTATCTGAGGCACACGTTCTTCCACAGTGTATTAACCATCAAGTGTATGACAGACCCCACCTGTGTAAAGGAAACCCAGTCAGTTATTATCTGAGGCACACGTTCTTCCACAGTTAATAACCATCTAGTGTATGACAGACCCCTCCTGTGTAAAGGAAACCCAGTCAGATATTATCTGAGGCCCACGTTCTTCCACAGTTAATAACCATCTAGTGTATGACAGACCCCTCCTGTGTAAAGGAACCCCAGGCGGTTATTATCTGAGACACACGTTCTTCCACAGTGTATTAACCATCTAGTGTATGACAGACCCCTCCTGTGTAAAGCAACCCCAGGCGGTTATTATCTGAGGCACACGTTCTTCCACAGTGTATAAACCATCAAGTGTATGACAGACCCCTCCTGTGTAAAGGAAACCCAGTCAGTTATTATCTGAGGCACACGTTCTTCCACAGTTAATAACCATCTAGTGTATGACAGACCCCTCCTGTGTAAAGGAACCCCAGGCGGTTATTATCTGAGGCACACGTTCTTCCACAGTGTATTAACCATCTAGTGTATGACAGACCCCTCCTGTGTAAAGGAAACCCAGTCAGTTATTATCTGAGACACACGTTCTTCCACAGTGTATTAACCATCTAGTGTATGACAGACCCCTCCTGTGTAAAGGAAACCCAGACAGTTATAATCTTAGGCACACGTTCTTCCACAGTTAATAACCATCTTGTGTATGACAGACCCCTCCTGTGTAAAGGAACCCCAGGCAGTTATTATCTGAGGCACACGTTCTTCCACAGTTAATAACCATCTAGTGTATGACAGACCCCTCCTGTGTAAAGGAACCCCAATCAGTTATTATCTGAGACACACGTTCTTCCACAGTTAATAACCATCAAGTGTATGACAGACCCCTCCTGTGTAAAGGAAACCCAGGCAGTTATTATCTGAGGCACACGTTCTTCCACAGTTAATAACCATCTAGTGTATGACAGACCCCTCCGGTGTAAAGGAAACCCAGTCAGTTATTATCTGAGGCACACGTTCTTCCACAGTTAATAACCATCTAGTGTATCACAGACCCCTCCTGTGTAAAGGAACCCCAGTCAGTTGTTATCTGAGGCACACGTTCTTCCACAGTGTATTAACCATCTAGTGTATGACAGACCCCGCCTGGTTAAAGGAACCCCAGGCGATTATTATCTGAGGCACACGTTCTTGCACAGTTAATTAACCATTCAGTGTATGACAGACCCCGCCTGAGTAAAGGAACCTCAGGCAGTTATTATCTGAGGCACACGTTCTTCCACAGTGTATTAACCATCAAGTGTTTGACAGACCCCTCCTGTGTAAAGGAAACCCAGTCAGTTATTATCTGAGGCACACGTTCTTCCACAGTTAATAACCATCTAGTGTATGACAATCCCCTCCTGTGTAAAAGGAAACCCAGTCAGTTGTTATATGAGGCACACGTTCTTCCACAGTGTATTAACCATCAAGTGTATGACAGACCCCTCCTGTGTAAAGGAAACCCAGTCAGTTATTATCTGAGGCACACGTTCTTCCACAGTTAATAACCATCTAGTGTATGACAGACCCCTCCTGTGTAAAGGAACCCCAGGCGGTTTTTATCTGAGGCACACGTTCTTCCACAGTGTATTAACCATCAAGTGTATGACAGACCCCTCCTGTGTAAAGGAAACCCAGTCGGTTATTATCTGAGGCACACGTTCTTCCACAGTGTATTAACCATCTAGTGTATGACAGACCCCTCCTGTGTAAAGGAAACCCAGGCAGTTATTATCTGAGGCACACGTTCTTCCACAGTTAATAACCATCTAGTGTATGACAGACCCCTCCTGTGTAAAGGAACCCCAGGCGGTTATTATCTGAGGCACACGTTCTTCCACAGTGTATTAACCATCAGGTGTATGACAGACCCCTCCTGTGTAAAGGAAACCCAGTCAGTTATTATCTGAGGCACACGTTCTTCCACAGTTAATAACCATCTAGTGTATGACAAACCCCTCCTGTGTAAAGGAACCCCAGGCGGTTATTATCTGAGGTACACGTTCTTCCACAGTTAATAACCATCTAGGGTATGATAGTCCTCTCCTGTGTAAAGGAACCCAAGGCAGTTATTATCTGAGGCACATGTTCTTCCACAGTTAATAACCATCTAGTGTATGACAGACCCCTCCTGTGTAAAGGAACCCCAGGCGGTTATTATCTGAGGCACACGTTCTTCCACAGTGTATTAACCATCAAGTGTATGACAGACCCCTCCTGTGTAAAGGAAACCCAGTCAGTTATTATCTGAGGCACACGTTCTTCCACAGTGTATTAACCATCTAGTGTATGACAGACCCCTCCTGTGTAAAGGAACCCCAGTCAGTTATTATCTGAGGCACACGTTCTTCCACAGTTAATAACCATCTAGTGTATGACAGACCCCTCCTGTGTAAAGGAAACCCAGGCAGTTATTATCTGAGGCACACGTTCTTCCACAGTTGATAACCATCAAGTTTATGACAGACCCCTCCTGTGTAAAGGAAACCCAGTCGGTTATTATCTGAGGCACACGTTCTTCCACAGTGTATTAACCATCTAGTGTATGACAGACCCCTCCTGTGTAAAGGAAACCCAGGCAGTTATTATCTGAGGCACACGTTCTTCCACAGTTAATAACCATCTAGTGTATGACAGACCCCTCCTGTGTAAAGGAACCCCAGGCAGTTATTATCTGAGGCACACGTTCTTCCACAGTGTATTAACCATCAAGTGTATGACAGACCCCTCCTGTGTAAAGGAAACCCAGTCAGTTATTATCTGAGGCACACGTTCTTCCACAGTTAATAACCATCTAGTGTATGACAGACCCCTCTTGTGTAAAGGAACCCCAGGCGGTTATTATCTGAGGCACACGTTCTTCCACAGTGTATTAACCATCAAGTGTATGACAGACCACTCCTGTGTAAAGGAAACCCAGTCAGTTATTATCTGAGGCACACGTTCTTCCACAGTGTATTAACCATCTAGTGTATGACAGACCCCTCCTGTGTAAAGGAACCCCAGGCAGTTATTATCTGAGGCACACGTTCTTCCACAGTTGATAACCATCTAGTGTATGACAGACCCCTCCTGTGTAAAGGAAACCCAGGCAGTTATTATCTGAGGCACACGTTCTTCCACAGTTGATAACCATCTAGTGTATGACAGACCCCTCCTGTGTAAAGGAAACCCAGTCAGTTATTATCTGAGGCACACGTTCTTCCACAGTTAATAACCATCTAGTGTATGACAGATCCCTCCTGTGTAAAGGAACCCCAGGCGGTTATTATCTGAGGCACACGTTCTTCCACAGTGTATTAACCATCAGGTGTATGACAGACCCCTCCTGTGTAAAGGAAACCCAGGCAGTTATTATCTGAGGCACACGTTCTTCCACAGTGTATTAACCATCTAGTGTATTACAGACCCCTCCTGTGTAAAGGAAACCCAGGCAGTTATTATCTGAGGCACACGTTCTTCCACAGTTAATAACCATCTAGTGTATGACAGACCCCTCCTGTGTAAAGGAACCCCAGTCAGTTATTATCTGAGACACACGTTCTTCCACAGTTAATAACCATCTAGTGTATGACAGACCCCTCCTGTGTAAAGGAAACCCAGGCAGTTATTATCTGAGGCACACGTTCTTCCACAGTTAATAAAAATCTAGTGTATGACAGACCCCTCCTGTGTAAAGGAAACCCAGGCAGTTATTATCTGAGGCACACGTTCTTCCACAGTTAATAACCATCTAGTGTATGACAGACCCCTCCTGTGTAAAGGAAACCCAGTCAGTTATTATCTGAGGCACACGTTCTTCCACAGTTGATAACCATCAAGTGTATGACAGACCCCTCCTGTGTAAAGGAAACCCAGTCGGTTATTATCTGAGGCACACGTTCTTCCACAGTGTATTAACCATCTAGTGTATGACAGACCCCTCCTGTGTAAAGGAAACCCAGGCAGATATTATCTGAGGCACACGTTCTTCCACAGTTAATAACCATCTAGTGTATGACAGACCCCTCCTGTGTAAAGGAACCCCAGGCGGTTATTATCTGAGGCACACGTTCTTCCACAGTGTATTAACCAACAAGTGTATGACAGACCCCTCCTGTGTAAAGGAAACCCAGTCAGTTATTATCTGAGGCACACGTTCTTCCACAGTTAATAACCATCTAGTGTATGACAGACCCCTCCTGTGTAAAGGAACCCCAGGCGGTTATTATCTGAGGCACACGTTCTTCCACAGTGTATAAACCATCAAGTGTATGACAGAACCCTCCTGTGTAAAGGAAACCCAGTCAGTTATTATCTGAGGCACACGTTCTTCCACAGTGTATTAACCATCTAGTGTATGACAGACCCCTCCTGTGTAAAGGAAACCCAGTCAGTTATTATCTGAGACACACGTTCTTCCACAGTAAATAACCATCTAGCGTATGACAGACCCCTCCTGTGTAAAGGAAACCCAGGCAGTTATTATCTGAGGCACACGTTCTTCCACAGTTAATAACCATCTAGTGTATGACAGACCCCTCCTGTGTAAAGGAACCCCAATCAGTTATTATCTGAGACACACGTTCTTCCACAGTTAATAACCATCAAGTGTATGACAGACCCCTCCTGTGAAAAGGAAACCCAGGCAGTTATTATCTGAGGCACACGTTCTTCCACAGTTAATAACCATCTAGTGTATGACAGACCCCTCCGGTGTAAAGGAAACCCAGTCAGTTATTATCTGAGGCACACGTTCTTCCACAGTTAATAACCATCTAGTGTATCACAGACCCCTCCTGTGTAAAGGAACCCCAGTCAGTTGTTATCTGAGGCACACGTTCTTCCACAGTGTATTAACCATCTAGTGTATGACAGACCCCGCCTGGGTAAAGAAACCCCAGGCGGTTATTATCTGAGGCACACGTTCTTGCACAGTTAATTAACCATTCAGTGTATGACAGAACCCGCCTGAGTAAAGGAACCTCAGGCAGTTATTATCTGAGGCACACGTTCTTCCACAGTGTATTAACCATCAAGTGTATGACAGACCCCTCCTGTGTAAAGGAAACCCAGTCAGTTATTATCTGAGACACACGTTCTTCCACAGTTAATAACCATCTAGTGTATGACAGACCCCTCCTGTGTAAAGGAACCCCAGGCGGTTATTATCTGAGGCACACGTTCTTCCACAGTGTATTAACCATCTAGTGTATGACAGACCCCTCCTGTGTAAAGGAAACCCAAGCAGTTATTATCTGAGGCACACGTTCTTCCACAGTTAATAACCATCTAGTGTATGACAGACCCCTCCTGTGTAAAGGAACCCCAGGCGGTTATTATCTGAGGCACACGTTCTTCCACAGTGTATTAACCATCAGGTGTATGACAGACCCCTCCTGTGTAAAGGAAACCCAGTCAGTTATTATCTGAGGCACACGTTCTTCCACAGTTAATAACCATCTAGTGTATGACAGACCCCTCCTGTGTAAAGGAACCCCAGGCGATTATTATCTGAGGCACACGTTCTTCCACAGTTAATAACCATCTAGGGTATGATAGTCCTCTCCTGTGTAAAGGAACCCCAGGCAGTTATTATCTGAGGCACATGTTCTTCCACAGTTAATAACCATCTAGTGTATGACAGACCCCTCCTGTGTAAAGGAACCCCAGGCGGTTATTATCTGAGGCACACGTTCTTCCACAGTGTATTAACCATCAAGTGTATGACAGACCCCTCCTGTGTAAAGGAAACCCAGTCAGTTATTATCTGAGGCACACGTTCTTCCACAGTGTATTAACCATCTAGTGTATGACAGACCCCTCCTGTGTAAAGGAACCCCAGTCAGTTATTATCTGAGGCACACGTTCTTCCACAGTTAATAACCATCTAGTGTATGACAGACCCCTCCTGTGTAAAGGAAACCCAGGCAGTTATTATCTGAGGCACACGTTCTTCCACAGTTGATAACCATCAAGTGTATGACAGACCCCTCCTGTGTAAAGGAAACCCAGTCGGTTATTATCTGAGGCACACGTTCTTCCACAGTGTATTAACCATCTAGTGTATGACAGACCCCTCCTGTGTAAAGGAAACCCAGGCAGTTATTATCTGAGGCACACGTTCTTCCACAGTTAATAACCATCTAGTGTATGACAGACCCCTCCTGTGTAAAAGAACCCCAGGCGGTTATTATCTGAGGCACACGTTCTTCCACAGTGTATTAACCATCAGGTGTATGACTGACCCCTCCTGTGTAAAGGAAACCCAGGCAGTTATTATCTGAGGCACACGTTCTTCCACAGTGTATTAACCATCTAGTGTATTACAGACCCCTCCTGTGTAAAGGAAACCCAGGCAGTTATTATCTGAGGCACACGTTCTTCCACAGTTAATAACCATCTAGTGTATGACAGACCCCTCCTGTGTAAAGGAACCCCAGTCAGTTATTATCTGAGACACACGTTCTTCCACAGTTAATAACCATCTAGTGTATGCGGACCCCTCCTGTGTAAAGGAAACCCAGGCAGTTATTATCTGAGGCACACGTTCTTCCAAAGTTAATAAAAATCTAGTGTATGACAGACCCCTCCTGTGTAAAGGAAACCCAGGCAGTTATTATCTGAGGCACACGTTCTTCCACAGTTAATAACCATCTAGTGTATGACAGACCCCTCCTGTGTAAAGGAACCCCAGTCAGTTATTATCTGAGGCACACGTTCTTCCACAGTGTATTAACCATCAAGTGTATGACAGACCACTCCTGTGTAAAGGAAACCCAGTCAGTTATTATCTGAGGCACACGTTCTTCCACAGTGTATTAACCATCTAGTGTATGACAGACCCCTCCTGTGTAAAGGAACCCCAGGCAGTTATTATCTGAGGCACACGTTCTTCCACAGTTGATAACCATCTAGTGTATGACAGACCCCTCCTGTGTAAAGGAACCCCAGGCAGTTATTATCTGAGGCACACGTCCTTCCACAGTTGATAACCATCTAGTGTATGACAGACCGCTCCTGTGTTAAGGAAACCCAGGCAGTTATTATCTGAGGCACACGTTCTTCCACAGTTGATAACCATCTAGTGTATGACAGACCCCTCCTGTGTAAAGGAAACCCAGGCAGTTATTATCTGAGGCACACGTTCTTCCACAGTTAATAACCATCTAGTGTATGACAGACCCCTCCTGTGTAAAGGAACCCCAGTCAGTTATTATCTGAGACACACGTTCTTCCACAGTGTATTAACCATCCAGAGAATGTCAGACCCCGCCTGTGTAAAGGAACCCCAGGTAGTTATTATCTGCGGCACGCGTTCTTCCACGGTTAATTAACTATCCAGTATATGACATCCTGCCTGTGTAAAGGAACCCCAGGCAGTTATTATCTGCGGCACGCGTTCTTCCACAGTCTATAAACCTCACAGTGTATGACAGACCCTGCCTGCGGAAAGGAATCCCAGGCAGTTATTATCTGCGGCTGCATTCTTCCACAGTGTATTAACCATCCAGTGTATGACAGACCCCTCCTGTGCAAAGGAACCCCAGGCAGTTATTATCTGAGGCACCCGTTCTTCCACAGTGTATTAACCATCCAGAGTATGTCAGACCCCGCCTGTGTAAAGTAACCCCAGGCAGTTATTATCTGAGGCACGCGTTCTTCCATAGTGTATTAATCATCCAGTGTATGACAGACCGCCCCCCCCCCCCTCCCCTGTGTAAAGGAACCCCAGGCAGTTATTATCTGAGACACACGTTCTTCCACAGTTAATAACCATCAAGTGTATGACGGACTCCGACTGTGTAAAGGAACCCCAGGCAGTTATCATTTGAGGCACACGTTCTTCCACAGTGTATTAACCATCCAGAGAATGTCAGACCCCGCCTGTGTAAAGGAACCCCAGGCAGTTATTATCTGCGGCACGCGTTATTCCACGGTTAATTAACTATCCAGTATATGACATCCTGCCTGTGTAAAGGAACCCCAGGCAGTTATTATCTGCGGCACGCATTCTTCCACAGTCTATAAACCTCACAGTGTATGACAGACCCTGCCTGTGGAAAGGAATCCCAGACAGTTATTATCTGCGGCTGCATTCTTCCACAGTGTATTAACCATCTAGTGTGTGACAGACCCCCCCCCCCCCCCCGTGTAAAGGAACCCCAGGCAGTTATTATCTGAGACACACGTTCTTCCACAGTTAATAACCATCAAGTGTATGACAGACTACGCCTGTGTAAAGGAACCCCAGGCAGATATTATCTGAGGCACGCGTTCTTCCACAGTGTATTAACCATCCAGTGTATGACAGACCCCGCCTGTTTAAAGGAACCCCAGGCAGTTATTATCTGAGACACACGTTCTTCCACAGTTAATAACCATCAAGTGTATGACAGACTCAGCCTGTGTAAAGGAACCCCAGGCAGTTATCATTTGAGGCACACGTTCTTCCACAGTGTATTAACCATCTAGTATATGACAGATCCTGCCTGTGTAAAGGAACCCCAGGCAGTTATTATCTGAGGCACGCGTTCTTCCATAGTGTATTAACCATCCAGTGTATGACAGACCCCCCCCCCCCCCCCCCGTGTAAAGGAACCCCAGGCAGTTATTATCTGAGACACACGTTCTTCCACAGTTAATACCCATCAAGTGTATGACAGACTCCGCCTGTGTAAAGGAACCCCAGGCAGATATTATCTGAGGCACGCGTTCTTCCACAGTGTATTAATCATCCAGTGTATGACAGACCCCGCCTGTGTAAAGGAACCCCAGGCAGTTATTATCTGAGACACACGTTCTTCCACAGTTAATAACCATCAAGTGTATGACAGACTCAGCCTGGGTAAAGGAACCCCAGGCAGTTATCATTTGAGGCACACGTTCTTCCACAATGTATTAACCATCTAGTATATGACAGATCCTGCCTGTGTAAAGGAACCCCAGGCAGTTATTATATGCGGCACGCGTTCCTCCACAGTCTATAAACCTCACAGTGTATGACAGACTCCGTCTGTGTAAAGGAATCCCAGGCAGTTATTATCTGAGGCACACGTTCTTCCACGGTTAAATAACTATCCAGTGTATGACAGACCCCTCCTGTGTAAAGGAACCCCAGGCAGTTATTATCTGCGGCTCGCGTTCTTCCACAGTGTATTAACCATCAAGTGTATGACAGACCCCGCCTGTTTAAAGGAACCCCAGGCAGTTGTTATCTGAGACACACGTTCTTCCATAGTGTATTAACCATCCAGTGTATGACAGACCCCGCCTGTGTAAAGGAGCCCCAGGCAGTTATTATCTGAGGCACGCGTTCTTCCATAGTGTATTAACCATCCAGTGTATGACAGACCCCGCCTGTGTAAAGGAGCTCCAGGCAGTTATTATCTGAGGCACGCGTTTTCCATAGTGTATTAACCATCCAGTGTATGACAGACCCCGCCTGTGGAAAGGAATCCCAGGCAGTTATTACCTGCGGCACGCGTTCTTCTACCGGTAAATAACTATCCAGAGTTTGACAGACCCCTCCTGTGCAAAGGAACCCCAGGCATTTATTATCTGCGGCACGCGTTCTTCCACAGTGTATTAACCATCCAGTGTATGACAGACCCCGCCTGTTTAAAGGAACCCCAGGCAGTTATTATCTGAGACACACGTTCTTCCAAAGTTAATAACCATCAAGTGTATGACAGACTCAGCCTGTGTAAAGGAACCCCAGGCAGTTATTTTTTGAGGCACACGTTCTTCCACAGTGTATTAACCATCTAGTATATGACAGATCCTGCCTGTGTAAAGGAAACCCAGGCAGTTATTATCTGCGGTAAGCGTTCTTCCACAGTCTATAAACCTCACAGTGTATGACAGACTCCGCATGTGTAAAGGAACCCTAGGCAGTTATTATCTGCGGCAGGCGTTCTTCCACAGTCTATAAACCTCACAGTGTATGTCAGACCCCGCCTGTGTAAAGGAGCCCCAGGCAGTTATTATCTGAGGCCCGCGTTCTTCCATAGTGTAGTAACCATCCAGTGTATGACAGACCCCGCCTGTGGAAAGGAATCCCAAGCAGTTATTACCTGCGGCAAGCGTTCTTCCACAGTTTATAAACCTCACAGTGTATGACAGACTCCGCCTGTGTAAAGGAATCCCAGGCATTTATTATCTGCGGCTGCGTTCTTCCACGGTTAAATAACTATCCAGTGTATGACAGACCCCTCCTGTGTAAAGGAACCCCAGGCAGTTATCATTTGAGGCACACGTTCTTCTACAGTGTATTAACCTTCCAGAGTATGTCAGACCCCGCCTGTGTAAAGGAGCCCCAGGCAGTTATTATCTGAGGCACGCGTTCTTCAATAGTGTATTAACAATCCAGTGTATGACAGACGCCGCCTGTGGAAAGGAACCCCAGGCAGTTATTATCGGAGGCACACGTTCATCCACAGTTAATTAACCATCCAGTGTATGACAGACCCCTCCTGTGTAAAGGAACCACGGACAGTTATTATCTGAGACACACCTTCTTCAAATGTTAATTAACCATCCAGAGTATGTCAGACCCCGCCTGTGTAAAGGAACCCCAGGCAGTTATCATCGGAGGCACACGTTCTTCCACAGTTAATTAACTTTCCTGTGTATGACAGACATCGCCTGTGTAAAGGAACCCCAGGCAGTTATTATCGAAGGCAAACGTTCTTCCATAGTTAATTTACCGTCCAGTGTATGACAGACCCCGCCTGTGTAAAGGAACCCCAGGCAGTTATCATCGGAGGCACACGTTCTTCCACAGTTAATTAACTTTCCTGTGTATGACAGACCCCGCCTGTGTAAAGGAACCCCAGGCAGTTATCATCGGAGGCACACGTCCTTCCACAGTTAATTAACCATCCAGTGTATGACAGACCCCTCCTGTGTAAAGGAACCACGGACAGTTATTATCTGAGGCACACCTTCTTCAAATGTTAATTAAGCATCCAGAGTATGTCAGACCCCGCCTGTGTAAAAGAAACCCAGGCAGTTATTATCTGAGGCACGCGTTCTTCAAATGTTAATTAACCATCCAGAGTATGTCAGACCCCGCCTGTGTAAAGGAACCCCAGGCAGTTATCATCGGAGGCACACGTTCTTCCACAGTTAATTAACTTTCCTGTGTATGACAGACCCTGCCTGTGTAAAGGAACCCCAGGCAGTTATTATCGGAGGCACACGTTCTTCCACAGTTAATTAACCATCCAGTGTATGACAGACCCCGCCTGTGTAAAGGAACCCCAGGCAGTTATCATCGGAGGCACACGTTCTTCCACAGTCAATTAACCATCCAGTGTATGACAGACCCCTCCTGTGTAAAGGAACCACGGACAGTTATTATCTGAGGCACACCTTCTTCAAATGTTAATTAACCATCCAGAGTATGTCAGACCCCGCCTGTGTAAAGGAAACCCAGGCAGTTATCATCGGAGGCACACGTTCTTCCACAGTTAATTAACTTTCCTGTGTATGACAGACCCCGCGTGTGTAAAGGAACCCCAGGCAGTTATCATCGGAGGCACACGTTCTTCCACAGTTAATTAACTTTCCTGTGTATGACAGACCCCGCCTGTGTAAAGGAACCCCAGGCAGTTATTATCGGAGGCACACGTTCTTCCACAGTTAATTAACCATCCAGTGTATGACAGACCCCGCCTGTGTAAAGGAACCCCAGGCAGTTATTATCGGAGGCACACGTTCTTCCACAGTTAATTAACTATCCAGTGTATGACAGACCCCTCCTGTGTAAAGGAACCACGGACAGTTATTATCTGAGGAACACCTTCTTCAAATGTTAATTAACCATCCAGAGTATGTCAGACCCCGCCTGTGTAAAAGAAACCCAGACAGTTATTATCTGAGACACATGTTCTTCCACAGTTAATTAACCATCCAGTGTATGATAGAACCCGCCTGTGTAAAGGAACCACAGGCAGTTATTATCTGAGGCACGCCTTCTTCAAATTTTAATTAACCATCCAGAGTATGTCAGACCCCGCCTGTGTAAAAGAAACCCCAGGCAGTTATTATCTGAGGCACACGTTCTTCCACAGTGAATTAGCCATCCAGTGTATGACAGACCCCGCCTGTGTAAAGGAACCCCAGGCAGTTATTATCTGAGGCACACGTTCTTCCACAGTGAACTAGCCATCCAGTGTATGACAGACCCCGCCTGTGTAAAGGAACCCTAGGCAGTTATTATCTGAGGCACGAGTTCTTCAAATGTTAATTAACTATCCAGAGTATGTTAGACCCCGCCTGTGTAAAGGAACCCCAGGCAGTTATTATCTGAGGCACACGTTCTTCCACAGTGTATTAACCATCAAGAGTATGAGAGACCCCGCCTGCGTAAAGGAACCCCAGGCAATTATTATCGGAGGCACACGTTCTTCCACATTTTATTAAACAGCCAGTGTATGACAGACCCAGCCTGTGTAAAGGAACCCCAGGCAGTTATTATCTGAGGCACGCGTTCTTCCACATTTTATTAAACAGCCAGTGTATGACAGACCCCCTCCTGTGTAAAGGAACCCGAAGCAGGTATTATCTGCGGCACGCGTTCTTCCACAGTTAATAACTATCCAGTGTATGACACACCCCCCCTATTTAAAGGAACCCCAGGCAGTAATTATCTGAGGCACACATTCTTCCACAGTGTTTAACCATCCAGTGTATGACAGACCCCGCCTGTGTTAAGGAACCCCGAGCAGTTATTATCTGCGGCACACGTTCTTCCGCAGTCTATAAACCTCACAGTGTATGACAGACCCCGCCTGTGGAAAGGAATCCCAGGCAGTTATTATCTGCGGCTGCGTTCTTCCACGGTTAAATAACTATCCAGTGTATGACAGACCCCTCCTGTGAAAAGGAACCCCAGGCAGTTATTATCTGCGGCACGCGTTCTTCCACAGTGTATTAACCTTCCAGAGTATGTCAGACCCCGCCTGTGTAAAGGAGCCCCAGGCAGTTATTATCTGCGGCACGCGTTCTTCCACAGTGTATTAACCATCCAGTGTATGACAGACCCCGCCTGTGGAAAGGAATCCGAGGCAGTTATTACCTGCGGCACGCGTTCTTTCACGGTTAAATAACTATCCAGTGTATGACAGACCCCTCCTATGCAAAGGAACCCCAGGCAGTTCTTATCTGAGGCACCCGTTCTTCCACAGTGTATTAACCATCCAGAGTATGTCAGACCCCTCCTGTGTAAAGTAACCCCAGGCAGTTATTATCTGAGGAACGCGTTCTTCCATAGTGTATTTATCATCCAGTGTATGACAGACCCCCCCCCCCTCCCCTGTGTAAAGGAACCCCAGGCAGTTATTATCTGAGACACACGTTCTTCCACAGTTAATTAACCATCAAGTGTATGACAGACTCCGCCTGTGTAAAGGAACCCCAGGCAGTTATCATTTGAGGCACACGTTCTTCCACAGTGTATTAACCATCCAGAGAATGTCAGACCCCGCCTGTGTAAAGGAACCCCAGGTAGTTATTATCTGCGGCACGCGTTCTTCCACGGTTAATTAACTATCCAGTATATGACATCCTGCCTGTGTAAAGGAACCCCAGGCAGTTATTATCTGCGGCACGCGTTCTTCCACAGTCTATAAACCTCACAGTGTATGACAGACCCTGCCTGCGGAAAGGAATCCCAGGCAGTTATTATCTGCGGCTGCATTCTTCCACAGTGTATTAACCATCCAGTGTATGACAGACCCCTCCTGTGCAAAGGAACCCCAGGCAGTTATTATCTGAGGCACCCGTTCTTCCACAGTGTATTAACCATCCAGAGTATGTCAGACCCCGCCTGTGTAAAGTAACCCCAGGCAGTTATTATCTGAGGCACGCGTTCTTCCATAGTGTATTAATCATCCAGTGTATGACAGACCGCCCCCCCCCCTCCCCTGTGTAAAGGAACCCCAGGCAGTTATTATCTGAGACACACGTTCTTCCACAGTTAATAACCATCAAGTGTATGACGGACTCCGACTGTGTAAAGGAACCCCAGGCAGTTATCATTTGAGGCACACGTTCTTCCACAGTGTATTAACCATCCAGAGAATGTCAGACCCCGCCTGTGTAAAGGAACCCCAGGCAGTTATTATCTGCGGCACGCGTTATTCCACGGTTAATTAACTATCCAGTATATGACATCCTGCCTGTGTAAAGGAACCCCAGGCAGTTATTATCTGCGGCACGCATTCTTCCACAGTCTATAAACCTCACAGTGTATGACAGACCCTGCCTGTGGAAAGGAATCCCAGACAGTTATTATCTGCGGCTGCATTCTTCCACAGTGTATTAACCATCTAGTGTGTGACAGACCCCCCCCCCCCCCCCGTGTAAAGGAACCCCAGGCAGTTATTATCTGAGACACACGTTCTTCCACAGTTAATAACCATCAAGTGTATGACAGACTACGCCTGTGTAAAGGAACCCCAGGCAGATATTATCTGAGGCACGCGTTCTTCCACAGTGTATTAACCATCCAGTGTATGACAGACCCCGCCTGTTTAAAGGAACCCCAGGCAGTTATTATCTGAGACACACGTTCTTCCACAGTTAATAACCATCAAGTGTATGACAGACTCAGCCTGTGTAAAGGAACCCCAGGCAGTTATCATTTGAGGCACACGTTCTTCCACAGTGTATTAACCATCTAGTATATGACAGATCCTGCCTGTGTAAAGGAACCCCAGGCAGTTATTATCTGAGGCACGCGTTCTTCCATAGTGTATTAACCATCCAGTGTATGACAGACCCCCCCCCCCCCCCCGTGTAAAGGAACCCCAGGCAGTTATTATCTGAGACACACGTTCTTCCACAGTTAATACCCATCAAGTGTATGACAGACTCCGCCTGTGTAAAGGAACCCCAGGCAGATATTATCTGAGGCACGCGTTCTTCCACAGTGTATTAATCATCCAGTGTATGACAGACCCCGCCTGTGTAAAGGAACCCCAGGCAGTTATTATCTGAGACACACGTTCTTCCACAGTTAATAACCATCAAGTGTATGACAGACTCAGCCTGGGTAAAGGAACCCCAGGCAGTTATCATTTGAGGCACACGTTCTTCCACAATGTATTAACCATCTAGTATATGACAGATCCTGCCTGTGTAAAGGAACCCCAGGCAGTTATTATATGCGGCACGCGTTCTTCCACAGTCTATAAACCTCACAGTGTATGACAGACTCCGTCTGTGTAAAGGAATCCCAGGCAGTTATTATCTGAGGCACACGTTCTTCCACGGTTAAATAACTATCCAGTGTATGACAGACCCCTCCTGTGTAAAGGAACCCCAGGCAGTTATTATCTGCGGCTCGCGTTCTTCCACAGTGTATTAACCATCAAGTGTATGACAGACCCCGCCTGTTTAAAGGAACCCCAGGCAGTTGTTATCTGAGACACACGTTCTTCCATAGTGTATTAACCATCCAGTGTATGACAGACCCCGCCTGTGTAAAGGAGCCCCAGGCAGTTATTATCTGAGGCACGCGTTCTTCCATAGTGTATTAACCATCCAGTGTATGACAGACCCCGCCTGTGTAAAGGAGCTCCAGGCAGTTATTATCTGAGGCACGCGTTTTCCATAGTGTATTAACCATCCAGTGTATGACAGACCCCGCCTGTGGAAAGGAATCCCAGGCAGTTATTACCTGCGGCACGCGTTCTTCTACCGTTAAATAACTATCCAGTGTTTGACAGACCCCTCCTGTGCAAAGGAACCCCAGGCATTTATTATCTGCGGCACGCGTTCTTCCACAGTGTATTAACCATCCAGTGTATGACAGACCCCGCCTGTTTAAAGGAACCCCAGGCAGTTATTATCTGAGACACACGTTCTTCCAAAGTTAATAACCATCAAGTGTATGACAGACTCAGCCTGTGTAAAGGAACCCCAGGCAGTTATTTTTTGAGGCACACGTTCTTCCACAGTGTATTAACCATCTAGTATATGACAGATCCTGCCTGTGTAAAGGAAACCCAGGCAGTTATTATCTGCGGTAAGCGTTCTTCCACAGTCTATAAACCTCACAGTGTATGACAGACTCCGCCTGTGTAAAGGAACCCTAGGCAGTTATTATCTGCGGCAGGCGTTCTTCCACAGTCTATAAACCTCACAGTGTATGTCAGACCCCGCCTGTGTAAAGGAGCCCCAGGCAGTTATTATCTGAGGCCCGCGTTCTTCCATAGTGTATTAACCATCCAGTGTATGACAGACCCCGCCTGTGGAAAGGAATCCCAAGCAGTTATTACCTGCGGCAAGCGTTCTTCCACAGTCTATAAACCTCACAGTGTATGACAGACTCCGCCTGTGTAAAGGAATCCCAGGCAAATATCTGCGGCTGCGTTGTTCCACGGTTAAATAACTATCCAGTGTATGACAGACCCCTCCTGTGTAAAGGAACCCCAGGCAGTTATCATTTGAGGCACACGTTCTTCTACAGTGTATTAACCTTCCAGAGTATGTCAGACCCCGCCTGTGTAAAGGAGCCCCAGGCAGTTATTATCTGAGGCACGCGTTCTTCAATAGTGTATTAACAATCCAGTGTATGACAGACGCCGCCTGTGGAAAGGAACCCCAGGCAGTTATTATCGGAGGCACACGTTCATCCACAGTTAATTAACCATCCAGTGTATGACAGACCCCTCCTGTGTAAAGGAACCACGGACAGTTATTATCTGAGACACACCTTCTTCAAATGTTAATTAACCATCCAGAGTATGTCAGACCCCGCCTGTGTAAAGGAACCCCAGGCAGTTATCATCGGAGGCACACGTTCTTCCACAGTTAATTAACTTTCCTGTGTATGACAGACATCGCCTGTGTAAAGGAACCCCAGGCAGTTATTATCGAAGGCAAACGTTCTTCCATAGTTAATTTACCGTCCAGTGTATGACAGACCCCGCCTGTGTAAAGGAACCCCAGGCAGTTATCATCGGAGGCACACGTTCTTCCACAGTTAATTAACTTTCCTGTGTATGACAGACCCCGCCTGTGTAAAGGAACCCCAGGCAGTTATCATCGGAGGCACACGTCCTTCCACAGTTAATTAACCATCCAGTGTATGACAGACCCCTCCTGTGTAAAGGAACCACGGACAGTTATTATCTGAGGCACACCTTCTTCAAATGTTAATTAAGCATCCAGAGTATGTCAGACCCCGCCTGTGTAAAAGAAACCCAGGCAGTTATTATCTGAGGCACGCGTTCTTCAAATGTTAATTAACCATCCAGAGTATGTCAGACCCCGCCTGTGTAAAGGAACCCCAGGCAGTTATCATCGGAGGCACACGTTCTTCCACAGTTAATTAACTTTCCTGTGTATGACAGACCCTGCCTGTGTAAAGGAACCCCAGGCAGTTATTATCGGAGGCACACGTTCTTCCACAGTTAATTAACCATCCAGTGTATGACAGACCCCGCCTGTGTAAAGGAACCCCAGGCAGTAATCATCGGAGGCACACGTTCTTCCACAGTCAATTAACCATCCAGTGTATGACAGACCCCTCCTGTGTAAAGGAACCACGGACAGTTATTATCTGAGGCACACCTTCTTCAAATGTTAATTAACCATCCAGAGTATGTCAGACCCCGCCTGTGTAAAGGAAACCCAGGCAGTTATCATCGGAGGCACACGTTCTTCCACAGTTAATTAACTTTCCTGTGTATGACAGACCCCGCGTGTGTAAAGGAACCCCAGGCAGTTATCATCGGAGGCACACGTTCTTCCACAGTTAATTAACTTTCCTGTGTATGACAGACCCCGCCTGTGTAAAGGAACCCCAGGCAGTTATTATCGGAGGCACACGTTCTTCCACAGTTAATTAACCATCCAGTGTATGACAGACCCCGCCTGTGTAAAGGAACCCCAGGCAGTTATTATCGGAGGCACACGTTCTTCCACAGTTAATTAACTATCCAGTGTATGACAGACCCCTCCTGTGTAAAGGAACCACGGACAGTTATTATCTGAGGAACACCTTCTTCAAATGTTAATTAACCATCCAGAGTATGTCAGACCCCGCCTGTGTAAAAGAAACCCAGACAGTTATTATCTGAGACACATGTTCTTCCACAGTTAATTAACCATCCAGTGTATGATAGAACCCGCCTGTGTAAAGGAACCACAGGCAGTTATTATCTGAGGCACGCCTTCTTCAAATTTTAATTAACCATCCAGAGTATGTCAGACCCCGCCTGTGTAAAAGAAACCCCAGGCAGTTATTATCTGAGGCACACGTTCTTCCACAGTGAATTAGCCATCCAGTGTATGACAGACCCCGCCTGTGTAAAGGAACCCCAGGCAGTTATTATCTGAGGCACACGTTCTTCCACAGTGAACTAGCCATCCAGTGTATGACAGACCCCGCCTGTGTAAAGGAACCCTAGGCAGTTATTATCTGAGGCACGAGTTCTTCAAATGTTAATTAACTATCCAGAGTATGTTAGACCCCGCCTGTGTAAAGGAACCCCAGGCAGTTATTATCTGAGGCACACGTTCTTCCACAGTGTATTAACCATCAAGAGTATGAGAGACCCCGCCTGCGTAAAGGAACCCCAGGCAATTATTATCGGAGGCACACGTTCTTCCACATTTTATTAAACAGCCAGTGTATGACAGACCCAGCCTGTGTAAAGGAACCCCAGGCAGTTATTATCTGAGGCACGCGTTCTTCCACATTTTATTAAACAGCCAGTGTATGACAGACCCCCTCCTGTGTAAAGGAACCCGAAGCAGGTATTATCTGCGGCACGCGTTCTTCCACAGTTAATAACTATCCAGTGTATGACACACCCCCCCTATTTAAAGGAACCCCAGGCAGTAATTATCTGAGGCACACATTCTTCCACAGTGTTTAACCATCCAGTGTATGACAGACCCCGCCTGTGTTAAGGAACCCCGAGCAGTTATTATCTGCGGCACACGTTCTTCCGCAGTCTATAAACCTCACAGTGTATGACAGACCCCGCCTGTGGAAAGGAATCCCAGGCAGTTATTATCTGCGGCTGCGTTCTTCCACGGTTAAATAACTATCCAGTGTATGACAGACCCCTCCTGTGAAAAGGAACCCCAGGCAGTTATTATCTGCGGCACGCGTTCTTCCACAGTGTATTAACCTTCCAGAGTATGTCAGACCCCGCCTGTGTAAAGGAGCCCCAGGCAGTTATTATCTGCGGCACGCGTTCTTCCACAGTGTATTAACCATCCAGTGTATGACAGACCCCGCCTGTGGAAAGGAATCCGAGGCAGTTATTACCTGCGGCACGCGTTCTTTCACGGTTAAATAACTATCCAGTGTATGACAGACCCCTCCTATGCAAAGGAACCCCAGGCAGTTCTTATCTGAGGCACCCGTTCTTCCACAGTGTATTAACCATCCAGAGTATGTCAGACCCCTCCTGTGTAAAGTAACCCCAGGCAGTTATTATCTGAGGAACGCGTTCTTCCATAGTGTATTTATCATCCAGTGTATGACAGACCCCCCCCCCCCTCCCCTGTGTAAAGGAACCCCAGGCAGTTATTATCTGAGACACACGTTCTTCCACAGTTAATTAACCATCAAGTGTATGACAGACTCCGCCTGTGTAAAGGAACCCCAGGCAGTTATCATTTGAGGCACACGTTCTTCCACAGTGTATTAACCATCCAGAGAATGTCAGACCCCGCCTGTGTAAAGGAACCCCAGGTAGTTATTATCTGCGGCACGCGTTCTTCCACGGTTAATTAACTATCCAGTATATGACATCCTGCCTGTGTAAAGGAACCCCAGGCAGTTATTATCTGCGGCACGCGTTCTTCCACAGTCTATAAACCTCACAGTGTATGACAGACCCTGCCTGCGGAAAGGAATCCCAGGCAGTTATTATCTGCGGCTGCATTCTTCCACAGTGTATTAACCATCCAGTGTATGACAGACCCCTCCTGTGCAAAGGAACCCCAGGCAGTTATTATCTGAGGCACCCGTTCTTCCACAGTGTATTAACCATCCAGAGTATGTCAGACCCCGCCTGTGTAAAGTAACCCCAGGCAGTTATTATCTGAGGCACGCGTTCTTCCATAGTGTATTAATCATCCAGTGTATGACAGACCGCCCCCCCCCCCTCCCCTGTGTAAAGGAACCCCAGGCAGTTATTATCTGAGACACACGTTCTTCCACAGTTAATAACCATCAAGTGAATGACGGACTCCGACTGTGTAAAGGAACCCCAGGCAGTTATCATTTGAGGCACACGTTCTTCCACAGTGTATTAACCATCCAGAGAATGTCAGACCCCGCCTGTGTAAAGGAACCCCAGGCAGTTATTATCTGCGGCACGCGTTATTCCACGGTTAATTAACTATCCAGTATATGACATCCTGCCTGTGTAAAGGAACCCCAGGCAGTTATTATCTGCGGCACGCATTCTTCCACAGTCTATAAACCTCACAGTGTATGACAGACCCTGCCTGTGGAAAGGAATCCCAGACAGTTATTATCTGCGGCTGCATTCTTCCACAGTGTATTAACCATCTAGTGTGTGACAGACCCCCCCCCCCCCCCCCCGTGTAAAGGAACCCCAGGCAGTTATTATCTGAGACACACGTTCTTCCACAGTTAATAACCATCAAGTGTATGACAGACTACGCCTGTGTAAAGGAACCCCAGGCAGATATTATCTGAGGCACGCGTTCTTCCACAGTGTATTAACCATCCAGTGTATGACAGACCCCGCCTGTTTAAAGGAACCCCAGGCAGTTATTATCTGAGACACACGTTCTTCCACAGTTAATAACCATCAAGTGTATGACAGACTCAGCCTGTGTAAAGGAACCCCAGGCAGTTATCATTTGAGGCACACGTTCTTCCACAGTGTATTAACCATCTAGTATATGACAGATCCTGCCTGTGTAAAGGAACCCCAGGCAGTTATTATCTGAGGCACGCGTTCTTCCATAGTGTATTAACCATCCAGTGTATGACAGACCCCCCCCCCCCCCCCCGTGTAAAGGAACCCCAGGCAGTTATTATCTGAGACACACGTTCTTCCACAGTTAATACCCATCAAGTGTATGACAGACTCCGCCTGTGTAAAGGAACCCCAGGCAGATATTATCTGAGGCACGCGTTCTTCCACAGTGTATTAATCATCCAGTGTATGACAGACCCCGCCTGTGTAAAGGAACCCCAGGCAGTTATTATCTGAGACACACGTTCTTCCACAGTTAATAACCATCAAGTGTATGACAGACTCAGCCTGGGTAAAGGAACCCCAGGCAGTTATCATTTGAGGCACACGTTCTTCCACAATGTATTAACCATCTAGTATATGACAGATCCTGCCTGTGTAAAGGAACCCCAGGCAGTTATTATATGCGGCACGCGTTCTTCCACAGTCTATAAACCTCACAGTGTATGACAGACTCCGTCTGTGTAAAGGAATCCCAGGCAGTTATTATCTGAGGCACACGTTCTTCCACGGTTAAATAACTATCCAGTGTATGACAGACCCCTCCTGTGTAAAGGAACCCCAGGCAGTTATTATCTGCGGCTCGCGTTCTTCCACAGTGTATTAACCATCAAGTGTATGACAGACCCCGCCTGTTTAAAGGAACCCCAGGCAGTTGTTATCTGAGACACACGTTCTTCCATAGTGTATTAACCATCCAGTGTATGACAGACCCCGCCTGTGTAAAGGAGCCCCAGGCAGTTATTATCTGAGGCACGCGTTCTTCCATAGTGTATTAACCATCCAGTGTATGACAGACCCCGCCTGTGTAAAGGAGCTCCAGGCAGTTATTATCTGAGGCACGCGTTTTCCATAGTGTATTAACCATCCAGTGTATGACAGACCCCGCCTGTGGAAAGGAATCCCAGGCAGTTATTACCTGCGGCACGCGTTCTTCTACCGTTAAATAACTATCCAGTGTTTGACAGACCCCTCCTGTGCAAAGGAACCCCAGGCATTTATTATCTGCGGCACGCGTTCTTCCACAGTGTATTAACCATCCAGTGTATGACAGACCCCGCCTGTTTAAAGGAACCCCAGGCAGTTATTATCTGAGACACACGTTCTTCCAAAGTTAATAACCATCAAGTGTATGACAGACTCAGCCTGTGTAAAGGAACCCCAGGCAGTTATTTTTTGAGGCACACGTTCTTCCACAGTGTATTAACCATCTAGTATATGACAGATCCTGCCTGTGTAAAGGAAACCCAGGCAGTTATTATCTGCGGTAAGCGTTCTTCCACAGTCTATAAACCTCACAGTGTATGACAGACTCCGCCTGTGTAAAGGAACCCTAGGCAGTTATTATCTGCGGCAGGCGTTCTTCCACAGTCTATAAACCTCACAGTGTATGTCAGACCCCGCCTGTGTAAAGGAGCCCCAGGCAGTTATTATCTGAGGCCCGCGTTCTTCCATAGTGTATTAACCATCCAGTGTATGACAGACCCCGCCTGTGGAAAGGAATCCCAAGCAGTTATTACCTGCGGCAAGCGTTCTTCCACAGTCTATAAACCTCACAGTGTATGACAGACTCCGCCTGTGTAAAGGAATCCCAGGCATTTATTATCTGCGGCTGCGTTCTTCCACGGTTAAATAACTATCCAGTGTATGACAGACCCCTCCTGTGTAAAGGAACCCCAGGCAGTTATCATTTGAGGCACACGTTCTTCTACAGTGTATTAACCTTCCAGAGTATGTCAGACCCCGCCTGTGTAAAGGAGCCCCAGGCAGTTATTATCTGAGGCACGCGTTCTTCAATAGTGTATTAACAATCCAGTGTATGACAGACGCCGCCTGTGGAAAGGAACCCCAGGCAGTTATTATCGGAGGCACACGTTCATCCACAGTTAATTAACCATCCAGTGTATGACAGACCCCTCCTGTGTAAAGGAACCACGGACAGTTATTATCTGAGACACACCTTCTTCAAATGTTAATTAACCATCCAGAGTATGTCAGACCCCGCCTGTGTAAAGGAACCCCAGGCAGTTATCATCGGAGGCACACGTTCTTCCACAGTTAATTACCTTTCCTGTGTATGACAGACATCGCCTGTGTAAATGGAACCCCAGGCAGTTATTATCGAAGGCAAACGTTCTTCCATAGTTAATTTACCGTCCAGTGTATGACAGACCCCGCCTGTGTAAAGGAACCCCAGGCAGTTATCATCGGAGGCACACGTTCTTCCACAGTTAATTAACTTTCCTGTGTATGACAGACCCCGCCTGTGTAAAGGAACCCCAGGCAGTTATCATCGGAGGCACACGTCCTTCCACAGTTAATTAACCATCCAGTGTATGACAGACCCCTCCTGTGTAAAGGAACCACGGACAGTTATTATCTGAGGCACACCTTCTTCAAATGTTAATTAAGCATCCAGAGTATGTCAGACCCCGCCTGTGTAAAAGAAACCCAGGCAGTTATTATCGGAGGCACACGTTCTTCCACAGTTAATTAACTTTCCTGTGTATGACAGACCCTGCCTGTGTAAAGGAACCCCAGGCAGTTATTATCGGAGGCACACGTTCTTCCACAGTTAATTAACCATCCAGTGTATGACAGACCCCGCCTGTGTAAAGGAACCACGGACAGTTATTATCTGAGGCACACCTTCTTCAAATGTTAATTAACCATCCAGAGTATGTCAGACCCCGCCTGTGTAAAGGAAACCCAGGCAGTTATCATCGGAGGCACACGTTCTTCCACAGTTAATTAACTTTCCTGTGTATGACAGACCCCGCGTGTGTAAAGGAACCCCAGGCAGTTATCATCGGAGGCACACGTTCTTCCACAGTTAATTAACTTTCCTGTGTATGACAGACCCCGCCTGTGTAAAGGAACCCCAGGCAGTTATTATCGGAGGCACACGTTCTTCCACAGTTAATTAACCATCCAGTGTATGACAGACCCCGCCTGTGTAAAGGAACCCCAGGCAGTTATTATCGGAGGCACACGTTCTTCCACAGTTAATTAACTATCCAGTGTATGACAGACCCCTCCTGTGTAAAGGAACCACGGACAGTTATTATCTGAGGAACACCTTCTTCAAATGTTAATTAACCATCCAGAGTATGTCAGACCCCGCCTGTGTAAAAGAAACCCAGACAGTTATTATCTGAGACACATGTTCTTCCACAGTTAATTAACCATCCAGTGTATGATAGAACCCGCCTGTGTAAAGGAACCACAGGCAGTTATTATCTGAGGCACGCCTTCTTCAAATTTTAATTAACCATCCAGAGTATGTCAGACCCCGCCTGTGTAAAAGAAACCCCAGGCAGTTATTATCTGAGGCACACGTTCTTCCACAGTGAATTAGCCATCCAGTGTATGACAGACCCCGCCTGTGTAAAGGAACCCCAGGCAGTTATTATCTGAGGCACACGTTCTTCCACAGTGAACTAGCCATCCAGTGTATGACAGACCCTGCCTGTGTAAAGGAACCCTAGGCAGTTATTATCTGAGGCACGAGTTCTTCAAATGTTAATTAACTATCCAGAGTATGTTAGACCCCGCCTGTGTAAAGGAACCCCAGGCAGTTATTATCTGAGGCACACGTTCTTCCACAGTGTATTAACCATCAAGAGTATGAGAGACCCCGCCTGCGTAAAGGAACCCCAGGCAATTATTATCGGAGGCACACGTTCTTCCACATTTTATTAAACAGCCAGTGTATGACAGACCCAGCCTGTGTAAAGGAACCCCAGGCAGTTATTATCTGAGGCACGCGTTCTTCCACATTTTATTAAACAGCCAGTGTATGACAGACCCCCTCCTGTGTAAAGGAACCCGAAGCAGGTATTATCTGCGGCACGCGTTCTTCCACAGTTAATAACTATCCAGTGTATGACACACCCCCCCTATTTAAAGGAACCCCAGGCAGTAATTATCTGAGGCACACATTCTTCCACAGTGTTTAACCATCCAGTGTATGACAGACCCCGCCTGTGTTAAGGAACCCCGAGCAGTTATTATCTGCGGCACACGTTCTTCCGCAGTCTATAAACCTCACAGTGTATGACAGACCCCGCCTGTGGAAAGGAATCCCAGGCAGTTATTATCTGCGGCTGCGTTCTTCCACGGTTAAATAACTATCCAGTGTATGACAGACCCCTCCTGTGAAAAGGAACCCCAGGCAGTTATTATCTGCGGCACGCGTTCTTCCACAGTGTATTAACCTTCCAGAGTATGTCAGACCCCGCCTGTGTAAAGGAGCCCCAGGCAGTTATTATCTGCGGCACGCGTTCTTCCACAGTGTATTAACCATCCAGTGTATGACAGACCCCGCCTGTGGAAAGGAATCCGAGGCAGTTATTACCTGCGGCACGCGTTCTTTCACGGTTAAATAACTATCCAGTGTATGACAGACCCCTCCTATGCAAAGGAACCCCAGGCAGTTCTTATCTGAGGCACCCGTTCTTCCACAGTGTATTAACCATCCAGAGTATGTCAGACCCCTCCTGTGTAAAGTAACCCCAGGCAGTTATTATCTGAGGAACGCGTTCTTCCATAGTGTATTTATCATCCAGTGTATGACAGACCCCCCCCCCCTCCCCTGTGTAAAGGAACCCCAGGCAGTTATTATCTGAGACACACGTTCTTCCACAGTTAATTAACCATCAAGTGTATGACAGACTCCGCCTGTGTAAAGGAACCCCAGGCAGTTATCATTTGAGGCACACGTTCTTCCACAGTGTATTAACCATCCAGAGAATGTCAGACCCCGCCTGTGTAAAGGAACCCCAGGTAGTTATTATCTGCGGCACGCGTTCTTCCACGGTTAATTAACTATCCAGTATATGACATCCTGCCTGTGTAAAGGAACCCCAGGCAGTTATTATCTGCGGCACGCGTTCTTCCACAGTCTATAAACCTCACAGTGTATGACAGACCCTGCCTGCGGAAAGGAATCCCAGGCAGTTATTATCTGCGGCTGCATTCTTCCACAGTGTATTAACCATCCAGTGTATGACAGACCCCTCCTGTGCAAAGGAACCCCAGGCAGTTATTATCTGAGGCACCCGTTCTTCCACAGTGTATTAACCATCCAGAGTATGTCAGACCCCGCCTGTGTAAAGTAACCCCAGGCAGTTATTATCTGAGGCACGCGTTCTTCCATAGTGTATTAATCATCCAGTGTATGACAGACCGCCCCCCCCCTCCCCTGTGTAAAGGAACCCCAGGCAGTTATTATCTGAGACACACGTTCTTCCACAGTTAATAACCATCAAGTGTATGACGGACTCCGACTGTGTAAAGGAACCCCAGGCAGTTATCATTTGAGGCACACGTTCTTCCACAGTGTATTAACCATCCAGAGAATGTCAGACCCCGCCTGTGTAAAGGAACCCCAGGCAGTTATTATCTGCGGCACGCGTTATTCCACGGTTAATTAACTATCCAGTATATGACATCCTGCCTGTGTAAAGGAACCCCAGGCAGTTATTATCTGCGGCACGCATTCTTCCACAGTCTATAAACCTCACAGTGTATGACAGACCCTGCCTGTGGAAAGGAATCCCAGACAGTTATTATCTGCGGCTGCATTCTTCCACAGTGTATTAACCATCTAGTGTGTGACAGACCCCCCCCCCGTGTAAAGGAACCCCAGGCAGTTATTATCTGAGACACACGTTCTTCCACAGTTAATAACCATCAAGTGTATGACAGACTACGCCTGTGTAAAGGAACCCCAGGCAGATATTATCTGAGGCACGCGTTCTTCCACAGTGTATTAACCATCCAGTGTATGACAGACCCCGCCTGTTTAAAGGAACCCCAGGCAGTTATTATCTGAGACACACGTTCTTCCACAGTTAATAACCATCAAGTGTATGACAGACTCAGCCTGTGTAAAGGAACCCCAGGCAGTTATCATTTGAGGCACACGTTCTTCCACAGTGTATTAACCATCTAGTATATGACAGATCCTGCCTGTGTAAAGGAACCCCAGGCAGTTATTATCTGAGGCACGCGTTCTTCCATAGTGTATTAACCATCCAGTGTATGACAGACCCCCCCCCCCCCCCCCGTGTAAAGGAACCCCAGGCAGTTATTATCTGAGACACACGTTCTTCCACAGTTAATACCCATCAAGTGTATGACAGACTCCGCCTGTGTAAAGGAACCCCAGGCAGATATTATCTGAGGCACGCGTTCTTCCACAGTGTATTAATCATCCAGTGTATGACAGACCCCGCCTGTGTAAAGGAACCCCAGGCAGTTATTATCTGAGACACACGTTCTTCCACAGTTAATAACCATCAAGTGTATGACAGACTCAGCCTGGGTAAAGGAACCCCAGGCAGTTATCATTTGAGGCACACGTTCTTCCACAATGTATTAACCATCTAGTATATGACAGATCCTGCCTGTGTAAAGGAACCCCAGGCAGTTATTATATGCGGCACGCGTTCTTCCACAGTCTATAAACCTCACAGTGTATGACAGACTCCGTCTGTGTAAAGGAATCCCAGGCAGTTATTATCTGAGGCACACGTTCTTCCACGGTTAAATAACTATCCAGTGTATGACAGACCCCTCCTGTGTAAAGGAACCCCAGGCAGTTATTATCTGCGGCTCGCGTTCTTCCACAGTGTATTAACCATCAAGTGTATGACAGACCCCGCCTGTTTAAAGGAACCCCAGGCAGTTGTTATCTGAGACACACGTTCTTCCATAGTGTATTAACCATCCAGTGTATGACAGACCCCGCCTGTGTAAAGGAGCCCCAGGCAGTTATTATCTGAGGCACGCGTTCTTCCATAGTGTATTAACCATCCAGTGTATGACAGACCCCGCCTGTGTAAAGGAGCTCCAGGCAGTTATTATCTGAGGCACGCGTTTTCCATAGTGTATTAACCATCCAGTGTATGACAGACCCCGCCTGTGGAAAGGAATCCCAGGCAGTTATTACCTGCGGCACGCGTTCTTCTACCGTTAAATAACTATCCAGTGTTTGACAGACCCCTCCTGTGCAAAGGAACCCCAGGCATTTATTATCTGCGGCACGCGTTCTTCCACAGTGTATTAACCATCCAGTGTATGACAGACCCCGCCTGTTTAAAGGAACCCCAGGCAGTTATTATCTGAGACACACGTTCTTCCAAAGTTAATAACCATCAAGTGTATGACAGACTCAGCCTGTGTAAAGGAACCCCAGGCAGTTATTTTTTGAGGCACACGTTCTTCCACAGTGTATTAACCATCTAGTATATGACAGATCCTGCCTGTGTAAAGGAAACCCAGGCAGTTATTATCTGCGGTAAGCGTTCTTCCACAGTCTATAAACCTCACAGTGTATGACAGACTCCGCCTGTGTAAAGGAACCCTAGGCAGTTATTATCTGCGGCAGGCGTTCTTCCACAGTCTATAAACCTCACAGTGTATGTCAGACCCCGCCTGTGTAAAGGAGCCCCAGGCAGTTATTATCTGAGGCCCGCGTTCTTCCATAGTGTATTAACCATCCAGTGTATGACAGACCCCGCCTGTGGAAAGGAATCCCAAGCAGTTATTACCTGCGGCAAGCGTTCTTCCACAGTCTATAAACCTCAAAGTGTATGACAGACTCCGCCTGTGTAAAGGAATCCCAGGCATTTATTATCTGCGGCTGCGTTCTTCCACGGTTAAATAACTATCCAGTGTATGACAGACCCCTCCTGTGTAAAGGAACCCCAGGCAGTTATCATTTGAGGCACACGTTCTTCTACAGTGTATTAACCTTCCAGAGTATGTCAGACCCCGCCTGTGTAAAGGAGCCCCAGGCAGTTATTATCTGAGGCACGCGTTCTTCAATAGTGTATTAACAATCCAGTGTATGACAGACGCCGCCTGTGGAAAGGAATCCCAGGCAGTTATTACCTGCGGCACGCGTTCTTCCACCGTTAAATAACTATCCAGTGTATGACAGACCCCTCCTGTGCAAAGGAACCCCAGGCAGTTATTATCTGCGGCACGCGTTCTTCCACAGTGTATAAACCATCCAGTGTATGACAGACCCCCCCCCCCCCTGTGCTAAGGAACCCCAGGCAGTTATTATCTGAGGCACACGTTCTTCCACAGTTAAATAACCATCCAGTGTATGTCAGACCCCGCCTGTGTTAAGGAACCCCAGGCAGTTATTATCTGAGGCACCCGTTCTTCCACAGTGTATTAACCATCCAGAGTATGTCAGACCCCTCCTGTGTAAAGGAACCCCAGGCAGTTATTATCTGAGGCACGCGTTCTTCCATAGTGTATTAACCATCCAGTGAATGACAGACCCCCCCCCCCTGTGTAAAGGAACCCCAGGCAGTTATTATCTGAGACACACGTTCTTCCACAGTTAATAACCATCAAGTGTATGGCAGTTATTATCTGAGGCACGCGTTCTTCCACAGTGTATTAACCATCCAGCGTATGACAGACCCCGCCTGTTTAAAGGAACCCCAGGCAGTTATTATCTGAGACACACGTTCTTCCACAGTTAATAACCATCAAGTTTATGACAGACTCCGCCTGTGTAAAGGAACCCCAGGCAGTTATTATCTGAGGCAAACGTTCTTCCACAGTTAATTAACCATCCAGTGTATGACAGACCCCGCCTGTTTAAAGGAACCCCAGGCAGTTATTATCTGAGACACACGTTCTTCCAAAGTTAATAACCATCAAGTGTATGACAGACTCAGCCTGTGTAAAGGAACCCCAGGCAGTTATTTTTTGAGGCACACGTTCTTCCACAGTGTATTAACCATCTAGTATATGACAGATCCTGCCTGTGTAAAGGAAACCCAGGCAGTTATTATCTGCGGTAAGCGTTCTTCCACAGTCTATAAACCTCACAGTGTATGACAGACTCCGCCTGTGTAAAGGAACCCCAGGCAGTTATTATCTGCGGCAGGCGTTCTTCCACAGTCTATAAACCTCACAGTGTATGTCAGACCCCGCCTGTGTAAAGGAGCCCCAGGCAGTTATTATCTGAGGCCCGCGTTCTTCCATAGTGTAGTAACCATCCAGTGTATGACAGACCCCGCCTGTGGAAAGGAATCCCAAGCAGTTATTACCTGCGGCAAGCGTTCTTCCACAGTCTATAAACCTCACAGTGTATGACAGACTCCGCCTGTGTAAAGGAATCCCAGGCATTTATTATCTGCGGCTGCGTTCTTCCACGGTTAAATAACTATCCAGTGTATGACAGACCCCTCCTGTGTAAAGGAACCCCAGGCAGTTATCATTTGAGGCACACGTTCTTCTACAGTGTATTAACCATCCAGTGTATGACAGACCCCCCCCCCCCCCCTGTGTAAAGGAACCCCAGGCAGTTATTATCTGAGGCACACATTCTTCCACAGTTAATAACCATCTAGTGTATGACAATCCCCTCCTGTGTAAAGGAAACCCAGTCAGTTGTTATCTGAGGCACACGTTCTTCCACAGTGTATTAACCATCAAGTGTATGACAGACCCCTCCTGTGTAAAGGAAACCCAGTCAGTTATTATCTGAGGCACACGTTCTTCCACAGTTAATAACCATCTAGTGTATGACAGACCCCTCCTGTGTAAAGGAACCCCAGGCGGTTATTATCTGAGGCACACGTACTTCCACAGTGTATTAACCATCAAGTGCATGACAGACCCCTCCTGTGTAAAGGAAACCCAGTCGGTTATTATCTGAGGCACACGTTCTTCCACAGTGTATTAACCATCTAGTGTATGACAGACCCCTCCTGTGTAAAGGAAACCCAGGCAGTTATTATCTGAGGCACACGTTCTTCCACAGTTAATAACCATCTATTGTATGACAGACCCCTCCTGTGTAAAGGAACCCCAGGCGGTTATTATCTGAGGCACACGTTCTTCCACAGTGTATTAACCATCAGGTGTATGACAGACCCCTCCTGTGTAAAGGAAACCCAGTCAGTTATTATCTGAGGCACACGTTCTTCCACAGTTAATAACCATCTAGTGTATGACAGACCCCTCCTGTGTAAAGGAACCCCAGGCGGTTATTATCTGAGGCACACGTTCTTCCACAGTTAATAACCATCTAGGGTATGATAGTCCTCTCCTGTGTAAAGGAACCCCAGGCAGTTATTATCTGAGGCACACGTTCTTCCACAGTTAATAACCATCTAGTGTATGACAGACCCCTCCTGTGTAAAGGAACCCCAGGCGGTTATTATCTGAGGCACACGTTCTTCCACAGTGTATTAACCATCAAGTGTATGACAGACCCCTCCTGTGTAAAGGAAACCCAGTCAGTTATTATCTGAGGCACACGTTCTTCCACAGTGTATTAACCATCTAGTGTATGACAGACCCCTCCTGTGTAAAGGAACCCCAGTCAGTTATTATCTGAGGCACACGTTCTTCCACAGTTAATAACCATCTAGTGTATGACAGACCCCTCCTGTGTAAAGGAAACCCAGGCAGTTATTATCTGAGGCACACGTTCTTCCACAGTTGATAACCATCAAGTGTATGACAGACCCCTCCTGTGTAAAGGAAACCCAGTCGGTTATTATCTGAGGCACACGTTCTTCCACAGTGTATTAACCATCTAGTGTATGACAGACCCCTCCTGTGTAAAGGAAACCCAGGCAGATATTATCTAAGGCACACGTTCTTCCACAGTTAATAACCATCTAGTGTATGACAGACCCCTCCTGTGTAAAGGAACCCCAGGCGGTTATTATCTGAGGCACACGTTCTTCCACAGTGTATTAACCATCAAGTGTATGACAGACCCCTCCTGTGTAAAGGAAACCCAGTCAGTTATTATCTGAGGCAGACGTTCTTCCACAGTTAATAACCATCTAGTGTATGACAGACCCCTCCTGTGTAAAGGAAACCCAGTCAGTTATTATCTGAGGCACACGTTCTTCCACAGTTAATAACCATCTAGGGTATGACAGATCCCTCCTGTGTAAAGGAACCCCAGGCGGTTATTATCTGAGGCACACGTTCTTCCACAGTGTATTAACCATCAGGTGTATGACAGACCCCTCCTGTGTAAAGGAAACCCAGTCAGTTATTATCTGAGGCACACGTTCTTCCACAGTGTATTAACCATCTAGTGTATTACAGCCCCCTCCTGTGTAAAGGAAACCCAGGCAGTTATTATCTGAGGCACACGTTCTTCCACAGTTAATAACCATCTAGTGTATGACAGACCCCTCCTGTGTAAAGGAACCCCAGTCAGTTATTATCTGAGACACACGTTCTTCCACAGTTAATAACCATCTTGTGTATGACAGACCCCTCCTGTGTAAAGGAAACCCAGGCAGTTATTATCTGAGGCACACGTTCTTGCACAGTTAATAACCATCTAGTGTATGACAGACCCCTCCTGTGTAAAGGAAACCCAGTCAGTTGTTATCTGAGGCACACGTTCTTCCACAGTGTATTAACCATCAAGTGTATGACAGACCCCTCCTGTGTAAAGGAAACCCAGTCAGTTATTATCTGAGGCAAACGTTCTTCCGCAGTTAATAACCATCTAGTGTATGACAGACCCCTCCTGTGTAAAGGAACCCCAGGCGGTTATTATCTGAGGCACACGTTCTTCCACAGTGTATTAACCATCAAGTGTATGACAGACCCCTCCTGTGTAAAGGAAACCCAGTCGGTTATTATCTGAGGCACACGTTCTTCCACAGTTAATAACCATCTAGTGTATGACAGACCCCTCCTGTGTAAAGGAAACCCAGGCAGTTATTATCTGAGGCACACGTTCTTCCACAGTTAATAACCATCTAGTGTATGACAGACCCCTCCTGTGTAAAGGAAACCCAGGCAGTTATTATCTGAGGCACACGTTCTTCCACAGTTAATAACTATCCAGTGTATGACACACCCCCCCTATTTAAAGGAACCCCAGGCAGTAATTATCTGAGGCACACATTCTTCCACAGTGTTTAACCATCCAGTGTATGACAGACCCCGCCTGTGTTAAGGAACCCCGAGCAGTTATTATCTGCGGCACACGTTCTTCCGCAGTCTATAAACCTCACAGTGTATGACAGACCCCGCCTGTGGAAAGGAATCCCAGGCAGTTATTATCTGCGGCTGCGTTCTTCCACGGTTAAATAACTATCCAGTGTATGACAGACCCCTCCTGTGTAAAGGAACCCCAGGCAGTTATTATCTGCGGCACGCGTTCTTCCACAGTGTATTAACCTTCCAGAGTATGTCAGACCCCGCCTGTGTAAAGGAGCCCCAGGCAGTTATTATCTGCGGCACGCGTTCTTCCACAGTGTATTAACCATCCAGTGTATGACAGACCCCGCCTGTGGAAAGGAATCCGAGGCAGTTATTACCTGCGGCACGCGTTCTTTCACGGTTAAATAACTATCCAGTGTATGACAGACCCCTCCTATGCAAAGGAACCCCAGGCAGTTCTTATCTGAGGCACCCGTTCTTCCACAGTGTATTAACCATCCAGAGTATGTCAGACCCCTCCTGTGTAAAGTAACCCCAGGCAGTTATTATCTGAGGAACGCGTTCTTCCATAGTGTATTTATCATCCAGTGTATGACAGACCCCCCCCCCCCCCCTCCCCTGTGTAAAGGAACCCCAGGCAGTTATTATCTGAGGCACGCGTTCTTCAATAGTGTATTAACAATCCAGTGTATGACAGACTCCGCCTGTGTAAAGGAACCCCAGGCAGTTATCATTTGAGGCACACGTTCTTCCACAGTGTATTAACCATCCAGAGAATGTCAGACCCCGCCTGTGTAAAGGAACCCCAGGTAGTTATTATCTGCGGCACGCGTTCTTCCACGGTTAATTAACTATCCAGTATATGACATCCTGCCTGTGTAAAGGAACCCCAGGCAGTTATTATCTGCGGCACGCGTTCTTCCACAGTCTATAAACCTCACAGTGTATGACAGACCCTGCCTGCGGAAAGGAATCCCAGGCAGTTATTATCTGCGGCTGCATTCTTCCACAGTGTATTAACCATCCAGTGTATGACAGACCCCTCCTGTGCAAAGGAACCCCAGGCAGTTATTATCTGAGGCACCCGTTCTTCCACAGTGTATTAACCATCCAGAGTATGTCAGACCCCGCCTGTGTAAAGTAACCCCAGGCAGTTATTATCTGAGGCACGCGTTCTTCCATAGTGTATTTATCATCCAGTGTATGACAGACCCCCCCCCCCCCTCCCCTGTGTAAAGGAACCCCAGGCAGTTATTATCTGAGACACACGTTCTTCCACAGTTAATTAACCATCAAGTGTATGACAGACTCCGCCTGTGTAAAGGAACCCCAGGCAGTTATCATTTGAGGCACACGTTCTTCCACAGTGTATTAACCATCCAGAGAATGTCAGACCCCGCCTGTGTAAAGGAACCCCAGGTAGTTATTATCTGCGGCACGCGTTCTTCCACGGTTAATTAACTATCCAGTATATGACATCCTGCCTGTGTAAAGGAACCCCAGGCAGTTATTATCTGCGGCACGCGTTCTTCCACAGTCTATAAACCTCACAGTGTATGACAGACCCTGCCTGCGGAAAGGAATCCCAGGCAGTTATTATCTGCGGCTGCATTCTTCCACAGTGTATTAACCATCCAGTGTATGACAGACCCCTCCTGTGCAAAGGAACCCCAGGCAGTTATTATCTGAGGCACCCGTTCTTCCACGGTTAATTAACTATCCAGTATATGACATCCTGCCTGTGTAAAGGAACCCCAGGCAGTTATTATCTGCGGCACGCATTCTTCCACAGTCTATAAACCTCACAGTGTATGACAGACCCTGCCTGTGGAAAGGAATCCCAGACAGTTATTATCTGCGGCTGCATTCTTCCACAGTGTATTAACCATCTAGTGTGTGACAGACCCCCCCCCCCTGTGTAAAGGAACCCCAGGCAGTTATTATCTGAGACACACGTTCTTCCACAGTTAATAAACATCAAGTGTATGACAGACTACGCCTTTGTAAAGGAACCCCAGGCAGATATTATCTGAGGCACGCGTTCTTCCACAGTGTATTAACCATCCAGTGTATGACAGACCCCGCCTGTTTAAAGGAACCCCAGGCAGTTATTATCTGAGACACACGTTCTTCCACAGTTAATAACCATCAAGTGTATGACAGACTCAGCCTGTGTAAAGGAACCCCAGGCAGTTATCATTTGAGGCACACGTTCTTCCACAGTGTATTAACCATCTAGTATATGACAGATCCTGCCTGTGTAAAGGAACCCCAGGCAGTTATTAACTGAGGCACGCGTTCTTCCATAGTGTATTAACCATCCAGTGTATGACAGACCCCCCCCCCCCCCCACCCCCCGTGTAAAGGAACCCCAGGCAGTTATTATCTGAGACACACGTTCTTCCACAGTTAATACCCATCAAGTGTATGACAGACTCCGCCTGTGTAAAGGAACCCCAGGCAGATATTATCTGAGGCACGCGTTCTTCCACAGTGTATTAATCATCCAGTGTATGACAGACCCCGCCTGTGTAAAGGAACCCCAGGCAGTTATTATCAGAGACACACGTTCTTCCACAGTTAATAACCATCAAGTGTATGACAGACTCAGCCTGGGTAAAGGAACCCCAGGCAGTTATCATTTGAGGCACACGTTCTTCCACAATGTATTAACCATCTAGTATATGACAGATCCTGCCTGTGTAAAGGAACCCCAGGCAGTTATTATATGCGGCACGCGTTCTTCCACAGTCTATAAACCTCACAGTGTATGACAGACTCCGTCTGTGTAAAGGAATCCCAGGCAGTTATTATCTGAGGCACACGTTCTTCCACGGTTAAATAACTATCCAGTGTATGACAGACCCCTCCTGTGTAAAGGAACCCCAGGCAGTTATTATCTGAGGCACGCGTTCTTCCACCGTTAAATAACTATCCAGTGTATGACAGACCCCTCCTGTGCAAAGGAACCCCAGGCAGTTATTATCTGCGGCACGCGTTCTTCCACAGTGTATTAACCATCCAGTGTATGACAGACCCCCCCTCCCCCCTGTGTTAAGGAACCCCAGGCAGTTATTATCTGAGGCACACGTTCTTCCACAGTTGAATAACCATCCAGTGTATGTCAGACCCCGCCTGTGTTAAGGAACCCCAGGCAGTTATTATCTGAGGCACCCGTTCTTCCACAGTGTATTAACCATCCAGAGTATGTCAGACCCCTCCTGTGTAAAGGAACCCCAGGCAGTTATTATCTGAGGCACGCGTTCTTCCATAGTGTATTAACCATCCAGTGAATGACAGACCCCCCCCCCCCCCCTGTGTAAAGGAACCCCAGGCAGTTATTATCTGAGACACACGTTCTTCCACAGTTAATAACCATCAAGTGTATGGCAGTTATTATCTGAGGCACGCGTTCTTCCACAGTGTATTAACCATCCAGCGTATGACAGACCCCGCCTGTTTAAAGGAACCCCAGGCAGTTATTATCTGAGACACACGTTCTTCCACAGTTAATAACCATCAAGTTTATGACAGACTCCGCCTGTGTAAAGGAACCCCAGGCAGTTATTATCTGAGGCAAACGTTCTTCCACAGTTAATTAACCATCCAGTGTATGACAGACCCCGCCTGTTTAAAGGAACCCCAGGCAGTTATTATCTGAGACACACGTTCTTCCAAAGTTAATAACCATCAAGTGTATGACAGACTCAGCCTGTGTAAAGGAACCCCAGGCAGTTATTTTTTGAGGCACACGTTCTTCCACAGTGTATTAACCATCTAGTATATGACAGATCCTGCCTGTGTAAAGGAAACCCAGGCAGTTATTATCTGCGGTAAGCGTTCTTCCACAGTCTATAAACCTCACAGTGTATGACAGACTCCGCCTGTGTAAAGGAACCCCAGGCAGTTATTATCTGCGGCAGGCGTTCTTCCACAGTCTATAAACCTCACAGTGTATGTCAGACCCCGCCTGTGTAAAGGAGCCCCAGGCAGTTATTATCTGAGGCCCGCGTTCTTCCATAGTGTAGTAACCATCCAGTGTATGACAGACCCCGCCTGTGGAAAGGAATCCCAAGCAGTTATTACCTGCGGCAAGCGTTCTTCCACAGTCTATAAACCTCACAGTGTATGACAGACTCCGCCTGTGTAAAGGAATCCCAGGCATTTATTATCTGCGGCTGCGTTCTTCCACGGTTAAATAACTATCCAGTGTATGACAGACCCCTCCTGTGTAAAGGAACCCCAGGCAGTTATCATTTGAGGCACACGTTCTTCTACAGTGTATTAACCATCCAGTGTATGACAGACCCCCCCCCCGTGTAAAGGAACCCCAGGCAGTTATTATCTGAGGCACACGTTCTTCCACAGTTAATAACCATCTAGTGTATGACAATCCTCTCCTGTGTAAAGGAAACCCAGTCAGTTGTTATCTGAGGCACACGTTCTTCCACAGTGTATTAACCATCAAGTGTATGACAGACCCCTCCTGTGTAAAGGAAACCCAGTCAGTTATTATCTGAGGCACACGTTCTTCCACAGTTAATAACCATCTAGTGTATGACAGACCCCTCCTGTGTAAAGGAACCCCAGGCGGTTATTATCTGAGGCACACGTACTTCCACAGTGTATTAACCATCAAGTGTATGACAGACCCCTCCTGTGTAAAGGAAACCCAGTCGGTTATTATCTGAGGCACACGTTCTTCCACAGTGTATTAACCATCTAGTGTATGACAGACCCCTCCTGTGTAAAGGAAACCCAGGCAGTTATTATCTGAGGCACACGTTCTTCCACAGTTAATAACCATCTAGGGTATGATAGTCCTCTCCTGTGTAAAGGAACCCCAGGCAGTTATTATCTGAGGCACACGTTCTTCCACAGTTAATAACCATCTAGTGTATGACAGACCCCTCCTGTGTAAAGGAACCCCAGGCGGTTATTATCTGAGGCACACGTTCTTCCACAGTGTATTAACCATCAAGTGTATGACAGACCCCTCCTGTGTAAAGGAAACCCAGTCAGTTATTATCTGAGGCACACGTTCTTCCACAGTGTATTAACCATCTAGTGTATGACAGACCCCTCCTGTGTAAAGGAACCCCAGTCAGTTATTATCTGAGGCACACGTTCTTCCACAGTTAATAACCATCTAGTGTATGACAGACCCCTCCTGTGTAAAGGAAACCCAGGCAGTTATTATCTGAGGCACACGTTCTTCCACAGTTGATAACCATCAAGTGTATGACAGACCCCTCCTGTGTAAAGGAAACCCAGTCGGTTATTATCTGAGGCACACGTTCTTCCACAGTGTATTAACCATCTAGTGTATGACAGACCCCTCCTGTGTAAAGGAAACCCAGGCAGATATTATCTAAGGCACACGTTCTTCCACAGTTAATAACCATCTAGTGTATGACAGACCCCTCCTGTGTAAAGGAACCCCAGGCGGTTATTATCTGAGGCACACGTTCTTCCACAGTGTATTAACCATCAAGTGTATGACAGACCCCTCCTGTGTAAAGGAAACCCAGTCAGTTATTATCTGAGGCAGACGTTCTTCCACAGTTAATAACCATCTAGTGTATGACAGACCCCTCCTGTGTAAAGGAACCCCAGGCGGTTATTATCTGAGGCACACGTTCTTCCACAGTGTATTAACCATCAAGTGTATGACAGACCCCTCCTGTGTAAAGGAAACCCAGTCAGTTATTATCTGAGGCACACGTTCTTCCACAGTGTATTAACCATCTAGTGTATGACAGACCCCTCCTGTGTAAAGGAACCCCAGTCAGTTATTATCTGATGCACACGTTCTTCCACAGTTAATAACCATCTAGTGTATGACAGACCCCTCCTGTGTAAAGGAAACCCAGGCAGTTATTATCTGAGGCACACGTTCTTCCACAGTTGATAACCATCTAGTGTATGACAGACCCCTCCTGTGTAAAGGAAACCCAGTCAGTTATTATCTGAGGCACACGTTCTTCCACAGTTAATAACCATCTAGTGTATGACAGATCCCTCCTGTGTAAAGGAACCCCAGGCGGTTATTATCTGAGGCACACGTTCTTCCACAGTGTATTAACCATCAGGTGTATGACAGACCCCTCCTGTGTAAAGGAAACCCAGTCAGTTATTATCTGAGGCACACGTTCTTCCACAGTGTATTAACCATCTAGTGTATTACAGCCCCCTCCTGTGTAAAGGAAACCCAGGCAGTTATTATCTGAGGCACACGTTCTTCGACAGTTAATAACCATCTAGTGTATGACAGACCCCTCCTGTGTAAAGGAACCCCAGTCAGTTATTATCTGAGACACACGTTCTTCCACAGTTAATAACCATCTTGTGTATGACAGACCCCTCCTGTGTAAAGGAAACCCAGGCAGTTATTATCTGAGGCACACGTTCTTGCACAGTTAATAACCATCTAGTGTATGACAGACCCCTCCTGTGTAAAGGAAACCCAGTCAGTTGTTATCTGAGGCACACGTTCTTCCACAGTGTATTAACCATCAAGTGTATGACAGACCCCTCCTGTGTAAAGGAAACCCAGTCAGTTATTATCTGAGGCAAACGTTCTTCCGCAGTTAATAACCATCTAGTGTATGACAGACCCCTCCTGTGTAAAGGAACCCCAGGCGGTTATTATCTGAGGCACACGTTCTTCCACAGTGTATTAACCATCAAGTGTATGACAGACCCCTCCTGTGTAAAGGAAACCCAGTCGGTTATTATCTGAGGCACACGTTCTTCCACAGTTAATAACCATCTAGTGTATGACAGACCCCTCCTGTGTAAAGGAAACCCAGGCAGTTATTATCTGAGGCACACGTTCTTCCACAGTTAATAACCATCTAGTGTATGACAGACCCCTCCTGTGTAAAGGAAACCCAGGCAGTTATTATCTGAGGCACACGTTCTTCCACAGTTAATAACTATCCAGTGTATGACACACCCCCCCTATTTAAAGGAACCCCAGGCAGTAATTATCTGAGGCACACATTCTTCCACAGTGTTTAACCATCCAGTGTATGACAGACCCCGCCTGTGTTAAGGAACCCCGAGCAGTTATTATCTGCGGCACACGTTCTTCCGCAGTCTATAAACCTCACAGTGTATGACAGACCCCGCCTGTGGAAAGGAATCCCAGGCAGTTATTATCTGCGGCTGCGTTCTTCCACGGTTAAATAACTATCCAGTGTATGACAGACCCCTAATGTGTAAAGGAACCCCAGGCAGTTATTATCTGCGGCACGCGTTCTTCCACAGTGTATTAACCTTCCAGAGTATGTCAGACCCCGCCTGTGTAAAGGAGCCCCAGGCAGTTATTATCTGCGGCACGCGTTCTTCCACAGTGTATTAACCATCCAGTGTATGAGAGACCCCGCCTGTGGAAAGGAATCCGAGGCAGTTATTACCTGCGGCACGCGTTCTTTCACTGTTAAATAACTATCCAGTGTATGACAGACCCCTCCTATGCAAAGGAACCCCAGGCAGTTCTTATCTGAGGCACCCGTTCTTCCACAGTGTATTAACCATCCAGAGTATGTCAGACCCCTCCTGTGTAAAGTAACCCCAGGCAGTTATTATCTGAGGAACGCGTTCTTCCATAGTGTATTTATCATCCAGTGTATGACAGACCCCCCCCCTCCCCTGTGTAAAGGAACCCCAGGCAGTTATTATCTGAGACACACGTTCTTCCACAGTTAATTAACCATCAAGTGTATGACAGACTCCGCCTGTGTAAAGGAACCCCAGGCAGTTATCATTTGAGGCACACGTTCTTCCACAGTGTATTAACCATCCAGAGAATGTCAGACCCCGCCTGTGTAAAGGAACCCCAGGTAGTTATTATCTGCGGCACGCGTTCTTCCACGGTTAATTAACTATCCAGTATATGACATCCTGCCTGTGTAAAGGAACCCCAGGCAGTTATTATCTGCGGCACGCGTTCTTCCACAGTCTATAAACCTCACAGTGTATGACAGACCCTGCCTGCGGAAAGGAATCCCAGGCAGTTATTATCTGCGGCTGCATTCTTCCACAGTGTATTAACCATCCAGTGTATGACAGACCCCTCCTGTGCAAAGGAACCCCAGGCAGTTATTATCTGAGGCACCCGTTCTTCCACAGTGTATTAACCATCCAGAGTATGTCAGACCCCGCCTGTGTAAAGTAACCCCAGGCAGTTATTATCTGAGGCACGCGTTCTTCCATAGTGTATTTATCATCCAGTGTATGACAGACCCCCCCCCCCCTCCCCTGTGTAAAGGAACCCCAGGCAGTTATTATCTGAGACACACGTTCTTCCACAGTTAATTAACCATCAAGTGTATGACAGACTCCGCCTGTGTAAAGGAACCCCAGGCAGTTATCATTTGAGGCACACGTTCTTCCACAGTGTATTAACCATCCAGAGAATGTCAGACCCCGCCTGTGTAAAGGAACCCCAGGTAGTTATTATCTGCGGCACGCGTTCTTCCACGGTTAATTAACTATCCAGTATATGACATCCTGCCTGTGTAAAGGAACCCCAGGCAGTTATTATCTGCGGCACGCGTTCTTCCACAGTCTATAAACCTCACAGTGTATGACAGACCCTGCCTGCGGAAAGGAATCCCAGGCAGTTATTATCTGCGGCTGCATTCTTCCACAGTGTATTAACCATCCAGTGTATGACAGACCCCTCCTGTGCAAAGGAACCCCAGGCAGTTATTATCTGAGGCACCCGTTCTTCCACAGTGTATTAACCATCCAGAGTATGTCAGACCCCGCCTGTGTAAAGTAACCCCAGGCAGTTATTATCTGAGGCACGCGTTCTTCCATAGTGTATTAATCATCCAGTGTATGACAGACCGCCCCCCCCCCCCTCCCCTGTGTAAAGGAACCCCAGGCAGTTATTATCTGAGACACACGTTCTTCCACAGTTAATAACCATCAAGTGTATGACGGACTCCGACTGTGTAAAGGAACCCCAGGCAGTTATCATTTGAGGCACACGTTCTTCCACAGTGTATTAACCATCCAGAGAATGTCAGACCCCGCCTGTGTAAAGGAACCCCAGGCAGTTATTATCTGCGGCACGCGTTATTCCACGGTTAATTAACTATCCATTATATGACATCCTGCCTGTGTAAAGGAACCCCAGGCAGTTATTATCTGCGGCACGCATTCTTCCACAGTCTATAAACCTCACAGTGTATGACAGACCCTGCCTGTGGAAAGGAATCCCAGACAGTTATTATCTGCGGCTGCATTCTTCCACAGTGTATTAACCATCTAGTGTGTGACAGACCCCCCCCCCTGTGTAAAGGAACCCCAGGCAGTTATTATCTGAGACACACGTTCTTCCACAGTTAATAACCATCAAGTGTATGACAGACTACGCCTGTGTAAAGGAACCCCAGGCAGATATTATCTGAGGCACGCGTTCTTCCACAGTGTATTAACCATCCAGTGTATGACAGACCCCGCCTGTTTAAAGGAACCCCAGGCAGTTATTATCTGAGACACACGTTCTTCCACAGTTAATAACCATCAAGTGTATGACAGACTCAGCCTGTGTAAAGGAACCCCAGGCAGTTATCATTTGAGGCACACGTTCTTCCACAGTGTATTAACCATCTAGTATATGACAGATCCTGCCTGTGTAAAGGAACCCCAGGCAGTTATTATCTGAGGCACGCGTTCTTCCATAGTGTATTAACCATCCAGTGTATGACAGACCCCCCCCCACCCCCCGTTTAAAGGAACCCCAGGCAGTTATTATCTGAGACACACGTTCTTCCACAGTTAATACCCATCAAGTGTATGACAGACTCCGCCTGTGTAAAGGAACCCCAGGCAGATATTATCTGAGGCACGCGTTCTTCCACAGTGTATTAATCATCCAGTGTATGACAGACCCCGCCTGTGTAAAGGAACCCCAGGCAGTTATTATCAGAGACACACGTTCTTCCACAGTTAATAACCATCAAGTGTATGACAGACTCAGCCTGGGTAAAGGAACCCCAGGCAGTTATCATTTGAGGCACACGTTCTTCCACAATGTATTAACCATCTAGTATATGACAGATCCTGCCTGTGTAAAGGAACCCCAGGCAGTTATTATATGCGGCACGCGTTCTTCCACAGTCTATAAACCTCACAGTGTATGACAGACTCCGTCTGTGTAAAGGAATCCCAGGCAGTTATTATCTGAGGCACACGTTCTTCCACGGTTAAATAACTATCCAGTGTATGACAGACCCCTCCTGTGTAAAGGAACCCCAGGCAGTTATTATCTGCGGCTCGCGTTCTTCCACAGTGTATTAACCATCAAGTGTATGACAGACCCCGCCTGTTTAAAGGAACCCCAGGCAGTTGTTATCTGAGACACACGTTCTTCCATAGTGTATTAACCATCCAGTGTATGACAGACCCCGCCTGTGTAAAGGAGCCCCAGGCAGTTATTATCTGAGGCACGCGTTCTTCCATAGTGTATTAACCATCCAGTGTATGACAGACCCCGCCTGTGTAAAGGAGCTCCAGGCAGTTATTATCTGAGGCACGCGTTTTCCAAAGTGTATTAACCATCCAGTGTATGACAGACCCCGCCTGTGGAAAGGAATCCCAGGCAGTTATTACCTGCGGCACGCGTTCTTCTACCGTTAAATAACTATCCAGTGTTTGACAGACCCCTCCTGTGCAAAGGAACCCCAGGCATTTATTATCTGCGGCACGCGTTCTTCCACAGTGTATTAACCATCCAGTGTATGACAGACCCCGCCTGTTTAAAGGAACCCCAGGCAGTTATTATCTGAGACACACGTTCTTCCAAAGTTAATAACCATCAAGTGTATGACAGACTCAGCCTGTGTAAAGGAACCCCAGGCAGTTATTTTTTGAGGCACACGTTCTTCCACAGTGTATTAACCATCTAGTATATGACAGATCCTGCCTGTGTAAAGGAAACCCAGGCAGTTATTATCTGCGGTAAGCGTTCTTCCACAGTCTATAAATCTCACAGTGTATGACAGACTCCGCCTGTGTAAAGGAACCCTAGGCAGTTATTATCTGCGGCAGGCGTTCTTCCACAGTCTATAAACCTCACAGTGTATGTCAGACCCCGCCTGTGTAAAGGAGCCCCAGGCAGTTATTATCTGAGGCCCGCGTTCTTCCATAGTGTATTAACCATCCAGTGTATGACAGACCCCGCCTGTGGAAAGGAATCCCAAGCAGTTATTACCTGCGGCAAGCGTTCTTCCACAGTCTATAAACCTCACAGTGTATGACAGACTCCGCCTGTGTAAAGGAATCCCAGGCATTTATTATCTGCGGCTGCGTTCTTCCACGGTTAAATAACTATCCAGTGTATGACAGACCCCTCCTGTGTAAAGGAACCCCAGGCAGTTATCATTTGAGGCACACGTTCTTCTACAGTGTATTAACCTTCCAGAGTATGTCAGACCCCGCCTGTGTAAAGGAGCCCCAGGCAGTTATTATCTGAGGCACGCGTTCTTCAATAGTGTATTAACAATCCAGTGTATGACAGACGCCGCCTGTGGAAAGGAATCCCAGGCAGTTATTACCTGCGGCACGCGTTCTTCCACCGTTAAATAACTATCCAGTGTATGACAGACCCCTCCTGTGCAAAGGAACCCCAGGCAGTTATTATCTGCGGCACGCGTTCTTCCACAGTGTATTAACCATCCAGTGTATGACAGACCCCCCCCCCCCCCTTGTGTTAAGGAACCCCAGGCAGTTATTATCTGAGGCACACGTTCTTCCACAGTTAAATAACCATCCAGTGTATGTCAGACCCCGCCTGTGTTAAGGAACCCCAGGCAGTTATTATCTGAGGCACCCGTTCTTCCACAGTGTATTAACCTGCAGTGTATGACAGACCCCGCCTGTTTAAAGGAACCCCAGGCAGTTATTATCTGAGGCACACGTTCTTCCACAGTTAATAACCATCAAGTGTATGGCAGTTATTATCTGAGGCACGCGTTCTTCCACAGTGTATTAACCATCCAGCGTATGACAGACCCCGCCTGTTTAAAGGAACCCCAGGCAGTTATTATCTGAGACACACGTTCTTCCACAGTTAATAACCATCAAGTTTATGACAGACTCCGCCTGTGTAAAGGAACCCCAGGCAGTTATTATCTGAGGCAAACGTTCTTCCACAGTTAATTAACCATCCAGTGTATGACAGACCCCGCCTGTTTAAAGGAACCCCAGGCAGTTATTATCTGAGACACACGTTCTTCCAAAGTTAATAACCATCAAGTGTATGACAGACTCAGCCTGTGTAAAGGAACCCCAGGCAGTTATTTTTTGAGGCACACGTTCTTCCACAGTGTATTAACCATCTAGTATATGACAGATCCTGCCTGTGTAAAGGAAACCCAGGCAGTTATTATCTGCGGTAAGCGTTCTTCCACAGTCTATAAACCTCACAGTGTATGACAGACTCCGCCTGTGTAAAGGAACCCCAGGCAGTTATTATCTGCGGCAGGCGTTCTTCCACAGTCTATAAACCTCACAGTGTATGTCAGACCCCGCCTGTGTAAAGGAGCCCCAGGCAGTTATTATCTGAGGCCCGCGTTCTTCCATAGTGTAGTAACCATCCAGTGTATGACAGACCCCGCCTGTGGAAAGGAATCCCAAGCAGTTATTACCTGCGGCAAGCGTTCTTCCACAGTCTATAAACCTCACAGTGTATGACAGACTCCGCCTGTGTAAAGGAATCCCAGGCATTTATTATCTGCGGCTGCTTTCTTCCACGGTTAAATAACTATCCAGTGTATGACAGACCCCTCCTGTGTAAAGGAACCCCAGGCAGTTATCATTTGAGGCACACGTTCTTCTACAGTGTATTAACCATCCAGTGTATGACAGACCCCCCCCCCCCCCCCTGTGTAAAGGAACCCCAGGCAGTTATTATCTGAGGCACACGTTCTTCCACAGTTAATAACCATCTAGTGCATGACAATCCCCTCCTGTGTAAAGGAAACCCAGTCAGTTGTTATCAGAGGCACACGTTCTTCCACAGTGTATTAACCATCAAGTGTATGACAGACCCCTCCTGTGTAAAGGAAACCCAGTCAGTTATTATCTGAGGCACACGTTCTTCCACAGTTAATAACCATCTAGTGTATGACAGACCCCTCCTGTGTAAAGGAACCCCAGGCGGTTATTATCTGAGGCACACGTACTTCCACAGTGTATTAACCATCAAGTGTATGACAGACCCCTCCTGTGTAAAGGAAACCCAGTCGGTTATTATCTGAGGCACACGTTCTTCCACAGTGTATTAACCATCTAGTGTATGACAGACCCCTCCTGTGTAAAGGAAACCCAGGCAGTTATTATCTGAGGCACACGTTCTTCCACAGTTAATAACCATCTAGTGTATGACAGACCCCTCCTGTGTAAAGGAACCCCAGGCGGTTATTATCTGAGGCACACGTTCTTCCACAGTGTATTAACCATCAGGTGTATGACAGACCCCTCCTGTGTAAAGGAAACCCAGTCAGTTATTATCTGAGGCACACGTTCTTCCACAGTTAATAACCATCTAGTGTATGACAGACCCCTCCTGTGTAAAGGAACCCCAGGCGGTTATTATCTGAGGCACACGTTCTTCCACAGTTAATAACCATCTAGGGTATGATAGTCCTCTCCTGTGTAAAGGAACCCCAGGCAGTTATTATCTGAGGCACACGTTCTTCCACAGTTAATAACCATCTAGTGTATGACAGACCCCTCCTGTGTAAAGGAACCCCAGGCGGTTATTATCTGAGGCACACGTTCTTCCACAGTGTATTAACCATCAAGTGTATGACAGACCCCTCCTGTGTAAAGGAAACCCAGTCAGTTATTATCTGAGGCACACGTTCTTCCACAGTGTATTAACCATCTAGTGTATGACAGACCCCTCCTGTGTAAAGGAACCCCAGTCAGTTATTATCTGAGGCACACGTTCTTCCACAGTTAATAACCATCTAGTGTATGACAGACCCCTCCTGTGTAAAGGAAACCCAGGCAGTTATTATCTGAGGCACACGTTCTTCCACAGTTGATAACCATCAAGTGTATGACAGACCCCTCCTGTGTAAAGGAAACCCAGTCGGTTATTATCTGAGGCACACGTTCTTCCACAGTGTATTAACCATCTAGTGTATGACAGACCCCTCCTGTGTAAAGGAAACCCAGGCAGATATTATCTAAGGCACACGTTCTTCCACAGTTAATAACCATCTAGTGTATGACAGACCCCTCCTGTGTAAAGGAACCCCAGGCGGTTATTATCTGAGGCACACGTTCTTCCACAGTGTATTAACCATCAAGTGTATGACAGACCCCTCCTGTGTAAAGGAAACCCAGTCAGTTATTATCTGAGGCAAACGTTCTTCCACAGTTAATAACCATCTAGTGTATGACAGACCCCTCCTGTGTAAAGGAACCCCAGGCGGTTATTATCTGAGGCACACGTTCTTCCACAGTGTATTAACCATCAAGTGTATGACAGACCCCTCCTGTGTAAAGGAAACCCAGTCAGTTATTATCTGAGGCACACGTTCTTCCACAGTGTATTAACCATCTAGTGTATGACAGACCCCTCCTGTGTAAAGGAACCCCAGTCAGTTATTATCTGAGGCACACGTTCTTCCACAGTTAATAACCATCTAGTGTATGACAGACCCCTCCTGTGTAAAGGAAACCCAGGCAGTTATTATCTGAGGCACACGTTCTTCCACAGTTGATAACCATCTAGTGTATGACAGACCCCTCCTGTGTAAAGGAAACCCAGTCAGTTATTATCTGAGGCACACGTTCTTCCACAGTTAATAACCATCTAGTGTATGACAGATCCCTCCTGTGTAAAGGAACCCCAGGCGGTTATTATCTGAGGCACACGTTCTTCCACAGTGTATTAACCATCAGGTGTATGACAGACCCCTCCTGTGTAAAGGAAACCCAGTCAGTTATTATCTGAGGCACACGTTCTTCCACAGTGTATTAACCATCTAGTGTATTACAGCCCCCTCCTGTGTAAAGGAAACCCAGGCAGTTATTATCTGAGGCACACGTTCTTCCACAGTTAATAACCATCTAGTGTATGACAGACCCCTCCTGTGTAAAGGAACCCCAGTCAGTTATTATCTGAGACACACGTTCTTCCACAGTTAATAACCATCTTGTGTATGACAGACCCCTCCTGTGTAAAGGAAACCCAGGCAGTTATTATCTGAGGCACACGTTCTTGCACAGTTAATAACCATCTAGTGTATGACAGACCCCTCCTGTGTAAAGGAAACCCAGTCAGTTGTTATCTGAGGCACACGTTCTTCCACAGTGTATTAACCATCAAGTGTATGACAGACCCCTCCTGTGTAAAGGAAACCCAGTCAGTTATTATCTGAGGCAAACGTTCTTCCGCAGTTAATAACCATCTAGTGTATGACAGACCCCTCCTGTGTAAAGGAACCCCAGGCGGTTATTATCTGAGGCACACGTTCTTCCACAGTGTATTAACCATCAAGTGTATGACAGACCCCTCCTGTGTAAAGGAAACCCAGTCGGTTATTATCTGAGGCACACGTTCTTCCACAGTTAATAACCATCTAGTGTATGACAGACCCCTCCTGTGTAAAGGAAACCCAGGCAGTTATTATCTGAGGCACACGTTCTTCCACAGTTAATAACCATCTAGTGTATGACAGACCCCTCCTGTGTAAAGGAAACCCAGTCAGTTATTATCTGAGACACACGTTCTTCCATAGTTAATAACCATCTAGTGTATGACAGACCCCTCCTGTGTAAAGGAACCCCAGGCGGTTATTATCTGAGGCACACGTTCTTCCACAGTGTATTAACCATCAGGTGTATGACAGACCCCTCCTGTGTAAAGGAAACCCAGTCAGTTATTATCTGAGGCACACGTTCTTCCACAGTGTATTAACCATCTAGTGTATTACAGCCCCCTCCTGTGTAAAGGAAACCCAGGCAGTTATTATCTGAGGCACACGTTCTTCCACAGTTAATAACCATCTAGTGTATGACAGACCCCTCCTGTGTAAAGGAACCCCAGTCAGTTATTATCTGAGACACACGTTCTTCCACAGTTAATAACCATCTTGTGTATGACAGACCCCTCCTGTGTAAAGGAAACCCAGGCAGTTATTATCTGAGGCACACGTTCTTGCACAGTTAATAACCATCTAGTGTATGACAGACCCCTCCTGTGTAAAGGAAACCCAGTCAGTTGTTATCTGAGGCACACGTTCTTCCACAGTGTATTAACCATCAAGTGTATGACAGACCCCTCCTGTGTAAAGGAAACCCAGTCAGTTATTATCTGAGGCAAACGTTCTTCCGCAGTTAATAACCATCTAGTGTATGACAGACCCCTCCTGTGTAAAGGAACCCCAGGCGGTTATTATCTGAGGCACACGTTCTTCCACAGTGTATTAACCATCAAGTGTATGACAGACCCCTCCTGTGTAAAGGAAACCCAGTCGGTTATTATCTGAGGCACACGTTCTTCCACAGTTAATAACCATCTAGTGTATGACAGACCCCTCCTGTGTAAAGGAAACCCAGGCAGTTATTATCTGAGGCACACGTTCTTCCACAGTTAATAACCATCTAGTGTATGACAGACCCCTCCTGTTTAAGGAAACCCAGTCGGTTATTATCTGAGACACACGTTCTTCCATAGTTAATAACCATCTAGTGTATGACAGACCCCTCCTGTGTAAAGGAAACCCAGGCAGTTATTATCTGAGGCACACGTTCTTCCACAGTTAATAACCATCTAGTGTATGACAGACCCCTCCTGTGTAAAGGAAACCCAGTCAGTTATTATCTGAGGCACACGTTCTTCCACAGGTAATATCCATCTAGTGTATGACAGACCCCTCCTGTGTAAAGGAAACTCAGGCGGTTATTATCTGAGGCACACGTTCTTCCACAGTGTATTAACCATCAAGTGTATGACAGACCCCTCCTGTGTAAAGGAACCCAGTCAGTTATTATCTGAGGCACACGTTCTTCCACAGTGTATTAACCATCTAGTGTATGACAGACCCCTCTTGTGTAAAGGAACCCCAGGCAGTTATTATCTTAGGCACACGTTCTTCCACAGTGTATTAACCATCAAGTGTATGACAGACCCCACCTGTGTAAAGGAAACCCAGTCAGTTATTATCTGAGGCACACGTTCTTCCACAGTTAATAACCATCTAGTGTATGACAGACCCCTCCTGTGTAAAGGAAACCCAGTCAGATATTATCTGAGGCACACGTTCTTCCACAGTTAATAACCATCTAGTGTATGACAGACCCCTCCTGTGTAAAGGAACCCCAGGCGGTTATTATCTGAGACACACGTTCTTCCACAGTGTATTAACCATCTAGTGTATGACAGACCCCTCCTGTGTAAAGCAACCCCAGGCGGTTATTATCTGAGGCACACGTTCTTCCACAGTGTATAAACCATCAAGTGTATGACAGACCCCTCCTGTGTAAAGGAAACCCAGTCAGTTATTATCTGAGGCACACGTTCTTCCACAGTTAATAACCATCTAGTGTATGACAGACCCCTCCTGTGTAAAGGAACCCCAGGCGGTTATTATCTGAGGCACACGTTCTTCCACAGTGTATTAACCATCTAGTGTATGACAGACCCCTCCTGTGTAAAGGAAACCCAGTCAGTTATTATCTGAGACACACGTTCTTCCACAGTGTATTAACCATCTAGTGTATGACAGACCCCTCCTGTGTAAAGGAAACCCAGACAGTTATAATCTTAGGCACACGTTCTTCCACAGTTATTAACCATCTTGTGTATGACAGACCCCTCCTGTGTAAAGGAACCCCAGGCAGTTATTATCTGAGGCACACGTTCTTCCACAGTTAATAACCATCTAGTGTATGACAGACCCCTCCTGTGTAAAGGAACCCCAATCAGTTATTATCTGAGACACACGTTCTTCCACAGTTAATAACCATCAAGTGTATGACAGACCCCTCCTGTGTAAAGGAAACCCAGGCAGTTATTATCTGAGGCACACGTTCTTCCACAGTTAATAACCATCTAGTGTATGACAGACCCCTCCGGTGTAAAGGAAACCCAGTCAGTTATTATCTGAGGCACACGTTCTTCCACAGTTAATAACCATCTAGTGTATCACAGACCCCTCCTGTGTAAAGGAACCCCAGTCAGTTGTTATCTGAGGCACACGTTCTTCCACAGTGTATTAACCATCTAGTGTATGACAGACCCCGCCTGGTTAAAGGAACCCCAGGCGATTATTATCTGAGGCACACGTTCTTGCACAGTTAATTAACCATTCAGTGTATGACAGACCCCGCCTGAGTAAAGGAACCTCAGGCAGTTATTATCTGAGGCACACGTTCTTCCACAGTGTATTAACCATCAAGTGTTTGACAGACCCCTCCTGTGTAAAGGAAACCCAGTCAGTTATTATCTGAGGCACACGTTCTTCCACAGTTAATAACCATCTAGTGTATGACAATCCCCTCCTGTGTAAAAGGAAACCCAGTCAGTTGTTATATGAGGCACACGTTCTTCCACAGTGTATTAACCATCAAGTGTATGACAGACCCCTCCTGTGTAAAGGAAACCCAGTCAGTTATTATCTGAGGCACACGTTCTTCCACAGTTAATAACCATCTAGTGTATGACAGACCCCTCCTGTGTAAAGGAACCCCAGGCGGTTTTTATCTGAGGCACACGTTCTTCCACAGTGTATTAACCATCAAGTGTATGACAGACCCCTCCTGTGTAAAGGAAACCCAGTCGGTTATTATCTGAGGCACACGTTCTTCCACAGTGTATTAACCATCTAGTGTATGACAGACCCCTCCTGTGTAAAGGAAACCCAGGCAGTTATTATCTGAGGCACACGTTCTTCCACAGTTAATAACCATCTAGTGTATGACAGACCCCTCCTGTGTAAAGGAACCCCAGGCGGTTATTATCTGAGGCACACGTTCTTCCACAGTGTATTAACCATCAGGTGTATGACAGACCCCTCCTGTGTAAAGGAAACCCAGTCAGTTATTATCTGAGGCACACGTTCTTCCACAGTTAATAACCATCTAGTGTATGACAAACCCCTCCTGTGTAAAGGAACCCCAGGCGGTTATTATCTGAGGTACACGTTCTTCCACAGTTAATAACCATCTAGGGTATGATAGTCCTCTCCTGTGTAAAGGAACCCCAGGCAGTTATTATCTGAGGCACATGTTCTTCCACAGTTAATAACCATCTAGTGTATGACAGACCCCTCCTGTGTAAAGGAACCCCAGGCGGTTATTATCTGAGGCACACGTTCTTCCACAGTGTATTAACCATCAAGTGTATGACAGACCCCTCCTGTGTAAAGGAAACCCAGTCAGTTATTATCTGAGGCACACGTTCTTCCACAGTGTATTAACCATCTAGTGTATGACAGACCCCTCCTGTGTAAAGGAACCCCAGTCAGTTATTATCTGAGGCACACGTTCTTCCACAGTTAATAACCATCTAGTGTATGACAGACCCCTCCTGTGTAAAGGAAACCCAGGCAGTTATTATCTGAGGCACACGTTCTTCCACAGTTGATAACCATCAAGTTTATGACAGACCCCTCCTGTGTAAAGGAAACCCAGTCGGTTATTATCTGAGGCACACGTTCTTCCACAGTGTATTAACCATCTAGTGTATGACAGACCCCTCCTGTGTAAAGGAAACCCAGGCAGTTATTATCTGAGGCACACGTTCTTCCACAGTTAATAACCATCTAGTGTATGACAGACCCCTCCTGTGTAAAGGAACCCCAGGCAGTTATTATCTGAGGCACACGTTCTTCCACAGTGTATTAACCATCAAGTGTATGACAGACCCCTCCTGTGTAAAGGAAACCCAGTCAGTTATTATCTGAGGCACACGTTCTTCCACAGTTAATAACCATCTAGTGTATGACAGACCCCTCTTGTGTAAAGGAACCCCAGGCGGTTATTATCTGAGGCACACGTTCTTCCACAGTGTATTAACCATCAAGTGTATGACAGACCACTCCTGTGTAAAGGAAACCCAGTCAGTTATTATCTGAGGCACACGTTCTTCCACAGTGTATTAACCATCTAGTGTATGACAGACCCCTCCTGTGTAAAGGAACCCCAGGCAGTTATTATCTGAGGCACACGTTCTTCCACAGTTGATAACCATCTAGTGTATGACAGACCCCTCCTGTGTAAAGGAAACCCAGGCAGTTATTATCTGAGGCACACGTTCTTCCACAGTTGATAACCATCTAGTGTATGACAGACCCCTCCTGTGTAAAGGAAACCCAGTCAGTTATTATCTGAGGCACACGTTCTTCCTCAGTTAATAACCATCTAGTGTATGACAGATCCCTCCTGTGTAAAGGAACCCCAGGCGGTTATTATCTGAGGCACACGTTCTTCCACAGTGTATTAACCATCAAGTGTATGACAGACCCCTCCTGTGTAAAGGAAACCCAGTCAGTTATTATCTGAGGCACACGTTCTTCCACAGTGTATTAACCATCTAGTGTATGACAGACCCCTCCTGTGTAAAGGAACCCCAGTCAGTTATTATCTGAGGCACACGTTCTTCCACAGTTAATAACCATCTAGTGTATGACAGACCCCTCCTGTGTAAAGGAAACCCAGGCAGTTATTATCTGAGGCACACGTTCTTCCACAGTTGATAACCATCAAGTTTATGACAGACCCCTCCTGTGTAAAGGAAACCCAGTCGGTTATTATCTGAGGCACACGTTCTTCCACAGTGTATTAACCATCTAGTGTATGACAGACCCCTCCTGTGTAAAGGAAACCCAGGCAGTTATTATCTGAGGCACACGTTCTTCCACAGTTAATAACCATCTAGTGTATGACAGACCCCTCCTGTGTAAAGGAACCCCAGGCAGTTATTATCTGAGGCACACGTTCTTCCACAGTGTATTAACCATCAAGTGTATGACAGACCCCTCCTGTGTAAAGGAAACCCAGTCAGTTATTATCTGAGGCACACGTTCTTCCACAGTTAATAACCATCTAGTGTATGACAGACCCCTCTTGTGTAAAGGAACCCCAGGCGGTTATTATCTGAGGCACACGTTCTTCCACAGTGTATTAACCATCAAGTGTATGACAGACCACTCCTGTGTAAAGGAAACCCAGTCAGTTATTATCTGAGGCACACGTTCTTCCACAGTGTATTAACCATCTAGTGTATGACAGACCCCTCCTGTGTAAAGGAACCCCAGGCAGTTATTATCTGAGGCACACGTTCTTCCACAGTTGATAACCATCTAGTGTATGACAGACCCCTCCTGTGTAAAGGAAACCCAGGCAGTTATTATCTGAGGCACACGTTCTTCCACAGTTGATAACCATCTAGTGTATGACAGACCCCTCCTGTGTAAAGGAAACCCAGTCAGTTATTATCTGAGGCACACGTTCTTCCACAGTTAATAACCATCTAGTGTATGACAGATCCCTCCTGTGTAAAGGAACCCCAGGCGGTTATTATCTGAGGCACACGTTCTTCCACAGTGTATTAACCATCAGGTGTATGACAGACCCCTCCTGTGTAAAGGAAACCCAGGCAGTTATTATCTGAGGCACACGTTCTTCCACAGTGTATTAACCATCTAGTGTATTACAGACCCCTCCTGTGTAAAGGAAACCCAGGCAGTTATTATCTGAGGCACACGTTCTTCCACAGTTAATAACCATCTAGTGTATGACAGACCCCTCCTGTGTAAAGGAACCCCAGTCAGTTATTATCTGAGACACACGTTCTTCCACAGTTAATAACCATCTAGTGTATGACAGACCCCTCCTGTGTAAAGGAAACCCAGGCAGTTATTATCTGAGGCACACGTTCTTCCACAGTTAATAAAAATCTAGTGTATGACAGACCCCTCCTGTGTAAAGGAAACCCAGGCAGTTATTATCTGAGGCACACGTTCTTCCACAGTTAATAACCATCTAGTGTATGACAGACCCCTCCTGTGTAAAGGAAACCCAGTCAGTTATTATCTGAGGCACACGTTCTTCCACAGTTGATAACCATCAAGTGTATGACAGACCCCTCCTGTGTAAAGGAAACCCAGTCGGTTATTATCTGAGGCACACGTTCTTCCACAGTGTATTAACCATCTAGTGTATGACAGACCCCTCCTGTGTAAAGGAAACCCAGGCAGATATTATCTGAGGCACACGTTCTTCCACAGTTAATAACCATCTAGTGTATGACAGACCCCTCCTGTGTAAAGGAACCCCAGGCGGTTATTATCTGAGGCACACGTTCTTCCACAGTGTATTAACCAACAAGTGTATGACAGACCCCTCCTGTGTAAAGGAAACCCAGTCAGTTATTATCTGAGGCACACGTTCTTCCACAGTTAATAACCATCTAGTGTATGACAGACCCCTCCTGTGTAAAGGAACCCCAGGCGGTTATTATCTGAGGCACACGTTCTTCCACAGTGTATAAACCATCTAGTGTATGACAGAACCCTCCTGTGTAAAGGAAACCCAGTCAGTTATTATCTGAGGCACACGTTCTTCCACAGTGTATTAACCATCTAGTGTATGACAGACCCCTCCTGTGTAAAGGAAACCCAGTCAGTTATTATCTGAGACACACGTTCTTCCACAGTGTATTAACCATCTAGTGTATGACAGACCCCTCCTGTGTAAAGGAAACCCAGACAGTTATTATCTTAGGCACACGTTCTTCCACAGTTATTAACCATCTTGTGTATGACAGACCCCTCCTGTGTAAAGGAACCCCAGGCAGTTATTATCTGAGGCACACGTTCTTCCACAGTAAATAACCATCTAGCGTATGACAGACCCCTCCTGTGTAAAGGAAACCCAGGCAGTTATTATCTGAGGCACACGTTCTTCCACAGTTAATAACCATCTAGTGTATGACAGACCCCTCCTGTGTAAAGGAACCCCAATCAGTTATTATCTGAGACACACGTTCTTCCACAGTTAATAACCATCAAGTGTATGACAGACCCCTCCTGTGTAAAGGAAACCCAGGCAGTTATTATCTGAGGCACACGTTCTTCCACAGTTAATAACCATCTAGTGTATGACAGACCCCTCCGGTGTAAAGGAAACCCAGTCAGTTATTATCTGAGGCACACGTTCTTCCACAGTTAATAACCATCTAGTGTATCACAGACCCCTCCTGTGTAAAGGAACCCCAGTCAGTTGTTATCTGAGGCACACGTTCTTCCACAGTGTATTAACCATCTAGTGTATGACAGACCCCGCCTGGGTAAAGAAACCCCAGGCGGTTATTATCTGAGGCACACGTTCTTGCACAGTTAATTAACCATTCAGTGTATGACAGAACCCGCCTGAGTAAAGGAACCTCAGGCAGTTATTATCTGAGGCACACGTTCTTCCACAGTGTATTAACCATCAAGTGTATGACAGACCCCTCCTGTGTAAAGGAAACCCAGTCAGTTATTATCTGAGACACACGTTCTTCCACAGTTAATAACCATCTAGTGTATGACAGACCCCTCCTGTGTAAAGGAACCCCAGGCGGTTATTATCTGAGGCACACGTTCTTCCACAGTGTATTAACCATCAGGTGTATGACAGACCCCTCCTGTGTAAAGGAAACCCAGGCAGTTATTATCTGAGGCACACGTTCTTCCACAGTGTATTAACCATCTAGTGTATTACAGACCCCTCCTGTGTAAAGGAAACCCAGGCAGTTATTATCTGAGGCACACGTTCTTCCACAGTTAATAACCATCTAGTGTATGACAGACCCCTCCTGTGTAAAGGAACCCCAGTCAGTTATTATCTGAGACACACGTTCTTCCACAGTTAATAACCATCTAGTGTATGACAGACCCCTCCTGTGTAAAGGAAACCCAGGCAGTTATTATCTGAGGCACACGTTCTTCCACAGTTAATAAAAATCTAGTGTATGACAGACCCCTCCTGTGTAAAGGAAACCCAGGCAGTTATTATCTGAGGCACACGTTCTTCCACAGTTAATAACCATCTAGTGTATGACAGACCCCTCCTGTGTAAAGGAAACCCAGTCAGTTATTATCTGAGGCACACGTTCTTCCACAGTTGATAACCATCAAGTGTATGACAGACCCCTCCTGTGTAAAGGAAACCCAGTCGGTTATTATCTGAGGCACACGTTCTTCCACAGTGTATTAACCATCTAGTGTATGACAGACCCCTCCTGTGTAAAGGAAACCCAGGCAGATATTATCTGAGGCACACGTTCTTCCACAGTTAATAACCATCTAGTGTATGACAGACCCCTCCTGTGTAAAGGAACCCCAGGCGGTTATTATCTGAGGCACACGTTCTTCCACAGTGTATTAACCAACAAGTGTATGACAGACCCCTCCTGTGTAAAGGAAACCCAGTCAGTTATTATCTGAGGCACACGTTCTTCCACAGTTAATAACCATCTAGTGTATGACAGACCCCTCCTGTGTAAAGGAACCCCAGGCGGTTATTATCTGAGGCACACGTTCTTCCACAGTGTATAAACCATCAAGTGTATGACAGAACCCTCCTGTGTAAAGGAAACCCAGTCAGTTATTATCTGAGGCACACGTTCTTCCACAGTGTATTAACCATCTAGTGTATGACAGACCCCTCCTGTGTAAAGGAAACCCAGTCAGTTATTATCTGAGACACACGTTCTTCCACAGTGTATTAACCATCTAGTGTATGACAGACCCCTCCTGTGTAAAGGAAACCCAGACAGTTATTATCTTAGGCACACGTTCTTCCACAGTTATTAACCATCTTGTGTATGACAGACCCCTCCTGTGTAAAGGAACCCCAGGCAGTTATTATCTGAGGCACACGTTCTTCCACAGTAAATAACCATCTAGCGTATGACAGACCCCTCCTGTGTAAAGGAAACCCAGGCAGTTATTATCTGAGGCACACGTTCTTCCACAGTTAATAACCATCTAGTGTATGACAGACCCCTCCTTTGTAAAGGAACCCCAATCAGTTATTATCTGAGACACACGTTCTTCCACAGTTAATAACCATCAAGTGTATGACAGACCCCTCCTGTGTAAAGGAAACCCAGGCAGTTATTATCTGAGGCACACGTTCTTCCACAGTTAATAACCATCTAGTGTATGACAGACCCCTCCGGTGTAAAGGAAACCCAGTCAGTTATTATCTGAGGCACACGTTCTTCCACAGTTAATAACCATCTAGTGTATCACAGACCCCTCCTGTGTAAAGGAACCCCAGTCAGTTGTTATCTGAGGCACACGTTCTTCCACAGTGTATTAACCATCTAGTGTATGACAGACCCCGCCTGGGTAAAGAAACCCCAGGCGGTTATTATCTGAGGCACACGTTCTTGCACAGTTAATTAACCATTCAGTGTATGACAGAACCCGCCTGAGTAAAGGAACCTCAGGCAGTTATTATCTGAGGCACACGTTCTTCCACAGTGTATTAACCATCAAGTGTATGACAGACCCCTCCTGTGTAAAGGAAACCCAGTCAGTTATTATCTGAGACACACGTTCTTCCACAGTTAATAACCATCTAGTGTATGACAGACCCCTCCTGTGTAAAGGAACCCCAGGCGGTTATTATCTGAGGCACACGTTCTTCCACAGTGTATTAACCATCTAGTGTATGACAGACCCCTCCTGTGTAAAGGAAACCCAAGCAGTTATTATCTGAGGCACACGTTCTTCCACAGTTAATAACCATCTAGTGTATGACAGACCCCTCCTGTGTAAAGGAACCCCAGGCGGTTATTATCTGAGGCACACGTTCTTCCACAGTGTATTAACCATCAGGTGTATGACAGACCCCTCCTGTGTAAAGGAAACCCAGTCAGTTATTATCTGAGGCACACGTTCTTCCACAGTTAATAACCATCTAGTGTATGACAGACCCCTCCTGTGTAAAGGAACCCCAGGCGATTATTATCTGAGGCACACGTTCTTCCACAGTTAATAACCATCTAGGGTATGATAGTCCTCTCCTGTGTAAAGGAACCCCAGGCAGTTATTATCTGAGGCACATGTTCTTCCACAGTTAATAACCATCTAGTGTATGACAGACCCCTCCTGTGTAAAGGAACCCCAGGCGGTTATTATCTGAGGCACACGTTCTTCCACAGTGTATTAACCATCAAGTGTATGACAGACCCCTCCTGTGTAAAGGAAACCCAGTCAGTTATTATCTGAGGCACACGTTCTTCCACAGTGTATTAACCATCTAGTGTATGACAGACCCCTCCTGTGTAAAGGAACCCCAGTCAGTTATTATCTGAGGCACACGTTCTTCCACAGTTAATAACCATCTAGTGTATGACAGACCCCTCCTGTGTAAAGGAAACCCAGGCAGTTATTATCTGAGGCACACGTTCTTCCACAGTTGATAACCATCAAGTGTATGACAGACCCCTCCTGTGTAAAGGAAACCAAGTCGGTTATTATCTGAGGCACACGTTCTTCCACAGTGTATTAACCATCTAGTGTATGACAGACCCCTCCTGTGTAAAGGAAACCCAGTCAGTTATTATCTGAGGCACACGTTCTTCCACAGTTAATAACCATCTAGTGTATGACAGACCCCTCCTGTGTAAAAGAACCCCAGGCGGTTATTATCTGAGGCACACGTTCTTCCACAGTGTATTAACCATCAGGTGTATGACTGACCCCTCCTGTGTAAAGGAAACCCAGGCAGTTATTATCTGAGGCACACGTTCTTCCACAGTGTATTAACCATCTAGTGTATTACAGACCCCTCCTGTGTAAAGGAAACCCAGGCAGTTATTATCTGAGGCACACGTTCTTCCACAGTTAATAACCATCTAGTGTATGACAGACCCCTCCTGTGTAAAGGAACCCCAGTCAGTTATTATCTGAGACACACGTTCTTCCACAGTTAATAACCATCTAGTGTATGCGGACCCCTCCTGTGTAAAGGAAACCCAGGCAGTTATTATCTGAGGCACACGTTCTTCCAAAGTTAATAAAAATCTAGTGTATGACAGACCCCTCCTGTGTAAAGGAAACCCAGTCAGTTATTATCTGAGGCACACGTTCTTCCACAGTTAATAACCATCTAGTGTATGACAGACCCCTCCTGTGTAAAGGAACCCCAGGCGGTTATTATCTGAGGCACACGTTCTTCCACAGTGTATTAACCATCAAGTGTATGACAGACCCCCCCCCCATCCCTGTGTAAAGGAACCCCAGGCATTTATTATCTGAGGCACACGTTCTTCCACAGTGTATTAACCATCAAGTGTATGACAGACCCCCCCCCCCCCCCCTGTGTAAAGGAACCCCAGGCAGTTATTATCTGAGGCACACGCTCTTCCACAGTGTATTAACCATCTAGTGTATGACAGACCCCGCCTGAGTAAAGGAACCCCAGGCAGTTATTATCTGAGGCACACGTTCTTCCACAGTGTATTAACGATCCAGTGTATGACAGACCCCTCCTGTGTTAAGGAACCCCAGGCAGTTGTTATCTGAGGCACACGTTCTTCCACAGTGTATTAACCATCCAGCGTATGACAGACCCCGTCTGGGTAAAGGAACCCCAGTCAGTTGTTATCTGAGGCACACGTTCTTCCACAGTGTATTAACCATCCAGTGTATGACAGACCCCGCCTGAGTAAAGGAACCCCAGGCGGTTATTATCTGAGGCACACGTTCTTGCACAGTTAAATAACCATCCAGTGTATGACAGACCCCGTCTGTGTAAAGGAACCCCAGTCATTTATTATCTGAGGCACACGTTCTTCCACAGTGTATTAACCATCAAGTGTATGACAGACCCCCCCCCTGTGTAAAGGAACCCCAGGCAGTTATTATCTGAGGCACACGTTCTTCCACAGTGTATTAAACATCTAGTGTATGACAGACCCCTCCTGTGTAAAGGAAACCCAGGCAGTTATTATCTGAGGCACACGTTCTTCCACAGTTAATAACCATCTAGTGTATGACAGACCCCTCCTGTGTAAAGGAAACCCAGTCAGTTATTATCTGAGGCACACGTTCTTCCACAGTTGATAACCATCAAGTGTATGACAGACCCCTCCTGTGTAAAGGAAACCCAGTCGGTTATTATCTGAGGCACACGTTCTTCCACAGTGTATTAACCATCTAGTGTATGACAGACCCCTCCTGTGTAAAGGAAACCCAGGCAGATATTATCTGAGGCACACGTTCTTCCACAGTTAATAACCATCTAGTGTATGACAGACCCCTCCTGTGTAAAGGAACCCCAGGCGGTTATTATCTGAGGCACACGTTCTTCCACAGTGTATTAACCAACAAGTGTATGACAGACCCCTCCTGTGTAAAGGAAACCCAGTCAGTTATTATCTGAGGCACACGTTCTTCCACAGTTAATAACCATCTAGTGTATGACAGACCCCTCCTGTGTAAAGGAACCCCAGGCGGTTATTATCTGAGGCACACGTTCTTCCACAGTGTATAAACCATCTAGTGTATGACAGAACCCTCCTGTGTAAAGGAAACCCAGTCAGTTATTATCTGAGGCACACGTTCTTCCACAGTGTATTAACCATCTAGTGTATGACAGACCCCTCCTGTGTAAAGGAAACCCAGTCAGTTATTATCTGAGACACACGTTCTTCCACAGTGTATTAACCATCTAGTGTATGACAGACCCCTCCTGTGTAAAGGAAACCCAGACAGTTATTATCTTAGGCACACGTTCTTCCACAGTTATTAACCATCTTGTGTATGACAGACCCCTCCTGTGTAAAGGAACCCCAGGCAGTTATTATCTGAGGCACACGTTCTTCCACAGTAAATAACCATCTAGCGTATGACAGACCCCTCCTGTGTAAAGGAAACCCAGGCAGTTATTATCTGAGGCACACGTTCTTCCACAGTTAATAACCATCTAGTGTATGACAGACCCCTCCTGTGTAAAGGAACCCCAATCAGTTATTATCTGAGACACACGTTCTTCCACAGTTAATAACCATCAAGTGTATGACAGACCCCTCCTGTGTAAAGGAAACCCAGGCAGTTATTATCTGAGGCACACGTTCTTCCACAGTTAATAACCATCTAGTGTATGACAGACCCCTCCGGTGTAAAGGAAACCCAGTCAGTTATTATCTGAGGCACACGTTCTTCCACAGTTAATAACCATCTAGTGTATCACAGACCCCTCCTGTGTAAAGGAACCCCAGTCAGTTGTTATCTGAGGCACACGTTCTTCCACAGTGTATTAACCATCTAGTGTATGACAGACCCCGCCTGGGTAAAGAAACCCCAGGCGGTTATTATCTGAGGCACACGTTCTTGCACAGTTAATTAACCATTCAGTGTATGACAGAACCCGCCTGAGTAAAGGAACCTCAGGCAGTTATTATCTGAGGCACACGTTCTTCCACAGTGTATTAACCATCAAGTGTATGACAGACCCCTCCTGTGTAAAGGAAACCCAGTCAGTTATTATCTGAGACACACGTTCTTCCACAGTTAATAACCATCTAGTGTATGACAGACCCCTCCTGTGTAAAGGAACCCCAGGCGGTTATTATCTGAGGCACACGTTCTTCCACAGTGTATTAACCATCAGGTGTATGACAGACCCCTCCTGTGTAAAGGAAACCCAGGCAGTTATTATCTGAGGCACACGTTCTTCCACAGTGTATTAACCATCTAGTGTATTACAGACCCCTCCTGTGTAAAGGAAACCCAGGCAGTTATTATCTGAGGCACACGTTCTTCCACAGTTAATAACCATCTAGTGTATGACAGACCCCTCCTGTGTAAAGGAACCCCAGTCAGTTATTATCTGAGACACACGTTCTTCCACAGTTAATAACCATCTAGTGTATGACAGACCCCTCCTGTGTAAAGGAAACCCAGGCAGTTATTATCTGAGGCACACGTTCTTCCACAGTTAATAAAAATCTAGTGTATGACAGACCCCTCCTGTGTAAAGGAAACCCAGGCAGTTATTATCTGAGGCACACGTTCTTCCACAGTTAATAACCATCTAGTGTATGACAGACCCCTCCTGTGTAAAGGAAACCCAGTCAGTTATTATCTGAGGCACACGTTCTTCCACAGTTGATAACCATCAAGTGTATGACAGACCCCTCCTGTGTAAAGGAAACCCAGTCGGTTATTATCTGAGGCACACGTTCTTCCACAGTGTATTAACCATCTAGTGTATGACAGACCCCTCCTGTGTAAAGGAAACCCAGGCAGATATTATCTGAGGCACACGTTCTTCCACAGTTAATAACCATCTAGTGTATGACAGACCCCTCCTGTGTAAAGGAACCCCAGGCGGTTATTATCTGAGGCACACGTTCTTCCACAGTGTATTAACCAACAAGTGTATGACAGACCCCTCCTGTGTAAAGGAAACCCAGTCAGTTATTATCTGAGGCACACGTTCTTCCACAGTTAATAACCATCTAGTGTATGACAGACCCCTCCTGTGTAAAGGAACCCCAGGCGGTTATTATCTGAGGCACACGTTCTTCCACAGTGTATAAACCATCAAGTGTATGACAGAACCCTCCTGTGTAAAGGAAACCCAGTCAGTTATTATCTGAGGCACACGTTCTTCCACAGTGTATTAACCATCTAGTGTATGACAGACCCCTCCTGTGTAAAGGAAACCCAGTCAGTTATTATCTGAGACACACGTTCTTCCACAGTGTATTAACCATCTAGTGTATGACAGACCCCTCCTGTGTAAAGGAAACCCAGACAGTTATTATCTTAGGCACACGTTCTTCCACAGTTATTAACCATCTTGTGTATGACAGACCCCTCCTGTGTAAAGGAACCCCAGGCAGTTATTATCTGAGGCACACGTTCTTCCACAGTAAATAACCATCTAGCGTATGACAGACCCCTCCTGTGTAAAGGAAACCCAGGCAGTTATTATCTGAGGCACACGTTCTTCCACAGTTAATAACCATCTAGTGTATGACAGACCCCTCCTTTGTAAAGGAACCCCAATCAGTTATTATCTGAGACACACGTTCTTCCACAGTTAATAACCATCAAGTGTATGACAGACCCCTCCTGTGTAAAGGAAACCCAGGCAGTTATTATCTGAGGCACACGTTCTTCCACAGTTAATAACCATCTAGTGTATGACAGACCCCTCCGGTGTAAAGGAAACCCAGTCAGTTATTATCTGAGGCACACGTTCTTCCACAGTTAATAACCATCTAGTGTATCACAGACCCCTCCTGTGTAAAGGAACCCCAGTCAGTTGTTATCTGAGGCACACGTTCTTCCACAGTGTATTAACCATCTAGTGTATGACAGACCCCGCCTGGGTAAAGAAACCCCAGGCGGTTATTATCTGAGGCACACGTTCTTGCACAGTTAATTAACCATTCAGTGTATGACAGAACCCGCCTGAGTAAAGGAACCTCAGGCAGTTATTATCTGAGGCACACGTTCTTCCACAGTGTATTAACCATCAAGTGTATGACAGACCCCTCCTGTGTAAAGGAAACCCAGTCAGTTATTATCTGAGACACACGTTCTTCCACAGTTAATAACCATCTAGTGTATGACAGACCCCTCCTGTGTAAAGGAACCCCAGGCGGTTATTATCTGAGGCACACGTTCTTCCACAGTGTATTAACCATCTAGTGTATGACAGACCCCTCCTGTGTAAAGGAAACCCAAGCAGTTATTATCTGAGGCACACGTTCTTCCACAGTTAATAACCATCTAGTGTATGACAGACCCCTCCTGTGTAAAGGAACCCCAGGCGGTTATTATCTGAGGCACACGTTCTTCCACAGTGTATTAACCATCAGGTGTATGACAGACCCCTCCTGTGTAAAGGAAACCCAGTCAGTTATTATCTGAGGCACACGTTCTTCCACAGTTAATAACCATCTAGTGTATGACAGACCCCTCCTGTGTAAAGGAACCCCAGGCGATTATTATCTGAGGCACACGTTCTTCCACAGTTAATAACCATCTAGGGTATGATAGTCCTCTCCTGTGTAAAGGAACCCCAGGCAGTTATTATCTGAGGCACATGTTCTTCCACAGTTAATAACCATCTAGTGTATGACAGACCCCTCCTGTGTAAAGGAACCCCAGGCGGTTATTATCTGAGGCACACGTTCTTCCACAGTGTATTAACCATCAAGTGTATGACAGACCCCTCCTGTGTAAAGGAAACCCAGTCAGTTATTATCTGAGGCACACGTTCTTCCACAGTGTATTAACCATCTAGTGTATGACAGACCCCTCCTGTGTAAAGGAACCCCAGTCAGTTATTATCTGAGGCACACGTTCTTCCACAGTTAATAACCATCTAGTGTATGACAGACCCCTCCTGTGTAAAGGAAACCCAGGCAGTTATTATCTGAGGCACACGTTCTTCCACAGTTGATAACCATCAAGTGTATGACAGACCCCTCCTGTGTAAAGGAAACCAAGTCGGTTATTATCTGAGGCACACGTTCTTCCACAGTGTATTAACCATCTAGTGTATGACAGACCCCTCCTGTGTAAAGGAAACCCAGTCAGTTATTATCTGAGGCACACGTTCTTCCACAGTTAATAACCATCTAGTGTATGACAGACCCCTCCTGTGTAAAAGAACCCCAGGCGGTTATTATCTGAGGCACACGTTCTTCCACAGTGTATTAACCATCAGGTGTATGACTGACCCCTCCTGTGTAAAGGAAACCCAGGCAGTTATTATCTGAGGCACACGTTCTTCCACAGTGTATTAACCATCTAGTGTATTACAGACCCCTCCTGTGTAAAGGAAACCCAGGCAGTTATTATCTGAGGCACACGTTCTTCCACAGTTAATAACCATCTAGTGTATGACAGACCCCTCCTGTGTAAAGGAACCCCAGTCAGTTATTATCTGAGACACACGTTCTTCCACAGTTAATAACCATCTAGTGTATGCGGACCCCTCCTGTGTAAAGGAAACCCAGGCAGTTATTATCTGAGGCACACGTTCTTCCAAAGTTAATAAAAATCTAGTGTATGACAGACCCCTCCTGTGTAAAGGAAACCCAGTCAGTTATTATCTGAGGCACACGTTCTTCCACAGTTAATAACCATCTAGTGTATGACAGACCCCTCCTGTGTAAAGGAACCCCAGGCGGTTATTATCTGAGGCACACGTTCTTCCACAGTGTATTAACCATCAAGTGTATGACAGACCCCCCCCCCATCCCTGTGTAAAGGAACCCCAGGCATTTATTATCTGAGGCACACGTTCTTCCACAGTGTATTAACCATCAAGTGTATGACAGACCCCCCCCCCCCCCCCCTGTGTAAAGGAACCCCAGGCAGTTATTATCTGAGGCACACGCTCTTCCACAGTGTATTAACCATCTAGTGTATGACAGACCCCGCCTGAGTAAAGGAACCCCAGGCAGTTATTATCTGAGGCACACGTTCTTCCACAGTGTATTAACGATCCAGTGTATGACAGACCCCTCCTGTGTTAAGGAACCCCAGGCAGTTGTTATCTGAGGCACACGTTCTTCCACAGTGTATTAACCATCCAGCGTATGACAGACCCCGTCTGGGTAAAGGAACCCCAGTCAGTTGTTATCTGAGGCACACGTTCTTCCACAGTGTATTAACCATCCAGTGTATGACAGACCCCGCCTGAGTAAAGGAACCCCAGGCGGTTATTATCTGAGGCACACGTTCTTGCACAGTTAAATAACCATCCAGTGTATGACAGACCCCGTCTGTGTAAAGGAACCCCAGTCATTTATTATCTGAGGCACACGTTCTTCCACAGTGTATTAACCATCAAGTGTATGACAGACCCCCCCCCTGTGTAAAGGAACCCCAGGCAGTTATTATCTGAGGCACACGTTCTTCCACAGTGTATTAAACATCTAGTGTATGACAGACCCCGCCTGAGTAAAGGAACCCCAGGCAGTTATTATCTGAGGCACACGTACTTCCACAGTGTATTAACCATCATGTGTATGACAGACCCCCCCCCCCCCTGTGTAAAGGAACCCCAGGCAGTTATTATCTGAGGCACACGTTCTTCCACAGTGTATTAACCATCTAGTGTATGACAGACCCCGCCTGAGTAAAGGAACCCCAGGCAGTTATTATCTGAGGCACACGTTCTTCCACAGTGTATTAACCATCCAGTGTATGACAGACCCCTCCTGTGTAAAGGAACCCCTGGCAGTTGTTATCTGAGGCACACGTTCTTCCACAGTGTATTAACCATCCAGTGTATGACAGACCCTTCCTGGGTAAAGGAACCCCAGTCAGTTGTTATCTGAGGCACACGTTCTTGCACAGTTAATTAACCATCCAGTGTATGACAGACCCCGCCTGAGTAAAGGAACCCCAGGCGGTTATTATCTGAGGCACACGTTCTTGCACAGTTAATTAACCATCCAGTGTATGACAGACCCCGCCTGTGTAAAGGAACCCCAGGCAGTTATTATCTGAGGCACACGTTCTTCCACAGTGTATAAACCATCAAGTGTATGACAGACCCCTCCTGTGTAAAGGAAACCCAGTCAGTTATTATCTGAGGCACACGTTCTTCCACAGTTAATAACCATCTAGTGTATGACAGACCCCTCCTGTGTAAAGGAACCCCAGGCGGTTATTATCTGAGGCACACGTTCTTCCACAGTGTATTAACCATCCAGTGTATGACAGACCCCTCCTGTGTAACGGAAACCCAGTCCGTTATTATCTGAGACACACGTTCTTCCACAGTGTATTAACCATCTAGTGTATGACAGACCCCTCCTATGTAAAGGAAACCCAGACAGTTATTATCTTAGGCACACGTTCTTCCACAGTTATTAACCATCTTGTGTATGACAGACCCCTCCTGTGTAAAGGAACCCCAGGCAGTTATTATCTGAGGCACACGTTCTTCCACAGTTAATAACCATCTAGTGTATGACAGACCCCTCCTGTGTAAAGGAAACCCAGGCAGTTATTATCTGAGGCACACGTTCTTCCACAGTTAATAACCATCTAGTGTATGACAGACCCCTCCTGTGTAAAGGAACCCCAATCAGTTATTATCTGAGACACACGTTCTTCCACAGTTAATAACCATCTAGTGTATGACAGACCCCTCCTGTGTAAAGGAAACCCAGGCAGTTATTATCTGAGGCACACGTTCTTCCACAGTTAATAACCATCTAGTGTATGACAGACCCCTCCGGTGTAAAGGAAACCCAGTCAGTTATTATCTGAGGCACATGTTCTTCCACAGTTAATAACCATCTAGTGTATGACAGACCCCTCCTGTGTAAAGGAACCCCAGGCGGTTATTATCTGAGGCACACGTTCTTTTCACAGTGTATAAACCATAAAGTGTATGACAGACCCCTCCTGTGTAAAGGAAACCCAGTCAGTCATTATCTGAGGCACACGTTCTTCCACAGTGTATTAACCATCTAGTGTATGACAGACCCCTCCTGGGTAAAGGAACCCCAGGCGGTTGTTATCTGAGGCACACGTTCTTCCACAGTGTATTAACCATCAAGTGTATGACAGACCCCTCCTGTGTAAAGGAAACCCAGTCAGTTATTATCTGAGGCACACGTTCTTCCACAGTTAATAACCATCTAGTGTATGACAGACCCCTCCTGTGTAAAGGAACCCCAGGCGGTTATTATCTGAGGCACACGTTCTTCCACAGTGTATTAACCATCAAGTGTATGACAGACCCCCCCCCATCCCTGTGTAAAGGAACCCCAGGCATTTATTATCTGAGGCACACGTTCTTCCACAGTGTATTAACCATCAAGTGTATGACAGACCCCCCCCCCTGTGTAAAGGAACCCCAGGCAGTTATTATCTGAGGCACACGCTCTTCCACAGTGTATTAATCATCTAGTGTATGACAGACCCCGCCTGAGTAAAGGAACCCCAGGCAGTTATTATCTGAGGCACACGTTCTTCCACAGTGTATTAACGATCCAGTGTATGACAGACCCCTCCTGTGTTAAGGAACCCCAGGCAGTTGTTATCTGAGGCACACGTTCTTCCACAGTGTATTAACCATCCAGCGTATGACAGACCCCGTCTGGGTAAAGGAACCCCAGTCAGTTGTTATCTGAGGCACACGTTCTTCCACAGTGTATTAACCATCCAGTGTATGACAGACCCCGCCTGAGTAAAGGAACCCCAGGCGGTTATTATCTGAGGCACACGTTCTTGCACAGTTAAATAACCATCCAGTGTATGACAGACCCCGTCTGTGTAAAGGAACCCCAGTCATTTATTATCTGAGGCACACGTTCTTCCACAGTGTATTAACCATCAAGTGTATGACAGACCCCCCCCCCTGTGTAAAGGAACCCCAGGCAGTTATTATCTGAGGCACACGTTCTTCCACAGTGTATTAAACATCTAGTGTATGACAGACCCCGCCTGAGTAAAGGAACCCCAGGCAGTTATTATCTGAGGCACACGTTCTTCCACAGTGTATTAACCATCCAGTGTATGACAGACCCCTCCTGTGTAAAGGAACCCCTGGCAGTTGTTATCTGAGGCACACGTTCTTCCACAGTGTATTAACCATCCAGTGTATGACAGACCCTTCCTGGGTAAAGGAACCCCAGTCAGTTGTTATCTGAGGCACACGTTCTTGCACAGTTAATTAACCATCCAGTGTATGACAGACCCCGCCTGAGTAAAGGAACCCCAGGCGGTTATTATCTGAGGCACACGTTCTTGCACAGTTAATTAACCATCCAGTGTATGACAGACCCCGCCTGTGTAAAGGAACCCCAGGCAGTTATTATCTGAGGCACACGTTCTTCCACAGTGTATTAACCATCCAGTGTATGACAGACCCCTCCTGTGTAAAGGAACCCCAGGCAGTTGTTATCTGAGGCACACGTTCTTCCACAGTGTATTAACCATCAAGTGTATGACAGACCCCGTCTGGGTAAAGGAACCCCAGTCAGTTGTTATCTGAGGCACACGTTCTTCCACAGTGTATTAACCATCCAGTGTATGACAGACCCCGCCTGGGTAAAGGAACCCCAGGCGGTTATTATCTGAGGCACACGTTCTTGCACAGTTAATTAACCATCCAGTGTATGACAGACCCCGCCTGAGTAAAGGAACCGCAGGCGGTTATTATCTGAGGCACACGTTCTTGCACAGTTAATTAACCATCCAGTGTATGACAGACCCCGCCTGAGTAAAGGAACCCCAGGCAGTTGTTATCTGAGGCACACGTTCTTCCACAGTGTATTAACCATCTAGTGTATGACAGACCCCTCCTGTGTAAAGGAACCCCAGTCAGTTGTTATCTGAGGCACACGTTCTTCCACAGTGTATTAACCATCCAGTGTATGACAGACCCCGCCTGAGTAAAGGAACCCCAGGCGGTTATTATCTGAGGCACACGTTCTTGCACAGTTAAATAACCATCCAGTGTATGACAGACCCCGTCTGTGTAAAGGAACCCCAGTCATTTATTATCTGAGGCACACGTTCTTCCACAGTGTATTAACCATCAAGTGTATGACAGACCCCCCCCCTGTGTAAAGGAACCCCAGGCAGTTATTATCTGAGGCACACGTTCTTCCACAGTGTATTAAACATCTAGTGTATGACAGACCCCGCCTGAGTAAAGGAACCCCAGGCAGTTATTATCTGAGGCACACGTTCTTCCACAGTGTATTAACCATCCAGTGTATGACAGACCCCTCCTGTGTAAAGGAACCCCTGGCAGTTGTTATCTGAGGCACACGTTCTTCCACAGTGTATTAACCATCCAGTGTATGACAGACCCTTCCTGGGTAAAGGAACCCCAGTCAGTTGTTATCTGAGGCACACGTTCTTGCACAGTTAATTAACCATCCAGTGTATGACAGACCCCGCCTGAGTAAAGGAACCCCAGGCGGTTATTATCTGAGGCACACGTTCTTGCACAGTTAATTAACCATCCAGTGTATGACAGACCCCGCCTGTGTAAAGGAACCCCAGGCAGTTATTATCTGAGGCACACGTTCTTCCACAGTGTATTAACCATCCAGTGTATGACAGACCCCTCCTGTGTAAAGGAACCCCAGGCAGTTGTTATCTGAGGCACACGTTCTTCCACAGTGTATTAACCATCAAGTGTATGACAGACCCCGTCTGGGTAAAGGAACCCCAGTCAGTTGTTATCTGAGGCACACGTTCTTCCACAGTGTATTAACCATCCAGTGTATGACAGACCCCGCCTGGGTAAAGGAACCCCAGGCGGTTATTATCTGAGGCACACGTTCTTGCACAGTTAATTAACCATCCAGTGTATGACAGACCCCGCCTGAGTAAAGGAACCGCAGGCGGTTATTATCTGAGGCACACGTTCTTGCACAGTTAATTAACCATCCAGTGTATGACAGACCCCGCCTGAGTAAAGGAACCCCAGGCAGTTATTATCTGAGGCACACGTTCTTCCACAGTGTATTAACCATCTAGTGTATGACAGACCCCTCCTGTGTAAAGGAACCCCAGTCAGTTGTTATCTGAGGCACACGTTCTTCCACAGTGTATTAACCATCTAGTGTATGACAGACCCTTCCTGTGTAAAGGAAACCGATGCAGTTATTATCTGAGGCACACGTTCTTCCACAGTGAATAACCATCTAGTGTATGACAGACCCCGCCTATGTATAGGAACCCAAGGCAGTTATTATCTGAGGCACGCGTTCTTCCATAGTGTATTAACCATCCAGTGAATGACAGACCCCCCCCCCCCCTGTGTAAAGAAACCCCAGGCAGTTATTATCTGAGACACACGTTCTTCCACAGTTAATAACCATCAAGTGTATGACAGACTCCGCCTGTGTAAAGGAACCCCGGGCAGTTATTATCTGAGGCACGCGTTCTTCCACAGTGTATTAACCATCCAGCGTATGACAGACCCCGCCTGTTTAAAGGAACCCCAGGCAGTTATTATCTGAGACACACGTTCTTCCACAGTTAATAACCATCAAGTGTATGACAGACTCCGCCTGTGTAAAGGAACCCCAGGCAGTTATTATCTGAGGCACACGTTCTTCCACAGTGTATTAACCATCCAGTGTATGACAGACCCCGCCTGTTTAAAGGAACCCCAGACAGTAATTATCTGAAGCATGCTTTCTTCCACAGTCAGTTAACCATCCAGTGTATGACAGACCCCGCCTGTTTAAAGGAACCCCAGGCGGTTATTATCTGAGGCACACGTTCTTGCACAGTTATTTAACCATCCAGTGTATGACAGACCCCGCCTGAGTAAAGGAACCCCAGGCGGTTATTATCTGAGGCACACGTTCTTGCACAGTTAATTAACCATCCAGTGTATGACAGACCACGCCTGAGTAAAGGAACCCCAGGCGGTTATTTATCTGAGGCACACGTTCTTGCACAGTTAATTAACCATCCAGTGTATGACAGACCCCGCCTGAGTAAAGGAACCCCAGGCAGTTATTATCTGAGGCACACGTTCTTCCACAGTGTATTAACCATCTAGTGTATGACAGACCCTTCCTGTGTAAAGGAAACCCATGCAGTTATTATCTGAGGCACACGTTCTTCCACAGTTAATAACCATCTAGTGTATGACAGACCCCGCCTATGTAAAGGAACCCAAGGCAGTTATTATCTGAGGCACGCGTTCTTCCATAGTGTATTAACCATCCAGTGAATGACAGACCCCCCCCCTGTGTAAAGGAACCCCAGGCAGTTATTATCTGAGACACACGTTCTTCCACAGTTAATAACCATCAAGTGTATGACAGACTCCGCCTGTGTAAAGGAACCCCGGGCAGTTATTATCTGAGGCACGCGTTCTTCCACAGTGTATAAACCATCCAGCGTATGACAGACCCCGCCTGTTTAAAGGAACCCCAGGCAGTTATTATCTGAGACACACGTTCTTCCACAGTTAATAACCATCAAGTGTATGACAGACTCCGCCTGTGTAAAGGAACCCCAGGCAGTTATTATCTGAGGCACACGTTCTTCCACAGTGTATTAACCATCCAGTGTATGACAGACCCCGCCTGTTTAAAGGAACCCCAGACAGTAATTATCTGAAGCATGCTTTCTTCCACAGTGTATTAACCATCCAGTGTATGACAGACCCCGCCTGTTTAAAGGAACCCCAGGCAGTTATTATCTGAGACACACGTTCTTCCACAGTTAATAACCATCAAGTGTATGACAGACTCCGCCTGTGTAAAGGAACCCCAGGCAGTTATTATATGAGGTACACGTTCTTCCACAGTTAATTAGCCATCCAGTGTATGACAGACCCCGCCTATGTAAAGGAACACAAGGCAGTTATTATCTGAGGCACACATTCTTCCACAGTGTATTAACCATCCAGTGTATGAGAGACCCCACCTGTGTAAAGGAACCCCAGGCAGTTATTATCTGAGGCACGCGTTCTTCCAAAATTTATTAACGATAAACGATAATTATGATTATTAAACTAGATCATCACAGACGGAAATCGAATTTCAAAATCCCATTTATTTCTTATAAATTTATCATATACAGAAATTATACAGAAAGTGATTCCACAATCTCTATTCTATTGATACACACAGAAAGGGATTCCATATCCTCCGTTCTATTGATACATACATAAAGTGATTCCACATCCTCCATTCTATTGATACATACATAAAGTGATTCCACATTCTTCTTTCTATTGAAACATACATAAAGTGATTCCACATCTTTCCTCCTATTGGTACATACATAAAGTGATTCCACGTCCTCCATTCTATTGATACATACATAATGTGATTCCACATTCTTCATTCTGTTGATACATACATTAAGTGATTCCTCATCCTCCATTCTATTGATACATACATAAAGTGATTCCACATCCTCTATTCTATTGATACATACATAAAATGATTCCACATCCTCTATTCTATTGATACATACATAAAATGATTCCACATCCTCCATTCTAATGATACATACATAAAATGATTCCACATTCTTCATTCTATTCAAACATACATAAAGTGATTCCACATCCTCCATTCTATTGATACATACATAAAATGATTCCACATCCTCCATTCTAATGATACATACATAAAATGATTCCACACCCTCCATTCTAATGATACATACATAAAGTGAATCCACATCCTCCGTCCTGTTGATACTTACATAAAGTGATTTCACATCCTCCGTCCTGTTGATACATACATAAAGTGATTCCACATTCTTCATTCTGTTGATACATACATAAAGTGATTCCACATCCTCTATTCTATTGATACATACATAAAATGATTCCACATCCTCCATTCTAATGATACATACATAAAATGATTCCACATTCTTCATTCTATTCAAACATACATAAAGTGATTCCACATCCTCCATTCTATTGATACATACATAAAATGATTCCACATCCTCTATTCTATTGATACATACATAAAATGATTCCACATCCTCCATTCTAATGATACATACATAAAATGATTCCACATTCTTCATTCTATTCAAACATACATAAAGTGATTCCACATCCTCAATTCTATTGATACATACATAAAGTGATTCAACATGCTCTATTCTACTGATACATACATAAAGTGATTCCACATCCTCCATTCCATTGATAAATACATAAAGTGATTCCACATCCTTAATTCTATTGATACATACATAAAATGATTCCACATCCTCTATTCTATTGGTACATACATAAAGTGATTCCACATCCTCTATTCTATTGATACATACATAAAATGAATCCACATCCTCTGTTCTATTGATACATACATAAAGTGAATCCACATCCTCCGTCCTGTTGATACTTACATAAAGTGATTCCACATCCTCCGTCCTGTTGATACATACATAAAGTGATTCCACATCCTCCATTCTATTGATACATACATAAAGTGATTCCACATCATCCTTCCTATTGATACATACATAAAGTGATTCCACATCCTCCGTCCTGTTGATACATACATAAAGTGATTCCAAATCGTCCTGTTGATACATTTATTGCAAGAAATTCCCAGAGGCTTATAATCATCAATAGTTTACTGATGTAACGAATAACAAGAGACTTCTTCAATAGGAACGATATAATAAATTGAGGATAAATCTGTAAGCAATTCGGCCATTTTGCGGTTGTACGCTGTGTATTTTAGAAGTTAAAAAGTTCAGAATTTCATATAAATAAAAAAGACCCAGGTGTTTTTCAAGACCGAAATAATAATTTCTGACAGGAGCAATGGACGAAATAATAACTTTTATATACATACATAAAAAATTAATGTAAAACATAATAGCTCTGCTGTTTGAAGAATATATTGCAAAACAATGTTTGATAATGTGTAAATATTGCGGAATTTAATTGTATCTGGATTACATTGCATATATTACCCACTTAATCTTTCACGAACACTATGACTTTTCCGACTTGTTTCTGTTTGACGTTCTTCAGCACAGTAATCTGGAACCTCGGGTACGTCAAACCTTCACAGGAATTCAGGTTAGCGCAATTCCCAGCAAATGTGATCTCAGGCCCCCCCCCCCCCCCCCCGGAATGGGCCATGAGTGTGGTTCCTTTTGATACTTCATGATAAAGTACTCATGGTGGGTTATAGCATTTTTGTTTTCGGTGACAGGAAAAGTTACCATTAATGTTACCAAGATGAAGATTTTGAAGGCAGTCGGCATTTCCCTTGTCGCTGTACAATGATAATAAAACCTGCTTTGTATACTAAAGTTAAGTCTGTAACATTCAGTGTGTTGGCCTTTCTGATACACGTGAAGGCATTTAAATTTCCAGAAACTAATCGATACAAGCATTTAATGTTGTTCTTTTCTGTTGGTAGTTCAACACCTGCGTTCGTTCGTGACATCTATTGAAATGCAAATACAGTTCTCTGAACTACCTTTCATTTAGGATGTCTTGGTTTATATTCTTCTTTTTTCCCTCTCCATTATATTTCATGATTCTCAGCACTGATACTTAAAGCTTGTCAATCTCACTAAACGAATATGGGTTATTAAAGCGGGTATCATATGAAGAAACCGAGGACAAACAGACAGTAATGCATGTCTGTTAAATGCAGGAGCACTCAGCTAGATATGATATGTTATGATAAGGCGTGTTAATTGTAGCCGAATAATTTTGAGAACTTCAAAGAGATTTCCACCGGTCAAAATGACAGCCAATCCTCAGTGATTCCCATCAACGTGGGAATAAGCTCTTAATTGTACACAAATGGATTTTACTTAAAAAAAGCGCTATAACATTTACAGATGTTCTATGAGTGATCACAGAATCATCAGATGTCGTTTAAAATTCAACATATACTAAGTAATGAAGATATCAGCATATCACTTGCCTGAAAGAAAAACTTCATAGACGAATGTAAAAAGTTGTGTGAGAAAAGACCAGAACTCATCAATACAAAGAAAAATGTTTAAAGAATGTTTATAATATGCCTTCGTGCCTTATTTTTAAGAAGCGTAAGACTGACCATGTCCACAGGCCCTTGAAATCACTATTAAAACATGTCTAAATGACCTCTATATAGCCTTATGCTACACATAGTAATATAAATACACAAGGTATGAAACGACTGACGGAGGACCTCACTTCAATCATATTGGTCTATAACCTACTAATAACCTAATAATGACCTATCGGCCGTTGTCTGATAACCTAATAATAACGTATTGTCCTTTGCGTAAGCTCCGTGTTGCTGGCGGGAATCTTCTTAAAGTACCAAAGTGTAATATACAAGTCGGAGAACGTTCTGTCTGTTTCATAGTCACGAATGTCTGGAATTCATTTCCAACAACACTTTGAAAACCTTCGAGTCTTACATAGTCACTAATAGTTATTTTGTTCGTGAATAAATAACAATGGATAAATACGCAGGAGTATGTGAGAAAGAAAGTAGGATTAGAGAGAGATACAGTGAGTTGATAAGAAAGGAAGCGGGCTAAGGGAGATACACAGGGAGTGGGTTAGAAAGAAAGTAGGCTTAGAGAGAGATACAGTGAGTTGATAAGAAAGGAAGCGGGCTAAGGGAGAGGTACAGGGAATGGGTTAGAAAGAAAGTAGGCTTAGAGAGAGATACAGTGAGTTGATAAGAAAGGAAGCGGGCTAAGGGAGAGGTACAAGGAGTGGGTTAAAAAGAAAGTAGGCTTAGAGAGAGATACAGTGAGTTGATAAGAAAGGAAGCGGGCTAAGGGAGAGGTACAGGGAGTGGGTTAGAAAGGAAGCGGGCTAAGGGAGAGGTACAGGGAGTGGGTTAGAAAGAAAGTAGGCTTAGAGAGAGATACAGTGAGTTGATAAGAAAGGAAGCGGGCTAAGGGAGAGGTACAGGGAGTTGGTTAGAAAGGAAGCGGGCTAAGGGAGAGGTACAGGGAGTGGGTTAGAAAGAAAGTAGGCTTGGAGAGAGATACAGTGAGTTGATAAGAAAGGAAGCGGGCTAAGGGAGAGGTACAGGGAGTGGGTTAGAAAGAAAGTAGGCTTAGAGAGAGATACAGTGAGTTGATAAGAAAGGAAGCGGGCTAAGGGAGAGGTACAGGGAGTGGGTTAGAAAGAAAGTAGGCTTAGAGAGAGATACAGTGAGTTGATAAGAAAGGAAGCGGGCTAAGGGAGAGGTACAGGGAGTGGGTTAGAAAGGAAGCGGGCTAAGGGAGAGGTACAGGGAGTGGGTTAGAAAGAAAGTGGGTGTAGAGAGAGGTACAAGGAGAAGGTGAGAAAAGGGTAGGCTATTTATAATATGAAGATTCGGCAGAGTAATGGTTGGGAAAGCAAAACCTATACCGCCGAGTCACGGTAAATGCGGAAGCAATGTTCAAGCGATACTTAAAAGAGAGATAGTTTACCGTTCAAAGGAACATTTTCTTTCCAACGGAGATGTAATCAAAGATGCTGTATTCTGCTGTACAGAAACACATGCTCTGTGGATGCCTTATAAACTTATATTCTATATTTACAATAAATTCAATATACATATATTTACATATATACTTTAGAATTTCACAATCAATTAAACCTTTCTTGCTTTTAAAATAGACTATGCGTTTTCCCCTGGTTGAACATTTAATAGTAATACAATAATAAATGCCAATAAAGGTATCTCTCAAAGCTATCGGATTGTCTTATTTCATGTATGATGATGTCACGTCCCACTCCTTCCTGGCGTCTTTTTAGAATTAATCTATATAAGAAGAAATGCGGCAAGGTATACTGTAATCTATAAATGATTAAAAAGACTCCCTCTGATTAAGAGTCGCTCCTTGCCGAGATTCGAATCGGCTTTGGCTGAGATTCGTACCGGCTTCGGCTGAGATTCGTAACGGCTTCGGCTGAGATTCGTACCGGCTTCGGCTGAGATTCGTACCGGCTTCGGCTGAGATTCGTATCGGCTTTGGCTGCGATTCGTACCGGCTTCGGCTGAGATTCGTACCGCATTTGGCTGAGATTCGTACCGGATTTGGCTGAGATTCATACCGGTTTGAGCCGTTTGCTAAACCCTAGACCAAGGTAGCCGGTCAAGGTATGTGATTATTTGTCTAGAATTACAAATCGGGTAAGTGTTGATGATGTGATGTAACGTAATTAATTGTGGGTTTCTTGTTTAGATGAAAAAGGGAAGAAGAAATGAGGTTTTGAGAAAAATGGGCCAAAAAATTAATTTTCGCGTTAACCTGTGAGTCTTTAATTAAAAGTGAAAACTAGATTTACCTCAATGAATTGCACAGCGAAAGAAGTGACCACGTTTATAGAGTGTAACTGTAAGCTATACATAAGTAAAATTAGCAAAAGATAAGAGAGAATTGAAATGATATATGTGCAAAATGTAAAATGTTCTGGGGTAGCATTAACAGCAAACTTCAGCAAATAACTAAATTGAAATATAATTATCTTTTCAACAGCCTTTGCCTCAGAATAAAATCAAAGTCCAGAAAATCGCAAACTTAGGTTAACATTTGTTTCTATTTAGAGAAGAACGTCGGGGTTTTACAAGAGCGCCGTATTGACACACTGCGTGCATAGTATGAAACAGTAAACTAAAATGTTGACTATATTTTTATTCTTGTTTGAATTCTATTCCTCCAATATATATATATATATATATATATATATATATATATATATATATATATATATATAACTCTGGAGAAAAACAACACTGTTAATTCACAACAGTCTGTTTCACGGGGTGCGACCCGATCATCAGGTGAATGTGGTTAGAATATATATATATATATATATGTATATATATGTACAATGATACGTGCCCCGTACATTAAAGTCTCTGAAAGGTCTCCATGTATCTTAAGATATGGTATGAGTATATGTCCGGGCCTGTTTGGTCACCCTGATCGAATCTCAGGAGTCCACTCCTGCCGGGAAGAAAAACGCTTATTTCTTCTTCTTTTTCTTCTTCCTCTTCTTGTTTCCCTTCTTCTTTACCTATTAAATAATTCTTATCATCAGGTCATGAACCCTTTTTTATAGAAGTTTAACATCGGGAAAAGGCTACTATTTTGGACAAAACATGTGAGGGAAGCAACTGAAATTCACTCATTAAAAACCGATTTCATCTAGCTTAAACACAAATGTAATTACTCGACAAATACACTACGCTTCTTAATCTGAGACAGGACAGGTCTGAAAGTGATTAAAAATCTTTTCATATTAGAAACCATGGGCATCATCTATGCACAATTCAACCCTTTATGTAAGAAAATAATTGTATTTTACAATGTGATATATAGATTCACGCAGCTTTAATCACGCAAATGTTTGTTGGTGTTCATTTACCTGATAGCGACGGACACGGAAAATATTAGTAGTGTAGGGATATGAATACTACCATACATACAGCAGTTTTGACATACACCTCTTCCTTGCCGTTCTTCTCTTTATCAATTTTATATCGCGTGCTGCACAATTTATTGGTGTACGTAAAGCCTTCACATTGTTCCACGAGCAGGCAGTGTGCTGCACAATCCTCCTCTTCTCCCGGTGATGACGTCTTCAGGGGCTCTCCCTGTGATGACGTCACCAGGGGCTCTCCCTCGGATGACGTGAGGGGATCTCCCGGAGTTTTGAGAAGCTGCTTTGAGAAAAGTGCATGGCGGCCTTTTCGCTCTTTGGAGGTTGACAGATTCCCTAACAGAGACACCAATACTAATGCATGGTAGATTGACGGCATGGTCTCACATTATTGTAAAACTCATCCAAAGAGAACCAGCAGCAGCCCTTAAATAGTCACTGGCCAGCGAGCTGGAAACTATAATCTGAGTTAGCCTGAGACTGAACAAAATATCGGATTTAAAGAGTCACATTAGCGTTCCTAGGATACAGATTTTCATGCCGTAGGGTACGTTTTCTGTTGAACTGACAGCACAAAGACCACAGTGTCAGTATTGCTGTTGGTGATTTGACAGGTATTGACTCAGTAAACTTTTTTATATTCAGTGAGCAGTACATGCATTTACACATACACATCAATTTATTCAAAGACATTCTGCATTTCAGTTATTGGCGACTGTCAAAACAACAAAAGCTTCTTGCTTCAAATCTAATGGCATAGAGAATTTGAATAGAACAGGGAATGTAGAAAAAATTATACATTTGAAATTTAGAACACTTTGCTGGACATTTCCACAAGGCACCTCTCAAAGATAAAGACAACCAGCTTTTTCATGTGTCACATCAGAAGAATTCACAGATGGCCTGATAAATGTACATACATGATACTCACATGATGTACCCTTTTCGGTTGTCACCTATATGCCGGTCCATTTATCCCCATAGATGAGATTTCTACATCATATCATTTTGTTTGTTTGAAATAAAGTTCAGACAGCAACCATAGAATCTAAATCGATCAAGCACTGTTCTATGTTATTCTAATCACAGTCCGAGATAGGCAACACCTTGAGACCGGCAGCGTTGAAACCTAAGTTATGGTTAGTCATATAAGAACTTTCAAGGGAAAATATGACATCATACTGGTTGGGTGAAGATGAGTACATTGTTTAAAAATGTACTGATGATTGTTTTATATGGATACTAAAAACGGTTAGAATAATAATTATAGAAAATAACAAGTATAACATGTAATAATAATAACTTGCTAAAATTAGGTTCGGGTTTGGTGGTCACCCGATTTTTTGTAGAAGTAACTTTGAGATAAGGCAGAGCGAGTGACGTAAATTTAAAATAACGTTTGTATAGTTATGTCGTGACCCTGAAATTTCTGGAAAAGTATATGATTACTTCCACTGACAAATACTTATACTATATACAAGTAGAGGACTTATATGTAATGAATAAAAATTAAAGAGCTTAGTTGGTTTAATAACGATTCAACTTCAATTTCTTTTTAACGATTTCCTAAATGTTTTAGTATAATGTAAAAAAATTTCCAAAATGACAAATGAATTTTATGGCATTCGTTATTTTTACCAAAGACCAGAATGTTTGGGCGAATCTTCATCTGCCCTCTCTTGATTCTGCTGGTCATGAAAGCCTTCCCTGGCAGCTTTTCGATTTCGTCGACACTCATCACCGTTTTCCACCAGGAAACTCTTACCAGTGATCAGCGCCTTGACCCCTCCACCAGCCTCTGTGCCATCCTGTGTGGACGGGAATGTGCCAGGAACACTAACTGCAGCGGCTACACGTACGAAATGAGCAACGGAACCAAGACCTGCAGGCTTGAAACCAGCTTCTAATAAAGCTATGCTGGCTGCTGCGTCAGGTACAACGCTGTTTGCCTGTGTCAACCTGACTATTGTTGGTAAAAGGTTTAGTTCAGGGTTTTTTACCGATGCTTTTATGTACCCATTTTGTAAACATAAACTCTATATTAACAGGGAGGAGGTGTACATATATATAAAAATAAGGGTTATATATTGAATAAATATGTCTGTGTACTTCAGGGTGTGTGCTAATGTGTCTTAACCTCCAAAAAATGACCGTAGTATATACAAATTCGATGCTCGGTTTCTTAAAAAAATATTAACCTATTCCGCCCACACTAACTTTTATATATAAAATCTTCCTATATAAGAAAGTTTATGAAATGTATAAATATAAGTGCCTGCCCATAGAAAAGCCGTGGATAGAAAACCCTAAACTACACCTTTATCCTATCATTATAAACTGAGGCGCAATTCCCATATCATTAAATTGCCGAATGAGATATTTGCCATCGCAACATTTTCTTAGAATAGGCTGTTTACTATATTTTTACAGTTGTAGTGTCACAGAAAGTAGACCTCATAAAATGAATAATATGAACAATATATTGTCCACCGCAACTGTACATGTTGTTGAAAATATACCTCTTTTCAATTCTTTATTAAAAGGGTATATCAGTATCTGATTTAGAAAGACACATCGGTCATACACGAGATAATCTAATATGAGGCGGGAAATAGGACTTGGTTTAATTAAAGATTGTGACTGGGTTTTCTCCAGGTACCGGAGGACAAGGAGAAGAAGGCTTGTATACCAGTGTTCATAACCCGATTTGGCGTTTCGAGTTCTTTTCGAGTGAAAAAGTGAAGATTTTGTGCATATTTTAAAATTAATGTTGTTGCTTCAGGTATATATAAAAATAAGCTGAACCACTTAATTATTTGTAGCGAACACTTGTGAACGTGCATGTATACCTATTTTGTTATTTCATAGTCACATCATGCATATTGTTTCCATAGCATTATATGGTTAGTGTACTTTTTAACTGTCTTATCAGCTAGAACACGATGTTAGTGTATCATAAGGTCAGCATATCAGATTTGAATCTGACATATTCCAACCATAAAACCACTGAAAAGGGTCAGATTGTAAACTGCATGATACCATTTTAAAATGTCACAAACATCAATGGATCTAGAGGGATTGGTAAATCTCAACAGCTTTAACAAAACATGTGAAAACTAATTAACATTTATATATATATATATATATATATAGAGAGAGAGAGAGGGAGAGAGAGAGAAAATAAACAGAAAGCGCAAGAGATGCAACAGGAAAAGGACTCATATCCTCCAACGTACATTTACTGTAAAATAAGCAACCCATCAGTTATTATACCAAAATGATCAACTTTGAGAATGTATTTGAATGAATTAAGTTCTAACACATATAACCCTACGTTCAGAATGAATTTTTATAAATGTGTGAGTTTTATTTGTGTAAGCAGCAACCATTCCCGTTCAAGTATTCTTATACAACAGTTATTATGAGGGACTTTTTCAGCTTGTTTATCCGCTGTATCACTGATTTTCTTCCAATGTGTGTAGAGGTATTTTCTGGAATGAAGACTCAGTTTATTCAATTGTCCTTTCATAAATATGTTAAGCAAAATACCAGTAAAAAACAATAGTGTGAGCCTTATCAGTTTCATAACTCTTGAATTTGTTAAATATAAATAAGAAGATAATAAAGTTATTTCGACCCCAGATATTGTCCCAATAATGATGAAAAAGAGCTTCCAATGGTGCACATGTCTATAGATATTCTCATTGATTCTCCAAGACCCACCAAAATGCGCAATACATACTGGCACATGATGCAGAGAGGGACTTTGTTATGGTTTTAAGGAGATAAGGTGTAATGCATTATACATTAGGCATTACAACTTTAGAATAAAAATAGTCTGCCTTTGATTAAATTGGGTTTTATGGACCGAGGGTAACGTTTCTTCTGTATACATCAAGACCGTGACCGTGACCTGTATACTATAGTATATGATTCTCAAAGCTGGCCCACTTCACCAGAATCTTAACCCTTTCTTGCACATGGTATTCTCCAGGGAACCAGGTCAATTGCCTCTTGAATGTTTGAACGATACCACGTTCTAATTTATTCACAGTTTGTATATCAAATAGCCTCTACCTTCTGCAAGTTATCGTATATTTCTGCAATTTGCAGGTCTCCATATTTTTGTTTTTGAGATTATTTGATTGCAACCGATAAAACATATATTAGATTGTGTTAAGATGCACTGCCCTAAACACTGCGAGACATAAAAGTATTTCGTTTTATTTGCAGATAAAAGATGCATTGATCACACTGTGAGATCTCCATAGCAACGAACGCACGTCTTGCGCAGCTTCCAATCTCAGTTGCATGTAGTTTTGCATTGTTTTCGTCAGGGTGACAGAGGCTATAATGCAATTGATTCATTAATTACATGCTGCATTTTCATTTTTGATAAAATAATTGCCATTTAAAATAGGCTTCCTCCGAATATTTGGTATTCTGCAAATACACAGTTTGATCAACACCCAGTGACTGTTAATTTTTTTTAACTAACATAATAAAGATACCCGAGTGCCAGTCAGCAAAACCTGAACATATCCAACAAAGAACATTCATAATTGTCCTCCGATGTGTTCCGTGCGAGCATGCATTACCCCAACTGGGTCTGGATAGGCTCCATCAGCTTAGAGATAACTTAACGTACTTCCATTATGCGAACCTAGAAAGCTTTTTTTTTATTTTAATGTAGCATAAAACATTCCCAGTACACATATAATTGAAACAAAATAAGCAGAGAAAAAAATAGAGTAAAAGCAATAGAAATAATACATCCACTAAAATAATACACACACCCTCGCTTATTATACTGGTGACCATTGATGACCTCATCAACAAGACACTTTGCTTACTGATAAATACACTGACTATTTATAAAAACAATTTTAAGTGAGAAATAATGTTTGTGATTTGTAGAATTAATCATATAGCAGATTTCGCTTCCCCAATCCGAAATTTGTTTTTATAGTCATTTTATATAGAGCCAGGATGTAGCTAATGATGTAATTTTCTGGATTTGTTGTCGGGTTTTCAAAAGTGTACCCTTATTTTTTCAGGGTACATATTGTTGCAGATAAGGAAAAGCTAGAACACAATATAGGTGGTGGAATGTTTCTTTAACTGCATATAGAAAATGGGAGAATATTATAAAACATGACGTACGACATAGAATACATAATTTCTCTGTGTAACACACAATCAAATGTATTGTAAAATTCACATCGTATGTACACAAATAAACAGAAAAGATCTGGCAACCAGCAGAACTTTGTCTTTTGTTTGAAGAACGACCAAAGGGAGACCGTCTCAGCCCAATATAAATGTCTACTGCTTCGTGTAATGACGGATAACCAAGATAAGAGAAAGTTGGTCGACCATCTTTGGCTCAATTTCCTTTTATATCATAAATACTGATTAAATCACTGGTGCAAATTATTACAAAAAATAGGAATACTGAAAACAGACATACATTTCAGGCGATCGCAACGGCTGCACCTTTACGCCATCTATGAGCGTTACACTTTAAAGTATAATTCTTCATTGAGAAAATCAACACCCATAGGAGAGAAAAAATAATAGTAGGAATGAAAAAAGATATATTTTATGGTAACCAAACAGTAGCCTTATTAATAATCTGCCAGAGAATTAAGAATATAGCATGGCACCCTATACACAGAGCCGTTTCAAGGCCCTTTCATTTAATCTCGGCACATGAAAGAAAACAAAGCGAAATTCTTCTTCAACAGTCTCATTTTATTATTTTCTTTGTCTTTCAGTCTTTAACTGACATGCAACGTGAACGATTTCTTTAATTGAACAATACGTGTTATGTAAGCATGATGTTGGATCGCCGATTGGTGCTAAACATTCATTTAAGTGTATCTCCTGTCATTCTGTTATTTGATGAGACTTTTTTATTCCAAGATATGCCGCTCACTTCTTCTTCGTTGCTTTCTTCATCTATTAAAACGATATTGAGGCAAATGGGTAAGAAAACAATGAATCGATAATTTTGTTTGTGAAATTTTAATGTTAAGAAGCGCATTATTGGACATCCAATTTCATACTCTCAACGTAATACAAAAAAGTAATTTCTGAATTAATTTGATAAAAATGTGGCTTATTCAAGTCAACGTATTATCTGAACACTAAGACATTTGGAAAAGTAATTAACTGAATTTAAACGGGTAGATCACGATGACTATCAAAGAATGTTATCCGATAAATGCAAAGGGAGATTTACTGCTCAATATATATATATATATATATATATATATATATATATATTCGGTTTCAAGCTGCACTACCTCAGCTTGCCCGGTACGGGCACTACCCAGCGATCATTACTTAAGTTAGCCGGTCGTACGTAAACACATCGCCCGGCTCACTTGGGCAAACCCGTGAGTGTGATCACACCCGGCCAGAGACCTAATTAATTAAATCACGATTAACTAAATCGTATGACCACATCAAAGTGGTGTACTTGTTTGTCCAGATCAAAGTCTTATATCAAACACACATCCCGGACAGGCCAAACACTAAGCCAAACTTGCAAACAGTTATGTAATTTGACAATAAACTAAATCTAATGCATAAATTATAGGCTTTACTAACAATTTGCTATACCAAACCATTTAATATTACCAAGTGGTCTTGATACGCAATTATGGTGTTACAAGGATAAGTACAATATAGCAAAACAGTTGACGGATAATTGTTATCATATTCCAATGAAGATTCGTGAATAAAATCGATATTAATTGTGCATAATGAAATTTACATTTAAAAAATACCTATCCCCCGCTATTCAAATCTGTTCCGTCAAATAATTTATGATAAATTACATTCATGAATTATTTTGTAACCGCAGTTCTTCATGGCAAAAGCGAGTAATTCAATACTCCATACGTTATGACTAGTAAGTTGAATCGATAGCAGTTTCAAATTAAATGGATCTTTATCATAATCTTCAGGTATTCTTGTTGATTAACTATTTTATTTCAACTGTTCAATATCTTTCCATATACGAAACACAATGCTTATTTGTGGACAGTTACAAGTGTACTCATTATCGGGACAACATCATTATCTCGTTAGCTGCTGACGTAATCTTAATGTTATAATCGGAGCCTCAGGAAGTATAAATATAGGACACTTTCAGCATTTATTCACATGCGTTCGAGATACCATTGCGAGTAAGCAGCGGCAACTGACAAGTTTCTTCAACTCTTCGTAACAAATAATTATTTTAGAAATAAAATTAAAATTATGAATTGTGTTTCATATTTATTTTTTTTTTGTAATTAAATAAAAATAATAATGATAATAATAAAATATTGATTTGATGCAGACCCTTCAATATTAGCCACAGACCTGCGGGACACTCCAAAATCCCATGGGACTTTCCGGACACTCAAAAAAATGCCCAATTGAAAGCCATGATAACCGATTGCTTTGAGACAGATAATAAAATCAATAATTATTTCATTTGAGATTCTACACGGAAGACCTAGCGATATAAATGCACACCAGGATCATACAACGACATTCTATTTCCACGACCCACAGGCTTCGTGCGGAACATACGGCATTCTTAATAGGGAAGTCAATTGTAAAGTATGTCATAAATTACGTACGTCATCCTTCACAAAGACCGAAACTTTGCCAGATATCTCTTTGTTCACGTGCTTTCACAAAGAACATGTCAAATCCTTCACCGTGAAGCCTTCACATTTCTTCAGGGGGAGACACATGGAAGCACAGTCATTCTCCAGCTGTCCGCGGTACGGTGACACCAGTTGATCTCCAGGTGTTCTCAGCTGCTTTTTGATGAAATATGCATCCCTGTGTTTGAGCTTCTTGTCAGCTGCAGACACGCTGCCGATCAAGAAGATCAGCGCCAAAAAAATTTTAAACGTAGAAAATGCACATTTTATTCGAGGATGCTCCCACTAAAATAAAATTGGAGATCTGTGTGCATACTTTAAGAAGGTCTGGGATTATAAATGTACTGCTGGACTTAAAATGCATTTTGTATTATCCTCAGTTAAAAGTGCATTTTTGTATTATCCTCAGTTAAAAGAAGCATTGATCTGACACAGTTTCCTTGACAACAAGCTGTCAACGGGTGTTCTACACCCTTTTCCACACCTTGCAAGCTCAATTGCATATTGCTTAAAGTTGCCTTCTGTATAGTGACAGGTACAATAAAGCCTTCATTTAAACCAAAAGCGGGCGTTTGAATCACTTCAATAAAATATTGAAGGCATCCTGCCATTTCAATTTATTGGCAGTAGAGTGGAAAAATATATCTATCAAATCGCATGTTTGGCATCATATAATACCATGCAGTCCCTCATATCATTTACCATTGTGATCCAAATGCTTCAGGATATAACCAGAATCTTAAACGTAACATTAGTCTATTCATCGTGAAAGCTAGGCCTTACAGGATTTCAAAATTCATACGTGTGCTATATTTGTCATGTTAATACCTTGATCCTTCAATTGTGTTTAAAATATTGAATTTGTACTTTAAGTCGGGCGTTCTCCACCTCAGAGATTCCCTTTTGCGGCGTCAGCAGTTTATATTCAGGATAGCTCGTTAACATGTTTTTACCATTCCCTTTTACAAGCTAACCCCGTGGCTAAGTAGACTGAGGGCATTTACGTTTCGGAAGCTACACACAAAAAAAGAACTAGAACTCTGGATGGTAAGGAATGCTAGCCTCCGCTTTGTTGTTGCATTTACACAATCGATGCATATCCCAAGGTTCAAACGTGACGTTCCTGAATCCAGAACATGTTCCGGATCCACACCAGCATTTAGTTGATTCTTCCCTGCCTGATTCCCAACATACCCTGAAAAACTATGGGATTCCGTTGATGGTTACGTGTGTTATATTGTGAACGAACACACAAACACACAACCCCTCCTGGTGGAGACATTAAGACAGGTTTAGGGAATGAAAACTACGACTGTACCAAATGTCACATCATTGTAATAAATATACATGTATTCTATCTCAAATATCCAGTGTTGAGAGCAAAAGGCAAATTAAATAGCTGGTATCATGTGACGGCTCTATAAAGATTGCGTAAAATCTCAAATATCTCCATGCTTCCTCTAGTCACTTTGTCCCACTACAATTGCACTTTAGACACTACCAGAAAAAAGCCATCACCGGAGTAAGTGCCTCGATTAGTTATAATAGTTTTTTTGTAATATCCATAAGGGATTTCAAACAGGAAGAATATTGGAAGAATCCGGGACGCTCATGCAAAACATTTGGACAGTCCCATCTGAGTTTTGATCGTCCCAAGGGGAGATGATATGTCACTATACCAATAGAAATCGTGTCGTTATATGAATAATTGCTTATAGCGAAATGTAAGACTCGGTTATCAGCGAAGTGTTTACATAACTGATTGGTTTGTTTTGGCACCCGACAGTGGTCATTAATTGATACAAGGTCCTAAATCCAGAAATTCACTTGAACCCTCAGAACCGAGCGTCCGTAAGCGTTTACGAGCATCAGAAACGCTTACCCCTGCCTTCGTGAAAGCCCTAAATCCACGTAAAATAAAAAAAAAATGTTTTTAAGTTTACCTCGTGAAGAATCTAATCATATAGGTACCCAGGCATCATAAACCATTAATCAAAAAGTCAAAAGCTTGATTTAATTTAATAATACATTTGACAAAGAAATCCCTTTTGTGAAGTGTTTGTGACATTGTGAAAAAGAAATGAGGAAAACAGTCTGAATTGAACTGCAAAACAACATCGACCAATGGATCCATGTAACAACAATTAATCTGCATGTAGTATTAGGAAGTCGTATTTGTATAATCACTGTAGAAAATGGATGGCTCAATGGCAGCAATTTCAATTTACGGAACGACAGATTTCGGGATATAAAGATAGGCCATTTTATAACAAAGAATTTGGGTCAAGACCTCCTCAAGAGCTTACTGTTACAGTGCACGGGTAGGCGTTCTTATTATGATTGACTAATAAACAAATAACATATTTAGCCACTTTCTGTTACTTGAGCTCAACCAATTATACTTTGGTGAGGTGCTTTGGCAAGGATTAACCAATACCTTTGGACCAGAAAATACTCATTACGTTTAAGTGATAACTAAGAAATAGATATGTGTTAACATGACAAATGCATACTGGTTAATTAAAACATATATTGGTTCTGTGAATTAATAAATTGTTTTGACACATTTCTGCAAACTCAACTGGTCAAAATCAGTAAAGAGATTGGATATTTTAACCTTTTTTGGTATGTATATAAAAATACTTTTTGTTACATTATTTCTATTTTTTATTCTTACTGATTTAATATTATTGTTCCCATGTAAAGCTTTCACAATTATTTACACGCCAACAGACCTTACATCTCTCTCCTTCAACCAAGAAATGGCTTCTATTTTAATGCCTGAAATAATTAACCTTTATTTGATATAAGTTTGAATCATCCACTATGGCTGAACCCCCAAAAATATGATAAAAAGACCCTATATGACCATAATATGATACTTTACCCACATAATTTTGTATAGTATATACATCATCATGTGACGTTTTACATATACGTCATGATGTAACCTTTTAAATTCGTCTGAATGTGATACTTAATATACATAATGTGAAATTTAGGTACACTGACTTTCACATAGACCAATACGTTGCCACCACTGTCTTCGTGCACTTTCTTCTGCAAGGTGCAGGTCAGACCCCTGTGGGTAAACCCTTCACATTGCTTTTGGACGACGCATTTTGCCGCGCATTCCTCCTGGAGATGCCCCTGGAGCGGTCCCATCAGTTTGTCTCCAGGTGCAATGAGATACAATTTTTTGAATAAGTACGCTGGCTGATTTAGGACACAGAAAAAAAAATTATCTCGAATATCAAGATAACGAGAAATAATCTCGAGATCTCGAAATAACATTTCACAAAAAAAAATATTTTGCTGTAGAAAAAAAAATAATTTGTTTCGAGATCTCGAGATGTTAAGTCGAAATTTCGAGAAGTTAAGTCGAGATCTCGAGATATTATGTCGAGATCTCGAGATAAAATTTCACATTTGTACGAACCATTCGATGCTGAATTGACATAAAGCAAAGCGACGTTAAAGGGACAGTATACGTTAAGAGTGCTTACTATAGCGATCATAAAAACAAAGACCATGTATACTGTGTTTAACTGAACGGTAATACAATATAATTCATTTAAAATCAATCAAGTTTGTATTTCCCCTAAGATAAGGCGAGGTGAAGAAAAGTTCAATATAAAATTCAATATTTAATTATTCATATCCGTAAGGAAGATGTCAAAGCCTAAAGAAATGGAAACATTCTACCTGAACGGCGGATTCGAAGCCATGGCTTAGAAATCATTCAAATAGAAATGTTTAGGTCTGCATGCATGCATTGTGTGTGCCTTATTATTTTAAAAATTCAAACAAATATGAGCTTGGTATAGAAACATGCTTTTTGTACAATTTTTTCAGCTTTTGTTTTTATTGAAATGGTGATTTGTTTTATGACATATGTATTTGACCAAAATATATGTAAATATGCTTAAAATGATAACTGTGTTTTCGGGTAGGTACGCTGGGGGGGGGGGGGGGGGGGGGCTGCTTCTGCCCCTAAAGCCCTAGTCTTGATCCACTTAAGCTATAAATAAAGCTCAGATTACCTTGAGTCAACCTATCATCATAAATGATTTATATTCATAAATAAACGGTTAAATATTTCGATCATCTCTTATCATTAGTTTTTTCTTCAGCAAATTGCTCTGCTTTGGTCTTAAAGTCACTATTCACCTGCCTTATTTATAGAATTTTTGTGATGCATGCACACTCTGCATATACATATTAAAGAAGTGAAGGTAATCCCTGATGGGAAAGGTTATAACGCCACTTTAAACGTTTATAAATACATGTATTTATATCTACCGAGTTATTAAAAGATCCCAAGTTGATGTTCGTTAGAGCATATGAAGCAATGCAATATTTGTCATTTACAGAACTCTGTACACTCTGAATTGAAGCAAGATGTTTCTTCCGGAAGTCTTTCTATTGCGATCGGTGGCCATTTTTGCAACCCCCCCCCCCCCCGACCCGTGTTATAAACACGTGGATATAAACATAAGGCACCGCCTTTCACCCCGTGGGATTGGCTCATTTTTATGAAGGTTTAATAGATTATGTTTATTTGATAGACGTCAGATATAGAAGTCGGCCCCTTTAACTTTGTTTGCTTTACGTCAATTAAGCATCGAATGGTTCGTACGACGCCCACGTTAACTTTTGACATTTTTTTTATTGAAATTTTATCTCGAGATCTCGAGATGTTAAGTCAAGATCTCGAGATGTAAAGTCGAGATCTTAAGATATTATCTCGAGATAAATATTTTTTTCTGTGTCACCGTAAAAGAGTTATCCAGTGTTAGTTGTCTTATCTTCGGCCGCAGACAAATGGCCCACCAAAATCACCCAAACAAAAGCCGCGTAAACGGGCATGATTATTAAAGAATGCAAACAGGCGACGCATATAATAATCACCTTCCACAGGCCGGAATGTAGGTCTGTTAGCCACTCTGCGTTTTTAAATGTATATTGCATTGTAGCCGTACTGATGTATTGGTTCCATCGGATATCCATGGCAACAAGCTTTTAATGCACTTGGGCTTTTTCGTCGGAGGTTCAGTCACTACCTGCGTACTACTACAGATATGTGTATACTGCAGGAACTGCAGCAGTGAAGTGATAGGTATGGAAATGTTACAGATGTCTCTTTTATTGTATGCAGCAGTTTTACATGTGTGTGTGCGGCGCTAGCATTGTCCATTGCTATGGCGGCATAGCCCGGACCTCACGTTGGGTCTGACGTGTAAACACAGCGGTCATGCTAGTCTGGGGCTTTCTCGCCTGGCCGAGCCGGGCCGGCCCACGTGTGAACCCTGATATGAAGAAACATAGCGTTCATTGTTCTAGATGTTTCCTGTAACGTGTGTATCATTGGGTTCTTTAGATTGTTCGGGAAATAGAAAGTTCTCAGCTTGAGGGGAAAATTATAAATAAGGGGCTGTTTTAGAGCCGAGAGGGAGGAGAGATATATTCCAGCGTACACAGAAGAGTGTAAGTCAGTTTGTGGACCTTTTCCTATAACTGCGACAGTTATATCTTTTCTTCGAATTTGTAACGGATTTTAATTGGTCTTCAGTTGCCTTTTGGATCACTATCAGAACTTCACTTTTGAATTACAAAAAAAATTGATTTTGTGATTGAAGTGGACTGTTATTTTCTGAGAAGATTTATGTGAACTGTTCATCTGGATTACATGCTTTAAAGAACTTTTTGTCGCTGTGACAGTACTGGTTTCCAGATACTGTACACTTTATTTATATACTTGTATTGATTTACTGTTTTACTGTTGTTATACTGTGTAATTGTATTGATTAAGTGTGTTGTAATGTAAGGATTGTTTGAAGAATAATTATTTGTTAACAAAAAAACAAGGACTTCTTTATTCATTCCCCCAAACATTTCACGCTGCCTAGTGTTACAAAATCTGATTTTTTTTAATCTCCAATACCAAATGTATGTTGGTCACGACTGCGTGATCTGTTGATATTAGGTTCCGTAACATAAAATTTGGGGCTCGTCCGGGATGCTTTATAGTTTTGAAAATTTATTAGGCCTTGACCTAGACACACTGTTTACAATACATTGTTTACAAGATTACACATTGTTTACATTACATTGTTTACATTACATTGTTTACAAGGTTTGTTTACAAGATTTATCGCAAAGGTTTTTTGTTTTTGTTTTAACATCTTAACATGGCAGATTTCAAACCTGAGACATTTGTTGAAGATCCCGACCCTGATCAACTTGAACAGTTGACAAAAATCAGTTGTTGCGTTTGGAAAACACTTAGGGCTAAGTGTAAAAAAAGCCTTGAGAAAGCCTGATATCATTGCTAAAATCATGCAGGATCAAGTTAGCAAAGGTTTGATTGGAGAGAGTGAAGTGGAAACATAAAAAAATGACAGCTTTGCTATGCAGTTGGAATTAAAAAAGTTAGAAATGCAACATGAGCTAGCATTAAAACAGAATTAGAAAAAGAAAAGCAAAGAGAAGAGAGGGAATTAGAAAAACAAAAAGATATAGAAAGAGAAGGACTAGAAAAAGAAAAAGAAATTGAGTTAACACTACTGGAGCTAGAAAGACTTACACTAGAACATAGTCTAAGTGTTGCCCCAAACTCACAGTTTTGATGTTACTAAACACATTAGACTGGTCAAGAAAAAGAGGTTGATAAATATTTCTAACACTTTGAGAAGGTAGCTGAAAATTTAAAATGGCCTAAGGCAAATTGGACTATGCTCTTACAAAGTGTATTGACTGGCAAGGCCAGAGAAATTTATACAGAGCTTTCAGTAGAAGCCGCTGCTGACTTTGACCAAGTTAAACGGTTAATCCTAAAAGGTTATGAATTAGTTCCAGATGCTTACCGCCAGAAATTCAGAAATTGGGAAAAGCGCAAAGAACAGACCTATGTCGAATTTGCTGGGACAAAAGATCAGTTGTTTGATCGCTGGTGTAGTTCTAAAAATGTTATGAAAGATTATGACAATTTGCGCCAGTTGATTTTGCTTGAAGAATTTAAGTGCTGCATTAACGCAGATGTTAAAACTTTCTGGGTGAGAAAAGTCCTGAAACACTTGACATTGCTGCTCATTACAGAATCTGATTTTTTATCTCATTTACCAAATGAATGTTCGTCAAGACTACGTGATCTATTGATATTAGGTTCCGTTTCAAAATGCTGATTCCCTCATATCAAGAGGACGTTTTATTTACAAAGGTTGATTTTGTGGATCTTGAAAGATTTCGTTAATTCCACATTGTCTCTTTTCGTTGCTTTGTTTGACTTACTATGTACAAGATTAACAATTGGTGCACCGGTGTTCATATGAAGTGACCAACTGTTAATTTTGCTGACGTATTGCTTCAAATATGTACTGTGATCGCGGTTTTGTTCGAGAGCTTTTCAAAGTCGGGATATTTACGAAAGAAAATGAAACCGTCGCGAATAAGACGCTTCGGCTACACACGTCAAACCTCTTCTGCACTCAGCCTTATTGGCATCTCATACACATGATCTTTATTTGTACAAGGTTAAGGCAAAATTTTGATGATATTAACAGGTTTATGACATTTTGAACATTATAAGATATACGTTATATACTAATAAGGAAAAATAATTTTCAATCGTGAAGAACAAAGTTCAGCCTCGCGAAAATAGGGCAAACCACTATATACTTTTACATACACAGTGTTAAAAAAACATTTGTTTTAATTTTACATAGACTGAAAGGATATCACTTTAATGATTTATCCACTGAATTGCTCGGCGTCTCATCGTTTCCAGGTGGTCCTAAAAAAAACCTTTACATAACGTTTTAGTATTAATATGTAAAAAAAATTCACAACATTATTCCGTTGTAAAATATTAAAAAAAAATATTTTTATTGTTGTTGGAGGCCTACAATTTTAATGCTAGCTTAAATAAAAAAAAAAATGTAAATCTGCAGAATTTCTTTCCGGTTTCGGAATACGTGACAGGACAATATAACACGATTCCTCTCATTTTAAATCCTGGTGTTAACCAGGGCCGATATCTACTGCACCTGCGGGCCCTCGGTGAGTAATGGTCCCCATTCCTGGGGCACACCATGGAGAACACTCGAAAGGAGCACTCGTTTGTGGGTGAGACACTGCCATTGGGCATGGCCTTCCCATTTACCCTGCAGAGGGCTCCCGCTGGGGGGGGGGGGGGGGGGGGCACCGTGAGAAATCTCACCGCCTCGGCTGAGATTCGAACTCACGATCTTCCGGCTTTACATCCTGTGCTCTACCCCTGAGCCACAGAAGTCCGTTGTAAAATCATTCCCGTTACAGCTGTTAAGTGATGACTAAAACAGCTTGGTTCTTTTACATGGAGCTGACATTGAGCTGACTCTGCACTCGAGCGAAGGTGCCTGCGATTCCGACGGTTATGCTTCCCCCGCTTGACCCTGACTTCATACGATATGCTGTTTATTGCTTGCCGGAAATCTTCGATTTCGGCAAGCATGATGGTCAGTTCCATATGTCTGTTGTTTCCAGAGTTGGGTCAGAGTACTTTTAAAGTACTCGAGTACGAGTACTGAGTACTTTTAAAGTACTAGAGTACAAGTATGAGTACTTTTGCCCTTTTTTTCAAAAGTATTCGAGTACGAGTACCGAGTACTCAAAATGTACTCATGAGAACTTTAATGAGTACTCTTTGTAACTAAACTATGATGTTATTGAATTAAATATATTCTCAGAAAGTTAAAAATATATTTATTAATGAAAACCAAGTACAAAATAAAAAGATATACAATGTTGTGTTATGCTTAATCAAAATACTGAGGCGAAATGCAAACATTTGGGCATATTAACAGGCCATATACAGTTGAAATATATCAAAGCATTAACTAACTAAAGTAAACTGTTTGCATTGAAGAAACATCTGGTCTCGTAGGTTCTCAAAAATATATTTCTTAGCAAGGACGAGATATACAATTTACTTATTGTTGTATTATGCTATTACAAAATAGTGGTGGGAATGTTCAGAACCTACAACATAAAAAGTTATATAAAATTTAATATATAAAAGTTCCATTGTATAAAGCATATAACAATATGTTAACCATATGTAATCATTTAATAATAATTATAACAATTATAATAACAATAATAACAACCATATGTTTCAATTGCCGTGCTAGTCTGTATATATGAGTAAGTGAAGTAGATATAGGATACCTTTATGTAGACTAGCTGGTGTTGTCACTCTTGACACAAGCTTTCGGGGATGCAGCCTCCTTTTTCAGGTGTAAATGAAGCCTATTGTTCTTGTAGTCCATGTGTCGTTGGGATCAGAGATGTGCACTAATAACCACAGGAGAAAACATAAAGATCAATAACCACAGTCACAACGTACAGGGACAGATTAACTGCGAATCTAGGGGATTGGTGTACTGCATACAATGCAAGATCTGCCCTACAACAACATACAAAGGAGAGACGGGCCAGACCCTGAGACAACGCATAAATGGCCACAAACTATAAACTCTAAGAACACCTATGTACTAATCGGAAACCATTTTTCAAAGCATGGACACACAGCCTCCGACATGAAAATATGTGTCTTAAAGGGACACCTCACAGACACCCACTTTAAAAGAATTTGGGGGCTGAAATTCATTGAAAAATTCAACTGCATTCATGAAGGACTAAACAGGGACAATGGGTTCCTCATTCATTATAAAATTTAGGCCACTAGATTCAAAATGCTTGTACAAATTTTACTTTTCTTAATGTTAACACTTGCACATTCTGTAATATAAGCAAAGTGTACACTGATTGACCCGTACAAGATTAGGAAGTTCTGCTCAGACACCAAGAAGTAATCCTCTGATCCCAACGACACATGGACTACAAGAACAATAGGCATTACAAGACCATAGAGAACAAATCCTGTAAGCCAGTAACACCCACCAGGAAACTACTACCAGGCTTCATTTACACCTGAAGAAGGTGGCTGCATCCCCGAAGCTTGTTTCAAGAGTGACAACACCAGCTAGTCTACATAAAGGTATCATATACCATTTGTAACAGTCCAGCTCCGATGCGGGGCTAAGACCGATGCTGCGGGAATTCATCGCGACCACTCTTCGAACCTCCCAGAAACAACCAAGGACAAGGGCGGTAAATCCTTTAATGGACCTGATGAAAACAGACCAGAGTATAGTGACACAAGTGGTGTCTACAAAGTCCTATGGCAGAGTCTATATATTACATATTACATATATTACATATAAGCGATACAGAGTTAAAACACAGAAACACAAAGAAAACAGCTTAAACCTTAAACCTTCAAATGAAGGCATTTTGTACTATTTTACAAAACACTAAAATATGACTTTACGAGTTACTGGATGAAGTCATTGTGTACTATTTTACAAAACACTAAAATATGACTTTACGAGTTACTGGATGAAATATAGGAAGAAAAGGAAATAAATGACTGAAATTAACAAGGCAACTGTAAGAAGCTAAAGGAATGAAACAATTTCTCACCTGATGAAAACAGACCAGAGTATAGTGACACGATTGGTGTCTACAAAGTCCTATGGCAGAGTGACGGCTGAACGGACTTCTGGTCCGGGGTGTCCGCCACTCTGCACACTGTCAGGTGTTAGTTTGTTTGTTAATGAAGCTTATTTAAAAAATTAAATAACATAGGCCGGACTTGGCAACAATCAAGCGGGTCGTTGACGACCCGAGCATTTTGGTCTTGTGTAAATACAACCCCTTATTTTAGCAACCAGTTCTTGCGGTCTTGTCCTGGCGATGCAAGAAACACTTTTGTCCCGGCTTTGTAACAAACTAATACCCGTTACACTCTCCCCCGGTTTCTGTTTGGCGTCCCGCCAATTTTAATATATCAGACATGATGTTTAAAAACTTAAAAAAGTCATTTATACCAGTTCGATATATATGATGGTAGGTTTGAATATCACGATGGTTTTGACCAACATGGTATATAATTCTATGGAAGCTTATCTTAGTAAGTTGTACTTATTGAGGACTGACCATTCATTTGTTGGACATTGTATTACCTATTCTTAAATCCTACAATGTAATCACCCGAACGTAATTGGGCGGGTTATTGCCGTTGTCGCCTCGGACGGGCTAAAGGTGCATTATTTACAGGTGGTGCAGATTGATTTAAGCCCTGATCAGAAACATTTTAAGTGGACATCGATTCATTGGTTTCCTCATCCGATATCACCGGATCCAGTGGAATAACTGGAACGTTCTGGTCGGATGACGTTTTGGAATGAACAGAGGTATTTCCGGATATATTAATGGGAATTCCAGGGAATTCCTCTTCATCGGGGCTCAGTGGTATTGGTATCATATTATCATTTAATATATCTTCATCGGGAGATAGACATTCTTGAATGTCAGGTATTAAATTATCACCTAATATCTCTTCATCGGGAAATAGACATTCTTGAATGTCATCAACTGGAGGTACATTATTCATTTGCGAAGCATGTTGAGGTGTAACCTGCTGAGGAACATCGGAATTTCTTAGATTATGCTGGTTTCTGTAAGAAACTCTAATAACAAGCTGTGGTTGGTCATCAAATGAGTCGTCCGTCACGTCACTGTCGGAGGAGTCACTGGTATCAAAGGCAGATGTTACACGTTTCCTCGTACCTGGAGAGGGAGGAGATGTGAAAGGAAGATAGTCTATAGGTAATAGTAAATTGCAGTGTACAGTTCTACGGCGTTGAACATCGTTCAACGGAGAAACCACATATACGGGAATATCTGCTTTGGGTTGTTCCCTCACCACATACACTTCTGTACCCCATTTATCTGCCAGTTTATTTCGACCAATGAGACCAAGATTACGGACGAGCACTTTATCGTCCACGGCTTAAACAGTTCCGCGACAATGGCGATCATAGAGTTTCTTGTGACGTTGTTTGTTTGCTTCTGAAGCTCGTTGAGCTGTGTCATATGCAAATTTTAACTCTTTTTGGAGATCTGAAACATACGTTTTATACGTCTTCCTTTGAGTTTGGTTATCCACTCCAAGGATCAAATCGACTGGGAGTCTTGGTTGTCGCCCAAACATCAAGAAAAAAGGTGAGTACTCTGTGGCCCCGTTCCTCGTGCAATTGTACGCAAGAGTTAAAGGACCTACATATGATTTCCAATCTTTCTTTTGTTCGGATTCAAGGGTTCTTAACATGTTTAACAAGGTTCGGTTAAACCGTTCAACGGGGTTTCCTTGAGGATGGTAAGGTGTTGAGTGGCTTTTCTTAATCCCTGCAAGTTGGCATAATTCTTTTATTACGGCAGATTCAAACTGGCGACCTTGATCGCTATGGATTTTTTAAGGGGAAGCCATAATGATTAATGAACGTGTCAAATAGAATCTTGGCGGTTGGTTTGGCTTTGGTAGTTTTACATGGGACGGCTTGAGCATATCGGGTGTAGTGGTCTGTCACCACCAAGATATTTTCTATGCCCCCTTTAGAAGGCTCTAAACTTAAAAAGGCTATGCAAAGCAGTCCCATAGGCTCGGACGATGTCATACTTACCAAGGAGGCTACTGCAGGCTGAGCTTTCCGTCTGACACATCAGGGACAGGTCTTTATATATGACTGGATATCACGAGTCATAGTGGGCCAAAAGAACCTGTCCTGTGCCAGCTGGATACTGCGATTACGTCCTAGGTGGCCGACTTTGTCATGTATTCCTGATATCGCGACTGGTCTGAGTTTGGAGGGTATTACAAGTTGAAATTGTTCTTCACCTTTGAAAACCCGCTTACGATAGAGAATTTTATCCTTCAGAACCAGAGCTTTTAATTTCCTATACACAAGGAGCTGATCAGCAGTCAAGTTCTCCCGACGGAGTTCAACATCGTCTCGGAGATGGAGAATGAATGGTTTAAGGACTGGATCACTGAACTGTTCAGATTCTATGTCATATTTATGTGTAAACAGTGGAGTGTGGTTTAAGGCCATTAGCACAGAGGAATTAGGATTTGACCCAAACTTGGCAAAATGTCAGGGGCAATCATACCTACTTTTCATATAGCTTTAACTACATCGTTTGGGAGGTTCTGTTCGCCGCGTTCTTGATCTTGTAAAACACGGGGCGGCTTCGATAATGCATCGTCAACATGCGTCAATGTTATGTTTTCCCAAACGGTATTGGATATTAAAATCATAGTTAGCCAATTCTGCTACCCAGCGCTGACCAGTAGCATCTAGTCGGGCGCTGTACAGAATGTATATAAAGGGATTATTATCTGTGAAAACTGTAAATTTTTAACCGTAGAGGTATTCTTTAAATTTATCTGTAACACACCATTTTAAGGCAAAGAATTCTCATTTGTGAAATGGGTACCGGCTTTCTGCAGGATTCAGACTACGACTAGCAAAGGCAATAGGCCTCTTTTGACCGTCTTGTTCTTGATATAGGATACCTGCTATACCATCAAAACTAGCATTTGTATGAACTATGAATGGTTTTGAAAAATCAGCAAAAGCAAGTACCTGACTGGAACAAAGTAGTTGAATAAGTTGGTTAAACGCTTGTTGGTGTTGTTCTTTCCACTCAAATGGTTCTTTCTTTACTGAGATACCTTTACGTTTGTTTGGTTTCTTTTCAGGCTCGTTTAGAAGATTGTGCAGGGCCCGAGCTATTCTAGCAAAATCAGGGACGAATCGGCGATAAAAACCGGCGAAGCCCAGAAATCTGCGGACGTCTCGTACACAAGTTGGTGTTGGCCACTGCCGTAGTTCGGGATCGGTGGCTACGCCCTCTTCAGACACAATATGACCTAGATACTTTATGTTATCTTGAAGGAAACAGCACTTAGTAGGTTTTAATTTTAGGCCGGCGTTGGCAAGGCGATTGAAAACAGAATCGAGTCTTTTAAGGTGTTCTGGAAAGGTCTTTGAGAATACTATGACGTCATCGAGATAGAGTAGACATTCTTTAAGATGCAAGTCGCCCATGACCTTTTGCATTTAGCGTTGGAACGTGGCTGGGGCATTTACTTAACCGAATGGCATGGTTTCCCATTCGTAAAAGCCTAAATGGCCAACAGTAAAAGCCGTTTTATGTTTATCCTGATCGGCCACTTCCACTTGCCAATACCCAGATTTTATATCAAGTGAAGTAAAGTACTTGGCACCAATTAAAAGAATCAAGGGTGTCATCAATTCTAGGGAGAGCATGTGCATCTCTGATGGTCCTACTGTTAAGAGTTCTGTAATCTACACAGAATCTAAGTGAACCGTCACCCTTACGAAATAAGACGACAGGCGATGAAAATGGAGACTTACCCTTTTTAATTACTTTTGCATCCAACATATCCCGTAAATGCTCTTTCACCTCTTGATAGAGTTGACGTGGTATCCGGCGATACCGTTCCCGAAAAGGTTCTGAATTGGTTAAAACGATATTATGCCTTACGATGTCGGTGCGTCCTATATCGGTGTCATTTTTTTAAGAAAACGTGTTTCCACCTCTCTAATAGTTGGTGTAATTGTTTAGTTTCTGATTCGGTTAAGTTTTGTCCAATTCTAACCAGATTAAGTATGGAATCTGTCTGGTTAGGTGGCAGTGTTGTGATTGGTGCTACAATGGAGGCTTCCTGTAAACTGCATAGTACAGATTTATTAGGAATACACACATTATGACCAGACAAGTTTTGTATTGTTACTGGGATACGATGTTAAGTACCTCTGGAAAAATCAATCTCATGTAGTGATGAATGTAATACTAATCCAGCAGCAATGAGTGCAACATATTAGGGTCTGTTACAACCAGAATTTTTCCTGGAGTAGACACTCTACACATCCCATTGACCGTGGTTGTACTGAGCGGCGGAACATTAACTGATAAGTTGAATAAACACAATTTATTTTACCAAAGGCTTTCTTTTCCTTGGTATGGAGACACTGGAAAGCGGTTTGAATACAGACCATTCCAAAATTTGGACCTTAATTGTTGGTTATATTCTAACCTGGACATGGGTTGTTTCTTGTTAATAAGATCCAGCATATTATGGAGTCTGCAACTCCAGGAGACTATGTCCTCTTTGCTTTCCTGACGACTAGCATGAAACTGTTGTTTTAGTAAGTCTAAAGGTAAAACATTGCCAACATATCGATCAAATTTATCTAGGGCATCTGAAGGGTTGGAATATTCAGGCATAGACAACAAAACACTCCCTGCTGTTCCCCTGACGGACTGATCGATTGCGGCCATTACTTGTGAATCTGGGGATGTATGCCCGTTGATCAAACTCCTGAGGCAAGAACGCCATTGTTCATAATTTCCCATTTTATCAGGGCCCCTTAGAAAGTAGGTAACCTTGGTGTTACCATGGCGTAACAGGTAGTTTCTGTAGGAACCCTAATAGCATCTCCTCGTTTGTGCTTTAACTCTTTAATCATGTGATTCACCTGATCATCAGATAAAAAGGACAGTTTGTTGACTAACTGTTGAATCAGCCGATTTCCTTCCGTATGAACGGAAGTGGACGATTTTTGGAGATTTTCTATGTAAGCCAAAGCAAAAAGCTGGTTAATTTCAGGCATATCAGCCGATTCCGCTAATTCTACTGAAAGTTTACATCCACTGCCGCATGCTATATGGCTACCTGTCAATTTCTCAACAGCTATGGTGGCACAACTCGCTTTTGTAAATTCAACATACCCCCTACCAGTATTATGGCCGGAGTGAGCCTCTCTTACAAGTAAGAGCTGTTTCACTTCGCCCACGGACGAGAAATGATGCATCACATTTTCATGTGTGGCAACACACGCGATATCTGCCATTGTTGAGACAAGATTGATGTCAAAATATATTTATTCTTATGCTCTATAACATGTTTATGCTTACGTTAGTAAACATATCAACCTCCCTTTTAAAACGTAAGCTATAGCCTATACATGCTGTTTTCACCCTGTTCATGCACAAAGTAAAATGTGCCATGTATCACAGTTATACAGGGGAATATTACAAAGTTACAAAAAGCAATACATTACATGTACATGAACAAGCAAAACAATGTGATGCAAGCAAAGTTCATAGCGCATGCGCAATGTTCATGCATAATAGTTCATATCAAATGCAGGAATAAGTTCATAAAGACCTAGGTCTATAGCGGGGAATAAATGTAAACAAAAGCGTTCGAAGTGTCATAACGGGAGTGCCACCTGTCGACCAAATCCGGCAAAGATGCGACGTCACGATCCTGGTGAATAGAGTGAGTGCTCCTATGGCTCCTTAAAAGAGTCTCTCGTAACTGTGGGCACCAAAATCACAAAACTCACTTTATTCGGCGCAAGTCCAAGTCACTGATTTGAACTTAAACACACACACAGCGCTGTGTTGAAGCAAAAATCCATGCAGCGGAGTTAATCCATGCCATGGCCAACGAACCATGCAAAGCATGCACGAAATAAAAGGACATGTGTCCATTCACTGGAGCTCCAAAGAAACGTGAAAAGACAGCGATATCGTAGCTGCTTGTGGCGGTACCCTGGATAAACCAAATATACCGAAGACTCTAGGCCGTTTGGAGACGGTAGATGGCGCGAACAACGCTCTGCTACCATTTGTAACGGTCCAGCTCCGATGCTGAGCTAAGACCGGTGCTGCAGGAATTCATCGCGACCACTCTCCGAACCTCCCAGAAACGAACCAAGGACAAGGGCGGTAAATCCTTTAATGGACCTGATGAAAACAGACCAGAGTATAGTGACACGAGTGGTGTCTAAGTCCTATGGCAAAGTCTATATATTACATATTACATATATAACATATAAGCGATACAGAGTTAAAACACAGAAACACATAGAAAACAGCTTAAACCTTAAACCTTCCAATGAAGACATTATGTTCTATTTTACAAAAAACTAAAATATGACTTTTCGAGTTACTGGATGTAGGCAGTATGTACTATTTTACAAAACACTAAAATATAACTTTGCGAGTTATTGGATGAAATATAGGAAGAAAAGGAAATAAATGACTAAAATTAACAAGGCAACTGTAAGAAGCTAAAGGAATAAAACAATTTCTCACCTGATGAAAACAGACCAGAGTATAGTGACACGAGTGGTGTCTACAAAGTCCTATGGCAGAATGACGGCTGAACGGACTTCTGGTCCGGGGTGTCCGCCACTCCGCACACTGTCAGGTGTTAGTTTGTTTGTTAATGAAACTTATTTAAAAAAATTAAATAACATAGGCCGGACTTGGCAACAATCAAGCGGGTCGTTGACGACCCGAGCATTTTGGTCTTGTGTTAATACAAACCCCTTATTTTAGCAACCAGTTCTGGCGGTCTTGTCCTGGCGATGCAAGAAACACTTTTGTCCCGGCGTTGTAAGAAACAAATACCCTTTACATATAATATCAACTTATGAATAATATGTGGCTGTACCCTAATGAAGATATTAAATGACAACCGGTATATGTGAAAATAGTATAAAAAATCATATCCGACAGAATGACCATGTCATTCATCATGTGTAATAATTTATGAGTATAAACAACAGTTACGTCAGTGGCATATTACAAGAAGGAATGAGGCGATAGTTATGCGTAATATAAATAGAATATTACAGGTTTTCAAAGATAGTAAGAGTAATATGACTATTGAACTAGTTATGGTTATAGTATCCCAAATAATAGAATAATGGTTTTACTTTTCTATTACAACCCTAGGCTAACACATCTGATGAATAGAGTGTTTGTTTGGTTAGGTTGATAGTGCATAATCAAGGGCCCATTTTAGTGGGATTAGTTAATGCTGGGTGCTTTCATGGTCCAGTGTGCCCTGCACAGAAGGCTTTGGCTTGAGGTTAACCCCTGGTTCTCATTGTTGATTCATTAAGCAGGCTTGGTCATTAAACATCGGGGAAGTCCTTAATGGGCGAACACAATATGTTGGGTAAGATATTGTCAGCTGATAGTGGAATGTGATGCTGCAACCTATGTTGTAGTAGGTACGAGGTGTATGGTCTGATAGTCATAGCTTTTCATAAGTCAATCATTTGACAGTCAACAGTTGAGTCTTAGTTGTGCCACAGACTGTGCAAAGAGCTCATCAAAGCCTGCAATTCCCACTGAAAATCTGCTCAACCTACACTCACATTTAGTTTCATATATAAATCAATTCAACCTTGATTAGCCCAGGCCTCAGAGCACTGCTGAGTTTATGTTATGATAAACAGGTTCTGAGTATATTTAATTGTATTGACAAATTAACTTTTTTTCTTTTTTGGGATCTCTTTTTAGATATAACTCAGTATGAATTTGCTGATTTAATGTTTTATTGAACACTGTGTTGTACCTATCTTGCTGGAAATATATAAGGCTGTACACATGAATTGCATGAATGTATTAATAATAAAATATTTTAATTTATTTTTTTATTATATTAAATAAAAGTAATAGTATTAGAAATGGAAGCCAAGTAATAGTAAGAGTAGTAGTTATCGATGCTCAAATGCTGTAACAGTTTCAGTTATAGTAACAGATGGATTACTTTAAGTACTGTTATATATGATATTATATATGTTGTATATTATATATAACATTTTAATTATGATATTCTATAATAAACTATTACTAATATAATAACATGAGATTAAAGTTTCTTTAGAAAAATATTAAATACCCAAAAGTACTCATGAATTACTCATATGAGTACCGAATAATTTCAAAGTACTAGAGTACAAGTACGAGTACTTTTTTAATTTTTAAAAAGTACTCGAGTACGAGTACCAAGTACTCAAAAAAGTACTCATGAGTACGAGTACCATGAGAACGAGTAGTTTTGGACCCAACTCTGATTGTTTGTTTGTTTGTTTATTTGTTTGTTTGTTTATTTGTCTGTCTCCACTCGTAAATGCACAGTTTGGCAGCGATCGCTTTCAACTTACACAGTTGATAGAAAACCAAAAGTCCTCTTAACCTATTGATTTTTCAAATATCGGTCAAAGGTCAAAGTCAAGGTCCTCGAAAAACATCGAAAATTTATTTTCGTCATAACTTTGTTAATGTAAGTCCCTTTCTTTACAAACTTAGGCTCATTTTCTTCCTCGGGGTCTTCTACAGAACCTAGTTTTGTCGTCTGGTCTCAACCTTGTGTCACTTTGTCAGTATGTCTGTCTGTTTGTCAGTTGTCCTCAATTTCACCTGATTGCTGGTTCATGCGTCTTACTTATAGCATTCTACAGGCCTTAGTTTTGCAGGAATCCTTTTGAACTGGTAAGTCTTTTGTCTTACAGTAATATCTCGAAACATATTTTTCATTTTCATGATATGGCCACTAGGGGGCGCTGCACTTCAACCTCCCCAACATATCATGTTTTGGCATTATCTCAAGAACTATAAACCTCAGTTACATAAACTATTACTTGTTTTCTTCCCCTGAGTCTTTTCCATAAGCTGGTTAAGTCATCTGGTCTTAAACTTGTGTCACTTTGTTATTTTGTCTGTCTGTGTGTCAGTTGTCCTCAATTTCGCCTGCTTGCTGGTTCATGCGTCTTACTTATAATATACTTCAGGCCACAGTTTTGCAGGAACCCTTTTAAAACTGGTACCTCTTTTTTTCTTACAGTAATATCGCGAGACAAATTTTTCATTTTAATCATATGTCCACTTGGGGTGCAGCACTTCAACCTCCCAAACATATCATGTCTTGGCCATATCTCCAGAACTATAAACCTCGGTTTCATAAACTGTTGCTTATTTTCTTTCTCTGAATCTTCTCCATTAACTGGTTAACTCATGTGGTCTCAGCCTTGTGTCATATTGTCAGTATGTCTGTCTGTGCGTCAGTTGTCCTCAATTTCGCCTGCTTGCTGGTTCTTGCGTCTTATTTAAAGCATTGTACAGGCCACATTTTTGCAGGAATCCTTTAGAAACTGGTACATCTTATGTCCTACAGTTATATCTCGAAACATATTTTCTTTTCATGATATATATAAATCTCAGTTACATAAACTATATATTATTTTCTTCCTCTGAGTCTTTTCCATAACCTGATTTAAAAAAGGTAAAAAAGGTAAAGGATAGAGTTTTTATAATCTGATATCACCAACGATGTCAGTCTCATCCGACTTTGCCTTCCTGGTCTTTCGGGCCTGTTCATTCTTGTAGCTTTTCTCGGCTCCCTGGGGAGCATACAACCCAAGCTGCCATATCAGGCGCAAGAGGGTTATTCGTTCTACATTTGCCTACCTCCCATAACCAGTACCCATTCACTCCTGGGTCGAGAGAGCGCACCCTTGTGGTAAAGACTTTGCCTAAGAGTCTTAGCGCAGATGGCGGTCAGAACGGGACGCGAACCCAAGACCCTGCGGTCACAAGTCCAGCGCCCTATCCATAACGCCACCACGCTCCATTTAGTCATCTGGTCTCAAACCTTTGTCACTTTGTCTGTATGTCTGTCTGTAAGCTAGTTGTCCTCAATTTCGCCTGAACTTGGTTTATGCATCTTACATATAACATTTTTCAATCCTCAGTTTTGATGGAATCCCTTTATAACTTACATATATCATATATCTTACAGATTTATGGAAGTTCTATGTGTATTGTCTAAATAGGTCAAAGGTCAAGCTCATCAAAATTGTTCAATATCTTATTTTCTTCATAACTTTGTTAATATTGATCCTATCTCCACAAACTTTTCTTCCCCTTCGACGTAGCTCATTCTTTGACTAACTTTACGTCATTTCCAGCAAGCGCTCGACCTCTGGTCGTCTAGTCTTCTTAGTCATGACTGCTTGTTTCCATTCTCTCTCTTTGGTGCTGATTAGTTTTATCATTACGGTCATACACACTGCAAGTGGTGGCAGATCTTCACTTCGGATCGGGACATCCAATGATTGATAACTTTTCTGTTTCAGGTACTGGTTTGCTGGTTGCCATTTCGCTTTGTTTGATGGTAGCAAAGACTGAGTACGACGGCCCATTAGCCGCTAAGCCGTGTGTAGGTGTTTTACTGTAGCTTAGTAATGCAAGATAAAAATCTTCACCTGTCGCTTTGCACTTCCTGAATAGTCGTTTGGCCAGCTTTACAGCAGCTTCAGCAGCACCTTTACCATGACTATATCCTCGACTGCTAGTGACATGCTGGAATCTCCACCCCTTTGGAAATTGTTTGAACGAGGTAGATACAAACTGAGTGACATTGTCAGCTAATCAGGAACACCATTTCTGTAAAATGAGCTTTGAGTCTCTGTAACACGGACGCTGATGAAGTGTTGGTTAGTACTTAGTATATCAACCTCCTGAGCTTGCTATAGTAGTCCGTGGTGTATAAGAAAAGATCAGATGCCACTTAACTCCACGGCTGGTCTGGGATCTCTGTAATTCTAGGGGCTTTTTGACTGTTAATCTGCGTGTGTAGAGCAAGTGCCACATGTTTCAACGTATTGCCGAGTCTCCGAGGACATGCCTGCCCTATACATAACGTCCCGTACTCATCTCAGACAGGAGTGTTTACCTAAATTTACCACATGGGCCTTCCATTTCCTCTTTATGTATAATTACACGTTCCCCGCTATAAATAATACCGTCGTAGACAGCCAGCTTATCCCAATATTTGAAATATTGCTTTTCCAAGTCTAACCAGCGTAGGGGGCAGAGCACTTTCAGATTTTCTGTAACCGTTGATCCCCTTTCTTCTAGGCATGAATATAGCCCATAGTCTTAGGACGTATAGGTTTACCTACAGGCTCTCTGGAGAGAGCATCCGCAATAGGAATGTCACTACCAAGTTTCCATTTCAGCGTGTATGAAACATTCTGCACCTTCATGTTAAAGCTCTCCAGCCTTTTAGGTGCTTTGGTCAACGGATTAGCAATTTTTGAAACAAGTGGCTTGTGCTCCGTGACGACCCTAACATCTCTGCCCCAGCGTAGTGATAGAATTTTTCTGAAACAAAACAGAGGCCAACATCTCTTTCTCCAAGTGTGCATATGATCGTTCTGCTTCTGAAAATGAGCGACTGGCAAAAGCCACAGATCAGTTGTTCTGGAGCAAAGCCGAACCTAACCCATATTCAGAGGCATCATTTTCTAGAAATAGAGTCTTTTCCGGATCAAAGTAAGCTTGAACCGGTGCTTGCATGACCGCGACCTTTATTTGCTCTTGGCGTTTTGCTTGGCATCAGAGGACATGTTCTGCTTAAGAAGATATGCAGGGATGCCAGTGTGTTGGAAAGATTTGGCAGGAATTAAACTAGGTAGTTTATTATTCCCAGAATTTGTCGCAGCTGTTGACGGTTCTGTGGCTCCTCCATTCCTCAGATTGTTCTTACCTTTTCAGGATCAACCCTCACTCCATCTTAAGATATTTGGTGTCTCCTAAGTATGATGGACTAAGCCTTCAGTTCAAATTTAGCATTTTAAGCTTGACACACTCAGATTTTTACTGTGTACCTCACATCCCCCTATATAATGACGTCATCAGTCACTCAGACGATTACTGGCAACCCCTCAGGTATTCTGAGGCCCCTTTGATACCGAACGGCAGACAGAGTTACATATACAGACCAACAAAATCTTGTCTGAACTGTAGTAAGGAAACTAGAATCCTCCTCAATGTCACATGCAAATATCCACTTAACAAGTCAGCTTTGGTCAACACTTGAAGTTTTCAGTTCAGGAAGTACATCCTGTAGAACGGGAAGGGTGTCTCAGAAACATTTTACTCAACTCATAGGGATCAAGGCATATCCGCACTTCTGTCTTATTGTTTAGGAGAACTATGACTCACAGATGGTATTGGCTTTCCAATCTCTTCGGTCTTAACTGTAACTTATGCAGATCAGGTAATGTCCCTAGTTTCAACAAATATGCTGTAAAAATCTCCAACAGATAACGCAGCGATCTCAAAATTGTCGGTCTCCATCTTCACCAGATTCATTTGCAAACTGGTTCTGTAACCAAGGATTGGCACTCTATTACCATAAAGACAACAAACGGCACAGAGTACTGCTTTTCTTTGCGCGGATATTTTTATGCTTTGTCTGTAGCTTCCAAGGGGTTTGTCCTCTGCCTTATTCTACATTCTTCAAACACCATCATATGTTTGGAGAGGCTGAGACACTAGTGCAGGCAGTGTATTTATCCTGGACACTGTGAGAAAAGATACGTCACGGCCACCTTTGCTCATCATGCACTTTATCATTTATTTGTCCTGACTGGCAAAGCGCGTGATCAGTGTGTTGCACCATTCAGCATCCGAGTCTCCTGAGGGCCCAACCACTGATTCTTGTTCTATGTTACTAATCTGGTGACGTCTCTGTCTTCTGGTTTTCTGTTTTGCTGCGTCATCAGCATTTTCATCATCGTATCTCTGATTGGATCTGTAGCATTTGTCTCTGTGATGATTCTTCCTGCCGTATTTTCCACATTTCTTGCCTCATGCAGGGCAAGCCCCTTTCTTCATTTGATGCTCATATGAACAAAATCTGCATTTTTGTTAAGGCTGAGGTCCTGTATATATCTTATCTACAGATTCAGGCTTAAGAATGGAACTATGCAAATATCAATGCATCTTTCAAGGTTCTCAATTTCTTTCCTCCAGTAGCTTCTCTCTTGTAGCATAAGTTAATTTTCCAGTGATAATACAATCCCGCAGAATTGACGGAGCATATGACTGGCAGCAGTGGCCTCAATTTTTCTTCAAGGATGGGATGATGACTCGCAACCTTTTTCACACAGCATCACACACACGTATATCTATCTATCTATCTATCTATATATTGTTACGAAACCTAATTTAAACAGATCACGTATGCGTCATGAACACAAATTCTGTAACGGAGATAAAAAATCAGATTCTGTAACACTAGGCAGCGTAAAATGTCTAGGGGAATGAATAAATAAGTCAGTGGATTTTTGTTAACAAATAACTATAATTTATTCTTAAAACAACCCTAACAATACAATACACTAAATCAATACAATTATACAGTAAAACAGCGGTATCACAACAAGTCAATACAATCACAGAGAAAATAATGTATGTGTACAGTACCTGGATACCAACACCATCACAACGATAAGTCCTTTAAAGGTAAACTCTTGGAGAATGACAGTCCAGTGGAAAGTTCTTGCAACAACCAGAAAGTAAACTGAAGTCCAAATGCATAAAATCCAGGAGAAAGTCTTTGAAACTCTATAATGTCGCATTCGTCGGATAAGGTCCTAGAATCTGACACACGTTTCTGCGTCCGCTGGAATCTGCTCTGTTGCTCTCTGCCCTGCCGTTTAAACACAGCCCCTTATATACTCTTCACCCCAAGCCGGGAATTTTCCACTTCTCGAACAGTCTATAAGATCTTGCACAACACGCGTTTCAGGAATTCTCTAGAAAAACAGCGCTGCGTGTCTCCACACACCATAGTGTACAGGTGACTCAAGACCAAGCCAGCAGGACAACAAGAGTTCAACCGGTACGGATTAAACATATAATGTAACAAGCGGCCAGACACAAGCGCCACAACAGGAGCTATGCCCGTGTCACACAATAAAAGAGCACCTGTAACAATATATATATATATATATATATATATATATATATATATATATAACTCACAATTAATTCACAACAGTCTGTTTCACGGGATGCGACGTTAAGATATATAATATTTTATATTTAACTCATAAATGTAACTAAAGCTTATAATTCAATTTATAAATATAATTCAATTCTAATATATAAATATTATTCTCTGACTATCAGGGAGGATGATTACATTGCCCCCTTGCTAAAAAGTGGGGGATATATATATATTCCCCAATCCCCCCTGAATTAACGCCCCTGACTGGCAGAAATCACAACTCTTCATGAGAATACGCAAATCAGCAGTAAACTTGTCTATTGACTAGCCCTCGGCCTGTCGAAGCCTGTAATTTTCAATTAGACCACTTGTTAGCTTCAATTGTGATTGTATTTTTAAATAAAAAGAAAAACTCCGTCATGCCTTTTGACTAAAGCCTTATTATTTATTTCACTTGGTAGTATTATATGGATGAATCTCAGCCTCCCTACAAATGTTTACTTTATGACGTGGGTATTACCTAAACGAGCCGGGGTACTCCTATCATGGAACACTTTATAGGTTGCTAAAGTAATTGATCATACTGGGGCGTAAACCAGGGTACTCCCATCACGGACCCTTTATAGGTTGTTAAAGTAACTGATCATACCGGGGCGTAAACCAGGCTGCTCCTATCATTAAACACTTAATAGGCTGTTGCAGTAGCTGATCACACTTGGGTGTATAACCGGGGTACTACCATCACGGACACTATAGGTTGTTAAAGTTACTAATCACACTGGGGCGTAAACCGGGTACTCCTATTACAGAATACTTTCTAAGAACCTTATAGGAAGCTGATCAACAGGAGTGAAAGTTGGTTATACCCTGTTCTTAAGGGTCTATGTCTTACAAATTAAGTCACAAGGGAATATACTTGTAAATGATGAACCTTTAGGAAATACTGTCTTAGTATAGCTTGGGTGTGTCTAAGAAGCCCCCACCCCTTCCTTGTGCGGATGAGGATTAAGGAATTCAATTGACTGAAGAAGTTTTAGCTTTATCAAGCAGCTTCAGGTTGCTGTAGTCAAGACTCAAGTCCTGCGTGTAATTTTGATAGAGCCGATAGACGTGATGCTACACAAGCCAAGAAGGAAGCCACGAGAAACCGCCACCATTTTACCCATTCCTTTGACCGGAGAACGCGTTGAGAACGTTGAGACAAGCAATTTTAATTTTCTTCATCGGCATCAAGGAATTATTTTTTCAAATAAACCACCTGATTCCACATCCAGTCTTTTTGTTCCCGGTAAAATGACATTGACTATGCCGGTCCAACAGTAAGCTCTCTAACGTTCAAATGGCACGGTGTACGGGTATTATAATGCTGCATAGAAAATGCCATTTTACTATATAGCTACAAAAACAGTTTAAATCAAAATTTGTTAAACCACCTCTTAAACTTTTATTAAACCAGGGGCAGTAGCTGGTGGCTTTACAGATACATATACCTCAAATAAGGAGTTCTACCCATATATAATATGCTTATTTTTATAGGAGGAAATGTTATGAACACATATTTAAGGGAAATTCAATGTGTCAATGTTTTATACTTTTATTGCATCAGTGAATCTATAAAAATTCACCTGTGAAAGCCATGGTCATTCGCCCATTGACCTGAAACCAAATATTCTGTTTGAACCATTACAAGTAACATTATTGATTTTATAAGTCACAATAGCAAGGACAGATCCTGAAATGTAAATGCTTCATATACTCCATTCTTTATATATATATTTATATATGTGTGTATGTGTGCGTGTCATCTTAATTATACTGCTATTCAATTATTTGTCTTTTCAATAATGTACACAATGTGGCCGCAGATTTGAGTGAATGCTGTTCGCTTAAATCTCTGTATTACTGGCACCATATAATGAGATAAACACAATGGCATGTCTATCAGATTTAGATGCATAGCCAAGTTGTTTGAAAAGCTCTGGAGAACAAAAATGTGTATTCCCGCTTTGTATTGATTGCCAGCTTTTTAGAGTCACATGAAACGCTTGAATAGACAGCAGCATAAAATGAGATAAATGACCTACTCTGTTTTTTTCCAGCATGTGTTTGTGGTGCTGAAAATGTCAGTAAATTAACAAAATTCCACAGATCTTAATGAGATACTCATTTGAAAGATATATTGGTTCTGACAAACCAACCAGCAGCTAAACATGTGAGTAACATTTGTCAAATCCTGAAGGAAAGGTTAGTGTCGAAATACTTAGTAAAAGGAAAGTAGAATGTGTTATTTTACTAGTTTGTTATCTGTGTCAGGTACACGTTATGCCATTATGCCATGGTTATCTGCGATTTGCCCAATGTAATTTGTACAGACGAAACTCAGTGTTGTAGAGTACCACCGTAATTGAGGTAAACCGGGGAATCGGAAGTCACAACTTAAAATATACACTGAACTGGCAGAATTCAATGTACATCAAATAGTGTTATATATAGCAAATGGTTCAATGTTTATCAGCGCCATCTATCGACGTTAAATAACCCTATTGGTCTAAATTTTACTATTCATAATGGCAATACACTTTTTAATGGCTGTATTTAGGAAATCCGATAAATATATTCATCTTGATTTCTTCAGTTTGAGTGATTTAAACCTGATTTTTCTTGAAATAGTGGTAAAACTATATTACCAGCCGTCTGTTATATTTTAATTTTCACACAATTCGTGGCTTTCCAAAATAGGTTGTCTAGCAACAACGTAATGTTAAACTGCATTAGAATTGAATTTAAGATTTATTAATAAATTGTTTTGATATTTATATATCTACTTATTTATATATCGAAATTTTATATTAACGGTCTACAGTCACCTACATTTTTCTTGCATCGTCATAAAGAAACTACAATGTTTGGAGAAAGGCTCCTCCGTCCACTTTTGTTGGTGCTGCTCACACAAGCTTTCCTTGACGGAACGTCTTCGAGTCGCCTCACCATCTTCTCTCAGCAGTCGATCAGCGAGCATCCAATGGACCCCTCCACTAGTCTCTGTGCCATTTTGTGTGGGAGGGAATGTGCCAGAAACAGTGACTGCTGCGGCTACTCATATGAGCTGAGAAACGGAACCAAAACCTGCAAGCTGGAGACCAGCTCCGATGTTTAATACTCTTAATGGATACTGCGTCAGGTGTGATGCTGCCGTGTTTTAACGTTTTCGCCTTTCTATCAAGATTTTGCAGCGTTATTTTGTAGATCTATAAAATCCGGAAAAAAGATAATAATTAAAATTAAATTAAAATTTGGAACCATTGCTAACTGCGATTTACTGTGTATTTTTTATTAGCTTTACATAATTACTGCTACTGAACTGTTTTGCAACGGGACGAACAAAGTGGTTGGAACACTCCCTCGAAGTAACTTCTTACAGTGATCTTATGTAGTAAACCTTTAATTTGGAGCTAATAAATAAATCACACAGGAGGATTGATTTTGAGCCTGTTACATTCTAACTTTTAATTTCATATGATCAAATTAAACATGAATTGTGTAACGGTGAAACTTTTTTTTTAATTGTCCTGATACAATTATATACCACTGAAGAGAGAACCTAAAAAACCGATACCACAGAAATCCTATAGTTCTGAAAGTATCGGTGGCAGGTGATCCTCATTTTGAATAAAGTAATGCCGTCGTTTAGCTGTCTAATTCTTGTTATCCACACGACCTGTTTGGTGTGTTCATATTTCCATGGGTGAGTTTCTACAACCGAATTTTTTACTCCAATATAGTCTCATTTTCCCGGCTTGGACAATTATTGTAGAAAGCAAGAGGTATTTTTTACGAACTAGCCCAAGTGTGGACTTCGCTTGGACCTTTGGATATAGTAAAACCATCCGCACATGGTTGTGGCAGAATGTGCGAATTGTGAGGTTGCATGAGGTTTCCAGGGCCTCAGATCTCTAAGAAAGATATCATTTTCCTGAAACAAACATTGTCCAGAAACATAAATTTATATTCCTCCGCCGCTACAAATAGACGTTCTAGGATTTTTTTTTCACAAAAGGAAACTTTTTCTTAATTTTTCGAGAATATTAAGAACTATATTTCAGGGAGAATATGAACTATTATTTGTCAGCTAAATCGGACTTAATGCATTTTGAATATATAAATTCAATTAGAGTAAGTTTTCAGCAATTGACCCTATGTTATGTTTTACGACATTTCACATTGATTCGCATTACTCCTCATGTGATGGAGGAAATAATTCGCATTACTCTTTATGTGATGGAGGAAATAATTCGCATTACTCTTTATGTGATGGAGGAAATAATTCGCATTACTCCTCATGTGATGGAGGAAATAATTCGCATTACTCTTTATGTGATGGAGGAAATAATTCGCATTACTCTTCATGTGATGGAGGAAACAATTCGCATTTCTCTTCATGTGATGGAGGATACAATTTGCAATTACTCTTCATGTCAAGGAAGAAAGAAAGGCTCGACAGTCAACTAAAAAATCAGTAATCAGCGTGTACGGTTAGGGATATCAGTGTGTACGGTTAGGGTTATCAGTGTGTACGGTTAGGGTTATCAGTGTGTACGGTTAGTGTTATAAGTGTGTACGGTTGTGTTATCAGTGTGTACGGTTAGTGTTATCAGTGTGTACGGTTAGTGTTATCAGTGTGTATGGTAAGTGTTATTAGTGTGTAGGTTAGTGTTATCAGTGTGTACGTTTAGGCTTATCAATGTACGAATAGTGTTATCAGTGTGTACGGTTAGGGTTATCAGTGTGTACGGTTAGGTTTATCAGTATGTATGGTTAGGGTTATCAGTGTGTACGGTTAGGGTTATCAGTGTTACGGTTAGTGTTATCAGTGTGTACGGTAAGGGTTATCAGTATGTACGGTTAGGGTTATCAGTATGTACGGTTAGGGTTATCAGTATGTACGGTTAGGGTTATCAGTATGTACGGTTACTGTTATAATTGTGTACGGTTAGGGTTATCAGTATGTACGGTTAGAGTTATCAGTGTGTACGGTTAGGGTTATCAGTGTGTACGGTTAGGGTTATCAGTATGTACGGTTAGGGTTATCAGTGTGTACGAATAGTGTTATCAGTGTGTACGGTTAGTGTTATCAGTGTGTATGATAAGGGTTATCAGTATGTACGGTAAGGGTTATCAGTATGTACGGTTAGGGTTATCAGTGTGTACGGTTAGTGTTATCAGTATGTACGGTTAGTGTTATCAGTATGTACGGTTAGTGTGATCAGTATGTACGGTTAAGGTTATCAGTATGTACGTTTAGGGATATCAGTGTGTACGAACAGTGTTATCAGTGTGTACGGTTAGGGTTATCAGTATGTACGGTAAGGGTTATTAGTATGTACGGTTAGGGTTATCAGTGTGTACGGTTAGTGTTATCAGTGTATACGTTTAATGTTATCAGTGTGTACGATTAGTTTTATCAGTGTGTACGGTAAGGGTTATCAGTGTGTACGAATAGTGTTATTAGTGTGTACGGTTAGTGTTATCAGAGTGTACGGTTAGGTTTATCAGTGTGTACGGTTAGGGTTATCAGTATGTACGGTTAGGGTTATCAGTATGTACGGTTAGAGTTATCAGTATGTACGGTTAGGGTTATCAGTGTGTACGGTTAAGGTTATCAGTATGTACGGTTAGGGTTATCAGTGTGTACGGTTAGGGTTATCAGTGGGTACGAATAGTGTTATCAGTGTGTACGGTTAGGGTTATCAGTGTGTACGGTTATGTTTATCAGTGTGTACGGTTAGTGTTATCAGTATGTACGGTTAGTGTTGTCAGTGTGTACGGTAAGGGTTATCAGTGTGTACGGTTAGTGTTATCAGTGTGTACAGTTAGGGTTATCAGTGTGTACGGTTAGTGTTACCAGCGTGATCGGTTAGGGTTATCAGTGTGTGCGGTTAGGTTATCAGTGTATACGAATAGTGTTATCAGTGTGTACGGTTAGGGTTATCAGTGTGTACGGTTAGTGTTATCAGTGCGTACGGTTAGTGTTATCAGTGTGTACAGTTAGGGTTATCAGTATGTACGGTTAATGTTATCAGTGTGTACGGTTAGTGTTATCAGTGTGTACGGTTAGTGTTATCAGTGTGTACGAATAGTTTTATCAGTGTGTACTGTTAGGGTTATCAGTGTGTACGGTTAGTGTTATCAGTATGTACGGTTAGTGTTATCAGTGTGTACGGTAAGGGTTATCAGTGTGTACGGTTAGTGTTATCAGTGTGTACGGTTAGGGTTATCAGTGTGTACGGTTAGTGTTACCAGCGTGTACGGTTAGGGTTATCAGTGTGTGCGGTTAGGTTATCAGTGTGTACGAATAGTGTTATCAGTGTGTACGGTTAGGGTTATCAGTGTGTACGGTTAGTGTTATCAGTGCGTACGGTTAGTGTTATCAGTGTGTACAGTTAGGGTTATCAGTATGTACGGTTAATGTTATCAGGTTGTACGGTTAGTGTTATCAGTGTGTACGGTTAGTGTTATCAGTGTGTACGAATAGTGTTATCAGTGTGTACTGTTAGGGTTATCAGTGTGTACGGTTAGGTTTATCAGTGTGTACGGTTAGGGTTATCAGTGTGTACGGTTAGTGTTATCAGTGTGTACGGTAAGGGTTATCAGTGTGTACGGTTAGTGTTATCAGTATGTACGGTTAGGGTTATCAGTATGTACGGTTAGGGTTATCAGTATGTACGGTTCTATGTACGGTTCTACATGATCAGTATGTACGTTTCTGCATGATTACACGTTCAGTAAAAGCAGTTGAAGTGTAGCTTGATTTGAAATGTTGCTCGTTCGCATCATCATCCCGTATTGTGTAATTTTCATTGTAGTTGACCTGCAACGATACACACACACACACACACAAAAGACCTTGTACAAATGACCAATTAGTTAGTACACAGGCGGGTATGTGACCATTGGGATTATGTTATCAGTTGCTTGTTAACTGATCTACACTGGTAGAACATTAGGTGATGTGTTTTGTGCGGCAAAAAAACAAAGCGTCCTACTAGGCTTTAGGGCCTCATCAGCATTTCGTTTTTAGGCATTTTAATGGAAAATGGACCTGCAAAGAAATATGCGCTGTTCGTTTGCTACATTGAACCATAATTAATTTATTAAATCCAACTAAATCTGAGAACAAAAGTCTTAGAAGCCAACAGATGTTATCACTGATTTCTGGGAAGTAAAGCTTCAACCGAAAAAATGACAGACTTTTGCGTTTTGATCGAAGGCATATGCAAGAACATTACATGTTTTACACTATGTGTTAGTGTAACATACCATCATTTACTAACATTTTTTCTGTATTGTAAGAATTCGACAAAAAGAGACATTTATTTGATTAATGAAGGAAAGTCAACTGACTTGCAAATTGGCATGTTTCATATATATGGTGCACAAGAGTTCAAAGCAAAAGGCGGAGGTTAATACATACATAAATATATAAACGACATGAAGAAACCAACTGGATTTATGTGCCACCTATATTTCCGTAAAAGCTGCTGTTCATATATTATAGTAAAATATTGGCCATGTAAATTAAGCTCGACTTCCACATTACACTGAACAGTCAAGCTCCTTTATATATAAATAACAAAATTGGAAAATTGTATGTGGAAATGTATATATAACCGCATTTGATCGATTATGCAAACATGCAACCAATTTAACAATTATGAAAGAAAACGACCAACCATCGATGTAATCGAATAATTGGCACTCCACTATTAGTAATATATATACTTCAACCTGTTTCGGAAACAAAGTCTAAATTATAAAGGATGTGGATAGATAGATGTTCGGTTAGGATGACAAGGTAAGCATTGCATGGTTTTCGTAAGTGCCGTGTAATATCTAGCTGAACAGTCGCCTTCTTTTTTTTTTCTCTGCGCCTCATTCTTCCTTTTCCTATTGTCAAAAGACAAAAAGAATCATATTTTACACATACTACAAAACTAATATTATTTTCAGTGAAGGATTTATTCAATATTTACATATCAGGATAAAATGAGTAAATGATACACATCTTCTCCTTATTGGGGATTCAGAACTTTTTGTTAGTTAACTTTTCTATGTATTATACTTATATTGCTATACGTATACATGACATGTTCATTAACCACGCTATATTTCTGAAGTAATTTGCTGCTGTGGATCAGTTTACCGCTTTGCATAATCATTTGTGATAAATAAGTATATACAAAAAATATACAAAATAAAAGATGTTGATATTGACTCCCCAGATGATAAATCCTCAACATGTTATCCTGCATTATTTTAATGCACTTGGTTACTAATTTTCTGTGATGTTTGAATACAGGTTCACATGTTCTTATATATAATAGAATACAAATAAATAGAGAAGGTCTTAAACCTTAAATCATGAACAAATTATTTTATTCAATTTCTATTAGGTTTAGAAATATGTACAGTCCGCTATTAAATATGTGAATGCATCCCTTTTTATTTTAAGGTACCTCCTTTATCCATGAGCAATCTAAAGTTCTGACCCTAACCCTAACCCTTTATCCATAAGCAATCTAAAGTTGTTTTAATTCATATCCGACCACTAAAGTATAAACTATTTCATATAACTTAGTACAGTGATCTTTCTGATGGTACACATATTTTTTTTAACTTTATTAATTTCACATGATTTTCACAACAATTTAATTTTTAATGTTTTAAAGATTCGTTTTCTCATGCACCCAGTAACAGTGAGCCAGTTTTTAGTGGACCAATGTGGAACAATTGATGTTTTAACTCTGTCCTGTTTCTATCTTTAATAAAAGTGAGATTTAAAATTTTGATTCAATAAAACATTTAAAATTTAATTTTTACCAAGAAAAACATATAGTAGAGGAAACACACACAAAAATGTTTAGATATTGTTATGTAGTTTAAAATAAAAGGTCTAATATGAATTTAAAATTACTTTTTATTAGTTTTAGATATAGGGGTTTTGACGATAGAGATACCTTTAACCATAAACAGACCATCGAACCATTTGCATTAAGGATAAAGTGATGGGCCATCGGCTGTGAAATTTAATGGTTCATTAAAAAACAAAGACAATATAAAACTAATTTTTAATTTCACCTTGTCTGTAACAAATATTTTCAAAGTCCCACTTTGTTTGGTGTCCAGCCCTTTATACAGTGTGCATTGATCATCGTTGGTTTTAAATCCTTCACATTCCTCGCGTTCCAAGCATTCCTTGGCGCATTCCGGATCCGAAGACTTCCCGGGTACATTTTCCAGTTGTGTGCTATCTGTTTTCATTGGCCATTCAGTGAAGAATCGCTCTCGGTTAGTATTTTGCGTTAGCTTGGCCTGTAGGAGTACCATAACAGCCAGCGTGGCTAAGCTGACGTAGGACGACGTCATGTTCTGTTTTCATAAACAATAAAATGAGAGACAGGCACTGACTTGGTCCAACCTCGAGTATGCCTGTAAATATCTGGATCGTCTTTCGGGTAAATACTGGCTTTAACAGAGGCCGTGAAGCTTTACACGGGTAAAAAATCATAAAAGCATATTTTTGGATACATGTTTATACTTGAAGTATTATCCCAGGTTGCAGACTGGCTGAGTTCTTTGTTTAGTTAAATTTCCATTTGGGGATCGATTTAATGCCAATGTGCGCGGGCGCTGTAGATATCGTTTTGTTCGCTGGACGGTTTAATGGACTGATTTCCATATAAGCTTCTATTATACAGAATGACAGGATGCTTTCAAGCCTCATGACATTTAAATTACATGCATATTCATATTTTGCGAAAGGGAAGTTTTATCATATTTGCTGACCTTATGACCGTCTTTCTTTCAACATGGTTTACTCTTATTCTCGGTCCGTATTATAAGAATATAGTGTACAAAAATACATATATTAATATGGCACTAATATGTTCTTGATGGGGTACAGGCTTATTGTTATTTACGGTAACTACTGGTTTTAAGTGGATCACAATTTAGTATTCAAGCGTTGAACGATTTTGAAGTATAAGATATCTATCTTTCGATTAAACGTAAGCCTAGGTTTAATCATTTTTCAACTCAACACAGTAAAGCATAATGTATTCTCGGTTACAACCCAGTCAAATTTATAAAATATTTAAAGGAATTATCTAGTTTCAATTGCCTTACTCAAACGTTATGTGTTTCACTGAATGAATACAAGATGGTGCTGAAATGCAACAGCGTTTTTACCGTAATTGATTACGAAGACATATTTTGTGGTGCCCCATTAGAATTAATCGGTGGGTAATACTGTTTAGTCAGGATTTCGTCAGTCGAAAGTTTTATTCCAGCTGGCCTGCTAACCACATACCCCTCCACAACCCTCGCGCCGCGAGGGACGCTGACGGAAACCAAGGACTATGCCTGGAGTATCCTCTGTATAGGACGGTTCATAATTTATATCGAAGAAAGAAATGTCGTGTTGTTAAATGCCACATATTCTGAGCCATAGCGTCCTATGTAAACATATATTGACTGAGAGGGACAGCCAACAGAGCGCTCGTTCACAAGAGAGTCTAGTTTGGCCTGTCTTGCTGCCCTGGCTTTTGCTTCAGTACATAACGAGTAAAGATCCAAGTCGATACTCCCGGGGTAGCCGGTAACCCCCGATGGGAGCAAGCTCGTAATTTCCACAACGCGCAGACTCGGACTCACAAGAAAACGAGTCAAATGTTATTAATTTAGATTTTGCATAAACTGAACACAAATACCTAGAAGAAAATATTTTTTATCTTTTTTTTTATTTTTACCGTTTGTTAAAGACTATTTCACATCTTTGAGCACTGTTAACTCGGCAGTGGCGTCAGCCACAGGGAAAACCCTTGTGACTAAAATTTCTAATTATCGTCTAAGCTTAGTATTTTTGCACTGTTAGTCCCACATTTTGCAGGAAAGAATAAAAATAACATGTTTTGCTAGATTTAAGACATTTTATTATTTTGCCAGTAAACATCACACTTTTGAAGCATTGCGTGTTTCTTTTTCTAATAACTGATACACAAATTGTTTCATTTCACAAGCTATAGGCTCAGCTCCTATATACGCGACTTGCCGGGCCGGAGTTGCCGGGCCGATGTGCTGTCAGTCATATCAAAATGTAACAACATTGGCTCTTGGCGGTCCTTGGTTAGCTGGTAATCCGTTCTCATTCCTCGCGATACGTGACTACGATAAAAATCTCAAAGTAATAAAAGGTCGACGAAACGGGAACAAAGTTAAAGCGTTATACGACCTATATTAAATAAGAGTAGGGTCCCGAGGACGGGACACATATATGTTTGCGACTGAAGAAACAAACTCTTTCCAGTTATATTATACCATGTTCTTTCGTCAAACCAAAGGATCTTATTTTATTACACAGTTATTGTGGCCAATCTTTAATGTTATATCCTTCCCATAGTAATCACAGCTTTGATAGATAACAACCTGGAATATTGTGTATGAACATGGTCAAATTACACATAAATATAATACATGGTTAAAAGTAGTAGCGAAGCTTTGCAGATGCGAAAACTCCACTCCTCTCTCAACCAGAACCGAGGGCGCCACATCTCCCGAGGACCTACAACCCCTTGTTGTTGACACGTGACCGTTCGTGCCTCACGGCCTATGGCAATTTTTCCCTGGCCTTGTTCACGCCATTCAGTGAACAAGTTTGGTAGAGACAAGACGAAAGCTCTGCTTTCAAATACTTTGCATGTGAGTACTATTAAATCGTTTCATATTTATTATGGTTAAAAGCTACAATAGCATCAAGAAGAGCGCACACCAACGCCAAGAGAAGCTAATTTTATAAATTACATGCATACGCCCTTCATCCAGATTCACAAAAACAATCTTAATGTTAGCTCAGGTGTTAACAGGACCTATAAACTAAACAAGGAATATTAAATATGCAGGAAATATAGTGTTTTCTCCTTCAAACATTATCGTATCTGCATGCCAATAATTCGTTCTACGTCGTATTCTTTTTCTTGTACTTAAGTGGAAAAAAAGCGATCAGTGAAGCAAAATATAATTATATTCACCTGACAGCCGTAAGGCGTATACTTAACAAATCAAGAATTTTCAATCTTCCAACTGGCGTATCTTCTGTGTTTCACTTTCATTTAAGTTCTCCTTGTTTGGGAGTTACTGTTCATGTGCCAGATCGGACCTCATGTGGTAGTGCAATGGTAAACAAACATGACAGACAAGATCATAACAATTATAAAACAGGTAAATTGGAGATAGTAAGCCCTTGTGCCGGGATCTTTTTAATAGGGTACATTTACATTCAGCCCGAATGTTTATTGACGTGAGATTATGTATGTGTTAATGCAGGTGCATATTGTTACGGAACCTAATAACAACAGATCACGTAGTCGTGACAAACATAAACCTTGTTACGGAGATAATTAAAAATATTAGATTCTGTAACATGAAATGTCTAGGGGAATGAATAAAGAAGTCAGGGTTTTTTAAACAAATAATTATAATTTATTCTTAAAACAACCCTAACATTACAATACAGTAAATCAATACAATTACACAGTATAACAACAGTATAACAGTAAATCAATACAATTACACAATATAATAAATAAAGTGCACAGTACCTGGATACCACCACTGTCACAGCGACAACAAGTCCTTTTAAACGTATAATCCAGATGAACAGTTCACATAAATCTTCTCAGAGAATAATAATCAAATTCAATCACAAAATCAATTTGTTGTAATCCAAAATTGAAGTTCTGGTAGTGATCCCAAAGGCAAAATGAAGACTTTATAAATCCGTGACAAATTTCGAAGAAGATCTATAACTGCTGCAATTATCGGAGAGTTCACAAACTGACTCATACTCCTCTTCTGTGTCCGCTGGAATATTTCTCTCTCCTCCCTGGGCTCTAAACACAGCCCCTAATTTATAGCTTTTCACCCAAAAGTCTAGAAACTTCTATTTCACGAACAATCCAAAGAACCCAACAAAACATAATACACACGCGCCCAAAGAACAAAACAAGACACGCACGCACAGAGCGCAAACAGCCCAGAATATTCCTGACGACGGCTGTGTCTTTCCACGCCAGGGTTCACACGTGGGCGAGCCCTCGGTCAGGCGATGCTTCCATAGCAATGAGCTATGCGTGCGCCCCACGAACCAAGTGTCAACAACACATGTAACAGACATCTGTAAAAATATTTACTTTTAAAAGAAGAATTGTGCAAAAAAAAAAGAAGCATGAACTTGGGATAATAGTTTTCTAGATCATACTTAATATTTTAAGATCTAGAGCAAAGCAGAACTTACTCTATCTCGGTCAAAATCGAAAATGTATCCCAAATGGCTGTCGAAAACAAAAATATAAAAAAAGGTATAAATCGTCTAAGAACGTATTGCAAGTGCACTATTTTGACGTTTTTGGGGTTGGATATTCGTTTTAAACAAAATTTAATGGTTCACGCTCCATGCAGAATGGTGCATGGTTGTGCTGTCAATGAGACTTTTTGGCTCATTGAACGGTAACACTTTTTTTAAAGCTGCACATTAGTTTTTTTTTGTGACAGTAACAGATATAATGAATTTGCGAAGACAGGTTTGTTTGTTGTGTCATGCAGTTTGATGTTGGAGGCAACCAATGTACTGGCGATTTTCTGACCCGCGTTCCACCCTTTAATGCAATTCAAGGAATTCGAATCATTAGTCCCGTAATCCTGCGAGAGTAAACATAAAAATGGAAGACATTAAGTATAAAACAATATACTTGACAAAAGCAATACAGTTTAAAACAATAGAAGCGAATGTAAAACAGACATACGTAGGAAACATACCGTACATGCAATAATACATGTTTATTTTGATAAATGATGTAGTGTTGTGTTATGTAATGTAAATGATGTGGTGTTGTGTTATGTTATGTAAATGATGTTGTGTTGTGTAATGTTATGTGAATTATGAAGTGTTGTGTTATGTAATGTAAATGACGTACTGTTGTGTTATGTAATGTAAATGACGTAGTGTTACGTAATGCCTAAGATGACCCTGGCACAAAATGTAAAAAAACTAACATTCATTCATGCATTTTTTTTATTTCTATAATGCCCAGCGATGTAAGTATTGGTAAGATATATCTTAACCAAATTAACTAGGAAAAACGATAAGACTTTGGACAATGTAATTATCATTGTACTTGAATTATAGGGCAGAGATTTCATGAGTCAGCTGAAGTCTTATCCGCGTCTCCTGCTCTACCTGCCTGCTGTGTTTTACCCAGTAATATTGTTATTTAGTTACATCCATGTTTAGCAACATACTTTCAACCCATGCTTTTTCCCCCGTCTTCAAAAATGAAGCTTTATCTACATGTTGTCTTTTACTCAGTAAATTCGCTGTGTATAAATACCGAGATTTTAATTCAAAGGCTTCCTGAAACAAGAAATGAACCGATGAATTTAAACCCTAGTTTTGTGTTTGACTACCAGATGGCTCCCACACCGTTAGGACAGAAACAAAAGAACTGATAAGGTGATAGCAGTCTTAATATGTTATTACTCGTCGTGAGCCAGCTACGTGTTTAGCTGTGGAGCAGACGGGTCTCAGCTCATCAGAACGTTTATAGCTGTGGAGCAGACTGGTCTCAGCTCATCAGAACGTTTATAGCTGTGGAACAGACTGGTTTCAGCTGATCAAAGCGTTCTAAGCTGTGGAGCAAACTGGTCTCAGCTAACCAAAACGTTCTTAGCTGTGGAGCAGACTGGTCTCAGCCCATCAAAACGTTCTTAGCTGTGGAGCAGACTGGTCTCAGCTCACCAAAACGTTCTTAGCTGTGGAGCAGACTGGTCTCAGCTCATCAAAACATTCTTAGCTGTGGAGCAGACTGGTCTCAGCCCATCAAAACGTTCTTAGCTGTGGAGCAGACTGGTCTCAGCTCACCAAAACGTTCTTAGCTGTGGAGCAGACTAATCTCAGCTCATCAAAACGTTCATAGCAGTGGAGCAGACTGGTCTCAGCTCATCAAAACGTTTATAGCTGTGGAGCAGATTGGTCTCAGCTTATCAAAACGTTTATAGTTGTGGAACAGACTGGTCTCAGTTCATCAAAACGTTCTTGGCTGTGAAGCAGACTGGTTTCAGCTCATCGAAAGGTTGAACGTTAAGGGAGAGTACCAATAAATAACATCGATCACATATTCTTTATTTTAAGATAAATACAGATTCGAACATGCCTTTACTTTTAGAATACCCACTTTGGTAACATATACAAAATTCACCAAATAAAACCATAATGTCTATAATGTAATTGTTTAGAACAGACAAGAAAGAGCGTGTCGCAGCGCTTATATGAAAACACACCCTGCGAGCGGTTCGCTACCCATATTCGAGTACTTCATTTTTGCGCTTATGGAAGCGTAGCTCAGTAAAGTGGAATGAGTGTGAACAAAGTGTAAACGTGAGTTAGACGAAAGTTACAGTCTTATAGTAATAGCTCACAGCAAAGCCATGGTATTGCTTTTTTTGTATGTGTGCGTTTGTGCGTATGTCCATTAGGGCCCTCCGCGGTCCGAAATATTGAACCCTCACCCGCCCAACGTCATGCCTTGTCAACCCGCCTCGCAATCAAAGAAAAAAATATCAGCCCACCCCGCCCCGCAGTTTTTTATGATTCTTTCAGCGCGTACTAACCCCGCAAAATTTACTTTCAGCCCGCCCCGTCCCGCTCCCCATGTTTCAAGCTTCTGGTCCGCAGTCCAGCCCGCAAAATTATGAAAAAAAGTGTTAGGATGCAAAGGTATACCTGTAAAGAATATTTAACAGCACAAATATTAGCCATGCTTATTATTAAATTAATGCAATGTTTGATTGATTTTAATACGTTTTAGCAATCATTCAAACCATAATTCATAATGTATTTTAAAAGACATGTTTGATTGCTAAAATGGATTTGATACATAGAAAATAAATTAACACACCTGAAACCTGTTTTCATATTTTACAGGAGAAATAAAGAAACCTTTGGTTTTATTTGTCTGTTTCTACTTGAATTTATAAGAAAAGGTAAAGAAAAACTGTAGATTTCTTCAAAGTATGTATCTCCAAAGTTACCTCTGGGAATATTTTTGGCTAATCACAAGCCATCAAACTATTGAGATGTGTTTGCTGGTTAAAATCTTTACAGTCATTGTCTTGTTACGAAGACAAATTGTTGAGGGGAAAAATCCTGGGCCGATACCGGAGTCGAACCCAGGTCGGTGGCGTACAAGTCCGGCGTCCCAACCGCTTCGCTAGCAAAGCAAGCTTCGGTCCGCTTTTATGTCACCCCGTAAAACAACCCCTCTTAAGAGCGTTCTGCTGTCAGAACAAGACTAATTATCCCAAGAGTCACACTTTGGTGAGCTTATTCCCTGGGCCACAAAGTTAATCGTCACGTTAGACGAGCCCCCATTTTGTTACGAAGACAAATTGTTGAGGGGAAAAATCCTGGGCCGATCCCGGAGTCGAACCCAGGTCGGTGGCGTACAAGTCCGGCGTACCAACCGCTTCGCTAGCAAAGCAAGCTTCACTAGCGAGACAGTTCGGTCCGCTTTTATGTCACCCCGTAAAACACCCCCTCTTAAGAGCGTTCTGCTATCAGAACAAGACTAATTATCCCAGGAGTCACACTTTGGTGAGCTTATTCCCTGGGCCACAAAGTTAATCGTCATGTTAGACGAGCCCCCATTTTGTTACGAAGACAAATTGTTGAGGGGAAAAATCCTGGGCCGATCCCGGAGTCGAACCCAGGTCGGTGGCGTACAAGTCCGGCGTACCAACCGCTTCGCTAGCAAAGCATGCCATGTCCGTTACACCGCTCAGGCAATAACTAGGGTTTTTACGCCGCAGTTTTGCCTCTTCGGGTACCCCCCCCCCCCACTCTCTGCACTGAGGTTGCCAGAACTGACACGCCTGCCAGCCAGGTCCGGCCCGCCCTCGCTGGCTGTCCACCACCGGGGAATCCCCCAGTTGTTCCCGGGAGCCTGAGCCTAGCAACCTGCCAGTAATGTCCGAGCGTCATCGGCCTACCCCTGGACTACCGTAAGTTTCGCCCTGAGCCTTGTCCCTTTCGACCAGGTACAGTTTTCGTTCGATCGGAGCCTTCTCGGGAGCCTTTTCTGGTGCTTGTGCCATCATGCTTGAGCCTTGTCCCTGCTGGTCCTAACCGGACCCCCGGTTTTTACGTCTCGGAGCCTTGTCCCTGATCCTTTCGGGATCCCCTCAACTTTTATCCACCAAACGGCTGGCTCTACAGGGCCTGGTTCCATACTGCCGGCAACAGGCTGGCCTACTCTTCTATCGAAAAACAGTATGGGGTCTTTTACGTGCCCGTCCCCTTCTGGACACGGGACCGCCATTTTACGTCCTCATCCAATGGACGGCCCGTATTTTACTTTTGCAGTCGGGCGCTGCAGAGCTCCGGAGCCTTTCTACCCCTCCCCCACTTTCTCTAGTGGGGTGATGATACTGGGGTTCCGCTTACCACTGATCTTTTGCCAGTCGAGCCACATTTTGAGGTCTTTATAGAACTTCTCTTGCTTCACCTTTTCGACATAGCCTTTGCTCAACCTTAGAATGTGATCTCTCACATATTCTATTTCTGCCTTCTCGTGAAGCACAGATACTCGGGTTCGAGGCGGGAGTCTCAAGGCCGTCCTTAAGGCTCTGATTTGAAGCCGTTGAGGTGTCTTAATGTGGTGCTCTTTGGCTGAGATCAGGGCTATGCAGCCGTACATCATAACCGGTCTGATCCAGGCTTTATAAAGATATATCAACCTTTCGGTTGACATGCCACCTGTCCCTGCTTTTAGCACTCTTACGCATTTTAGTCTCGCTTTGACCCTCTGTTCGATATCCTTTATGTGAGCCGCCCATGTGAGTATCTTATCAACCGTCAGCCCCAGAAATTTTATCTGGTCTGTGAATTGAATTGGTTCCCCGGCCAAAGCAAGCTTTGCGGTCCGCTTTTATGTCACCCCGTAAAACACCGACTCTTAAGAGCGTTCTGCTATCAGAATAAGACTAATTATCCCAGGAGTCACACTTTGGTGAGCTTATTCCCTGGGCCACGAAGTTAGCCGTCACGGTAGACGAGTGCCATTTGTTACGAAGACAAATAAATGAGGGGAAAATCCTGGGCCGATCCGGGAGTCGAACCCAGGTCGGTGGCGTACTAGTCCGGCGTACCAATAGTACAGTCATTTTGTAACATGACCTCACACAAATTGCAACAAAAGCTATCTCATTTGTTTTGTATCCCAGAAGGTATCCTTTTGAACATATAAAAAGTCCTAAGATATTCTCCAAGGGGAAAGTCCTGAAATTTGGGAATATCCAAGATGGCCGCCAGGAGGACTAGAATCCATCAATTTTAATTGATAAAAGGGTATTACTATATGTAGTACCTCATTTTCAGTTTTTTTGGGGTTGCGGAATCTAATTCTGCCCTTAATTTGCTAATCTAATGACTCCTAGAGCTCATATGTGGGGGTTTGTGTGGATACAGAGTGGAAACAAGAGATATGAGGGGGGGGGGGGGGTGTTCTTGCACTCCTCTTTTATTTGTCAGAAAAAAGTATGGTAGGCTCTCTTCTGAAAAAAAATGTAGCCTAAATTGACAATTCTTATAAGGCTAGATTGCATTAAACAAATTTATAGGGTACCGAGTGAGAAATGGTAATCTTTATATAGGCCTTTATGTTACACACTTATACATGTTATAAAACAATAAATGAATATTTCCTTTACAACACTGATGGTCAAGTATTCAAATGGGACGAGTAAGCAGCAACACTTTAGTGAACTCAATACCTCAGTCCAGCAATACTATTACGAATATGTGATCTGGACACAACACGCTGAGAGTGTCGCAGCAACACTCAGGTCAACAGGTACAGGACCTCAGTCCAGCAACATTGTAACAAACCTATCACCTGCAAACAGTGAATGGATTTCCTGTCAGTCAGTGGTCTCCATGGATTTGACTGACTGTCAAACAAGCTTTGTGCAGTGGTAAAATAATACAACAAGGCCGCCTTCAGGTAAGATATTGTTTAATAAAATACTTACTTGAACTCCTAAATGTTTAATCTAGTTCAACATTATTCATTTATTATTTATTCATTCATTATTTATTTTCATGATTTATCTCATAAACCAACAGGAGCATATGGTCCAATATCTGGAAGATAATTCTGATGTAGACGCTATATCTAATGTAGTTTAGTTTATCATATTGGGGTTATATGTCCTTGCATTTGCAGGGGTGGATCAATGGGGGTTCCGCTTCTTAGGAGATATTAGCTATTTCCAGTGATTTTCCTTATTTTTAATCTTGCCTCCTCCTCCCGTTTTCAATATGTTACTGGGTTTCTTTGAGTGTGCATATTACAGTCATTTTACTGCGTAAATCCTGGATACTGATTTATTTTTAAATTGATACTATTTTGTTGGCATTGTGATGTCATATATTGTCTTTCCTTCTAAATAATGTTCACCAAAAATTCAATAAAAATACCTTACAATTCTGAAAAGCTTATCTCAAAAGTTTTCATGAGATCAAGCTCTAAATGCACGTTTATACAATCTCTGTGAATGGTCTAAAACCTTAACTTTTTTGTCAGGCCAAAATGACTATAAAATGGGATATTCATTCGTGAGTAGAAGTATTACCATAATGATTATTTATTATTTCATGTTTATCAACAGATATGGAGGTTCCTGAACAATGTGCCATTTGCAAGCAGTCTGTTGATGGTTCTTCGGTGTCAACTCTCGGAGAAAAGGGGAGTTCATCCATCAACCAGGCCAGTATCGCAAGGAAAGACAGCATTTACACTGTACCGGGGGAAAAGGTACACAAAGACTGTCGCAGAACATACTGTAATCCCCATCAGATAGCCAAGGATGTCAAGCAAGAAGAGTCCAGACAGAGCACAAGCAGTGAAAGTCATGCACTCAGGTCATCTGAGGCAATGTTCTCTTTCATGACTGATTGCCTCTTTTGTGGTAGACCTGCCAAGTATGGAAGGAAGAGGAAGAAGCACGATGTCATTCAAGTCAAGACTATCGAATTCAAGGACACACTTTTGGCAACGTGCCTAGAACGAGCAGATGATTGGTCAGATACTGTGAAAGCACGGGTATTGCATGTACATGATCTGCATGCTGCAGATGCAGTATACCACCAGATTTGCAGCGCCAATTTCCGCACAAAGAAGCAAATACCAATGGCTCATCTCACAAATCCAGAAGCCCCCAAAAGGGTCAAGGTTGGGCGGCCTCTGTCTGATGAAAGGACAGCAGCATTCATAGAGGTTGCAAGATATATTGAGGAATATGATGATGAGCAGACCACAGTCAATGATCTAATTGATCTCATGCAACAAAAACTGGAAAACACTGAGCATGAAGCCTACAGCTACAGCTATATGAGATTGAAACTTACAGAATTTTTCGGTGAAAGGATAATTTTCACAGAGATCAATGGTAAACCAAACGAAGTCACCTTCAGGACAACGGCCAGGGTGCTGCTTCAGGAATTCTACAATAAGCAGCGGGAAACAAACACTGACAAAGAGAAGTTCAAGCTTGTACAAGCCGCTGCGAAGCTCATAAAAGAAGACATTAAAGCCATTGAAACATGCCATGAAGTCTACCCATCTTGCCATGACCTGGAATCACATGAAACTGGTGTTAAATATCTACCGGAAACGCTGAAGATACTTCTTGAGGAAATATTTGCCGGGAAGAAAATTGGACTCAAAGTGGCTGCCATTGGACAAGCAATGATGCAGGCAACTAGACCTCGAGTCCTGCTTGCACCACTCCAGTTTGGGTTGGGCGTTCAACTATATCACCACTTTGCATCACGATTCCTCATTGACACCCTTCATCACCATGGGTTCTGCTGCTCATACCATGAAGTGCACCAGTTTGAGCGCATGCTGCAAAGTACCACGGAACAAACATCCCTAATCTCACAACAGAGTTTGTCCAGTATGTAGCTGACAATGTTGATCATAATACCTGCACACTGGATGGTCACAACACATTCCATGGCATGGGGATGATTGCCACTATCACCCCTGCAACCAGATCAAGCCGGCCAATCCCCAGGGTTAAGGTGACATCCTCTGACGTGGCCATGGTTGGAAGGGTTCAGATCTCATACCACAAGGCAGAAAGTCATGGTATGACATCAGTTACCTACCAGAAGCTCTTCAACCTCAAGGGCCAGAACTGTTTTGAAAATCTTGATGTTCTTTGGAAGGCATCCATCCTGTTTGGTTCTCCCAGACCTGCATGGCCAGGAATGATGCAGTCTTTGCATCATGGTGACCACCCTGGCAAGGCAGCCATCATGTTTCTGCCCATGATTGACATGAATCCAAGTGACAACACATGCATATATTCGACCCTGACATTTATTTGTAAGCATGCACGACAACATGGAGTCACCCCGGTTATCACTTTTGATCAGCCGCTCTGGTGGAAGGCTTCCATGATCATCCAATCTGAGCCCATGGAAAGCGACCTCAAAAGAATCGTCCTACGGTTGGGAGGTTTTCATGCAGAGATGAGCTTCCTTGGATGCATAGGGCACCTGATGGCTTCATCCGGGCTACAAGAACTGATGGAGTTGATCTATGCCCCAAACGCTGTAGTCCATATGCTGAGTGGTAAGGCCATATCCCGGGCAGTCCGTGCGCATTTCATTGTAGATGCAGCCCTGAAAGCCCTATTTCTGACTCATGTACTTAGTACCCCTCTGCCATGCCAAACAAACAAATCAGACATCTCTGGCGGAGAATCAGATCTGCGAGAAGATTCGACAGAGGCAACCACTGCAAGAAATAATCCAGATTTAGATAAAGTTTGTACTCTCTATCGTAAGTTGATAGATGGTTCTATAACTGCTGAAGAAGTTTGTCAGTCCGATGTCTTAAAAAGAATCAAAGCTCATCTTCAGATACGTGCAGAGACCACGAAGATGTCATCCAGAACTTCAGCACTCTGGGTTCAGTACATGGACATGATAGACATCTTACGCAATTACATCAGGGGAGAACGAACTGGAAATTGGACCTTACATCTTCAGTCCATACAACACATGCTGCCCTACCTGGCAGCGTCAGGCCACAATCTTTACACTAAATCTGCCCGGCTCTATTTGCAGCAGATGAACGACCTCGAGGCCCGATGCCCCGATGTCCATCAACATTTTGATGATGGGTTCCATGCAATTCTGCGAAGTAATCGTTTCTGGGTAGGTCTTTCACCTGACCTGATCATTGAGCAGGTTCTAATGAGAAGCTTGAAGACTAGTGGGGGGCTTACACGAGGCCGAGGGATGACAGAGCGCCTGACGTGGTTGCTGTCGATGCCTGCCTGTGCAGAGATAAACCAATCCATGCAGGAGTTCACAGGGGTCAGTTACAACATTGGGGAGCAAAATCAGGACATGACAAAAGCAAGACAAACTCGTGACTGGAAGGACACATAGGCAGTTCTCCAGTATCTGCAAGAGCATAATCCATTCAGTAATGACCCAAGTCTACGGAATATCGCCACTGGTGTCAATGCCAAGCCCAGTGTGAATGTAGATACTGCACAGGCAGTTGGGACTGCGATACTGAAGTCCATGGATGGGAGGACACCTACTGAATATGTCTTTAAGAGGAAAGACCAAGCTGTGTCCCTTGGCATGAAGTCATCTGTGTAGGTCAATGGAGATCAAATCCAGGTTGATCCTATGCTTCTCTTCCAGAGATTAATCAACATTGCGCAGAGATCTGATGAACTGGAGTCTGCCCTTAGTTATGAGCTCTGCAGCTACCCGCCAGCTCTCTTTGATTCATCTCTTCTGTTACGAGAAGCACACAAGCCTGCCTTTGCTGATGCCATACTGGATCTGATTGGACCTGATGCTCCTGCAGATATCCCAGGTGATGGAAATCAATATGTGTTGGATGGTTGGGCACTTGTTCAACGCATCCCATGGTCCCGTGGAGACACGTACAGAGACATTTGTGACCGATACACAGAATACGTAGAGAAAAAGTATGGAAATGGTATTATTGTGTTTGATGGCTATGAGAGTAATAACACGAAGGATATGACACATCAGAGAAGGTCAAAAGGTACGGCTGGTGCAACTGTGACATTTACAGCTGACATGTCTGTCACAATGAAAAAGGAGCAATTCCTGGCCAACAGACAGAACAAGCAGCGATTTATTTTTATGCTCAGTGAAGAACTACAAAAAAAAAAAAGATTGTGTGACATACCATGCCTCAGGAGATGCTGACCTTCTAATTGTGCAGAAGGCCGTGCAGTGTGCTACCACCACTAGCACTGTGCTAGTCGGGAATGACACAGACCTCCTAGTAGTACTCTGCTACCACGCAAGCCTGGAATCCCATGACCTTTTCTTTTGTCCTGAGCCAAATAAGACCAAGAAGCCTAAGATCTGGAATATCAAAGCAACAAAGCAATTGCTTGGTCAAGACATATGTGATAATGTCCTTTTTCTACATGCAATTCTTGGGTGTGACACGACGTCTCGCCTTTACGGGATCGGAAAGGGAGCTTTAAAAGAGATTTAAAGCAAACGGTGCATTCCGTGAGCATGCCCAGGTGTTTAAGACACATCCAGCATCCACCGAGGATGTTGCAGAAGCTGGAGAGACGGCACTTGTAATCCTCTACAGTGGAAAAGCAACTGACACCCTGGACTCTCTCCGGTATCATCGGTTCTGTGAGGTGGCTTCAAGTTCATCTTATGTCCAACCACATGTCTTGCCACCAACATCATGGGCAGCAAGGCATCATAGCTTACGTGTGTATTTGCAAGTCCAGGAATGGATTGGATCAGTGGGTGTACTTAAACCAACTGAGTGGGGATGGCAGAAGTGTGACAAAGGGTTTGTGCCACTTCAAACTGACCTGGCATCTGCTCCTGATAAGCTCCTGCAGATAATTAGATGCAATTGTCAGACTGACTACGGCACCTTCAGATGTACATGTAAAAAGAAGAACATAGAGTGCACCCCGGCTTGTGGAAACTGTAGGGGCTCTAGCTGCATGAACTCACAACAAACACTTTGTGATGAGGATGAACAAGATGAAGTCTAATTAAACATGTAATCATTATATCTAATTTTTTTGTTGATGAGTTGATTAACAAATTGTAATGTATTTTCAGAATAAGACAGTGTTAAGGTTTTACATATATCTTTGGTTATTATTGCCATTTTCAGATAGTGTTGCTCATGATGTCCCTTGAATACACAGAGTGCTGATTTTTTTTAAAAATCTATATTCAAAACATAGTGTATTATAATTCATGAAATACACTTTATTTCAAAACTACTGGAACAAGAATAAGCATGATGACAAAAGAGAGATCATTCATACAACTCTGTTCGAGCGCTGAGGTATGGTGAAATAAAAGTTATTTTCTGCGGGATCAAACTTGGCGATTTTCGAACTTTCCCCCCGCACAATGGCTTAGGACTTTTTTTTCTGGTATTAAGGACATACTTAGGAATCAAAATCATTTGCATTTGCTTTTGTTGCAATTTGTGTGAGGTTGACCACATATTTCGGGTAAAATTCCTGTACTACAACCGCTTCGCTAGCAATGAGCCCCCATTTTGTTACGAAGACAAATAAATGAGCGGTGTTTCTTATAGCAGTCATCACATTATGCAGTACCCAAACAGGGATTTGACCAGCCAGTGGTCAGTGTCAGTCACAATAAGACAGCACATGGAGTTTTATTAATCAATTAGATATGGAGTCCACCTGTCGCCACAACTTGTCTATTACAAAGGTAATCAAACCCTTGCTTCACGCCCAGCCATATTATGTAATATGTGAGACCTGACACAAGTACAGGGTTACAGTCCATATACATCAGGCCAGGTAAATTTATACACAGTTATGACCAGCTCTCACTGCAAGGAGAATTCTTTAAAATCTAGATTTCAGATTAATGATGCATCATCTATTTTGTAAAACAAATTGACTTTATACCTAGAAAAGAAACATATTTGCATAGTGTTGTTACAACTGTCAGTCAGTGTAAGGGGTTCTTAGGAATAAATTAAAATATATTAACATTTATCTTTTCAAATTACTATTTTTACACCACCTGAAAACATTTTATGCAAACATATCAAAGTCTTCAAATGACAAAACCCGCCCCGCTCATGGCCCTACTGTCCATAATAAATCAAAATAAAGAAAAATGTGTAACATTTTATTGAAACATAACAAATGTATACAAGGTACCTAAGTGCTGTGAATATCTCATACTGGATTTTCATCGCCACACTGTGTACAATTTATCCCCTGCAATGAGCAATTTTAACGTTTTTACGGTTTCGACGCTTAAGTTGCGGAAAAAAATTCTTCGGTCAAGTCATTTTATCACCAGCCGTTTACTGGGCGCGCGGTATGCGGTTTGCGGGAAAAAATGTCTTCGCTCAAGTTTTCTTTTATCGTCAGCCGTTTACCGGGCGCGCGGTATGCAGTATGCTGAAAAAAAAATGTCTTCGCTCAAGTTATTTTATCGTCGGCCGTTTACTGGGCGCACGGTTTGTGGCATGCTGATTAAATATCTTCGCTCAAATTATTTTAACGTCAGCCGTTTACTGGTCCGTGGAATGCGGTGAGACACGCGGTAAAATGGAATTTTCAGTGGATATTGGATGCGATATCCAATGAACTCTGGTTGCCTTATGTATGAACTAAGGATGCAGCGCGATAAGGCGGGTTTGACATCACCGGGCGCACTATGTGCCTATCATAATCAATGATGTCACGTGCAGTTTTCCACATGATGAATCTGTGCAGTTTAGTATAACATCTGTATCATGATTATGGATGTCCAGATGGTACAGGATATCAGCACCGTTAAAACAGGTCAGGTTTTATCAAAACACATTGAAATCGGTAATTTTAAAGGGAGTCAAACACCTATCCGACTTTTATAAACTAAAGGTAATCCCTTGGTGCTTTATTTAAAAAGTAGGCCAGAAACGTGGATATCACAGGCTGCTTGTTTTGTTCATATCGGCGTGTTTATAAGATGTGGGGGCCCGCAAAAATAATCAAAACAAATTCAGAAAGGGCATCAAACAGCAATTCAGATCAACCAGAGCTTTGCAAATGGCGTTTTGCAACAATTGACCTTTCTACCTCCGCATATATGCAACCTACCACCTTAGGTTACATGTTTATTTTTCCGTTTGTCAACATCAGCTGTGTTTGCAAACACACCTAGTTGATAAACAAGTTTATACATCCTTCACGAGTCGTTCTTATCACTTTTTCCAAACAAAATTACCCCTAGATCAATAATATATACACAGAAGAGGCCGGAAATCACATAAATTCTTTATCAAAAGGTAGGTGGATGGGCACCTTTAATGTAGCTTATGAGTCGCAACGTTTTTAACGGTTTGTCTATGAAGTTGTGCGGGAAGAGAAAGACACGTCATTTTTCCTGTTAAATAAGAAGTACTCCCTCAATAATATGTTAACCTCGGAAAATATCTCCCTCTCGATATAATGAAAACAGGTAAGCGAACCCAAACAAAAAATCTAATTACTTAAATGATTTACAACTCTCTGTTCTATTTATTGCAAAATCAAAGAAGAAAATAAGTGAATGGCGTATGGCATTAAACATCTGCATTAACAAGACATGGCTGTTCTTACAATCATCTCATCAAATATGACAGAGAGAGCGAGAGAGAGAAAGAGAGAGTAACCTCGTTTCTACTTGACCCGCGGTAACGACAAGTTTGAATTGTACAGTCTTTTCTCAGCAAAAACGGAATTTCTCATCAATAATAATTTAGCTTTACTCTTTCTTCTTACAGAAGCTTTGCTGATCGACCTTTTGCGTTTGAAATCTTCTTCTATTGAATCCGCGATCTCGCTCCTCCGCACTCGGACAAGAGCTGTTTTTAGATCAACCACCGACGCCCGAGTGTGTAATCGCCTCCATTTTTCGAGCGCCTCAAGCGCATGCGCATCCGTGCCCGACCTATAACGTTTCTGGATGATCATGTTGATGTCGGCATCTCTTTCGGTATCGCAGCGTGGAGGATGGAAGGTGATCGTCCGGTACAGACTGATCCATTCACTTTCAATACTCTTGGCAGCTATTTGAATGGCACGTTTTAGAGGATCTGGAAAAAAATGGAAACCCGATGAAGTGATTTATTATATAATCAGTTTATGTTTTACAACCTGACCCCTTGTCTATTATATTTGCTTACTGTTTTCTTGCCGTATACGCATAACATATCATTGGATTTTGGTAACCTTTGTGTACAAACCTTAATAGGAATTTGTTAAATATTAACACACATGGTCAAAGTGTTTACCTGGTCTGGGGCTTTTCCCGCCTATGTCCTGTCTTTTACGAAATCGGGCATTCCTTGCTTCGACTGGCATGTTGTGAAAAATCTTCTTCATGGCTTCTGGGCTGGTCTTACTGGTGTAGATTTCTCGTAACTGCGCCAAGTTTCTCTCCACCCTTGATAGTTCTGTTTTTTTATCATTGAGGATGTCTTGGGCATCAGCTAGTTCCCCCAGACACACTCGCAGTTCCTGGTCTTTGTATTCCTTCAGTGATTTCTTATCTACCAGCCACTGCATCTTCTGTTTGGCTTGTTCAATTTTTTTGTTAATGTTAGGAATAACATTAAGCTTCAGGTGGAGTATGGCGTTGTTTATAGAGGTTGAGTGCTCGTCATATTCATCATGATCATAATTAAACTCCCTTCTCCGCAGCGCTTCCTGTTGGGATTTCTTTAGCTGAATTTCCATCTGTGCTTGCTTAAGCTCCTTCACAAAAGCCATCAGTTCCTCATTAAGTTGAATCTCGCGAGGTTTCAGCCGTGAGAGTTCCTCAGCTTGCATGGCCACTTCCTGTTTGTTAGTTCTTATCTTGTGTTCTAGGATGTAAACCTTTTCTTTTTCTTCTTTCACTTGTTTCGTCAGTATTTCCTCTTTGGCTTCTAGGGTTGTGATGTCATGTTTTATAAAATCTGCGTAAACCTCGTCAGCTTCTAGCCATTTATGAATTCCTCGGCAAGCGTTCTTAATGTTCTCACAACATTGTGGGAAGGCAAGCAAAACAGGCAAATGGCCCACATCGCATCTCCTTGCGAGCTCATTGGCTGCGAAGCCGAAATGCGAGACCTGCAACCCCTCAGTGAACCTGCAGGCATCTGACACTTCGGATATACTATTTACATGTCCCTGGATTGCACTGAGAAAATCCTTACGTTGTGCCTCGTAATGTATGGCTGTCTCCATGTAATAATCGTCCTGGCCTTTATAGAAACTGAGACAATATTTCTTAAGATAGCTTAAAACTTTTAAGATATCGCTGATGATATCTACGAAACTACCAGGGAGAAATTTGGCCACTTTTTGTCCATACACCATGACCTGCTGAAGGCTGTCGAGATTTAAACTTCCGGCGTCCATTTTGTTGGCGGAATCAGAAAGTTCATCGAATTGTTTTAAAGAATGCAGGAACGACAGTTGGAATGTTGCCATTACACTTTTTATTGCCGGAAGCACTGACCGGATGTCGTCATCACGTTTGAGGCCGCAGTGAAATAATCTTTCTGTCATATAGAGCTTCTTCAGAATCCTGTCAACGGCCTCTTTTATCGCTCGTCTGACAGATTCCAGTGACTGCGGCCTCTCACCGTCAAGAGTCGAGAGAGTCTGTGATTTGCGGAAAAATGCGAGTCCCGTGTGAGCCATATCTTGTCGTAATCCGGGCATTTCTTCCTCGTCTTTGATCCCTATCAGGCTTCTCGTCTGAAAAAAGTTAATTATGATTCAAATAATACTATAAATGTGTATAAATGATACAATAACACAAAGGTGTCAAGGATTAATTGGAATCATGGTTGCACATACAAGAGTAAAATAATTCCTATATAGATACATACAAGACATACTCAGGTAGGTATATTTGGTCCCCCTTGCAGAACTTATTACTTGTCTATGGGATGCTACACCGAATTATTATTTGTATTTTGATATCAAAACACGATTTAAAAAATCTGAAAGTTTTGACCTGATATTTCCATCTTTTTTTATACAAGTAATGCATTAAACAGTATTTTTTTAATACTGGCAATGAACAATTAATTATATAAGCATTTAAAAAATACTTTAAAATCGCTGCGGTTTCGGACGAACCTACTTTAAACTGTTTACTCGTGCATTTTTATTATAATGATTAGTGTCAACTTGATTTATTTTATGAATTACCAAGAAAGATATTAACTGTTGTCATTTTTTTCTCATGTTCTAAATACTTATAATCCCTTCAAACATAAATCTTGCGGTATAATCGCATGATCCCGTTAACTGAGACTTTCGATTTTATATATCACTTTGCATATGAAACATCTGTAGTCTGTCCACTAATAAACTGTAAACGAGGTATGTTCTGTCATGAAAAAGAGCCAGGCGCTGTGTACGTAAGACGAACTAATGCACGGTTACGAATTTTATGTGGAAAACGTCTTAGCCCGAGGTCTTCATCATCGGCAAGATTGAAAGTTACGTATCGATGGTTTGCTATTCTGAAGAAGCAAAACGGTTAGCATTTATTGATTCGAGATCTATATGTCATGATTTATATCACGGTTTAAAGATCGACTTTAGTCCTAGGACATGTTCAACGAGACTACAAGTTCTTGGTTTAAACATATTTATTTATAACATGATTACAAAAGTAATCTATACAGGCTAATATACATGCTTCCCTGTGGACATTTATAAACACAACATTATACAAGACCTCACAAGTAAAAGTACATTAAGTATGTGAAAATATAATATGATGAGATTAAAGTTGCAATTCCATATAAATACATAATCTTCACCAAAATGAAACAAGACAAGAGCAATACAATTACAAAGAAATTAGAAAGAAATGAATAATGTAACGATATAATGATGTAACATACAATAAGTGCAATGTACAAGATACCAACGATAAATATATATCTATATATATTAACACTAGATGGAAAGATAAATGTGATGTTATTTTATCCCGTAAATCGTTTTGTATCTATTATAAATTTTAAAACTAATCTGCTCACAGATTTATAGGGTATGCCTATCCTGTAAACAAGAAAATATAGTAGTTTTTTATTATTTTGTTTTCCCGTTTACTGCTGGTATACATAGTAATATAATATTCTAATTCTAACACCTCATGAACAAAATAAGATCTGATACTGCTAAACAGGTGTGACCTCTGCTGAGTATAATTTCGACATTTTAAAAGATATAGTGTTCAATGCTCTCCTCCGCCATGTCGCATCTACAGTATTGACTCTCTGACTTTCCTATTTTGAAAAGATACTGGTTTAAAGGACAGGCCCCAAGCTTTATTCAATTAAAGATAATTTCTCCCTTTCGCGCATAGTTAAAAGATTGTATTGAGTTCCCAATTATATGTGGAAACATTTAAAATTTTTTAAAACATTTTAAAATGAGAATAGATCTCCTTTTTTTCGAATATACTCGGGGGAACCGTTCCATTCTTTACACGAAAGTGGAGAGAAAGATCGTTTGCACTGGTCTTTTCTGAACAGCGGTACATGTATTGTATCTCCTTTACTAAGATTAAATTTTAAGGACACGGCGCGTGTGTTCAGCAGCCTTTATACTAGTGATCTTGCCTATATTATCGTGAGTGTATGACTTGTTCAACAAGAATACAAGTTCTTGTCTGTGTTATTTTAAGTGTTTACTACATTAAGTATCGATAAACAAGCGGGCAGAGTGTATTTGATCAAGTGGTTCATCCAGCAGAAGCTGTTATACAAGATTTACCTTTATGTTATATTATTGCCTATATAATTGCCTTTATTATATTGTTTATTATATTAGTATATCAATTTATTATTAATGACGGGAGCTGACACGAAGGTATTTGATAACGTTGTATCAAACCGGTGCATTACCAGCAGTTATAGAATACAAACAGTTATAAAGCAAGATGATAATGAAGACAATTTTTTAATACCGACTTTAGTTCACCCGGCTCATGTAAACCAATGCACGTTATTTTTATCCGTTATACGTGAGCTTATTTCACGACATTTGTGGATCGATCGTACCCTTTGCCAATTTTTTATTACTGCCGATAATGAACCGGTCCATGTAAACATTCGGTAATTAGGCATTTAATATCTGCCATGAGCGGTAAATTTCCACGGGGAGAGATCGATTACAGCACTGTAGAAAACAGCAGCTGTGTGACCTCGCTTACCACTATCACATTACCCTGCATTAAGCTGTCTGGATGAAGACACACGAACATGCGAGACTATAATAAAAGGTATAAAGAAATGGGGAGGGGCGAATACGTGTCTCTAGGTGTACAATATGGATATCAAATCTGACGGTCTCTCTCTGTCAATCTTTCGGTCTTTCTGACATTCTCTGACGCTCTCGTAATATATATATGTGTCTGTATCACTTTTTCTTCTCAATCGCACGTTATACTTGTATTGTTGCTGACTGTAATTTCATATATAACAGGCACACAAACTGACATAGCACCCCCCTGCACACACACACGCCTTTTAGATGGATTATTATTGGATTATAATTGGTAATTTATAATATATAATTTAATAGGCGTCGATCTTGTACTCTTACCTACACTTAACTACATACCAACACGGCAACCATTTATTGTATATATTTATATATATATATATATATATATATATATATAAATATAGATATAATGGTGACTAATATGTGTACAAGACTATAGGATATATGATGTATATATAAAATAAATACGTGTGATGGTGTGTGTGAGGAGGTGTGAGTCTGATTTAAATCGCCTATATATTTACCAACACCTAGATCGATAAACACGGTGGTTTTAACTTAAGTAAACATATTTTAATAAATATTAACTAATAATTCATATATGTGTACTATATAACATTTGTAAGCATATAATTTATATATATATATATATATATATATATATATATATATATATATATATATATATATATATATATATATTACTTCATTATAGTCAAACCATGTTTCCCTTTTACATAAACTATTTAATACTGAACTTTCTAAAAAGTAAATTTTGAAATTAAAAATATAAAACAATAGATAAAATCCTATAGCAAAAGTATTTCTGAGGCCAACTGACACAGGCGTCCTTCCGTGACATACAAGATATCGATCATACGTGCTGGTGCCTGAATAGCCAGAAAAACAAACATGAGGTAGGGTTACACGTGGTCCGGATATCACAAGGACCGGACGACTCAGTTTCTCATGTACTGAATATATAATTGTGTAATAAGACCGGCTTGTCAATACACGTTGGGGCTAAAGTCTCTTCAAACAGAGCTGGTGATAATTGAAGCTCTCTCGGTAACGATTTCCTAATTGAACGACCTTAACTTTAAATGAGAATCTTTGTGTACCTTGGCGGGGAACAAGCTACTTAATCTAGGCATTTTAAAGGTTGATTATATACCGACACAGTTTTAACATGAATTTTGTTTAAATTCTTTTTGTGGAGGTTACCGCCTCCGCTTTTATGCTGACTTGCTAGTACGTCTGGTTTTGGATGACAGGGGTTTACACGTGATATTCCTGTCGTCAACCATGCTTGGGGTACCACTCCTGTGGTTCTTTGATGTGTGTCATCTCCATTGCTGGGTCATTAGATCGAGAAAACCCCGAAAGGCACACTCGTTTGTGGGTGAAACACGACTGTTGGGTATAGTTTCCCCCATTAAACCTGCGGAGAACGCGCTTGTTGGGGGCCGCCCTTTTGCTGGGATTCGAACTCGCTTTGAGCCCTGCGCTCTGTCCTTACACAGCATAAGCCGGTCCGTATTAAGAACATCTGTTATTTATGCCAAGGAGGATATGTTTTCACCTTTGGTGTTTGTTAGCTGGTTTGTTTGTACGTTTTGTAAACAGGGTTATGCAAAAGCTACCTACAGCATTCCTCCGAAATGTTGAAAAGGAAGCATATGGCAGGGATGAAACTCTTTTAAACCTTGTTGATCCTGATAGAAAGGTTGACTGGTTTGCTTTGGCGGGTGTATGCGCTCAGCTGAATGCATTACGAACTTCACATGTAATATCTAGCGGCTGTGATTTAATATTTTTTGTATCAGCTCTGCTTAAAATGAATGTTTATGATTGAAACACGATTCGTTTTAAGTCTTTTAAAGTAAATTATTCTTATATGTAATCTAATGATAGCCCATGTATTAAAAACACCCATAGCCGTGACGTCACGACTACAGGCAAGCGTTAATTGGTAATATTTATTTAGTCCTTGAAATGACGCTACGTTGTGTGTATAGAAAAGGTTGGCAGTAAACAATAAACAAACATAAATTATAAAGATTTATCTTTAAGTTTGATAATTACTAGTATCTGTGAAATCAGTCACCTTTACATGCGTTATGACAGATTTTGTAAATGTATGTAGGTTCTCAGTGGATATCGGTGCTTACTGTAGTCAGCAAACGACAAAAAAATAGCAATATAAAAATAATCATACCTATAAACGGAAAATAATGTCCTTTTCCGCGGAATGATATTTCACACGTTGCGTTTAGAAGAAGCGAAGCACAAGTCAATGTCTTAACTCATGCTGTGTAAATAAATCTAACTATGAGGCGTGTGGCCCCCAAGAACTTGGTACATTCGTGAATTACAATGTAGGTACGAGGAGTATACTTATATTAAACCCTATCATTATTAAACATTGAAGCATTATGGCACGTAATTACCCCTTATCATATATATAGATATAATGGTGACTTATATGTGTACAAGACTATATGATATACGCGTACACTCATTGAATCTGTAGCAGAATAACAGAGCGTGGCCCCAGCAAAGCCGACACTTCCAACCCGCACTCGATCGAACTGGGTATGTATAGCTTTAATCATGCCCAGCATTATGGGTAGCCTAACTGCAATATGGGCAACTCGGCCCATAACAATAGTTGTGCTGTAGAATAACCCTATAGCTCACATAGGAACCATTTAGTAACATGTTGGTGTATTGATGTGTGACTCCCTCCCATCTTATGCCACACATGAATACTAGGCCGATGTAAATCCTACCTTAATTTGCGGTTATGGACGTGGACGCAAAAAAAAATATTCCGCTCTTAAAAACAGTCGCTGCATTTCCTATTTCCACCAAACACTATCCGTAGATAAAATCATGATTTGATGATTTCCTCGGATTACTTTCGTGTCCCATCCCCGCGCCCTTATCCAACCCTGATTGGTAAATCTCCGCATTGCCGCTATGGGGGGGGGGGGGGGGGGGGGGGGTAATTTCCCATATATACTAAGTCCAGAAGTCCAAAGGCAGGTGACGGAGTACGGGCAAGGTCCGGTAGTTGATTTAATCCAGAAAATTGATTGAAATTTGTTTATCAAGGCGATAAAGAAAGTGTAATGAAGCCAAGGGCGTTATCTGAATGGGCGTAAAAGATAAACACTTTTTCATTCATTCGATACGCTTTCGGCACGTGACTTCACTACAAGGAGGGTGTCATGAAATAGCACTTCACAACTACAGACATTAGCTACAATCTCAGCCAGGACATTAATTAAACTTAGCTGTGTGCTACACGTTAAATTTTTCTATAAGAAAACATATGTATGGTTGGATCAGGTCAGTTCATGGTTGGATCAGGTCAGTTCTTGAGCAAATGCCACCCTAATACCAATGACTGGCCCTGGCGCTCGGTCGAGATAAAGAAACGGTCCTTTCTTAATCTGGTAATCTTTTCATTTTAATATTTTTTATATTATTTGCTGTGTGTGCCGGATTATTTCAGGCTTCTTAGGCACATTAAAGGATCAATCGTTACTTCCATTTAAGCCATATGTTCACATACACATATAGTAGTGATACATACACATACCCAATGTGGCATTATCTCTGTTCTCATTGTTAAGAAATTTATGGCCAGCTTGGCAAGAGCTGTCCAGAGCTGTGATTCCTTTCAACACACGTAAAACTAGTTGGATCCAAATGGAACGAGGCAGTTGCTACAACTATTCAGCACAGATATCTAATGTTTATGCATGGATAAAGCTCCGACCAGCTCCCGGATAGAATAAGTTGAGTCCATTGTATAAGAGGTAAACAGCCATAACATCATTATTTCGATACCAACAGAGGCCATATTCCCTTAGAGACTTTATCAGCTGAAAGCATTGAGACATTTGTATTTGAAACCATCATGCTTACATGACAGAACAGATGTTGCAAATGACTTTGAGTTGATTTATATAAACTGGCGGAATCTTCTTTTCAGTTTATTTCCACTTTTTTAAACTAAAGCGGGCATAGGCACCCTATAAGGTACAAACCTTAAAGATTTTCCTGAGCACAAGTTAAGGAAGGCCGTACTTACCGCGGGACATTTTGGTAGTTTGTTATCTCCCATCTTCATATTGTGACCTTCAGGACGTCTTCAGTACGTTGTCACGAAAGGTGATATTTAATAGTCCATACTGTAAACTTTACATATTCGTGCTGTACCCCCTACACATCTCTGCTGTTCTCGTTACACAACTCTGCTGTTATTCTTACGCGTCTCCGTTGACAGAAATGAAGTGTATTACACATCCGTTAATCCGTCTTAAATACTGCCCCTGAAAGCACACACGAGCTCTCCTTGAAAATGAATCAAGAAAGTAATCGCTCTCGTGTTACTTTTCATTCCTTGTATGTCAAGTGGTAAACTGAATAAGCAAAGCGTCCCCGGACAAGGGTCAACAAGTACATTATAGGTGTTTTATAAAATGTGTCGGTCGTTGCTTAGCAATTCTGCGGTGTTACAATTATTTCTCGGCCCGTTTTTCACGTGACATTTAGACTTCCCGACGGTTGACTTGTGTAAATATGATGGCGAGCCTGACGCAACGTTTTGTCAAGATTCAATATTGGTCATGTATCCAACTCCACATCGACCAAAATAAATTCCGTCTCCCATCACCAGCTATTGATTTCATCTCCATGTGCCAGTTCAGCTTTGCGTCTGAAAGATAAAAAATATACATAAAATCTTTATCTCGTTATATTAATCGATTCTCAAGTTTTCTACTGAACAGTATTCTTGTTTCATATTGGTCACATATGAGAATTTTATATAAATGGCAAAATGCACGGGTTTGACTGAAAAACCGCATGTGTTTAAACGGTCTAAAAGGTGAAGGCGTTCATAAAAACATGACTCACATGTCTTTTGAAAGTAAATTGATTGCGCTCGACCGGGTCTCAAGTTCTCAGTTTAATCATATTGCGTTAGGAACGGGCTGTTTATTGTACCTTACGTGCAATACCTTTCATTTGAATAATTGATGTCTTATATTCAGAACTGAGATGCTTAATTTTCAACAGCCTAAGGGTTGTTAGGATTTTCACGAAAACAAAGTTATTAAAGAAATTCGGTGATTTCCTGACAGGGATGGTAAAACGTATACGACAAACTGAGACATACAGAGGTACAGTCCGTGGCTAATACCGAACTGGAGGGCAGTCCGGGGCAGATACAAGGTTGGAGAACAGTCCGGGTGGACACAGGATTGGAGAGCAGTCCGGGGCGGATACAGGGTTTGAGAACAGTCCGGGCGGATACAGGATCGGAGAAAGGTCCGGGTTGATAAAGGATTTGAGAACAGTCCTGGTGGATACTGGATCGGGGAACAGTCCTGGGCAGATATAGAATTGGAGAACAGCCCAGGATGGATACTGGATAGAAGAACAGTCCAAGGCGGATGCAAGATTGGACAACAGTCGGGGCGAATACTGGATTGAAGAACAGTCCTGAGATGATACTGGATTTGGGAACAGTCCGGGGCAGATAAAGGATTGGAGAACAGTCCAGGATGGATACTGGATAGAAGAACACTCCGGGCGGATAAAGGGTTGGACAACAGTCGTGGCGAATACTGGATTGAAGAACAGCCGAAAGCGGATACAAGACGGGAGAACAGTCGAGGGGGATACTGGATTGGAGAACAGTTAGGGGCGGATACAGGATTGGAGAATAGTCCGGGGCGGATACTTGATCGCGGAACAGTTCGGGGCGCTTAAAAGATTGGAGAACAGCCCGGAGCGGATACGGGTTTGGACAAAGGTCCGGGCGGATAAAGGATTTGAGAACAGTCCGGGCGGATACTGGATTAGAAAACAGTCCGGGGCAGACACAGGATTGGAAAACAGCCCGAGTTGATACAGAATTTGAGAACAGTCGGGGGTAGATACTGGATTTGAGGAGAGTCCGGAGCGGATACTAGACTGAAAAACAGTCCGGGATGGATAATCGATTGGAGAACAGTCCGGGTGGATATAGGACGTGAATAGTCCGGAGTGGATACAGGATTTGAGAACAGTCCATGGCGAATACGAGAACAGACCGTGGTGGAAAATGGATTCGAGAATAGTCCGCGGTGGATACCTGATTAGAGAACAGTCCTGATCGGACACAGGATTAAAGAACAGTCCGGGGCAGATACATAATTGGAGAACAGTGCAACTACAGGATTGAAGAACAGTCCGGGGAGGATACAGGACTGTAGAAAGGTCCGAACGGATAAAGGATTGGAGAACAGTCGGGGCGGATACTGGATCGCGGAACAGTCCGGGGCGCTTAAAAGATTGGAGAACCGTCCGGAGCGGATACGGGATTGGACAAAGGTCCGGGCGGATAAAGGATTTGAGAACAGTCCGGGCGGATACTGGATTGGGGAAAAATCCGGGGCAGATAAAGGATGGGAGAACAGTCCAGGTTGGATACTGGATTGAAGAACAGTCGGAAGCGGATACAAGACGAAAGGACAGTCATGGGCGGATACAGGATTGGTCGACAGTTCGGGGCAGATACAGGATTGGAGAATAGTCCGGGGCAGATACACGATTTGAGAACAGTCCGGGATGGATTATTGATTGGAGGACAGTCCGGGGCGGATACAGGATTGAAGAAAGGTCCGGACGGATAAAGGATTTGAGAACAGTCCTGGTGGATACTGGATTGGGGAACAGTCCGGGGCAGATAAAGAATACGAGGACAGTCAAGGATGGATACTGGATAGAAGAACAGTCCGGGGCGGATACAAGATTGGAAAACAGTCTAGGTCGGATACAGGATTGGAGAAAGGTGCGGGATGGAAAATGGATTAGAGAATAGCCCGGGGCGAATACTTGATAAGAGAACACCCCTGATCCGATACACGGTTGTAGAACAGTCCGGGGTGGATACAGTGTTGTCTGGGGCAGATGAATAATTGGAGAATAGTCCGAGGCAACTACAGGATTGGGGAAAAGTCCGGGGCGGATGCAGTATTGGAGAAAGGTCCGGGCGAATATGGGATTGGAGAACAGTCGGGGCGGATACTGGATTGGAGAACAGTCCGGGGCAGATAAAGGACTGGATAACAGTCAACGATGAATACTGGATTGAAGAACAGTCGGAGGCGGATACAAGACGGGGGAACAGTTAAGGCGGGTACAGGATTTGAGAACAGTACTGATCGGATACAGGATTGTTGAACAGACGGGGCCGATACAGTGTTGTCCGGGGCAGATACATTGGAGATTGGAGAACAGTCCAGGGCGGATGAAGAATTGGAGAACCGTCTGGGGCGGACACAAAACGGGAGAGCAGTCGGGGAGGGTATTAGTGAACAGTCCGGGGCGGATACAGGATTTGAGAACAGTCTGGGATGGATACAGGATTTGAGAACAGTCCGGGGCGGTTAATCGACTGTGGAATAGTTTGGGCTTGATACAAGATTGGACAACAGGCAGGGGCGGATACAGGATTGGAGAACAGTCCGGGGTGTATAATTGATTGGTGTATAATCCGGGGCAGATACATGATTGGAGAACAGTCCGGGACGGAAACAGGATTGCAGAACAGTCCGGGGCAGATATAGGATTGGAGAACAGTCCGGGTTGGATAATCAGTTGGAGAAAAGTCCGTGGCGGATACATGATTTGAGAGCAGTCCGGTGCAATGCAAGATTGGAGAACAGTCCTGGGCAGAAACAATATTAGAGAACAGGCCGGGGCGGATACAAGACTGGAGAACGGTCGGGGCGCATACTGGATTGGAGGATAGTCCGTGGTGAATACAAGATTTGAGGACATTTCTTGCCGAATAAAGGATTGGTGCAGAAAAGACGTGGTTCTTTCACAGAGTGAAGATACATTTTGAAAAGCTAGGCTGCAATGGCGTATACCCGGGTGGTTTAAGTGCTTATTGTTCTATTTCAAATTTTAAGCTTAAAAATGGTATGGGCCCTCTGTTTCTCCCCTAAATCTGCCCTTGAAGCTAAAATCCGCACATATATCTTGGATCCACATCTGTATAGGGGTATATTCATGTTGATAAGAACAGCTATTTCCGAAACATTATTTATAATGTAGAGAAACTCCGAATCTCCCGTAAAACACGATAATTCAAGCACTCTATCGAAAGTAATTACGTTTTGAGAATTCCATCTGTTTAGCTGATTCCCATGCCCCGTGTATGTAATCATCTATGTGTAATATACAGTAAAGACCAATTCAAATTTTACCAAAAGAGAGTGAATTCCAAACCAGTTTGAATTACAAATTCCTGTATAAATTAACACAAATATTAACACATTCAGTTAATTGCCGTCCGTCAAATTTGCAAAAGAATGTCAAAATTCCTCGAGTTGTTTTCTTTTATTTTACCTTGCTCTTTTCCAAATTTGTCAAATATCTTGTATCGTGTGGTCCCAATATACCATTTGGCCACTTCCAGTCAACTATAGATATCAAGCATGTGTCATGATCATATAAATTGGTTAATTTAAAGATGTTACTTAGCTCTGCGGAACATATTTTCATCTCATTTACCAGTCAAAATCTCTGTTGTCCTGACGTTGTGAAAAGAAAAAAAACGGGATATATTCGAATAAATGTACAATGTGTATAGGATCGGACTTATGATGCCAATGCATGCCAACTGCAACCTGATTGTCAGTTATTTACTTATTTCGTCAATGTAGGCTTCGATATAAACTTTTGAAAGTAGGGCAGTAATATCTTGCTTTTACTTGACCTACGTGAATTTTTACTTGTGCTACGAAAATCTGTGAAGGCAGCAATATAATGTTTGTTTGATGTTTGACAATACTATTTCTCTTTAGTATTTGTACATATAAACATAAGGTAATCAAAGATATGGGTATTACAGATTTTATTTTATTTCCCCAAGAAAGAATATGGCTATCTGAAGATGATTTAAGATACAGGCTTTTGGGTAAAGTTTTTAAAGTAAGAATTGTTCCTTGCCAAGGGCAAGCGGTTAACCGTTGAGCCCTGCAGTGTTATACTGAGTTTCTAGTGTATTTCCGATGTCCCTTATCTGAAGGCAGTGGCTGTCCCTTTCTTAATCTAACATATCATTAGTGCTGTCCGAGCATTAAATCATAATTTACACAAAGCAATCTCAATCTCAATCTAAACAATCTTATAATGCAGAAAAATAGTAAAATATAATATTATAATTATATAAATATTATTATTATTATAATCATTTATTTCGTACAAACATCATACAATATCCCATATGGTCCTTAAAGGTGCAGCAATGTATCATGCTTTATCACAAAAATAAACTATGCACAGTGAAAAGTCGTTGTACTTGCTTATTGTGTGGATATCACTGCAAGCATATGTTTTAAACCTGCCCTGTCAAAATTATCTACAAACATGGTACAATCGAGACATTAAATAATTTCTCTTACCAACTCTGCCCGAGCATATTCATTTTCGTTAAATGAGAATCTATTGATGATCACTTTTCTAATATCTTTATGGTAGGATTTGGAAATGTTTGCGTATAAAAACCTATACTGCTCCATCATGTAGCTTACACTGCTACCAAGACGTGTCAAAAGGTCTCAACAAGCATTCCGAGCTACATGTGAAACAAGAAAATTATCTGAACTATACATAAAATAAAACATGTTCATGATGCGCATTTCTAATTGACATCTTAATGGTTTCTTCTATATTTAATACAATATATTTATGAGCTGTTGGAGGTAGTTTCAATATACATCTCAAACTTATTAATATGCAGTGGTTAGAGGCAATAATATCTTTAGTTCTTAGCTTCCAACTCTGTGAACCATAAAACGAACAGCAATATTGGGAAAACAATGTTTTCACTAACTTTCTAGGATGGTTACCAAAGTTCCCTACAACAGAGTTTACTTTCACAAGGAAATCCGCTCTCTTACGGAGTATGTCATCACTCTCTGTAAGAGAACTGGAAATATATACCTAAGTATTTAATCCTATTTTCCCATTTTAGCTGGTTGTTGTCTAAAACAATAGTATGATAATTCATATTGATTCATTACCAAATTCTAAACATACTGATTTTTTATGAAAGTATATATTGGAGTACTTATCCCCTGACTTGCAACAGATGTTCACTAATTGATGCAACCCGCTTGCCGATGGTGCAAATAGCATCAGATCATCAGCGTAGGCTAGGCAACCAGCATATTTGTGTCCAATGTGACACCCAATATCGCTCAGCCGTAATCTGCATGACAATTCATCAATGTATAGGTTAAATATTAGTGGACTATAAGCACCCGTCCTGTTTAACACCAGTTTGTGAAAAGAAACTACCAGATGTTTCACCATTCCATGCAACACTTATGCACAGATTTTTATATTGATCATATAGAAGTCTAACGATTACCCACGAAAAGCCCTTTTTATTAAGTAAGGAAAACATTTTATCAAAATTCAGTCTGTCAAAGGCTTTGCTGGCATCCAGGCAACAGCAGTACACCACTACCTCGTGATCTATGATAAGATACAATTTCCTTTAACACTGTTGCACACATTGTCGTTGAATGAATCTCTTTGAATGCAAAATGTTATTCTGAGAGAGGAAACAATTACTGCTCACATGAAATATGATGATCTCAAAGAGCTATACCACGGTAATTTTCGCTTTCGTTCAAGTTCCCGTTCCTATCCTTGGGAATGGGCACAATAACCGAGTTATTTGTACATCGCGGGAAATACATATGGGATAACATTGTAGTATACATTAAAGATAGTACATTGGCACATCGATTAGAAGCATATATGATATTGCCAGGATATAAACTATTAAGCCCAATTGATATATAATAAGGAAAATACCGAGTCTCATGGCGTGTTGAATTAGGGTACATGAAACATACGGGGAATGAGTTTCGACATCGCTCTCGTATTGACCGTCAGTTCCTAACTCCCGCTGTGATTGGTATAATTACCATTGGTTCAGGCCAGACCCGGATACCGTGACGTAGCAACAAGAACTATACAACTTGAATGTACACTTTAAGGGTGCTTTGGTATTTGATGTTTACTGTTCATGATCGATTTGTCAACTGTTTCCTACAGCAACCATAGCGAAACATAGGTTCACCCCACGACGTAACAAATACAGTAAACCCCGCTAAAGCGATGACCTGTGTGACCTGTAATGATGGTGCCGTTGGTGGGTGGTCAGATAAAACGTCTTCCCCAATATGTAATAAATATAATGCTTGTGACCAAGGACTAATTATTGTTGAATATAATTTGGAATGGCAACCACTGTATCTAGAATTATATTGCATTAATTTCATATTTACACTGAACAAGAGAAATTCTTTTGCACCCAACGTATTTACATTTATTGCCAGGCTGTGAGTTTCCATGATTTACATTAGGTATTTCTATCATACGTGACTCTTCCTCAATTTACCCTCTCATTTATCTCGGCAGTGTATCGTAGAAATAATACTGACAGACAGTTTAATATACACTTATGTCCTTTGCGACAGTCTTTTCATTCGCTCCACCTTAATGATACTTGTATACAGAATAAGTAGAGGGTTAGCGTACCGTAAGTTGCAATTACTTAAGCTACTCTTCTTGAAAACCACAGTCGAATATTATAACGTTTTAATTGCTACCTCAGAACTTGAAATATTCATTCGGATATACTTAATGTGCGGTGCCTTCTTACCTTCTGGGTTTCTACTGGGATAAAACATAGTAAGATCACAAGTTATTGTATACCAACAGGCCCGAAGCTCGGAATTCCAGTAACAAAATATCATTGATAGCCTTGGTAATTTCTGTGTTATTTCAAGATTATTATACATTATACATTAAACATTAAAAACCACTCAGAAAACTTCATTTCCCCTAACACAAGGATCAATTAAATAAAAGTTTGAGAAAGACCTTAACCTGGTTGCCTATCGAATGAGACACACGACACCACAACAGTGCCCTAATACAGGATGTACGCGTGAACATGCCTAATGTACGCTGAAAGGTACATAACCCAAACGCAGGACCTCTTCTTGGTTTATGAATAATTGAACACGTTCGGTCATATATTTATGTGCTGCTTTTATCGACTGAGCTTGAGTTATCTCTCACTGTAACGACTCTAATCGAGTTACACGGGACGTTTTATCTTAGGTTTAATAACCTGCGGGCATTTGTTACATGTTTTTGAAGGTATCAAGATCTATAATTCTTCGGCCGGTTGCCAAGAAACTTGAGAGGACGCTTTATCAGCCGAAAGCGTTAAAATTATTCAAACCTTGCATGCGAGATTAAATTCCATATGTTAAAGAGGAAAAGTGTTGAATTGATCTTACCGGCGAAAAGAACATGACGCCATGTTTTTTCCCCTGAAGAACGCTGTGTATGTTTTGAGGTATCAGCTGTAACTCGCACAAGTAGTTTTTCTTCTGTAATAAATACGCCTCTGAAGGAAAGCCCATTAACTGATCCACTCTCTGCATTCCTTCACTTTCGTTCCGGTGAAATTACAATCGATCCGCCATTTGGAACAACTCCAGGGGTCACGAAGTTTCAAACGTTCGACAACCCCGTGAGCCTTTTCAGAGTATTAATTAGGCCGAAGTAAGTGAGCCTTTTCAACGTTGCCCAGTGAGGTTGCCGTGAAGGTGTCAGCTTAAATTGATTTATGTAATCCGGTTGCTACGTTCATTAAGCAATGCCTTCTCTATAATCCTATCGCTTAACTGTAAATAACATGGTTCATATTAGTGCGTGGAATATGAATATATAAATATATATAATTCTACTCTTTGCGGGAGTCCATGATCATAGTATTATGCGGTTAGCCCCCTCCCCTCGTCCTCGTATTTTCTCTGTTTGGTCTAGTGTTCGCCTAATCGTTCCAGTTTGATATCATAGTATGCGTTTAGTTTCACAGAAGCAGTGACAAAGTGTTCTGCTATGCATCATGTATTGACCATACATACAGTGAATGGCCAGAGGATTGACCACTTTATACGTAATCAGGGTCGTGTGCTTCAGTTTGTCAGCAACAGTTCACGCGTACACACAAATGAATCAATTTATCCATTTCAGGTTCAGCCCAGCAATATGATAATTATGCTATATATATATATATATATATATATATATATATAATATATATATATATATTTATATATCAATATATATTTATATATATATACAATATATATGTATATATGTGTGTTTCTGTGTTTGGTTTTAATGGTGTGTATGTGTGTGTGGGGGGGGGGCGTGTGTGTGGATGGGTTGTGTGGAACGGGAATACTAGTATGCAGCGAAGTTCGTTTCGTTTCGGTGTGCAAAGGACGCGGGTTATACGAAGAAAGATAGGTGTATAATCCAAAACCACAACTCAAATATATTAAAGGAAAGACATTAAAAAGAACCCGCGTAACAAATATTATGCAACAGCAGATCTGACTGACCTCTCAAAGGAATATTCGTGGCCACATCCACTGTCGACCAAGCCGACGTACACAAGAAATGTACATGTATAATGGAATGTCAGGAGGTTGTATTAAACAACGATATTACAACCACAATAACCAGTATATAAAAGTGGTGTAGTTAAATAGTTTATAATATATTTACAGTAAATACCTGTATGCAATTTTCATCGGGCTCTTCTGACTTCAACCTGTGGGGGATAATGAGATGGCGGCTAGGGGGACACCTGGCGGCGGTCTGGTGAATCAAATTACATGGAGTGCTGCTTGTCCACTAAAGTTCAAACCGGAGATTTGATGAAATTGGTCACCAAACAGTTCTTCAAATATATAACTTTAGTTCTGGTTGACTTCCATAAAATGTCAGCAACAAGTGAGCAAAAGATAACTCTTATAACTTGAACACTACACACACACACACACACGCGCACACACAGATATAGTCAGTCAATGAACATAGAAAGAAGAGAGAGACAACAACGCCAACATTTGAAACAATCATGTTATTGAGATAACATATACAGATTGTTGCTTAATTTTCAGCTACCCCTGAAGCCTTCGTCAGAGCGAGTGACTATCCGTAAACAAAGGTAACAGTGAGACCATTCGCTAGGTCAACGGGGCTGGCTTGCCAGCTATACCCAATAATTTGCCTGATGTCTCTTCAGAACTTGCCTGTATATATCCCCTTGAAATCAGGGCTGGTTAGGTATCAGTCACAGGGAGGGATTAGTTTTGAGGGGAAAGTATGTACTGAGTGTTGGGTATTTAAAGTCAACTTCTTGTTTAATCCTTTAATGTGTGTTCGTAAGGTATGAATGTGCTTTTCTTCGGATGTAAGTCTGTTTTGCTGGAGGGAAAGTTGCCTTTAATGATGGTACATTTTAAAACTCAGGGAGAATAGTCAGATTTGTTGAAATGTGCGTCCACGGGGAATCCGGGAGTGTTGTCGCGGATGTTTTTTTTGTACTTGTTCATTCTGAGCCTGGTGCCAGTTATTCCTATATAATTTCCCTCCCCATTGGGGAAGTGTTTACAAGTGATAAAGTAAATGACATTTGAGGAATTGCAAGAAAGAGGGCCTGGCCTGAGGGTAATGTTGGATCCTGGGGACTGAAATGTTGGTAGGGTGTTTGAAATATCGCAAATCTCATACCGGCGATCACCGCATTTGACATTCCCTGAGGGGCTCTTATGCTTGTGTAGTTTCGAGTGCACAAGCATGCGTTTGAGGTTGGGAGGTTGTCACGGTCTGTATGCGGCAACGGGAGGCGTGGAGAATCTATAGCGGGTTTGAATTAGTGGTGGGAGTCCTTTTTCATAATCGATCATCGGTTTGGGCAAACCGATCGATGATCGATTATTAATCGGTTCAGACAAATATAAAGAAATGTGCAATTATCTGTAGAACTGTACTCTCTTAACCCAGCCCGCATGTCTTAGTAATTCTACCTGACGAAAAGAAGTTTTTGCCTTTTTCATATTTTCCTTTTATCACTAAGATATGCTATTCAAAGTTTCATTTTAATTAATTGTAGTAATCAAGAATTAAATCACAGTCCAGGACATCTACTTGCTGGCCCTCATGAATACTCCCGCGTATCATTTTAACTTCACTACCTGGATTTTCATTTTATAACAATTATTATGACTGCCGACATGCATACTGGTTTGACAAGCCTGCCAGAAAAATTACGGGCCCACATGAATTTTGGTAAAAATTTAAAAAATTAGTATTTGGAAGCTAAAAATATAATTACTCATGCGGCAGCGGCACCTGCCATCAGTTGAGAAGATTATTTCTAAGAGAATCTTGCAAAATTGGCATAGACCTGGAGCATTATGGACCATTTTTACGCCATATCGCCCATATTGTGCAAGGAACATCTTGTTAGAAAACTCTCCGCCAATTCTGCAGCTCCCTGCCAGTTCACAGAGGTTTAATAAGTCCTCCGTTCTCTCATACTCAGATATATACGATGGTTATTTGGGAACACAGACTCATTATATGAAGCGCGGAATGTGTAAAAAAAGAATAATTTTTGCCTATAACTTATAGACATTCTGGTAAAAACAATCATGAGTATGATGTAATCGATAGTTGCCTTTCGTAATCGAGCGCTTGAAAGTTGCAGCAAACCGACTGACTTTCGAAAAAACTCGATGATCGGCCCACCACTAGTTTGAATTAAAGTTATTCCAGCATTTTTGTATAGTTTTTTTTTATAGAGATGATGGCCGGGTGAAATCCATGGATCATGGGGATTCGTGAAATTATGTGTTTTTCTTTTAAATTGAGGAGGCTTTTTCGTTTAATATAACTAACTTTTTCAAAATATTGTAGGGTTAACTTGAAAGGGTATACCCTTTAATGAGGAAATGTTTGGCTAATTCAAGTGCTTTGCATTTAAATTCTAAAACATTTGAGCATATGCATCTGTAGCGCAGCATCGGTGCAAATACAATCCCTCGTTTGAGATGCTGTTGGTGGAAGCTACTGTAGTGGAGATAGATGTGACAGTCAGTTGGTTTATGATAAATGCTGGTAGTCAAATGTCCTTCAGTGATGGCAACTGACAAATCAAGGAATGAGATTTGTGTGGGTGAGGAATCAATTATGAATTTGATATGAGTGTTGAAATTATTCGCCTGTGCAAAAGAAATATTCTAGAGATTCTGGACCGTATTGCCATACAAGAAATATGTCATCAATGTGGCGCATATATACGCTTAAGGTTTTGATGGGCTGTCGGAGGGCAGTTTCCGTTCGAAATCCCACATGAATATATAGCCATAAGTGTTTTTTGTTCCCATACCGTACCCTGTGTCTGGACATAGCACTTATCATTGATCTCGATTAAGTTATGGGTGAGTGTAAACTGAATAAGGGTTGTAATATCGCTGATCGCTTGAGATGAACACCCGTTAACTGACATGAAATTGCGAATATATATATACATATAAGTACTGGTGGTTCAGTCCGTATCGTTACCTAAAAGTACTTATAACTTGCTCTACTTTTTGTATTGAGCACTTTTGCTGAAACTGATGCAATTACTGTTATATATATATATATATATATATATATATATATATATATATATATATATATATATATATATATATGATCCCAGGAAACAGCTTCACAGATTGCACTCGTCAGCTGCGGTTTCTTTAGGATTTCTACCAAAAAAATCGAAAAAAAAGGCACTAGCGATTAATACAATTTCGCACATCCGTTTTCCAAGTTGTATGCGTATTGCCTTGACCGAGAGGGTACGAGTTCCTTTCCGTTCGTGTATGCGATGGTTTCTTTCGTTAGGTGTGTTTGTGTGTGTATTTGTTCACAACCTATGGATTAGATTTTGGTATGGATCCGCTTCATGATGGCCAGGATGGACTTCGAGGAATATTCATAAATGTAGTCACTTATGTACGAATTAACCTTTGCCGAATAAGTGAATGCAAACACGGGTGGGGGGGGGGGGGGGGATGCAGTATGAATGAATCTGGGAGTTTGGGGAAAAAAAAACCAGAATGCAAACACGTGAAGGATTTTGTAGTCTTGAAGTTCTTGGACTGTTATGAGAAAACCATGCGGCACTTGACCAGTTAGACCTGCCTCTTGCACAAGGTTTTATGCTCGTGAAGTTCCTGGAGCGGGAGACTGGTGTTAAACAAGTATTTTTCACGGAAGACCAGGTAGTGAACAAAGGTAGGGAAAGTGACAGTCAAGTATCAATGTTAGACCAGATGCTATCATCATTAGTGTCGGAAGACAATATGTGTAGTAATGGAACTTCAGACACGGCAGGGAACCTACACCAGGCCACACAAGCAAGCACACAGAACTCACGCCTCGCTACACAGAATTCGGGTGACTTCGCGGATCAGGGGCGGCGTACCATTCACCTGGCCTCTAACTATAATGGGCAACCATTTTCGATGGTCGCGCCAGGCCTGGGTGAACTTGCGGACCCCCATGTTTACCTCAGAGGTGAGTGCCAGTCAGAACCCTCAGCATATGACATTGTGGATTTTATAAACTTTATTCCCCTTTAAATGAAAAGACTGTCGTTTGTGATCAACAAGGCGTTAAAATGTTGTTGCGCAGTGCTCCAAAAAGGCCTAAAATTCAAAATGTTTCTGTAGAGGAGTGGGCTCTGGCCAACACTAGGATAATGAGCACACTCATGGAAGAAGGGAAGCTATCGGGTAATTATTTGCGGGATTATATGGCTTACACGGTTAAAGTGTGTGAACTGTTTAAATCGTTTGAAAGAATATCTGTGTTGCAGTACGACAGGGAGTATCGTCACTTGCAGGCCTAGTTTGGCTTTAGATTGGGCCTGGACGCACCACACCTGTTCAGCGTACATCTGAGACGAAAAGGGCCGAGTCATTTTCAAAGAGCAGTGGCAACATCATCTAACCATAGTACTGGTGTTACAAAAAAAGGTCAGTGGTCCGATTAGATCGGAAATTTGTCGCTTGTTCAATTCCAGACGTGGATGTCATTTCGGGGGACAGTGTCTATAATACAGAGACGGAGAGCACTGCATGCATTCTTGTGGTGCCCTGTCTGATATTACTAAATGTCCCTCCTTTGGCCAAATTACCAAACATAATCTAGCTAACATACCCTTTACTACGACTCCTTACTTGTTTTCTTGCTCAGGTGCAAAAGTTAAGAAGCGATGCTCGCAGGTTTCTAACCAAACAAGACATGTTTCTTTAGGTTCAAGGACACAAGGAGAAGCCAGTGTTCAAAGTCCTTCCTCTGATTGGCTGTTAGGTTTCAGGCTCATTCATCATGGAAATCCAACTTAATTCCAAGTATAAGATTTACTGCCTGGTCCCTAAAATAGTGCCACCAAGTGAACAAAACAGAAAGTGCAAGCAAAACAATGGTTCAAAGCGGGGCTAGTTGCCACCTGCAAATTTTCTCGTTTTAATTTATTAGAAATGGTTCACACACCCAGTTAAGACCCACGTTTGTTTATTTTAAGCTTATTATCTGATTTATCTAAATTTCTGTGTCCTCGCTCGCACACCAATATTTTCAATAGAGTGCTCGTAAGGCTCACTGGGAGGCTTACTATGTAGGCTAGCATGTAGCGAACCGGACTGTGGCGGAGAGGAAGGATCATCCAAATAGCTCGTCTTGACTGAAGGTAACGCCATTTACTGTTTCCTCAGACCTGTGTATTGATAAATGGAGAGCAGAACTGTCAGGTGACCCGGATGAGTTCTTTGTCTTGGATGGTGTTAAAAACGGATTTCATATTATCGAGCCGGATGATCAGTTAAAATCAGTCCATATACCCAATCCCAAATCCGCGTTACAGCCTGATGTAAAAGCAACAGTCGAGGCGCTTATCCTTAAGGAGGTAAACAAGGTTAACTACAAGTTCATTGACAAAAAGCCGACTATAGTAAGTGCCCTAGGTGTGGTGCCGAAAAGTGACGGGGGATATAGACTAATACATGATTGTAGCCTTCCGGCAGGTGATTCGTTAAATTCGCATTCCCCAGAGTATGATAAATACACATACGAATCGGTTTACTCTGCAGTTAACCTAATCAAACATGGTTATTTTGTAGCTAAAATAGATATCAAGTCAGCATATCGTCAAATTCCTATTCACCCAATGCCACAGGAGGCGACAGGTCTTGAGTGGACGTTTGTAGACGGCAAGACCAGGTATATGTATGACGTCAAATTACCCTTTGGAGCGAGGGGAAGTCCGACCCATTTCCATAGGATTTCACAGCGCATCAAACGCGGGCACAGTGTGGTCGCCTACCAGGATGACTTCCTGTTAGTTGGAGAAACCTACGAATCCTGTTTAGAGGCCTGGGTAACTATGATCAAACTTTTATTACAGTTGTACCTTGAAGTGAACCAAGATAAACTTGTAGCGCCTTGTACCTGTTTAGTGTTTCTTGGTATTGAAATAAATACACTCACCTGTAAATTAGCCATACCTGAGGACAAATTGCAGGATATCAATGCACTTTTGAAACAATTTGTAAAACTGCGTCGTGCAACAAAACGACAGTTGATGTCATTAGCAGGAAACTGAACTTTGCAGCGAGAGTGGTTAAAGACGCAAGGACTTTTCTCCGAAGATTGCTAAATTGCATCGCCAAGCTGAAGCAAAAATACCACAAGGCAAAACTGCAGGGCGCAGTATGGCAGGATATCATTTGGTGGCATAAATTCATGCGGCAGTTTAATGGTGTTGTCTCCTTCATTGAAAACAATCCTCTGGAAGCTCTTATGACGGATTCCTGTAATACAGGAGCTGGTGCTTTCTACGGGAGGAACTTCTTGTACATTAACTGGGGCATGGATTTTCCTGAATTTGCTGATATGCATATAAATTATAAAGAAGCGGCAATCGCCGCTTAAGCAGTTATAAAGTAGGGACACTTGTTTTGTAATAAGACCATATATATCTATACAGATAATACATTTACAGCAGGAATTATCAACAAATGTGCTTGTCGCCGCAATAGACTTATGGTACTTCTTAGGAAAATGTTTTGGGTCTCCGTGAAATATAACTTTGTCGTTCGTTGTCAATATTTAAATGACACCCAGAACAGCATGCCAGATTGTATAAGTCGTCTACACGAACCAGGTAGGCTTCTGCAGCAGGAAGCCCTTATCAATGCCTGGCATCCGTGTCATAAATCCACGTTGGAAATCTTTGCTTCGATCAGTTTATGTAATCACATGTCGTTTAAGGCGCTGTGCACTATATTTAAACAGGTCGCGAACTGGCAGAGGCTTAGGCAGTGCTGGACAAGGACGTAGAGAAGTTTTGTCGGGCGGCATACGCTGAGACCACAAAGTCAACCTATCGCAGCCAGTTACGTACTTTTCTTGGATTTTGTCATAAGTTTCAATATACACCGGTACCAGTTAGTAGTCAGACTTTATTACGCTATGTGGCTTTCTTAGCACAAAATCACAGTTCTAATTCAATTAAAATGTTTTTGAATGTAGTACGACTGTTGCATGTCGAGTGTGGCTTTGTAAGGCCAAAATAAATTAAAGGTATGGTTCTCAGGCACCGCCCGCATCAATTTTAAACCCACGCATCAAAACTTTTTATTTTGATTTTCAATAAAAACTTTCCAATTTTGAGCTGTTGCCGCTCCGACATTTCTTTCAAGAAGATAAAACCATACAATTTCTTTTGTTTTGTAGTGCTTTTACTGATTTAGCAAAATAAAACTGTTATTTTCATGCTTTTCCCTTATCATTTGACATTTTAATCGAAACATACCAAAAAATTTAAAATAAAAAAAGCGCCCGCCCGCATTGATTTCTGAAAAAAAAGTGCCTGAGAACCATTCTTTTTTTTATTTATTTAGGCCTAAATCCGTCATGTAGTGACGAGTGGATAGCCCATTCTCTCAGGTCACTAGTGAATGGAATTAAGCGCATTGAAGGTGCAAGGGTCAACAGGAAACTGCCAATTACAGTAGACATGTTGTTAAAATTTGGGTCTGTGCTAAGGCTTGAACAGTCAGTAGATGCAACTTTTTATGCTGCATGTTTGGTTGCCTTTTACGGTATGCTCAGGAAAAGTAGCTTGTTTCCTTCAACAATCAACAGACGCGTCTTGCATAAACATTGTGTATTCAAATGCTGGGGACTGGTTATGTATTTCAGATATTCCAAGACTATTCAGTTTCAAGAGCGCCAGGCATACGTGGCCCTACCGTGGAATAGGGATGCCAGACTGTGCCCAGCTAGAGCAATCCTCCGTGCTGCCATGTCAGCTGGTTTGAAACATCCAGATAGTTTCGTATTCAGCTACCAGTCTGGTTGACAGGTTTACGGTATGACATACAACCAATTTTCAATCAAACTGAGGATTGTTCTTGAGCAGTTACACATGCCGAGGCATCTCTATTCAAGACATTCCTTTCGCCGCTGAGGGGCTATGCATGGCCTGTGCTCTCATGTACCCCCGGAGATTATTAAATCTCAAGGGGACTGGAAATCACTGTCTTATCTGGACTATCTCGATGGACATAGTACTTTGAACAGAGCAAAATTCATTAAATACATGTATCAATCGTAACCTTATTTCGTAACTATTTCTCACGGTGTAGATGAATCAAAGCTGTACCTGTGCCATACAGCTGTATTTTGTTTATATGTATTTGAACAATTTTTGGTTTTAGAGGACTCTTAGTCTTTGGATGACATACATGAGCACAATGTATTTGTGAATTTATTCAAGCAATAAATCACTGGGTTTCTCCAATACCAGACTTTGTTCATAGATCTCACCTTTAAGTGGCCTTTAATCTTAAAGGCATTTAAAGTGAGGAAAGTGGACTGGACCATGGGGGGCACCTGGTTGCCTCGTTCTCATTCGGGAAATTATTCCAGCGGGGCGTGGGCATTGTCTGCTCATTAGCTACGTGCACGCATTGGAGGCGGCCTGGTGTAGGTTCCGTTCATCTCAAATATCCCTCTAACCCACCCATTAAAATAAACAAATAAATTCGGGTTTATATGTTTCGCACTTACAATATATTGCTTCTCTGCAAATATGAGAAGACAAGAGAGAGACAGAGAGAGAGAGAGAGAGAGAGAGAGAGAGAGAGAGAGAGAATAACAGATAAAATGGCGTTGATTTCGTTATTATACATTTATGTGTTACATTATATTTAAAACATAGTTATATTTTGTGGATGACATACATGCGCACAATGTATTTGTGAATTTATTCATGCAATAAATCACTGGGTTCCTCCAATACCAGATTTTGTTCATTGATCTCACCTTTAAATAATACTTATAAAAGGAAGTTCGTCCACTTTTGCTCTGAATGTTCTCTCAAACCGCGTTGCGTATGACACCGTGCTATACCTCATTTTAAAGGCTATTGTTACCGCAGTGATCTCGCCGATATGAGAATGAATAATTTTTAATGTACACATCATTATGAGTGATGTTTGCTTTATTTCTATATTGTGTGGAGGTTACCAACAAAAACAGCAGAACTGCCTTCGACAAAGATTGGAATGCACACGCCGTCGATTGACACAATATTAACAAACAGTGGCCCGGCCGATAATTCTAGGGAAACACGGCTACGGACCACATCGGCCCTTAAGTCAAGATGTCATTGACTGAACTCCGTTTCGTTATTTTGGTTTCCCACCTCAGTTAGTCCCTATAAAAATGATTATTTCTATCTTACTTCTTCGACTTACCCCGTCTTCCTGCTTCCTATACTGCTATACCATATAATTGTCAATGAATGACGTGCATGTCACCGCAGGCCAGGAAGCTGAGTACTAACGATGTGAGCATGGACCCGTTTCTATGCCTTGAGAACAGCTTCCTTGCCTTAACGCATAAATTCAATTTAATCTTTCATATCTTCGTTACAGCAATCTATCGTTTATATGTCCAACATGATAAAATAATATAAGTAACTAGTAAAATACTTCGAAAATGTGAATGTGAAAATTTTATATTTTATTCCAGCCAGGCATTTATTATACTTACCTTCATTAAATTTAATATCCATTTAAGAGACCCGGATTCAGTTGAATTTCGTGACCTTAATGTTCTATTGTAATATGTATATGAAGGTCTGTAATACCACTTAAAGCGAGTTTGTACCCCTATACCTTTTTAATAAAAATATTTCCACTTAAAGGTAAGGTCTACTTCAGACATAACATACCAGTAGGGTTCATGTAGGGTTAATGTACCTTCTTTTTATAAACAAGATTGTTTTTAATTATCCATCTTGCCGAATTTCCTCATCTCATGTCATACATCCCCGACCCTGAAAAAGAAACCCGGTTTACCTGGTACATCAGCTAGTACAATATACAATTTGTCAAGTTTGTGTACTCTGTCAGACTTGTTTGCGTACACTTTTAATTACTTCCACCAAAAGGTTATGTTTGCAGCAACGTTTGGTTGTTGATACCTTAGCAGTATGATTTTGCAAAAGAAGGATAAAAAATGCTGAATCAATTCCCACGAAAATTAGTCCAGGTTATTAACTTGTGCAAAGGACGACCGGTATAACTTTTAGTGCCAACCTGACTACGAGTTAGGATTAAATAAGTATATTTTGCTTTGGCGGAGGTATGTGCTGTAATGCAATTCCGGTTTCCTGGAAATCTTGTTCATGGTGCTGATTGCCGCCACATCGCAAGTTCACTAGTATGCAGGAAGTAACCGCGACTCTTATATCAGCTTTAATCAAATGATATTATATTAGGTAAATATATGTTTAACACTGTGTTTCTTCACGCATCCTTGCATATACGCCACGCTGCACGCTGCCTTTATGGGGTTGTCCCACTTAGGCGACTTTGTAGGCGACTGCTGACGATCATCATAGTGGTGACAAGTCTATGAAAAACAGGCGACAGGACCCCCGCTACGACAAGGTCCATGACAAGCTACTACAACTTGACGCCTATCTGACGTCAAGATACGGCAAGCTGCCGACAACCGTCGCGACAAAGGACAATCACCTACGACAACCTACGAAAACACCTACGACAACTTACGACCACACTAGCAAAAAACTACGACACCTGAATTCATGCTACGTCCACCCGCTACAAACTACAACGAATCTCTACCCTGTGCTATGTGAGGAGCCGGAAACAAAAATGGGCCCTGTCTCAAGTAACGACAACCAACGACAGCAACTACGACAACCCACGTCACCTGGCAACAGCCTACGACAGCACATACGCTGATAGACGTCATCTAGCGGGTAGACGTCACTTTTGAAAATGTTGAAAATCCAGGGGCGACAGGTGAGAGGCCAGAAGTCTTTGGGCGACTTCAAGAGACTACGCCCGGCCATACAGGCGACCTCCTCACGACCATGTGGCGACAGCCTGGAGCCTGTTGCATAAAATTTCCGCAAATCGCAAAGTTGCGATGGGTTTGCGATGGAAATTGCGAAGCTCTTGCGAAGGTTGCATATAACATGACGCAAGTTTCACGTACTTGCCACGTACTTGCGATGGGATTAACGCAACTTATGCTTCACGTGTCGTGTGTCCTTAGATTCTGTCGGCAATACACCTGTTAGGCAATGCCAATAAAGCCCCGGTCACAACCCGCCGTACGGGTTTTTGTCCGTACGTTTTTTTGGGGAGGCCACGGCCGCCACGTTTTTCTGAAGACGTGGGGAGGGAGTGGCAAGAATAGGGAAGGAGTACCTCAACGCACGTCACTCGCACGTTTGCGCAAGGTAAGTACGTGGCCCGTGAGCGGTTGCGTGCATCGTACGTTACGCACGTGGTGAGTTGTACGTGGTAACAACGTGCTTGTAATGTACGATCTTTGTGTGATTGCCACGTCATCGTACGGAGGCCGTACTTATACGTGCTGCTCACGTACGGTGTCCTTACTCACTCGCATGTTGCAAGTGCGATGTTTTTCCGCCCAATGTCGGGGATAAACGCAGCGAAAGTTCCTCGTGCACTAAAAGTGCTACGGCGTGTCTGCGTGCACCCAAATCAATACAGTAAGATGTTCAAAAGTTCGCCTGTTAATCCCGAAACTGGCTCAATGCGTCTTTGTTCCTCTGAGAAAATAAGGAAAATCTTTTTTTTTCCTCTTTGTTTTTTTTTTGCCCAGAGAAAGCCTATTGTCACACTTCATGACTACCTATGACAACTTATCCGTAATAATATAACATGGTCCAAGATCGTGATTAAAACAACCAGTGAACAAATATGTTATACATTTATTAGGGCCCCGCTTGACAAGCGGTGCCCTATAGTGATCAACGTGTCAGTCCGTCCTTCCGTCCATCCGTCCTTCCGTCAGTTACACTTGTCGGAATTCAAATATGGCCGCCACAGCCCAATCGCTGATTTACTTTCGCACTCAATAACTCAACAACAACATACTGCAGCTTTCCCAAATTCACAGGGATGATTGGTACCTATGAGGGCTCTAGACCTGTCGAATTACAGACTTGTCGGAATTCAAATATGGCCGCCACAGCCCAATCGCTGATTTTCTTTTGCACGCAATAACTCAACAACAACATACTGCAGCTTTCCCAAATTCACAGGGATGATTGGTACCTATGATGGCTCCAGACCTATCGAATTACAGACTTGTCGGAATTCAAATATGGTCGCCACAGCCCAATTGCTGATTTTCTTTCGTACGCAATAACTCAACAACAACCTACTGCAGCTTTCCCAAATTCACAGGGATGATTGGTACCTATGATGGCTCCAGACCTATCGAATTACAGACTTGTCGGAATTCAAATATGGTCGCCACAGCCCAATTGCTGATTTTCTTTCGTACGCAATAACTCAACAACAACCTACTGCAGCTTTCCCAAATTCACAGGGATGATTGGTACCTATGAGGGCTCAAGACCTATCAAATTACAGACTTGTTGGAATTCAAATATGGTCGCCACAGCTCAATCGCTGATTTTCTTTCGCACGCGATCACTCAACAACAACCTACTGCAAATTTCCCGAATTCACAGGGATGATTGGTACCTATAAGAGCTCCAAACCTGTTGAATTACAGACCTGTCGGAATTCCAATATGGCCGCCACAGCCCAATTGCTGATTTTCTTTCATTTGCGATAACTCAACAACAACCTCCTGGAGCTTTCCTAAATTCACAGGGATGATTGGTACCTGTAAGGGCTCCAGACCTTTTGAATTATTAGGACCTGTTGGAATTTCAATATGGCCGCCACTATCCAGTTGCAGATTTTCTTTCGTGCGTCATAACTAAACAACAACATACTTCAGCTTTTCCAAATTTACAGGGATCATTGGTCCTTATGAGGGCTCCAGACCTATTGAATTACAGACTTGCTCAAAATCAAATATGGCTAACAGACTACATTCGGTGATTTTCTATTGCACACATTGTTTCAGACATATCTTCTTTAATCCAGTATGATTTTTTCCCTCATGCATATTGATAAAAACCTGTTTATATTTGTGATATTTTTTAAATTTCACTTTATTTTTCACTCATTTGTAAACTAGTCCAGCACTAGCAGAAAGGCGGGGCCCTCCGAGGACCATTGTCCGACCACATCTAGTTTTTGGATAAAAAGGTGCTGCGATGGGCTGCGACCCCTTTTTTGTCTTAGCAAACTTTGGGTATTTTGCGACACATCGCAACTCTAGAAAACAGTCTTGTGCAACCAACTATTTTGATTGCAACCCTGTTGCAACGCCGCGCAGCCTTGCGTTGCTTTTATGCAACAGGCCCCTGGATAGCATGTAGTCGCCTTAAGTGTCGCCTAAGTTTGACAGCACCTTTACTTGTCATTACCATATCTCATAGCTATGCTGCACGCTGCCTATACTTGTCATAACTAAATCTACTCGCCGTGCTGTAAGCTGACTTTACTTGTCGTCGCTACAAAACCTTTCGCTGTGTTGCACGCTGTCTTTACTTGTCTTTACTATATCTCGTCGCCGTGCTGCACTTACCATTACTATATGTCATCGCCGTGTTCCACGCGGCCTTTAATTGTCGTTGCTTTATTTCATCGCCATGCTGCACGCTGTCTTTACTCGTCATTACTATGTCTCATCGCCGTGCTGCACGCTGGCTTTACTTGTCTATACTAAATCTCCTCGCTATGCTGCACGCTTCCTTTACTTTTCATTACTATACCTCATCGTCATAACTTTATCTCATCAATGTGCTGCACTTGCCATTACTATATCACCTCGTCATACTGCACGCAGACTTAACTTGTCATTACTATATCTCATCGCCGTGCTGCACGCTGCCTTTGCTTCCCGGTACTATACCTCCTCGCCCTGCTGCACGCTGACTTTACTTTTCATTACTATACCTCCTCGTCGTGCTGCACGCGGTCTTAACTTGTCATTACTATATCTCGTCGCCGTGCTGCACTTGCCATTACTATATCTCATCGCCGTGGTCCACGCGGCCTTTAATTGTCGTTGCTTTATTTCATCGCCATGCTGCACGCTGTCTTTACTCGTCATAACTTTATTTTTATCGCCGTGCTGCACTTGCCATTACTATATCTCATCGCCGTGTTCCACGCTGCCTTTAATTGTCGTTGCTTTATTTCATCGCCATGCTGCACGCTGTCTTCACTTGTCATTACTATGTCTCATCGCCGTGCTGCACGCTGGCTTTACTTGTCTATACTTTATCTCCTCGCTATGCTGCACGCTCCTTTACTTTTCATTACTGTACCTCCTCGCCCTGCTGCACGCTGACTTTACTTGTCTTAACTATACGTGTTCGTCGTGCTGCACGCTGCTCTCAATTGTCATTACCAAATCTACTCGCCGTGCTGCACGCTGTCATTACTTGTCTTTACTATACCTCCTCGCCGTGCTGCACGCTGCCTTTAATTGTCAGTACTGTATTTCCTCAACATGCTGCACGCTGCCTATACTTTTCATTACTGTGTCTCCTCTCCATGCTCCACTATGCCTTTACTTGTCATTATTGTATCTCATCGCCGTGCTACACTTGCCATTACTATATCTCATTGCTGTGCTCCACGTTGCCTTTAATTGTCGTTGCTTTATTTCATCGCCATGCTGCACGCTGTCTTTACTTGTCATAACTTTATCTCATCGCCGTGCTGCACTTGCCATTACTATATCACCTCGTCATACTGCACACAGACTTAAATTGTCATTACTTTATTTCATCGCCGTGCTATGTCGCATCTTCAAATCAGAAGAAATAAAAAATTCTTAAAAAATTAAAACAGTCAACGATTTCAACCTCGGAGCCGTCAATTACCAAGGGTAATATTTTAGTTTTCTTCCGTCTAAATTCAATTATCATCTCCTTGGTTTCTTTACATTTAACTCTAGATTATTTTAAGAGCATCACGAAGTTAAAATTTTAATTTCATTGCGGTAAACACTTTCGTTATTTCCCCCGATGAGCCCAGAAACTCTTGTGTCATCTGTAAATTTAACAATGAGGCAATCATCAGAAGTAGAGACACAGTCATAGGTGAATAGAGAGAACAATTTTGGTGAAAGCACACAACCTTGGGTTGCTCCAGTGTTTAAGACCAATTCTTCGGAAATAATGTTGCCAATCTTAACCACTTGAGGCCGACTTGTTAAAAAGTCTAAGGTTCAGTTACACATGTTAATATTAAGACCCAGTTCTGATAGTTTTCCGATTAATATATGGGGAAGGATAGTGTTAAAGACTGAGCTGAAATCAATGATCTCATCGCCGTGCTGTACGCTGCCTATACTTGTCATTACTATACCTCCTTGCCATGCTGCAAGCTGCCTTTACTTGTCTTTACTTTATCTCATCACCGCGCTGCACACTGTCTTTACTTGTCTCTGCTTTACCTCCTCGTCGTAATGCACGCTGCCTATAATTCCAATTACTATATCTCACTGCCCTGCTGCACGCTGACTTTAATTGTCATTACTATACCTCCTCGTCGTACTGCACGCTGTCTTTACTTATCATTACTAAATCTCGTCGCCGTGCTGCACTTGCCATTACTATATCTCATCGCCGTGTTCCACGCTGCCTGTAATTGTCGTTGCTTTATATCATCGCCATGCTGCACGCTGTCTTTACTCGTCATAACTTTATTTCATTGCCGTGCTGCACTTGCCATTACTATATCTCATCGCCGTATTCCACGCTTCCTTTAATTGTCGTTGCTTTATTTCATCGCCATGCTGCACGCTGTCTTTACTCGTCATAACTTTATCTCATCGACGTGCTGCACTTACCATTACTATATCACCTCGTCATACTGCACGCAGACTTAACTTGTCATTGCTTTATTTCATCGCCGTGCTGCACGCTGCCTTTACTTGTCATTACTATGTCTCATCGCCGTGCTGCACGCTGGCTTTACTTGTCTATACTTTATCTCCTCGCTATGCTGCACGCTTCCTTTACTTTTCATTACTATACCTCCTCGCCCTGCTGCACGCTGACTTTACTTGTCTTAACTATACGTGTTCGTCGTGCTGCACGCTGCTCTCAATTGTCATTACCAAATCTACTCGCCGTGCTGCACGCTGTCATTACTTGTCTTTACTATACCTCCTCGCCGTGCTGCACGCTGCCTTTAATTGTCAGTACTGTATTTCCTCAACATGCTGCACGCTGCCTATACTTTTCATTACTGTGTCTCCGCTCCATGCTCCACTATGCCTTTACTTGTCATTATTGTATCTCATCGCCGTGCTGCACTTGCCATTACTATATCTCATTGCTGTGCTCCACGTTGCCTTTAATTGTCGTTGCTTTATTTCATCGCCATGCTGCACGCTGTCTTTACTTGTCATAACATTATCTCATCGCCGTGCTGCACTTGCCATTACTATATCACTTCGTCATACTGCACGCAGACTTAACTTGTCATTACTTTATTTCATCGCCGTGCTATGTCTCATCTTCAAATCAGAAGAAATAAAAAATTCTTAAAAATTTAAAACAGTCAACGATTTCAACCTCGGAGCCGTCAATTACCAAGGGTAATATTTTAGTTTTCTTCCGTCTAAATTCAATTATCATCTCCTTGGTTTCTTTACATTTAACTCTAGATTATTTTAAGAGCATCACGAAGTTAAAATTTTAATTTCATTGCGGTAAACACTTTCGTTATTTCCCCCGATGAGCCCAGAAACTCTTGTGTCATCTGTAAATTTAACAATGAGGCAATCATCAGAAGTTGAGACACAGTCATAGGTGAATAGAGAGAACAATTTTGGTAAAAGCACACAACCTTGGGTTGCTCCAGTGGTTAAGACCAACTCTTCGGAAATAATGTTGCCAATCTTAACCACTTGAGGCCGACTTGTTAAAAAGTCTAAGGTTCAGTTACACATGTTGATATTAAGACACAGTTCTGATAGTTTTCCGATTAATTTATGGGGAAGGATAGTGTTAAAGACTGAGCTGAAATCAATGATCTCATCGCCGTGCTGTACGCTGCCTATACTTGTCATTACTATACCTCCTTGCCATGCTGCAAGCTGCCTTTACTTGTCTTTACTTTATCTCATCACCGCGCTGCACACTGTCTTTACTTGTCTCTGCTTTACCTCCTCGTCGTAATGCACGCTGCCTATAATTCCAATTACTATATCTCACTGCCCTGCTGCACGCTGACTTTAATTGTCATTACTTTACCTCCTCGTAGTGCTGCACGCTGTCTTTACTTATCATTACTAAATCTCGTCGCCGTGCTGCACTTGCCATTACTATATCTCATCGCCATGTTCCACGCTGCCTTTAATTGTCGTTGCTTTATATCATCGCTATGCTGCACGCTGTCTTTACTCGTCATAACTTTATTTCATTGCCGTGCTGCACTTGCCATTTCTATATCTCATCGCCGTATTCCACGCTTCCTTTAATTGTCGTTGCTTTATTTCATCGCCATGCTGCACGCTGTCTTTATTCGTCATAACTTTATCTCATCGACGTGCTGCACTTACCATTACTATATCACCTCGTCATACTGCACGCAGACTTAACTTGTCATTGCTTTATTTCATCGCCGTGCTGCACGCTGCCTTTACTTCCCGTAACTTTACCTCCTCGCCGTGCTGCTCGCTGACTTTACTTGTCATTACTATACCTCCTCGCCCTGCTGCACGCTGCCTTTACTTGTCATTACTATATCTCATCGCCGTGTTCCACGCTGCCTTTAATTGTCGTTGCTTTATTTCATCGCCATGCTGCACGCTGTCTTTACTCGTCATAACATTATCTCATCGACGTGCTGCACTTGCCATTACTATATCACCTCGTCAATTGCACGCTGACTTTACTTGTCATTGCTTTATTTCATCTCCGTGCTGCACGCTGACTTTACTTGTCATTACTATACCTCCTCGCCCTGCTGCACGCTGCCTTTACTTGTCATTACAATATCTCATCGCCGTGTTCCACGCTGCCTTTAATTGTCGTTGCTTTATTTCATCGCCATGCTGCACGCTGTCTTTACTCGTCATAACATTATCTCATCGACGTGCTGCACTTGCCATTACTATATCACCTCGTCATACTGCACGCAGACTTAACTTGTCATTGCTTTATTTCATCGCCGTGCTGCACGCTGACTTTACTTGTCATTACTATACCTCCTCGCCCTGCTGCACGCTGCCTTTACTTGTCATTACTATATCTCATCGCCGTGTTCCACGCTGCCTTTAATTGTCGTTGCTTTATTTCATCGCCATGCTGCACGCTGTCTTTACTCGTCGTAACATTATCTCATCGACGTGCTGCACTTGCCATTACTCTTTCACCTCGTCATACTGCACGCTGACTTTACTTGTCATTGCTTTATTTCATCGCCGTGCTGCTCGCTGACTTTACTTGTCATTACTATACCTCCTCGCCCTGCTGCACGCTGCCTTTACTTGTCATTACTATATCTCATCGCCGTGTTCCACGCTGCCTTTAATTGTCGTTGCTTTATTTCATCGCCATGCTGCACGCTGTCTTTACTCGTCATAACATTATCTCATCGACGTGCTGCACTTGCCATTACTATATCACCTCGTCAATTGCACGCTGACTTTACTTGTCATTGCTTTATTTCATCGCCGTGCTGCACGCTGACTTTACTTGTCATTACTATACCTCCTCGCCCTGCTGCACGCTGCCTTTACTTGTCATTACTATATCTCATCGCCGTGTTCCACGCTGCCTTTAATTGTCGTTGCTTTATTTCATCGCCATCCTGCATGCTGTCTTAACTTGTCCTTACTTTATCTCGTCGCCGTGCTGCACTTGCCATTACTATATCTCATCGCCGTGTTCCACGCTGCCTTTAATTGTCGTTGCTTTATTTCATCGCCATGCTGCACGCTGTCTTTACTCGTCATTACTATGTCTCATCGCCATGCTGCACGCTGGCGTTACTTGTTTATACTATATCTCCTCGCTATGCTGCACGCTTCCTTTACTTTTCATTACTATACCTCCTTGCCATGCTGCACGCTGCCTTTACTTGTCATTACTATATCTCATCGCCGTGTTCCACGCTGCCTTTAATTGTCGTTGCTTTATTTCATCGCCATGCTGCATGCTGTCTTTACTTGTCCTTACTATATCTCGTCGCCGTGCTGCACTTGCCATTACTATATCACCTCGTCATACTGCACGCAGACTTAACTTGTCATTACTTTATTTCATCGCCGTGCTATGTCTCATCTTCAAATCAGAAGAAATAAAAAATTCTTAAAAAAAATTAAAACAGTCAACGATTTCAACCTCGGAGCCGTCAATTACCAAGGGTAATATTTTAGTTTTCTTCCGTCTAAATTCAATAATCATCTCCTTGGTTTCTTTACATTTAACTCTAGATTATTTTAAGAGCATCACGAAGTTAAAATTTTAATTTCATTGCGGTAAACACTTTCGTTATTTCCCCCGATGAGCCCAGAAACTCTTGTGTCATCTGTAAATTTAACAATGAGGCAATCATCAGAAGTAGAGACACAGTCATAGGTGAATAGAGAGAACAATTTTGGTGAAAGCACACAACCTTGGGTTGCTCCAGTGTTTAAGACCAATTCTTCGGAAATAATGTTGCCAATCTTAACCACTTGAGGCCGACTTGTTAAAAAGTCTAAGGTTCAGTTACACATGTTAATATTAAGACCCAGTTCTGATAGTTTTCCGATTAATATATGGGGAAGGATAGTGTTAAAGACTGAGCTGAAATCAATGATCTCATCGCCGTGCTGTACGCTGCCTATACTTGTCATTACTATACCTCCTTGCCATGCTGCAAGCTGCCTTTACTTGTCTTTACTTTATCTCATCACCGCGCTGCACACTGTCTTTACTTGTCTCTGCTTTACCTCCTCGTCGTAATGCACGCTGCCTATAATTCCAATTACTATATCTCACTGCCCTGCTGCACGCTGACTTTAATTGTCATTACTATACCTCCTCGTCGTGCTGCACGCTGTCTTTACTTATCATTACTAAATCTCGTCGCCGTGCTGCACTTGCCATTACTATATCTCATCGCCGTGTTCCACGCTGCCTGTAATTGTCGTTGCTTTATATCATCGCCATGCTGCACGCTGTCTTTACTCGTCATAAATTTATTTCATTGCCGTGCTGCACTTGCCATTACTATATCTCATCGCCGTATTCCACGCTTCCTTTAATTGTCGTTGCTTTATTTCATCGCCATGCTGCACGCTGTCTTTACTCGTCATAAATTTATTTCATTGCCGTGCTGCACTTGCCATTACTATATCTCATCGCCGTATTCCACGCTTCCTTTAATTGTCGTTGCTTTATTTCATCGCCATGCTGCACGCTGTCTTTATTCGTCATAACTTTATCTCATCGACGTGCTGCACTTACCATTACTATATCACCTCGTCATACTGCACGCAGACTTAACTTGTCATTGCTTTATTTCATCGCCGTGCTGCACGCTGCCTTTACTTGTCATTACTATGTCTCATCGCCGTGCTGCACGCTGGCTTTACTTGTCTATACTTTATCTCCTCGCTATGCTGCACGCTTCCTTTACTTTTCATTACTATACCTCCTCGCCCTGCTGCACGCTGACTTTACTTGTCTTAACTATACGTGTTCGTCGTGCTGCACGCTGCTCTCAATTGTCATTACCAAATCTACTCGCCGTGCTGCACGCTGTCATTACTTGTCTTTACTATACCTCCTCGCCGTGCTGCACGCTGCCTTTAATTGTCAGTACTGTATTTCCTCAACATGCTGCACGCTGCCTATACTTTACATTACTGTGTCTCCTCTCCATGCTCCACTATGCCTTTACTTGTCATTATTGTTTCTCATCGCCGTGCTGCACTTGCCATTACTATATCTCATTGCTGTGCTCCACGTTGCCTTTAATTGTCCTTGCTTTATTTCATCGCCATGCTGCACGCTGTCTTAACTTGTCATAACTTTATCTCATCGCCGTGCTGCACTTGCCATTACTATATCACCTCGTCATACTGCACGCAGACTTAACTTGTCATTACTTTATTTCATCGCCCTGCTATGTCACATCTTCAAATAAGAAGAAATAAAAAATTCTTAAAAAATTAAAACAGTCAACGATTTCAACCTCGGAGCCGTCAATTACCAAGGGTAATATTTTAGTTTTCTTCCGTCTAAATTCAATTATCATCTCCTTGGTTTCTTTACATTTAACTCCAGATTATTTTAAGAGCATCACGAAGTTAAAGTTTTAATTTCATTGCGGTAAACACTTTCGTTATTTCCCGGGATGAGCCCAGAAACTGTTGTGTCATCTGTAAATTTTACAATGAGGCAATCATCAGAAGTAGAGACACGGTCATATGTGAATAGAGAGAACAATTTTGGTGAAAGCACACAACCTTGGGTTGCTCCAGTGTTTAAGACCAATTCTTCGGAAATAATGTTGCCAATCTTAACCACCTGAGGCCGACTTGTTAAAAAGTCTAAGGTTCACTACACATGTTAATATTAAGACCCAGTTCTGATAGTTTTCCGAATAATTTATGGGGAAGGATAGTGTTAGAGACTGAGCTGAAATCAATGATCTCATCGCCGTGCTGTACGCTGCCTTTACTTGTCATTACTATACCTCCTTGCCATGCTGCAAGCTGCCTTTACTTGTCTTTACTTTATCTCATCAGCGAGCTGCACGCTGCCTTTACTTGTCTCTTCTTTACCTCCTCGTCGTACTGCACGCTGCCTATAATTCCCATTACTATATCTCCACGGTGTGCTGCACGCTTTCTTTACTTGTCATTACTATATCTCATCGCAGTGCTGCACTTGCCATTACTATATCTCATCGCCGTGCTGCACGCTATCTTTACTTGTTTTTCCCATATCTCATCGCCGTGCTGCACTTGTCATTACTATATCTCATCGCCGTACTGCATGCTGTCTTTACTTGTCATTGCTATATCTCACTGCCGTGCTGCACGCTGCCTTTACTTGTCAGTACTTTATCTCCTCGCCGTGCTGCACGCTTCTTTACTTCCCGGTATTATACCTCCTCGCTCTGCTGCACGCTACCTTTACTTGTCTTTACTATACCTCCTCGTCATGCTGCGTGCTGCCTTTACTTGTCATTACTATACCGCCTCGTCATGCTGCACGCTGCCTTTACTTGTCATTACTATATCTCATCGCCGTGCTGCACGCTGCCTTTAATTCCCGGTACTATACCTCCTGGTCGTGCTGCACGCTGCCTTAACTTGTCATTACTATACCTGCTCGTCATGCTGCACGTTGACTTTACTTGTCTTTACTATATCACCTCGTCATACTGCACGCAGACTTAACTTGTCATTGCTTTATTTCATCGCCGTGCTGCACGCTGCCTTTACTTGTCATTACTATATCTCAACGCCATGCTGCACGCTGCCTTTACTTCCCGGTACTTTACCTCCTCGTCGTGCTGCACGCTGCCTTAACTTGTCATTACTAAACCTGCTCATAACTTTATCTCATCGACGTGCTGCACTTGCCATTACTATATCACCTCGTCATACTGCACGCAGACTTAACTTGTCATTGCTTTATCTCATCGCCGTGTTCCACGCTGCCTTTAATTGTCGTTGCTTTATTATATCGCCATGCTGCACGCTGTCTTTACTTGTCATTACTATGTCTCATCGCCGTGCTGCACACCAGCTTTACTTGTCTATACTATATCTCCTCGCTATGCTGCACGCTTCCTTTACTTTTCATTACTATACCTCCTCGCCCTGCTGTACGCTGTCTTTACTTGTCTATACTTTATCTCCTCGCTATGCTGCACGCTTCCTTTACTTTTCTCTACTATATCTTAACGCAGTGCTGCACGCTGTCTTTACTTGTCTTTACTATACCTCCTCGCCGTGCTGCACGCTGCCTTAATTTGTCAGTACTGTATTTCCTCAACATGCTGCACGCTGCCTATACTTTACATTACTGTCTCTCCTCTCCATGCTCCACTATGCCTTTACTTGTCATTACTGTATCTCATCGCCGTGCTGCACTTGCCATTACTATATCTCATCTCTGTGCTCCACGTTGCCTTTAATTGTCGTTGGTTTATTTCATCGCCATGCTGCACGCTGTCTTTACTCGTCATTACTATGTCTCATCGCCCTGCTGCACGCTGTCTTTACTTGTCTTTACTATATCACCTCGCCCTACTGCACGCTGACTTTACTTGTCCTTACTATATCTCGTGTTCCACGCTGCATTTAATTGTCATTGCTTTATTTCATAGCCATGCTGTACGCTGTCTTTACTCGTCATAACTTTATCTCATCGCCGTGCTGCACTTGCCATTACTATATCTCATCGCCGTGTTCCAGGCTGCCTTCAATTGTCATTGCTTTATTTCATCGTACCTCCTCGCCCTACTGCACCCTGAATTTACTTGTCGTCACTACATCTCCTCGCCGTGCTGCACGCTGCCTTTACTTGTCATAACTGTGTCTAATCGCCGTGCTGCACGCTGCCTTTACTTGTCTATACTATATCTCCTCGCTATGCTGCACGCTGCCTTTACTTTTCATTACTATATCTCATCGCCGTGCTGCACGCTGACTTTACTTGTCCTTACTATATCTCAACCCAGTGCTGCACGCTGCCTTAACATGTCTTTACTATATCTCCTCGCTATGCTGCAAGCTGACTTTACTTGTCATTACTATATCTCAACGCCGTGCTGCACGCTGACTTTACTTGTCCTTACTTTATCTCCTCCCTCTGCTGCATGCTACCTTTACTTGTCATTACTATACCTCCTTGCCATGCTGCAAGCTGCCTTTACTTGTCTTTAATTTATCTCATCACCGAGCTGCACGCTGCATTTACTTTTCATTATTATACCTCCTTGCCGTGCTTCTTTACTTGTCGTCACTATGTCTCATCGCCGTGCTGCACGCTACCATTACTTGTCTTTACTATATCTCCTCCCTCTGCTGCATGCTACCTTTACTTGTCATTACTATACCTCCTTGCCATGCTGCAAGCTGCCTTTACTTGTCTTTACTATACCTCCTTCTCATGCTGCATGCTGCCTTTACTTGTCATTACTATACCTCCTCGTCATGCTGCACGCTGACTTTACTTGTCATTACTATGTCTCATCGCCGTGTTCCAAGCTGCCTTTACTTGTCGTTGCTTTATTTCATCGCCATGCTGCACGCTCTCTTTACTCGTCATAACTTGATCTCATCGCCGTGCTACACTTGCCATTACTATATCTAATCGCCGTGTTCCACGCTGCATTTAATTGTCATTGCTTTATTTCATCGCCATGCTACACGCTGATTTTACTCGTCATAACTTGATCTCATCGCCGTGCTGCACTTGCCATTACTATACCTCATCGCCGTGTTCCACGCTGCATTTAATTGTCATTGCTTTATTTCATAGCCATGCTGCACGCTGTCTTTACTTGTTTTTACTATATCTCATCGCCGTGCTGCACTTGCCATTACTATATCTCATCGCCGTGTTCCAGGCTGCCTTCAATTGTTATTGCTTTATTTCATCATACCTCCTCGCCCTGCTGCACGCTGAATTTACTTGTCGTCACTACATCTCCTCGCTGTGCTGCACGCTGCCTTTACTTGTCATAACTATGTCTCATCGCCGTGCTGCACGCTTTCTTTTATCTATCTATATTATATCTCCTCGCTATGCTGCACGCTGCCTTTACTTTTCATTACTATATCTCATCGCCGTGCTGCACGCTGACTTTACTTGTCCTTACTATATCTCAACGCAGTGCTGCACGCTGCCTTTACATGTCTTTACTATATCTCCTCGCCCTGCTGCACGCTGCCTTTACTTGTCTTTACTATGTCTCCTCCCTCTGCTGCATGCTACCTTTACTTGTCATTACTATATCTCAACGCTGTGCTGCACGCTGCCTTTACTTTTCATTATTATACCTCCTTGCCGTGCTGCACGCTGCCTCTACTTGTCTTCACTATGTCTCATCGCCGTGCTGCACGCTACTTTTACTTGTCTTTACTATATCTCAACGCCGTGCTGCACGCTGCTTTTAATTGTCAGTACTGTATTTCCTCAACATGTTGCACGCTGCCTATACTTTTCATTACTGTGTCTCCTCTCAATGCTCCACTATGCCTTTACTTGTCATTACTGTATCTCATCGCAGTGCTGCACTTGCCATTACTATATCTCATCGCTGTGCTCCACGTTGCCTTTAATTGTCGTTGCTTTATTTCATCGCCATGCTGCACGCTGTCTTTACTTGTCCTAACTTTTTATCATCGCCGTGCTGCACTTGCCATTACTATATCACCTCGTCATAGTGCGCGCAGACTTAACCTGTCATTACTTTATTTCATCGCCGTGCTATGTCTCCTCTTCAAATCAGAAGAAATAAAAAATTCTTAAAAAATTAAAACAGTCAACGATTTCAACCTCGGAGCCGTCAATTACCAAGGGTAATATTTCAGTTTTCTTCCATCTAATTTCAATTATCATCTCCTTGGTTTCTTTACATTTAACTCCAGATTATTTTAAGAGCATCACGAAGTTAAAGTTTTAATTTCATTGCGGTAAACACTTTCGTTATTTCCCGGGATGAGCCCAGAAACTGTTGTGTCATCTGTAAATTTTACAATGAGGCAATCATCAGAAGAAGAGACACGGTCATAGGTGAATTGAGAGAACAATTTTGGTGAAAGCACACAACCTTGGGTTGCTCCAGTGTTTAAGACCAATTCTTCGGAAATAATGTTGCCAATCTTAACCACCTGAGGCCGACTTGTTAAAAAGTCTAAGGTTCAGTTACACATGTTAATATTAAGACCCAGTTCTGATAGTTTTCCGATTAATTTATGGGGAAGGATAGTGTTAGAGACTGAGCTGAAATCAATGATCTCATCGCCATGCTGCACGCTGTCTTTACTTGTCATTACTATGTCTCATCGCCGTGCTGCACGCTGGCTTTACTTGTCTATACTATATCTCATCGCTATGCTGCACGCTTCCTTTACTTTTCATTACTATACCTCCTCGCCCTGCTGTACGCTGTCTTTACTTGTCATTGCTATATCTCACTGCCGTGCTAAACGCTGCTTTTACTTGTCCTTACTTTATCTCCTCCCTCTGCTGCATGCTACCTTTACTTGTCATTACTATACCTCCTTGCCATGCTGCAAGCTGCCTTTACTTGTCTTTAATTTATCTCATCACCGAGCTGCACGCTGCATTTACTTTTCATTATTATACCTCCTTGCCGTGCTGCACGCTGCCTTTACTTGTCGTCACTATGTCTCATCGCCGTGCTGCACGCTACCATTACTTGTCTTTACTATATCTCCTCCCTCTGCTGCATGCTACCTTTACTTGTCATTACTATACCTCCTTGCCATGCTGCAAGCTGTCTTTACTTGTCTTTACTATACCTCCTTCTCATGCTGCATGCTGCCTTTACTTGTCATTACTATACCTCCTCGTCATGCTGCACGCTGACTTTACTTGTCATTACTATGTCTCATCGCCGTGTTCCAAGCTGCCTTTACTTGTCGTTGCTTTATTTCATCGCCATGCTGCACGCTCTCTTTACTCGTCATAACTTGATCTCATCGCCGTGCTACACTTGCCATTACTATATCTAATCGCCGTGTTCCACGCTGCATTTAATTGTCATTGCTTTATTTCATCGCCATGCTACACGCTGATTTTACTCGTCATAACTTGATCTCATCGCCGTGCTGCACTTGCCATTACTATACCTCATCGCCGTGTTCCACGCTGCATTTAATTGTCATTGCTTTATTTCATAGCCATGCTGCACGCTGTCTTTACTTGTTTTTACTATACCTCATCGCCGTGCTGCACTTGCCATTACTATATCTCATCGCCGTGTTCCAGGCTGCCTTCAATTGTTATTGCTTTATTTCATCATACCTCCTCGCCCTGCTGCACGCTGAATTTACTTGTCGTCACTACATCTCCTCGCTGTGCTGCACGCTGCCTTTACTTGTCATAACTATGTCTCATCGCCGTGCTGCACGCTTTCTTTTATCTATCTATATTATATCTCCTCGCTATGCTGCACGCTGCCTTTACTTTTCATTACTATATCTCATCGCCGTGCTGCACGCTGACTTTACTTGTCCTTACTATATCTCAACGCAGTGCTGCACGCTGCCTTTACATGTCTTTACTATATCTCCTCGCCCTGCTGCACGCTGCCTTTACTTGTCTTTACTATGTCTCCTCCCTCTGCTGCATGCTACCTTTACTTGTCATTACTATATCTCAACGCTGTGCTGCACGCTGCCTTTACTTTTCATTATTATACCTCCTTGCCGTGCTGCACGCTGCCTCTACTTGTCTTCACTATGTCTCATCGCCGTGCTGCACGCTACTTTTACTTGTCTTTACTATATCTCAACGCCGTGCTGCACGCTGTCTTCACTTGTCTTTACTATACCTCCTCGCCGTGCTGCACGCTGATTTTAATTGTCAGTACTGTATTTCCTCAACATGTTGCACGCTGCCTATACTTTTCATTACTGTGTCTCCTCTCAATGCTCCACTATGCCTTTACTTGTCATTACTGTATCTCATCGCAGTGCTGCACTTGCCATTACTATATCTCATCGCTGTGCTCCACGTTGCCTTTAATTGTCGTTGCTTTATTTCATCGCCATGCTGCACGCTGTCTTTACTTGTCCTAACTTTTTATCATCGCCGTGCTGCACTTGCCATTACTATATCACCTCGTCATAGTGCGCGCAGACTTAACCTGTCATTACTTTATTTCATCGCCGTGCTATGTCTCCTCTTCAAATCAGAAGAAATAAAAAATTCTTAAAAAATTAAAACAGTCAACGATTTCAACCTCGGAGCCGTCAATTACCAAGGGTAATATTTCAGTTTTCTTCCATCTAATTTCAATTATCATCTCCTTGGTTTCTTTACATTTAACTCCAGATTATTTTAAGAGCATCACGAAGTTAAAGTTTTAATTTCATTGCGGTAAACACTTTCGTTATTTCCCGGGATGAGCCCAGAAACTGTTGTGTCATCTGTAAATTTTACAATGAGGCAATCATCAGAAGAAGAGACACGGTCATAGGTGAATTGAGAGAACAATTTTGGTGAAAGCACACAACCTTGGGTTGCTCCAGTGTTTAAGACCAATTCTTCGGAAATAATGTTGCCAATCTTAACCACCTGAGGCCGACTTGTTAAAAAGTCTAAGGTTCAGTTACACATGTTAATATTAAGACCCAGTTCTGATAGTTTTCCGATTAATTTATGGGGAAGGATAGTGTTAGAGACTGAGCTGAAATCAATGATCTCATCGCCATGCTGCACGCTGTCTTTACTTGTCATTACTATGTCTCATCGCCGTGCTGCACGCTGGCTTTACTTGTCTATACTATATCTCATCGCTATGCTGCACGCTTCCTTTACTTTTCATTACTATACCTCCTCGCCCTGCTGTACGCTGTCTTTACTTGTCATTGCTATATCTCACTGCCGTGCTAAACGCTGCCTTTACTTGCCAGTACTTTATCTCCTCGCCTTGCTGCACGCTGCCTTTACTTGTCTATACTATATCTCCTTGCTATGGTGCACGCTGCCTTAATTTTCATTACTATATCTCATCGCCGTGCTGCACGCTGACTTTACTTGTCCTTACTATATCTCAACGCAGTGCTGCACGCTGCCTTTACATGTCTTTACTATATCTCCTCGCCCTGCTGCACGCTGCCTTTACTTCTCTTTACTATATCTCCTCCCTCTGCTGCATGCTACCTTTACTTGTCATTACTATATCTCAACGCCGTGCTGCACGCTGCCTTTACTTGTCTATAATATATCTCCTCGCTATGCTGCACGCTGCCTTTACTTTTCATTACTATATCTCATCGCTGTGCTGCACGCTGCCTTTACTTGTCTATACTATATCTCCTCGCTATGCTGCACGCTGCCTTTACTTTTCATTACTATATCTCATCGCCGTGCTGCACGCTGACTTTACTTGTCCTTACTATATCTCAACGCAGTGCTGCACGCTGCCTTTACTTGTCTATACTATATCTCCTCGCTATGCTGCACGCTACCTTTAATTGTCAGTACTATATCTCCTCAACATGCTGCACTCTGCCTATACTTTACATTACTGTCTCTCCTCTCCATGCTCCACTATGCCTATACTTGTCATTACTGTATCTCATCGCCGTTGCACTTGCCATTACTATATCTCATCTCTGTGCTCCACGTTGCCTTTAACTGTCGTTGCTTTATTTCATCGCCATGCTGCACGCTGTCTTTACTCGTCATTACTATGTCTCATCGCCGTGCTGCACGCTGGCTTTTCTTGTCTATACTATATCTCCTCACTATGCTGCACGTTTCCTTTACTTTTCATTACTATACCTCCTCGCCCTGCTGCACGCTGTCTTTACTTGTCATTGCTATATCTCACTGCCGTGCTGCACGCTGCCTTTACTTACCAGTACTTTATCTCCTCGCCTTGCTGCACGCTTCTTTACTTCCCGGTACTATAGCTCCTCGGCGTGCTGCACGCTGCCTTTAATTGTCAGTACTGTATTTCTTCAACATGCTGCACGCTGCCTATACTTTTCATTACTGTGTCTCCTCTCCATGCTCCACTATGCCTTACTTGTCTTTACTATACCTCCTCGCCGTGCTGCACGCTGCCTTTAATTGTCAGTACTGTATTTCCTCAACATGCTGCACGCTGCCTATACTTTTCATTACTGTGTCTCCTCTCCATGCTCCACTATGCCTTTACTTGTCATTACTGTATCTCATCCCCGTGCTGCACTTGTCATTACTATATCTCTACGCCGTGCTGCTCGCTGCCTTTACTTGTAATAACTATGTCTCATCGCCGTGCTGCAAGCTGCCTTTATTTTTCATTACTATATGTCATCGTCGTGCTGCACGCTACCTTTGCTTGTCTATACTTTATCTCCTCGCTATGCTGCACGCTACCTTTACTTGTCATTACTATACCTCCTCCCCGTACTGCACGCTGACTTTACTTGTCCTTACTATATCTCAACGCCGTGCTGCACGCTGCCTTTACTTTTCATTACTATACCTTCTCCCCATGCTGCACGCTACGTTTACTTTTCATTTTTATACCTCCTTACCGTGCTGCACGCTGCCTTTTACTTGTCGTCACTATGTCTCATCGCCGTGCTGCTCGCTACCTTTACTTGTCTTTACAATACCTCCTCCTCATGCTGCACGCTGCCTTTACTTGTCATTACTATACCTCCTCGTCATGCTGCACGCTGACTTTACTTGTCATTACTATGTCTCATCGCCGTGTTCCACGCTGCCTTTACTTGTCGTTGCTTTATTTCATCGCCATGCTGCACGCTCTCTTTACTCGTCATAACTTGATCTCATCGCCGTGCTACACTTGCCATTACTATATCTAATCGCCGTGTTCCACGCTGCATTTAATTGTCATTGCTTTATTTCATCGCCATGCTGCACGCTGTCTTTACTCGTCGTAACTTGATCTCATCGCCGTGCTGCACTTGCCATTACTATATCTCATCGCCGTGTTCCACGCTGCATTTAATTGTCATTGCTTTATTTCATAGCCATGCTGCACGCTCTCTTTACTCGTCATAACTTTATCTCATCGCCGTGCTGCACTTGCCATTACTATATCTCATCGTCATAGTGCGCGCAGACTTAACCTGTCATTACTTTATTTCATCGCCGTGCTATGTCTCCTCTTCAAATCAGAAGAAATAAAAAATTCTTAAAAAATTAAAACAGTCAACGATTTCAACCTCGGAGCCGTCAATTACCAAGGGTAATATTTCAGTTTTCTTCTGTCTAAATTCAATTATCATCTCCTTGGTTTCTTTACATTTAACTCCAGATTATTTTAAGAGCATCACGAAGTTAAAGTTTTAATTTCATTGCGGTAAACACTTTCGTTATTTCCCGGGATGAGCCCAGAAACTGTTGTGTCATCTGTAAATTTTACAATGAGGCAATCATCAGAAGAAGAGACACGGTCATAGGTGAATTGAGAGAACAATTTTGGTGAAAGCACACAACCTTGGGTTGCTCCAGTGTTTAAGACCAATTCTTCGGAAATAATGTTGCCAATCTTAACCACCTGAGGCCGACTTGTTAAAAAGTCTAAGGTTCAGTTACACATGGTAATATTAAGACCCAGTTCTGATAGTTTTCCGATTAATTCATGGGGAAGGATAGTGTTAGAGACTGAGCTGAAATCAATGATCTCATCGCCGTGCTGTACGCTGCCTTTACTTGTCATTACTATACCTCCTTCCATGCTGCAAGCTGCCTTTACTTGTCTTTACTTTATCTCATCACCGAGCTGCACGCTGCCTTTACTTGTCTCTGCTTTACCTCCTCGTCGTACTGCACGCTGCCTATAATTCCCATTACTATATCTCACTGCCGTACTGCACGCTGCCTTTTCCTGCCAGTACTTTATCTCCACGCCGTGCTGCACTCTTTCTTTACTTGTCATTTCTATATCTCATCGCAGTGCTGCACTTTTCATTACTATATCTCATCGCCGTGCTGCACGCTGACTTTACTTGTCCTTACTATATCTCAACGCAGTGCTGCACGCTGCCTTTACATGTCTTTACTATATCTCCTCGCCCTGCTGCACGCTACCTTTACTTGTCATTACTATACCTCCTCCCCGTACTGCACGCTGACTTTACTTGTCCTTACTATATCTCAACGCAGTGCTGCACGCTGCCTTTACATGTCTTTACTATATCTCCTCGCCCTGCTGCACGCTTCCTTTACTTGTCTTTACTATATCTCCTCCTTCTGCTGCATGCTACCTTTACTTGTCATTACTATATCTCAACGCCGTGCTGCACGCTGCCTTTACTTGTCATTACTATACCTCCTCGTCATGCTGCACGCTGACTTTACCTGTCATTACTATGTCTCATCGCCGTGTTCCGTGCTGCCTTTACTTGTCGTTGCTTTATTTCATCGCCATGCTGCACGCTCTCTTTACTCGTCATAACTTGATCTCAACGCCGTGCTGCACTTGCCATTACTATATCTCATCGCCGTGTTCCACGCTGCATTTAATTGTCATTGCTTTATTTCATAGCCATGCTGCACGCTGTCTTTACTCGTCATAACTTTATCTCATCGATGTGCTGCACTTGCCATTACTATATCTCATCGTCATAGTGCGCGCAGACTTAACCTGTCATTACTTTATTTCATCGCCGTGCTATGTCTCCTCTTCAAATCAGAAGAAATAAAAAATTCTTAAAAAATTAAAACAGTCAACGATTTCAACCTCGGAGCCGTCAATTACCAAGGGTAATATTTCAGTTTTCTTCCGTCTAAATTCAATTATCATCTCCTTGGTTTCTTTACATTTAACTCCAGATTATTTTAAGAGCATCACGAAGTTAAAGTTTTAATTTCATTGCGGTAAACACTTTCGTTATTTCCCGGGATGAGCCCAGAAACTGTTGTGTCATCTGTAAATTTTACAATGAGGCAATCATCAGAAGAAGAGACACGGTCATAGGTGAATTGAGAGAACAATTTTGGTGAAAGCACACAACCTTGGGTTGCTCCAGTGTTTAAGACCAATTCTTCGGAAATAATGTTGCCAATCTTAACCACCTGAAGCCGACTTGTTAAAAAGTCTAAGGTTCAGTTACACATGTTAATATTAAGACCAGTTCTGATAGTTTTCCGATTAATTCATGGGGAAGGATAGTGTTAGAGACTGAGCTGAAATCAATGATCTCATCGCCGTGCTGTACGCTGCCTTTACTTGTCATTACTATACCTCCTTCCATGCTGCAAGCTGCCTTTACTTGTCTTTACTTTATCTCATCACCGAGCTGCACGCTGCCTTTACTTGTCTCTGCTTTACCTCCTCGTCGTACTGCACGCTGCCTATAATTCCCATTACTATATCTCACTGCCGTACTGCACGCTGCCTTTTCCTGCCAGTACTTTATCTCCACGCCGTGCTGCACTCTTTCTTTACTTGTCATTTCTATATCTCATCGCAGAGCTGCACTTGCCATTACTATATCTCATGGCCGTGCTGCACACTGTCTTTACTTGTTTTTACTATATCTCATCGCCGTGCTGCACTTGTCATTACTATATCAGATGGCCGTACTGCACGCTGTCTTTACTTGTCATTGCTTTATCTCACTGACATGCTGCACACTGCCTTTACTTGCCAGTACTTTATCTCCTCGCCGTGCTGCACGCTTCTTTACTTCCCGGTACTATACCTCCTCGCTCTGCTGCACGCTACCTATACTTGTCTTTACTATACCTCCTCGTCATGCTGCATGCTGCCTTTACTTGTCATTACTATATCTCAACGCAGTGCTGCACGCTGCCTTTACATGTCTTTACTATATCTCACTGCCGTACTGCACGCTGCCTTTTCCTGCCAGTACTTTATCTCCAGGCCGTGCTGCACTCTTTCTTTACTTGTCATTACTATATCTCATCGCAGTGCTGCACTTGCCATTACTATATCTCATGGCCGTGCTGCACACTGTCTTTACTTGTTTTTACTATATCTCCTCGCCGTGCTGCACGCTTCTTTACTTCCCGGTACTATACCTCCTCGCTCTGCTGCACGCTACCTATACTTGTCTTTACTATACCTCCTCGTCATGCTGCATGCTGCCTTTACTTGTCATTACTATACCTCCTCGTCATGCTGCACGCTGACTTTACTTGTCATTACTATGTCTCATCGCCGTGTTCCACGCTGCCTTTACTTGTCGTTGCTTTATTTCATCGCCATGCTGCACGCTCTCTTTACTCGTCATAACTTGATCTCACCGCCGTGCTACACTTGCCATTACTATATCTAATCGCCGTGTTCCACGCTGCATTTAATTGTCATTGCTTTATTTCATCGCCATGCTGCACGCTGTCTTTACTCGTCATAACTTGATCTCATCGCCGTGCTGCACTTGCCATTACTATACCTCATCGCCGTGTCCCACGCTGCATTTAATTGTCATTGCTTTATTTCATCGCCATGCTGCACGCTGTCTTTACTCGTCATAACTTTATCTCATCGTCGTGCTGCACTTGCCATTACTATATCTCATCGCCGTGTTCCAGGCTGCCTTCAATTGTCATTGCTTTATTTCATCGTACCTCCTCGCCCTGCTGCACGCTGAATTTACTTGTCGTCACTACATCTCCTCGCTGTGCTGCACGCTGCATTTACTTGTCTATACTATATCTCCTCGCTATGCTGCACGCTGCCTTTACTTTTAATTACTATATCTCATCGCCGTGCTGCACACTGACTTTACTTGTCCTTACTATATCTCAACGCAGTGCTGCACGCTGCCTTTACATGTCTTTACTATATCTCCTCGCCCTGCTGCACGCTGCCTTTACTTGTCTTTACTATATCTCCTCCCTCTGCTGCATGCTACCTTTACTTGTCATTACTGTATCTCATCGCAGTGCTGCACTTGCCATTACTATATCTCATCGCTGTGCTCCACGTTGCCTTTAATTGTCGTTGCTTTATTTCATCGCCATGCTGCACGCTGCCTTTACTTGTCATAACTTTTTCTCATCGCCGTGCTGCACTTGCAATTACTATATCACCTCGTCATAGTGCGCGCAGACTTAACTTGTCATTACTTTATTTCATCGCCGTGCTATGTCTCCTCTTCAAATCAGAAGAAATAAAAAATTCTTAAAAAATTAAAACATCAACGATTTCAACCTCGGAGCCGTCAATTACCAAGGGTAATATTTCAGTTTTCTTCCGTCTAAATTCAATTATCATCTCCTTGGTTTCTTTACATTTAACTCCAGATTATTTTAAGAGCATCACGAAGTGAAAGTTTTAATTTCATTGCGGTAAACACTTTCGTTATTTCCCGGGATGAGCCCAGAAACTGTTGTGTCATCTGTAAATTTTACAATGAGACAATCATCAGAAGAAGAGACACGGTCATAGGTGAATTGAGAGAACAATTTTGGTGAAAGCACACAACCTTGGGTTGCTCCAGTGTTTAAGACCAATTCTTCGGAAATAATGTTGCCAATCTTAACCACCTGAGGCCGACTTGTTAAAAAGTCTAAGGTTCAGTTACACATGTTAATATTAAGACCCAGTTCTGATAGTTTTCCGATTAATTCATGGGGAAGGATAGTGTTAGAGACTGAGCTGAAATCAATGATCTCATCGCCGTGCTGTACGCTGCCTTTACTTGTCATTACTATACCTCCTTCCATGCTGCAAGCTGCCTTTACTTGTCTTTACTTTATCTCATCATCGAGCTGCACGCTGCCTTTACTTGTCTCTGCTTTACCTCCTCGTCGTACTGCACGCTGCCTATAATTCCCATTACTATATCTCACTGCCGTACTGCACGCTGCCTTTTCCTGCCAGTACTTTATCTCCAGGCCGTGCTGCACTCTTTCTTTACTTGTCATTACTATATCTCATCGCAGTGCTGCACTTGCCATTACTATATCTCATGGCCGTGCTGCACACTGTCTTTACTTGTTTTTACTATATCTCATCGCCGTGCTGCACTTGTCATTACTATATCTCATGGCCGTACTGCACGCTGTCTTTACTTGTCATTGCTTTATCTCACTGACGTGCTGCACACTGCCTTTACTTGCCAGTACTTTATCTCCTCGCCGAGCTGCACGCTTCTTTACTTCCCGGTACTATACCTCCTCGCTCTGCTGCACGCTACCTATACTTATCTTTACTATACCTCCTCGTCATGCTGCATGCTGCCTTTACTTGTCATTACTATATCTCAACGCAGTGCTGCACGCTGCCTTTACATGTCTTTACTATATCTCACTGCCGTACTGCACGCTGCCTTTTCCTGCCAGTAGTTTATCTCCAGGCCGTGCTGCACTCTTTCTTTACTTGTCATTACTATATCTCATCGCAGTGCTGCACTTGCCATTACTATATCTCATGGCCGTGCTGCACACTGTCTTTACTTGTTTTTACTATATCTCATCGCCGTGCTGCACTTGTCATTACTATATCTCATGGCCGTACTGCACGCTGTCTTTACTTGTCATTGCTATATCTCACTGACGTGCTGCACACTGCCTTTACTTGCCAGTACTTTATCTCCTCGCCGTGCTGCACGCTTCTTTACATCCCGGTACTATACCTCCTCGCTCTGCTGCACGCTACCTATACTTATCTTTACTATACCTCCTCGTCATGCTGCATGCTGCCTTTACTTGTCATTACTATATCTCAACGCAGTGCTGCACGCTGCCTTTACATGTCTTTACTATATCTCACTGCCGTACTGCACGCTGCCTTTTCCTGCCAGTAGTTTATCTCCAGGCCGTGCTGCACTCTTTCTTTACTTGTCATTACTATATCTCATCGCAGTGCTGCACTTGCCATTACTATATCTCATGGCCGTGCTGCACACTGTCTTTACTTGTTTTTACTATATCTCATCGCCGTGCTGCACTTGTCATTACTATATCTCATGGCCGTACTGCACGCTGTCTTTACTTGTCATTGCTATATCTCACTGACGTGCTGCACACTGCCTTTACTTGCCAGTACTTTATCTCCTCGCCGTGCTGCACGCTTCTTTACATCCCGGTACTATACCTCCTCGCTCTGCTGCACGCTACCTATACTTGTCTTTACTGTACCTCCTCGTCATGCTGCATGCTGCCTTTACTTGTCATTACTATACCTCCTCGTCATGCTGCACGCTGACTTTACTTGTCATTACTATGTCTCATCGCCGTGTTCCACGCTGCCTTTACTTGTCGTTGCTTTATTTCATCGCCATGCTGCACGCTCTCTTTACTCGTCATAATTTGATCTCACCGCCGTGCTACACTTGCCATTACTATATCTAATCGCCGTGTTCCACGCTGCATTTAATTGTCATTGCTTTATTTCATCGCCATGCTGCACGCTGTCTTTACTCGTCATAACTTGATCTCATCGCCGTGCTGCACTTGCCATTACTATACCTCATCGCCGTGTTCCACGCTGCATTTAATTGTCATTGCTTTATTTCATCGCCATGCTGCACGCTCTCTTTACTCGTCATAACTTTATCTCATCTTCGTGCTGCACTTGCCATTACTATATCTCATCGCCGTGCTGCACGCTGACTTTACTTGTCCTTACTTTATCTCAACGCAGTGCTGCACGCTGCCTTTACATGTCTTTACTATATCTCCTCCCTCTGCTGCATGCTACCTTTACTTGTCATTACTATATCTCAACGCCGTGCTGCACGCTGCCTTTACTTTTCATTATTATACCTCCTTGCCGTGCTGCACGCTGCCTTTATCTGTCGTCACTTTGTCTCATCGCCGTGCTGCACGCTACCTTTACTTGTCTTTACTATATCTCAACGCCGTGCGGCACGCTGTCTTCCCTTGTCTTTACTATACCTCCTCGCCGTGCTGCACGCTGCCTTTAATTGTCAGTACTGTATTTCCTCAACATGTTGCACGCTGCCTATATTTTCATTACTGTGTCTCCTCTCAATGCTCCACTATGCCTTTACTTGTCATTACTGTATCTCATCGCCGTGCTGCACTTGCCATTACTATACCTCATCGCCGTGTTCCACGCTGCATTTAATTGTCATTGCTTTATTTCATCGCTGTGCTGCACGCTGACTTTACTTGTTTTTACTATATCTCATCGCCGTGCTGCACTTGCCATTACTATATCTCATCGCCGTGTTCCAGGCTGCCTTCAATTGTTATTGCTTTATTTCATCATACCTCCTCGCCCTGCTGCACGCTGAATTTACTTGTCGTCACTACTTCTCCTCGCTGTGCTGCACGCTGCCTTTACTTGTCATAACTATGTCTCATCGCCGTGCTGCACGCTTTCTTTTATCTATCTATATTATATCTTCTCGCTATGCTGCACGCTGCCTTTACTTTTCATTACTATATCTCATCGCCGTGCTGCACGCTGACTTTACTTGTCCTTACTATATCTCAACGCAGTGCTGCACGCTGCCTTTACATGTCTTTACTATATCTCCTCGCCCTGCTGCACGCTGCATTTACTTGTCTATACTATATCTCCTCGCTATGCTGCACGCTGCCTTTACTTGTCAGTACTGTATTTCCTCAACATGTTGCACGCTGCCTATACTTTTCATTACGGTGTCTCCTCTCAATGCTCCACTATGCCTTTACTTGTCATAACTGTATCTCATCGCAGTGCTGCACTTGCCATTACTATATCTCATCACCGTAATCCACGCTGCCTTTAATTGTCGTTGCTTTATTTTATCGCCATGCTGCACGCTGTCTTTACTCGTCATAACATTATCTCATCGACGTGCTGCACATGCCATTTCTATATCACCTCGTCATACTGCACGCAGACTTAACTTGTCATTGCTTTATTTCATCGCCGTGCTGCACGCTGACTTTACTTGTAATTACTATACCTCCTCGCCCTGCTGCACGCTGCCTTTACTTGTCATTACTATATCTCATCGCCGTGTTCCACGCTGCCTTTAATTGTCGTTGCTTTATTTCATCGCCATGCTGCACGCTGTCTTTACTCGTCATAACATTATCTCATCGACGTGCTGCACTTGCCATTATTCTTTCACCTCGTCAAACTGCACGCTGACTTTACTTGTCATTGCTTTATTTCATCGCCGTGCTGCTCGCTGACTTTACTTGTCATTACTATACCTCCTCGCCCTGCTGCACGCTGCCTTTACTTGTCATTACTATATCTCATCGCCGTGTTCCACGCTGCCTTTAATTGTCGTTGCTTTATTTCATCGCCATGCTGCACGCTGTCTTTACTCGTCATAACATTATCTCATCGACGTGCTGCACTTGCCATTACTATATCACCTCGTCATACTGCACGCTGACTTTACTTGTCATTGCTTTATTTCATCTCCGTGCTGCACGCTGACTTTACTTGTCATTACTATACCTCCTCGCCCTGCTGCACGCTGCCTTTACTTGTCATTACTATATCTCATCGCCGTGTTCCACGCTGCCTTTAATTGTCGTTGCTTTATTTCATCGCCATCCTGCATGCTGTCTTAACTTTTCCTTACTATATCTCGTCGCCGTGCTGCACTGGCCATTACTATATCTCATCGCCGTGTTCCACGCTGCCTTTAATTGTCGTTGCTTTATTTCATCGCCATGCTGCACGCTGTCTTTACTCGTCATAACTTGATCTCATCGCCGTGCTACACTTGCCATTACTATATCTAATCGCCGTGTTCCACGCTGCATTTAATTGTCATTGCTTGATTTCATCGCCATGCTACACGCTGATTTTACTCGTCATAACTTGATCTCATCGCCGTGCTGCACTTGCCATTACTATACCTCATCGCCGTGTTCCACGCTGCATTTAATTGTCATTGCTTTATTTCATAGCCATGCTGCACGCTGTCTTTACTTGTTTTTACTATATCTCATCGCCGTGCTGCACTTGCCATTACTATATCTCATCGCCGTGTTCCAGGCTGCCTTCAATTGTTATTGCTTTATTTCATCATACCTCCTCGCCCTGCTGCACGCTGAATTTACTTGTCGTCACTACATCTCCTCGCTGTGCTGCACGCTGCCTTTACTTGTCATAACTATGTCTCATCGCCGTGCTGCACGCTTTCTTTTATCTATCTATATTATATCTTCTCGCTATGCTGCACGCTGCCTTTACTTTTCATTACTATATCTCATCGCCGTGCTGCACGCTGACTTTACTTGTCCTTACTATATCTCAACGCAGTGCTGCACGCTGCCTTTACATGTCTTTACTATATCTCCTCGCCCTGCTGCACGCTGCATTTACTTGTCTATACTATATCTCCTCGCTATGCTGCACGCTGCCTTTACTTTTCATTACTATATCTCAACGCCGTGCTGCACGCTGTCTTCACTTGTCTTTACTATACCTCCTCGCCGTGCTGCACGCTGCCTTTACTTGTCAGTACTGTATTTCCTCAACATGTTGCACGCTGCCTATACTTTTCATTACGGTGTCTCCTCTCAATGCTCCACTATGCATTTACTTGTCATAACTGTATCTCATCGCAGTGCTGCACTTGCCATTACTATATCTCATCACCGTAATCCACGCTGCCTTTGATTGTCGTTGCTTTATTTTATCGCCATGCTGCACGCTGTCTTTACTCGTCATAACATTATCTCATCGACGTGCTGCACATGCCATTTCTATATCACCTCGTCATACTGCACGCAGACTTAACTTGTCATTGCTTTATTTCATCGCCGTGCTGCACGCTGACTTTACTTGTAATTACTATACCTCCTCGCCCTGCTGCACGCTGCCTTTACTTGTCATTACTATATCTCATCGCCGTGTTCCACGCTGCCTTTAAATGTCGTTGCTTTATTTCATCGCCATGCTGCACGCTGTCTTTACTCGTCATAACATTATCTCATCGACGTGCTGCACTTGCCATTATTCTTTCACCTCGTCAAACTGCACGCTGACTTTACTTGTCATTGCTTTATTTCATCGCCGTGCTGCACGCTGACTTTACTTGTCATTACTATACCTCTTCGCCCTGCTGCACGCTGCCTTTACTTGTCATTACTATATCTCATCGCCGTGTTCCACGCTGCCTTTAAATGTCGTTGCTTTATTTCATCGCCATGCTGCACGCTGTCTTTACTCGTCATAACATTATCTCATCGACGTGCTGCACTTGCCATTATTCTTTCACCTCGTCAAACTGCACGCTGACTTTACTTGTCATTGCTTTATTTCATCGCCGTGCTGCTCGCTGACTTTACTTGTCATTACTATACCTCCTCGCCCTGCTGCACGCTGCCTTTACTTGTCATTACTATATCTCATCGCCGTGTTCCACGCTGCCTTTAATTGTCGTTGCTTTATTTCATCGCCATGCTGCACGCTGTCTTTACTCGTCATAACATTATCTCATCGACGTGCTGCACTTGCCATTACTATATCACCTCGTCATACTGCACGCTGACTTTACTTGTCATTGCTTTATTTCATCTCCGTGCTGCACGCTGACTTTACTTGTCATTACTATACCTCCTCGCCCTGCTGCACGCTGCCTTTACTTGTCATTACTATATCTCATCGCCGTGTTCCACGCTGCCTTTAATTGTCGTTGCTTTATTTCATCGCCATCCTGCATGCTGTCTTAACTTGTCCTTACTATATCTCGTCGCCGTGCTGCACTTGCCATTACTATATCTCATCGCCGTGTTCCACGCTGCCTTTAATTGTCGTTGCTTTATTTCATCGCCATGCTGCACGCTGTCTTTACTCGTCATTACTATGTCTCATCGCCGTGCTGCACGCTGGCTTTACTTGTCTATACTATATCTCCTCGCTATGCTGCACGCTTCCTTTACTTTTCATTACTATACCTCCTTGCCATGCTGCACGCTGCCTTTACTTGTCATTACTATATCTCATCGCCGTGTTCCACGCTGCCTTTAATTGTCGTTGCTTTATTTCATCGCCATGCTGCATGCTGTCTTTACTTGTCCTTACTATATCTCGTCGCCGTGCTGCACTTGCCATTACTATATCACCTCGTCATACTGCACGCAGACTTAACTTGTCATTACTTTATTTCATCGCCGTGCTATGTCTCATCTTCAAATCAGAAGAAATAAAAAATTCTTAAAAAATTAAAACAGTCAACGATTTCAACCTCGGAGCCGTCAATTACCAAGGGTAATATTTTAGTTTTCTTCCGTCTAAATTCAATTATCATCTCCTTGGTTTCTTTACATTTAACTCTAGATTATTTTAAGAGCATCACGAAGTTAAAATTTTAATTTCATTGCGGTAAACACTTTCGTTATTGCCCCCGATGAGCCCAGAAACTCTTGTGTCATCTGTAAATTTAACAATGAGGCAATCATCAGAAGTAGAGACACAGTCATAGGTGAATAGAGAGAACAATTTTGGTGAAAGCACACAACCTTGGGTTGCTCCAGTGTTTAAGACCAATTCTTCGGAAATAATGTTGCCAATCTTAACCACTTGAGGCCGACTTGTTAAAAAGTCTAAGGTTCAGTTACACATGTTAATATTAAGACCCAGTTCTGATAGTTTTCCGATTAATTTATGGGGAAGGATAGTGTTAAAGACTGAGCTGAAATCAATGATCTCATCGCCGTGCTGTACGCTGCCTATACTTGTCATTACTATACCTCCTTGCCATGCTGCAAGCTGCCTTTACTTGTCTTTACTTTATCTCATCACCGCGCTGCACGCTGTCTTTACTTGTCTCTGCTTTACCTCCTCGTCGTAATGCACGCTGCCTATAATTCCAATTACTATATCTCACTGCCCTGCTGCACGCTGACTTTAATTGTCATTACTATACCTCCTCGTCGTGCTGCACGCTGTCTTTACTTATCATTACTAAATCTCGTCGCCGTGCTGCACTTGCCATTACTATATCTCATCGCCGTGTTCCACGCTGCCTTTAATTGTCGTTGCTTTATATCATCGCTATGCTGCACGCTGTCTTTACTCGTCATAACTTTATTTCATTGCCGTGCTGCACTTGCCATTACTATATCTCATCGCCGTATTCCACGCTTCCTTTAATTGTCGTTGCTTTATTTCATCGCCATGCTGCACGCTGTCTTTACTCGTCATAACTTTATCTCATCGACGTGCTGCACTTATTATTACTATATCACCTCGTCATACTGCACGCAGACTTAACTTGTCATTGCTTTATTTCATCGCCGTGCTGCACGCTGCCTTTACTTGTCATTACTATATCTCATCGCCATGCTGCACGCTGCCTTTACTTCCCGGTACTTTACCTCCTCGCCCTGCTGCACGCTGCCTTTACTTGTCATTACTATACCTCCTCGCCGTGCTGCACGCAGACTTTACTTGTCATTACTATTCCTCCTCGTCGTGCTGCACACTGTCTTTACTTGTCATTACTATATCTCGTCGCCGTGCTGCACTTGCCGTTACTATATCTCATCACCGTAATCCACGCTGCCTTTAATTGTCGTTGCTTTATTTTATCGCCATGCTGCACGCTGTCTTTACTCGTCATACCTTTCTTTCATCGCCGTGCTGCACTTGCCATTACTATATCTCATCGCCGTGTTCCACGCTGCCTTTAATTGTCGTTGCTTTATTTCATCGCCATGCTGCACGCTGCCTTTACATGTCTTTACTATATCTCCTCGCCCTGCTGCACGCTGCATTTACTTGTCTATACTATATCTCCTCGCTATGCTGCACGCTGCCTTTACTTGTCAGTACTGTATTTCCTCAACATGTTGCACGCTGCCTATACTTTTCATTACGGTGTCTCCTCTCAATGCTCCACTATGCCTTTACTTGTCATAACTGTATCTCATCGCAGTGCTGCACTTGCCATTACTATATCTCATCACCGTAATCCACGCTGCCTTTAATTGTCGTTGCTTTATTTTATCGCCATGCTGCACGCTGTCTTTACTCGTCATAACATTATCTCATCGACGTGCTGCACATGCCATTTCTATATCACCTCGTCATACTGCACGCAGACTTAACTTGTCATTGCTTTATTTCATCGCCGTGCTGCACGCTGACTTTACTTGTAATTACTATACCTCCTCGCCCTGCTGCACGCTGCCTTTACTTGTCATTACTATATCTCATCGCCGTGTTCCACGCTGCCTTTAATTGTCGTTGCTTTATTTCATCGCCATGCTGCACGCTGTCTTTACTCGTCATAACATTATCTCATCGACGTGCTGCACTTGCCATTATTCTTTCACCTCGTCAAACTGCACGCTGACTTTACTTGTCATTGCTTTATTTCATCGCCGTGCTGCTCGCTGACTTTACTTGTCATTACTATACCTCCTCGCCCTGCTGCACGCTGCCTTTACTTGTCATTACTATATCTCATCGCCGTGTTCCACGCTGCCTTTAATTGTCGTTGCTTTATTTCATCGCCATGCTGCACGCTGTCTTTACTCGTCATAACATTATCTCATCGACGTGCTGCACTTGCCATTACTATATCACCTCGTCATACTGCACGCTGACTTTACTTGTCATTGCTTTATTTCATCTCCGTGCTGCACGCTGACTTTACTTGTCATTACTATACCTCCTCGCCCTGCTGCACGCTGCCTTTACTTGTCATTACTATATCTCATCGCCGTGTTCCACGCTGCCTTTAATTGTCGTTGCTTTATTTCATCGCCATCCTGCATGCTGTCTTAACTTTTCCTTACTATATCTCGTCGCCGTGCTGCACTGGCCATTACTATATCTCATCGCCGTGTTCCACGCTGCCTTTAATTGTCGTTGCTTTATTTCATCGCCATGCTGCACGCTGTCTTTACTCGTCATAACTTGATCTCATCGCCGTGCTACACTTGCCATTACTATATCTAATCGCCGTGTTCCACGCTGCATTTAATTGTCATTGCTTGATTTCATCGCCATGCTACACGCTGATTTTACTCGTCATAACTTGATCTCATCGCCGTGCTGCACTTGCCATTACTATACCTCATCGCCGTGTTCCACGCTGCATTTAATTGTCATTGCTTTATTTCATAGCCATGCTGCACGCTGTCTTTACTTGTTTTTACTATATCTCATCGCCGTGCTGCACTTGCCATTACTATATCTCATCGCCGTGTTCCAGGCTGCCTTCAATTGTTATTGCTTTATTTCATCATACCTCCTCGCCCTGCTGCACGCTGAATTTACTTGTCGTCACTACATCTCCTCGCTGTGCTGCACGCTGCCTTTACTTGTCATAACTATGTCTCATCGCCGTGCTGCACGCTTTCTTTTATCTATCTATATTATATCTTCTCGCTATGCTGCACGCTGCCTTTACTTTTCATTACTATATCTCATCGCCGTGCTGCACGCTGACTTTACTTGTCCTTACTATATCTCAACGCAGTGCTGCACGCTGCCTTTACATGTCTTTACTATATCTCCTCGCCCTGCTGCACGCTGCATTTACTTGTCTATACTATATCTCCTCGCTATGCTGCACGCTGCCTTTACTTTTCATTACTATATCTCAACGCCGTGCTGCACGCTGTCTTCACTTGTCTTTACTATACCTCCTCGCCGTGCTGCACGCTGCCTTTACTTGTCAGTACTGTATTTCCTCAACATGTTGCACGCTGCCTATACTTTTCATTACGGTGTCTCCTCTCAATGCTCCACTATGCATTTACTTGTCATAACTGTATCTCATCGCAGTGCTGCACTTGCCATTACTATATCTCATCACCGTAATCCACGCTGCCTTTGATTGTCGTTGCTTTATTTTATCGCCATGCTGCACGCTGTCTTTACTCGTCATAACATTATCTCATCGACGTGCTGCACATGCCATTTCTATATCACCTCGTCATACTGCACGCAGACTTAACTTGTCATTGCTTTATTTCATCGCCGTGCTGCACGCTGACTTTACTTGTAATTACTATACCTCCTCGCCCTGCTGCACGCTGCCTTTACTTGTCATTACTATATCTCATCGCCGTGTTCCACGCTGCCTTTAAATGTCGTTGCTTTATTTCATCGCCATGCTGCACGCTGTCTTTACTCGTCATAACATTATCTCATCGACGTGCTGCACTTGCCATTATTCTTTCACCTCGTCAAACTGCACGCTGACTTTACTTGTCATTGCTTTATTTCATCGCCGTGCTGCACGCTGACTTTACTTGTCATTACTATACCTCCTCGCCCTGCTGCACGCTGCCTTTACTTGTCATTACTATATCTCATCGCCGTGTTCCACGCTGCCTTTAAATGTCGTTGCTTTATTTCATCGCCATGCTGCACGCTGTCTTTACTCGTCATAACATTATCTCATCGACGTGCTGCACTTGCCATTATTCTTTCACCTCGTCAAACTGCACGCTGACTTTACTTGTCATTGCTTTATTTCATCGCCGTGCTGCTCGCTGACTTTACTTGTCATTACTATACCTCCTCGCCCTGCTGCACGCTGCCTTTACTTGTCATTACTATATCTCATCGCCGTGTTCCACGCTGCCTTTAATTGTCGTTGCTTTATTTCATCGCCATGCTGCACGCTGTCTTTACTCGTCATAACATTATCTCATCGACGTGCTGCACTTGCCATTACTATATCACCTCGTCATACTGCACGCTGACTTTACTTGTCATTGCTTTATTTCATCTCCGTGCTGCACGCTGACTTTACTTGTCATTACTATACCTCCTCGCCCTGCTGCACGCTGCCTTTACTTGTCATTACTATATCTCATCGCCGTGTTCCACGCTGCCTTTAATTGTCGTTGCTTTATTTCATCGCCATCCTGCATGCTGTCTTAACTTGTCCTTACTATATCTCGTCGCCGTGCTGCACTTGCCATTACTATATCTCATCGCCGTGTTCCACGCTGCCTTTAATTGTCGTTGCTTTATTTCATCGCCATGCTGCACGCTGTCTTTACTCGTCATTACTATGTCTCATCGCCGTGCTGCACGCTGGCTTTACTTGTCTATACTATATCTCCTCGCTATGCTGCACGCTTCCTTTACTTTTCATTACTATACCTCCTTGCCATGCTGCACGCTGCCTTTACTTGTCATTACTATATCTCATCGCCGTGTTCCACGCTGCCTTTAATTGTCGTTGCTTTATTTCATCGCCATGCTGCATGCTGTCTTTACTTGTCCTTACTATATCTCGTCGCCGTGCTGCACTTGCCATTACTATATCACCTCGTCATACTGCACGCAGACTTAACTTGTCATTACTTTATTTCATCGCCGTGCTATGTCTCATCTTCAAATCAGAAGAAATAAAAAATTCTTAAAAAATTAAAACAGTCAACGATTTCAACCTCGGAGCCGTCAATTACCAAGGGTAATATTTTAGTTTTCTTCCGTCTAAATTCAATTATCATCTCCTTGGTTTCTTTACATTTAACTCTAGATTATTTTAAGAGCATCACGAAGTTAAAATTTTAATTTCATTGCGGTAAACACTTTCGTTATTGCCCCCGATGAGCCCAGAAACTCTTGTGTCATCTGTAAATTTAACAATGAGGCAATCATCAGAAGTAGAGACACAGTCATAGGTGAATAGAGAGAACAATTTTGGTGAAAGCACACAACCTTGGGTTGCTCCAGTGTTTAAGACCAATTCTTCGGAAATAATGTTGCCAATCTTAACCACTTGAGGCCGACTTGTTAAAAAGTCTAAGGTTCAGTTACACATGTTAATATTAAGACCCAGTTCTGATAGTTTTCCGATTAATTTATGGGGAAGGATAGTGTTAAAGACTGAGCTGAAATCAATGATCTCATCGCCGTGCTGTACGCTGCCTATACTTGTCATTACTATACCTCCTTGCCATGCTGCAAGCTGCCTTTACTTGTCTTTACTTTATCTCATCACCGCGCTGCACGCTGTCTTTACTTGTCTCTGCTTTACCTCCTCGTCGTAATGCACGCTGCCTATAATTCCAATTACTATATCTCACTGCCCTGCTGCACGCTGACTTTAATTGTCATTACTATACCTCCTCGTCGTGCTGCACGCTGTCTTTACTTATCATTACTAAATCTCGTCGCCGTGCTGCACTTGCCATTACTATATCTCATCGCCGTGTTCCACGCTGCCTTTAATTGTCGTTGCTTTATATCATCGCTATGCTGCACGCTGTCTTTACTCGTCATAACTTTATTTCATTGCCGTGCTGCACTTGCCATTACTATATCTCATCGCCGTATTCCACGCTTCCTTTAATTGTCGTTGCTTTATTTCATCGCCATGCTGCACGCTGTCTTTACTCGTCATAACTTTATCTCATCGACGTGCTGCACTTATTATTACTATATCACCTCGTCATACTGCACGCAGACTTAACTTGTCATTGCTTTATTTCATCGCCGTGCTGCACGCTGCCTTTACTTGTCATTACTATATCTCATCGCCATGCTGCACGCTGCCTTTACTTCCCGGTACTTTACCTCCTCGCCCTGCTGCACGCTGCCTTTACTTGTCATTACTATACCTCCTCGCCGTGCTGCACGCAGACTTTACTTGTCATTACTATTCCTCCTCGTCGTGCTGCACACTGTCTTTACTTGTCATTACTATATCTCGTCGCCGTGCTGCACTTGCCGTTACTATATCTCATCACCGTAATCCACGCTGCCTTTAATTGTCGTTGCTTTATTTTATCGCCATGCTGCACGCTGTCTTTACTCGTCATACCTTTCTTTCATCGCCGTGCTGCACTTGCCATTACTATATCTCATCGCCGTGTTCCACGCTGCCTTTAATTGTCGTTGCTTTATTTCATCGCCATGCTGCACGCTGTCTTTACTCGTCATAACATTATCTCATCGACGTGCTGATCTTGCCATTACTATATCACCTCGTCATACTGCACGCAGACTTTACTTGTCATTGCTTTATTTAATCGCCGTGCTGCACGCTGACTTTACTTGTCATTACTATACCTCCTCGCCCTGCTGCACGCTGCCTTTACTTGTCATTACTATATCTCATCGCCGTGTTCCACGCTGCCTTTAATTGTCGTTGCTTTATTTCATCGCCATGCTGCACGCTGTCTTTACTCGTCATAACATTATCTCATCGACGTGCTGCACTTGCCATTACTATATCGCCTCGTCATACTGCACGCTGACTTTACTTGTCATTGCTTTATTTCATCTCCGTGCTGCACGCTGACTTTACTTGTCATTACTATACCTCCTCGCCCTGCTGCACGCTGCCTTTACTTGTCATTACTATATCTCATCGCCGTGTTCCACGCTGCCTTTAATTGTCGTTGCTTTATTTCATCGCCATCCTGCATGCTGTCTTAACTTGTCCTTACTATATCTCGTCGCCGTGCTGCACTTGCCATTACTATATGTCATCGCCGTGTTCCACGCTGCCTTCAATTGTCGTTGCTTTATTTCATCGCCATGCTGCACGCTGTCTTTACTCGTCATTACTATGTCTCATCGCCGTGCTGCACGCTGGCTTTACTTGTCTATACTATATCTCCTCGCTATGCTGCACGCTTCCTTTACTTGTCATTACTATACCTCCTCGCCCTGCTGCACGCTGCCTTTACTTGTCATTACTATATCTCATCGCCGTGTTCCACGCTGCCTTTAATTGTCGTTGCTTTATTTCATCGCCATCCTGCATGCTGTCTTAACTTTTCCTTACTATATCTCGTCGCCGTGCTGCACTGGCCATTACTATATCTCATCGCCGTGTTCCACGCTGCCTTTAATTGTCGTTGCTTTATTTCATCGCCATGCTGCACGCTGTCTTTACTCGTCATAACTTGATCTCATCGCCGTGCTACACTTGCCATTACTATATCTAATCGCCGTGTTCCACGCTGCATTTAATTGTCATTGCTTGATTTCATCGCCATGCTACACGCTGATTTTACTCGTCATAACTTGATCTCATCGCCGTGCTGCACTTGCCATTACTATACCTCATCGCCGTGTTCCACGCTGCATTTAATTGTCATTGCTTTATTTCATAGCCATGCTGCACGCTGTCTTTACTTGTTTTTACTATATCTCATCGCCGTGCTGCACTTGCCATTACTATATCTCATCGCCGTGTTCCAGGCTGCCTTCAATTGTTATTGCTTTATTTCATCATACCTCCTCGCCCTGCTGCACGCTGAATTTACTTGTCGTCACTACATCTCCTCGCTGTGCTGCACGCTGCCTTTACTTGTCATAACTATGTCTCATCGCCGTGCTGCACGCTTTCTTTTATCTATCTATATTATATCTTCTCGCTATGCTGCACGCTGCCTTTACTTTTCATTACTATATCTCATCGCCGTGCTGCACGCTGACTTTACTTGTCCTTACTATATCTCAACGCAGTGCTGCACGCTGCCTTTACATGTCTTTACTATATCTCCTCGCCCTGCTGCACGCTGCATTTACTTGTCTATACTATATCTCCTCGCTATGCTGCACGCTGCCTTTACTTTTCATTACTATATCTCAACGCCGTGCTGCACGCTGTCTTCACTTGTCTTTACTATACCTCCTCGCCGTGCTGCACGCTGCCTTTACTTGTCAGTACTGTATTTCCTCAACATGTTGCACGCTGCCTATACTTTTCATTACGGTGTCTCCTCTCAATGCTCCACTATGCATTTACTTGTCATAACTGTATCTCATCGCAGTGCTGCACTTGCCATTACTATATCTCATCACCGTAATCCACGCTGCCTTTAATTGTCGTTGCTTTATTTTATCGCCATGCTGCACGCTGTCTTTACTCGTCATAACATTATCTCATCGACGTGCTGCACATGCCATTTCTATATCACCTCGTCATACTGCACGCAGACTTAACTTGTCATTGCTTTATTTCATCGCCGTGCTGCACGCTGACTTTACTTGTAATTACTATACCTCCTCGCCCTGCTGCACGCTGCCTTTACTTGTCATTACTATATCTCATCGCCGTGTTCCACGCTGCCTTTAAATGTCGTTGCTTTATTTCATCGCCATGCTGCACGCTGTCTTTACTCGTCATAACATTATCTCATCGACGTGCTGCACTTGCCATTATTCTTTCACCTCGTCAAACTGCACGCTGACTTTACTTGTCATTGCTTTATTTCATCGCCGTGCTGCTCGCTGACTTTACTTGTCATTACTATACCTCCTCGCCCTGCTGCACGCTGCCTTTACTTGTCATTACTATATCTCATCGCCGTGTTCCACGCTGCCTTTAATTGTCGTTGCTTTATTTCATCGCCATGCTGCACGCTGTCTTTACTCGTCATAACATTATCTCATCGACGTGCTGCACATGCCATTACTATATCACCTCGTCATACTGCACGCTGACTTTACTTGTCATTGCTTTATTTCATCTCCGTGCTGCACGCTGACTTTACTTGTCATTACTATACCTCCTCGCCCTGCTGCACGCTGCCTTTACTTGTCATTACTATATCTCATCGCCGTGTTCCACGCTGCCTTTAATTGTCGTTGCTTTATTTCATCGCCATCCTGCATGCTGTCTTAACTTGTCCTTACTATATCTCGTCGCCGTGCTGCACTTGCCATTACTATATCTCATCGCCGTGTTCCACGCTGCCTTTAATTGTCGTTGCTTTATTTCATCGCCATGCTGCACGCTGTCTTTACTCGTCATTACTATGTCTCATCGCCGTGCTGCACGCTGGCTTTACTTGTCTATACTATATCTCCTCGCTATGCTGCACGCTTCCTTTACTTTTCATTACTATACCTCCTTGCCATGCTGCACGCTGCCTTTACTTGTCATTACTATATCTCATCGCCGTGTTCCACGCTGCCTTTAATTGTCGTTGCTTTATTTCATCGCCATGCTGCATGCTGTCTTTACTTGTCCTTACTATATCTCGTCGCCGTGCTGCACTTGCCATTACTATATCACCTCGTCATACTGCACGCAGACTTAACTTGTCATTACTTTATTTCATCGCCGTGCTATGTCTCATCTTCAAATCAGAAGAAATAAAAAATTCTTAAAAAATTAAAACAGTCAACGATTTCAACCTCGGAGCCGTCAATTACCAAGGGTAATATTTTAGTTTTCTTCCGTCTAAATTCAATTATCATCTCCTTGGTTTCTTTACATTTAACTCTAGATTATTTTAAGAGCATCACGAAGTTAAAATTTTAATTTCATTGCGGTAAACACTTTCGTTATTGCCCCCGATGAGCCCAGAAACTCTTGTGTCATCTGTAAATTTAACAATGAGGCAATCATCAGAAGTAGAGACACAGTCATAGGTGAATAGAGAGAACAATTTTGGTGAAAGCACACAACCTTGGGTTGCTCCAGTGTTTAAGACCAATTCTTCGGAAATAATGTTGCCAATCTTAACCACTTGAGGCCGACTTGTTAAAAAGTCTAAGGTTCAGTTACACATGTTAATATTAAGACCCAGTTCTGATAGTTTTCCGATTAATTTATGGGGAAGGATAGTGTTAAAGACTGAGCTGAAATCAATGATCTCATCGCCGTGCTGTACGCTGCCTATACTTGTCATTACTATACCTCCTTGCCATGCTGCAAGCTGCCTTTACTTGTCTTTACTTTATCTCATCACCGCGCTGCACGCTGTCTTTACTTGTCTCTGCTTTACCTCCTCGTCGTAATGCACGCTGCCTATAATTCCAATTACTATATCTCACTGCCCTGCTGCACGCTGACTTTAATTGTCATTACTATACCTCCTCGTCGTGCTGCACGCTGTCTTTACTTATCATTACTAAATCTCGTCGCCGTGCTGCACTTGCCATTACTATATCTCATCGCCGTGTTCCACGCTGCCTTTAATTGTCGTTGCTTTATATCATCGCTATGCTGCACGCTGTCTTTACTCGTCATAACTTTATTTCATTGCCGTGCTGCACTTGCCATTACTATATCTCATCGCCGTATTCCACGCTTCCTTTAATTGTCGTTGCTTTATTTCATCGCCATGCTGCACGCTGTCTTTACTCGTCATAACTTTATCTCATCGACGTGCTGCACTTATTATTACTATATCACCTCGTCATACTGCACGCAGACTTAACTTGTCATTGCTTTATTTCATCGCCGTGCTGCACGCTGCCTTTACTTGTCATTACTATATCTCATCGCCATGCTGCACGCTGCCTTTACTTCCCGGTACTTTACCTCCTCGCCCTGCTGCACGCTGCCTTTACTTGTCATTACTATACCTCCTCGCCGTGCTGCACGCAGACTTTACTTGTCATTACTATTCCTCCTCGTCGTGCTGCACACTGTCTTTACTTGTCATTACTATATCTCGTCGCCGTGCTGCACTTGCCGTTACTATATCTCATCACCGTAATCCACGCTGCCTTTAATTGTCGTTGCTTTATTTTATCGCCATGCTGCACGCTGTCTTTACTCGTCATACCTTTCTTTCATCGCCGTGCTGCACTTGCCATTACTATATCTCATCGCCGTGTTCCACGCTGCCTTTAATTGTCGTTGCTTTATTTCATCGCCATGCTGCACGCTGTCTTTACTCGTCATAACATTATCTCATCGACGTGCTGATCTTGCCATTACTATATCACCTCGTCATACTGCACGCAGACTTTACTTGTCATTGCTTTATTTAATCGCCGTGCTGCACGCTGACTTTACTTGTCATTACTATACCTCCTCGCCCTGCTGCACGCTGCCTTTACTTGTCATTACTATATCTCATCGCCGTGTTCCACGCTGCCTTTAATTGTCGTTGCTTTATTTCATCGCCATGCTGCACGCTGTCTTTACTCGTCATAACATTATCTCATCGACGTGCTGCACTTGCCATTACTATATCGCCTCGTCATACTGCACGCTGACTTTACTTGTCATTGCTTTATTTCATCTCCGTGCTGCACGCTGACTTTACTTGTCATTACTATACCTCCTCGCCCTGCTGCACGCTGCCTTTACTTGTCATTACTATATCTCATCGCCGTGTTCCACGCTGCCTTTAATTGTCGTTGCTTTATTTCATCGCCATCCTGCATGCTGTCTTAACTTGTCCTTACTATATCTCGTCGCCGTGCTGCACTTGCCATTACTATATGTCATCGCCGTGTTCCACGCTGCCTTCAATTGTCGTTGCTTTATTTCATCGCCATGCTGCACGCTGTCTTTACTTGTCTATACTATATCTCCTCGCTATGCTGCACGCTTCCTTTACTTTTCATTACTATACCTCCTTGCCATGCCGCACGCTGCCTTTACTTGTCATTACTATATCTCATCGCCGTGTTCCACGCTGCCTTTAATTGTCGTTGCTTTATTTCATCGCCATGCTGCATGCTGTCTTTACTTGTCATTACTATATCTCGTCGCCGTGCTGCACTTGCCATTACTATATCACCTCGTCATACTGCACGCTGTCTTTAATTGTCGTTGCTTTATTTTATCGCCATGCTGCACGCTGTCTTTACTCGTCATAACATTATCTCATCGACGTGCTGCACATGCCATTTCTATATCACCTCGTCATACTGCACGCAGACTTAACTTGTCATTGCTTTATTTCATCGCCGTGCTGCACGCTGACTTTACTTGTCATTACTATACCTCCTCGCCCTGCTGCACGCTGCCTTTACTTGTCATTACTATATCTCATCGCCGTGTTCCACGCTGCCTTTAATTGTCGTTGCTTTATTTCATCGCCATGCTGCACGCTGTCTTTACTCGTCATAACATTATCTCATCGACGTGCTGCACTTGCCATTATTCTTTCACCTCGTCAAACTGCACGCTGACTTTACTTGTCATTGCTTTATTTCATCGCCGTGCTGCACGCTGACTTTACTTGTCATTACTATACCTCCTCGCCCTGCTGCACGCTGCCTTTACTTGTCATTACTATATCTCATCGCCGTGTTCCACGCTGCCTTTAATTGTCGTTGCTTTATTTCATCGCCATGCTGCACGCTGTCTTTACTCGTCATAACATTATCTCATCGACGTGCTGCACTTGCCATTACTATATCACCTCGTCATACTGCACGCTGACTTTACTTGTCATTGCTTTATTTCATCTCCGTGCTGCACGCTGACTTTACTTGTCATTACTATACCTCCTCGCCCTGCTGCACGCTGCCTTTACTTGTCATTACTATATCTCATCGCCGTGTTCCACGCTGCCTTTAATTGTCGTTGCTTTATTTCATCGCCATCCTGCATGCTGTCTTAACTTGTCCTTACTATATCTCGTCGCCGTGCTGCACTTGCCATTACTATATCTCATCGCCGTGTTCCACGCTGCCTTTAATTGTCGTTGCTTTATTTCATCGCCATGCTGCACGCTGTCTTTACTCGTCATTACTATGTCTCATCGCCGTGCTGCACGCTGGCTTTACTTGTCTATACTATATCTCCTCGCTATGCTGCACGCTTCCTTTACTTTTCATTACTATACCTCCTTGCCATGCTGCACGCTGCCTTTACTTGTCATTACTATATCTCATCGCCGTGTTCCACGCTGCCTTTAATTGTCGTTGCTTTATTTCATCGCCATGCTGCATGCTGTCTTTACTTGTCCTTACTATATCTCGTCGCCGTGCTGCACTTGCCATTACTATATCACCTCGTCATACTGCACGCAGACTTAACTTGTCATTACTTTATTTCATCGCCGTGCTATGTCTCATCTTCAAATCAGAAGAAATAAAAAATTCTTAAAAAATTAAAACAGTCAACGATTTCAACCTCGGAGCCGTCAATTACCAAGGGTAATATTTTAGTTTTCTTCCGTCTAAATTCAATTATCATCTCCTTGGTTTCTTTACATTTAACTCTAGATTATTTTAAGAGCATCACGAAGTTAAAATTTTAATTTCATTGCGGTAAACACTTTCGTTATTGCCCCCGATGAGCCCAGAAACTCTTGTGTCATCTGTAAATTTAACAATGAGGCAATCATCAGAAGTAGAGACACAGTCATAGGTGAATAGAGAGAACAATTTTGGTGAAAGCACACAACCTTGGGTTGCTCCAGTGTTTAAGACCAATTCTTCGGAAATAATGTTGCCAATCTTAACCACTTGAGGCCGACTTGTTAAAAAGTCTAAGGTTCAGTTACACATGTTAATATTAAGACCCAGTTCTGATAGTTTTCCGATTAATTTATGGGGAAGGATAGTGTTAAAGACTGAGCTGAAATCAATGATCTCATCGCCGTGCTGTACGCTGCCTATACTTGTCATTACTATACCTCCTTGCCATGCTGCAAGCTGCCTTTACTTGTCTTTACTTTATCTCATCACCGCGCTGCACGCTGTCTTTACTTGTCTCTGCTTTACCTCCTCGTCGTAATGCACGCTGCCTATAATTCCAATTACTATATCTCACTGCCCTGCTGCACGCTGACTTTAATTGTCATTACTATACCTCCTCGTCGTGCTGCACGCTGTCTTTACTTATCATTACTAAATCTCCTCGCTATGCTGCACGCTTCCTTTACTTTTCATTACTATACCTCCTTGCCATGCTGCACGCTGCCTTTACTTGTCATTACTATATCTCATCGCCGTGTTCCACGCTGCCTTTAATTGTCGTTGCTTTATTTCATCGCCATGCTGCATGCTGTCTTTACTTGTCATTACTATATCTCGTCGCCGTGCTGCACTTGCCATTACTATATCACCTCGTCATACTGCACGCTGCCTTTAATTGTCGTTGCTTTATTTTATCGCCATGCTGCACGCTGTCTTTACTCGTCATAACATTATCTCATCGACGTGCTGCACATGCCATTTCTATATCACCTCGTCATACTGCACGCAGACTTAACTTGTCATTGCTTTATTTCATCGCCGTGCTGCACGCTGACTTTACTTGTCATTACTATACCTCCTCGCCCTGCTGCACGCTGCCTTTACTTGTCATTACTATATCTCATCGCCGTGTTCCACGCTGCCTTTAATTGTCGTTGCTTTATTTCATTGCCATGCTGCACGCTGTCTTTACTCGTCATAACATTATCTCATCGACGTGCTGCACTTGCCATTATTCTTTCACCTCGTCAAACTGCACGCTGACTTTACTTGTCATTGCTTTATTTCATCGCCGTGCTGCACGCTGACTTTACTTGTCATTACTATACCTCCTCGCCCTGCTGCACGCTGCCTTTACTTGTCATTACTATATCTCATCGCCGTGTTCCACGCTGCCTTTAATTGTCGTTGCTTTATTTCATCGCCATGCTGCACGCTGTCTTTACTCGTCATAACATTATCTCATCGACGTGCTGCACTTGCCATTACTATATCACCTCGTCATACTGCACGCTGACTTTACTTGTCATTGCTTTATTTCATCGCCGTGCTGCACGCTGACTTTACTTGTCATTACTATACCTCCTCGCCCTGCTGCACGCTGCCTTTACTTGTCATTACTATATCTCATCGCCGTGTTCCACGCTGCCTTTAATTGTCGTTGCTTTATTTCATCGCCATCCTGCATGCTGTCTTAACTTGTCCTTACTATATCTCGTCGCCGTGCTGCACTTGCCATTACTATATCTCATCGCCGTGTTCCACGCTGCCTTTAATTGTCGTTGCTTTATATCATCGCTATGCTGCACGCTGTCTTTACTCGTCATAACTTTATTTCATTGCCGTGCTGCAATTGCCATTACTATATCTCATCGCCGTATTCCACGCTTCCTTTAATTGTCGTTGCTTTATTTCATCGCCATGCTGCACGCTGTCTTTACTCGTCATAACTTTATCTCATCGACGTGCTGCACTTATTATTACTATATCACCTCGTCATACTGCACGCAGACTTAACTTGTCATTGCTTTATTTCATCGCCGTGCTGCACGCTGCCTTTACTTGTCATTAATATATCTCATCGCCATGCTGCACGCTGCCTTTACTTCCCGATACTTTACCTCCTCGCCCTGCTGCACGCTGCCTTTACTTGTCATTACTATACCTCCTCGCCGTGCTGCACGCAGACTTTACTTGTCATTACTATTCCTCCTCGTCGTGCTGCACACTGTCTTTACTTGTCATTACTATATCTCGTCGCCGTGCTGCACTTGCCGTTACTATATCTCATCACCGTAATCCACGCTGCCTTTAATTGTCGTTGCTTTATTTTATCGCCATGCTGCACGCTGTCTTTACTCGTCATACCTTTATTTCATCGCCGTGCTGCACTTGCCATTACTATATCTCATCGCCGTGTTCCACGCTGCCTTTAATTGTCGTTGCTTTATTTCATCGCCATGCTGCACGCTGTCTTTACTCGTCATAACATTATCTCATCGACGTGCTGATCTTGCCATTACTATATCACCTCGTCATACTGCACGCAGACTTTACTTGTCATTGCTTTATTTAATCGCCGTGCTGCACGCTGACTTTACTTGTCATTACTATACCTCCTCGCCCTGCTGCACGCTGCCTTTACTTGTCATTACTATATCTCATCGCCGTGTTCCACGCTGCCTTTAATTGTCGTTGCTTTATTTCATCGCCATGCTGCACGCTGTCTTTACTCGTCATAACATTATCTCATCGACGTGCTGCACTTGCCATTACTATATCGCCTCGTCATACTGCACGCTGACTTTACTTGTCATTGCTTTATTTCATCTCCGTGCTGCACGCTGACTTTACTTGTCATTACTATACCTCCTCGCCCTGCTGCACGCTGCCTTTACTTGTCATTACTATATCTCATCGCCGTGTTCCACGCTGCCTTTAATTGTCGTTGCTTTATTTCATCGCCATCCTGCATGCTGTCTTAACTTGTCCTTACTATATCTCGTCGCCGTGCTGCACTTGCCATTACTTTATGTCATCGCCGTGTTCCACGCTGCCTTCAATTGTCGTTGCTTTATTTCATCGCCATGCTGCACGCTGTCTTTACTCGTCATTACTATGTCTCATCGCCGTGCTGCACGCTGGCTTTACTTGTCTATACTTTATCTCCTCGCTATGCTGCACGCTTCCTTTACTTTTCATTACTATACCTCCTTGCCATGCTGCACGCTGCCTTTACTTGTCATTACTATATCTCATCGCCGTGTTCCACGCTGCCTTTAATTGTCGTTGCTTTATTTCATCGCCATGCTGCATGCTGTCTTTACTTGTCATTACTATATCTCGTCGCCGTACTGCACTTGCCATTACTATATCACCTCGTCATGCTGCACGCAGACTTAACTTGTCATTGCTTTATTTCATCGCCGTGCTGCACGCTGCCTTTACTTGTCATTACTATGTCTCATCGCCGTGCTGCACGCTGGCTTTACTTGTCTATACTTTATCTCCTCGCTATGCTGCACGCTTCCTTTACTTTTCATTACTATACCTCCTCGCCCTGCTGCACGCTGACTTTACTTGTCTTAACTATACGTCTTCGTCGTGCTGCACGCTGCTCTCAATTGTCATTACCAAATCTACTCGCCGTGCTGCACGCTGTCATTACTTGTCTTTACTATACCTCCTCGCCGTGCTGCACGCTGCCTTTAATTGTCAGTACTGTATTTCCTCAACATGCTGCACGCTGCCTATACTTTACATTACTGTGTCTCCTCTCCATGCTCCACTATGCCTTTACTTGTCATTATTGTATCTCATCGCCGTGCTGCACTTGCCATTACTATATCTCATTGCTGTGCTCCACGTTGCCTTTAATTGTCGTTGCTTTATTTCATCGCCATGCTGCACGCTGTCTTTACTTGTCATAACTTTATCTCATCGCCGTGCTGCACTTGCCATTACTATATCACTTCGTCATACTGCACGCAGACTTAACTTGTCATTACTTTATTTCATCGCCGTGCTATGTCTCATCTTCAAATCAGAAGAAATAAAAAATTCTTAAAAATTTAAAACAGTCAACGATTTCAACCTCGGAGCCGTCAATTACCAAGGGTAATATTTTAGTTTTCTTCCGTCTAAATTCAATTATCATCTCCTTGGTTTCTTTACATTTAACTCCAGATTATTTTAAGAGCATCACGAAGTTAAAATTTTAATTTCATTGCGGTAAACACTTTCGTTATTTCCCCCGATGAGCCCAGAAACTCTTGTGTCATCTGTAAATTTAACAATGAGGCAATCATCAGAAGTAGAGACACAGTCATAGGTGAATAGAGAGAACAATTTTGGTGAAAGCACACAACCTTGGGTTGCTCCAGTGTTTAAGACCAATTCTTCGGAAATAATGTTGCCAATCTTAACCACTTGAGGCCGACTTGTTAAAAAGTCTAAGGTTCAGTTACACATGTTGATATTAAGACACAGTTCTGATAGTTTTCCGATTAATTTATGGGGAAGGATAGTGTTAAAGACTGAGCTGAAATCAATGATCTCATCGCCGTGCTGTACGCTGCCTATACTTGTCATTACTATACCTCCTTGCCATGCTGGAAGCTGCCTTTACTTGTCTTAACTTTATCTCATCACCGCGCTGCACGCTGTCTTTACTTGTCTCTGCTTTACCTCCTCGTCGTAATGCACGCTGCCTATAATTCCAATTACTATATCTCACTGCCCTGCTGCACGCAGACTTTAATTGTCATTACTATACCTCCTCGTCGTGCTGCACGCTGTCTTTAATTATCATTTCTAAATCTCGTCGCCGTGCTGCACTTGCCATTACTATATCTCATCGCCGTGTTCCACGCTGCCTTTAATTGTCGTTGCTTTATATCATCGCTATGCTGCACGCTGTCTTTACTCGTCATAACTTTATTTCATTGCCGTGCTGCACTTGCCATTACTATATCTCATCGCCGTATTCCACGCTTCCTTTAATTGTCGTTGCTTTATTTCATCGCCATGCTGCACGCTGTCTTTACTCGTATAACTTTATCTCATCGACGTGCTGCACTTACCATTACTATATCACCTCGTCATACTGCACGCAGACTTAACTTGTCATTGCTTTATTTCATCGCCGTGCTGCACGCTGCCTTTACTTCCCGGTACTTTACCTCCTCGCCCTGCTGCACGCTGCCTTTACTTGTCATTACTATACCTCCTCGCCGTGCTGCACGCTGACTTTACTTGTCAATACTATTCCTCCTCGTCGTGCTGCACACTGTCTTTACTTGTCATTACTATATCTCGTCGCCGTGCTGCACTTGCCGTTACTATATTTCATCACCGTAATCCACGCTGGCTTTAATTGTCGTTGCTTTATTTTATCGCCATGCTGCACGCTGTCTTTACTCGTCATACCTTTAATTCATCGCCGTGCTGCACTTGCCATTACTATATCTCATCGCCGTGTTCCACGCTGCCTTTAATTGTCGTTGCTTTATTTCATCGCCATGCTGCACGCTGTCTTTACTCGTCATAACATTATCTCATCGACGTGCTGCACTTGCCATTACTATATCACCTCGTCATACTGCACGCTGACTTTACTTGTCATTGCTTTATTTCATCTCCGTGCTGCACGCTGACTTTACTTGTCATTACTATACCTCCTCGCCCTGCTGCACGCTGCCTTTACTTGTCATTACTATATCTCATCGCCGTGTTCCACGCTGCCTTTAATTGTCGTTGCTTTATTTCATCGCCATCCTGCATGCTGTCTTAACTTGTCCTTACTATATCTCGTCGCCGTGCTGCACTTGCCATTACTATATCTCATCGCCGTGTTCCACGCTGCCTTTAATTGTCGTTGCTTTATTTCATCGCCATGCTGCACGCTGTCTTTACTCGTCATTACTATGTCTCATCGCCGTGCTGCACGCTGGCTTTACTTGTCTATACTATATCTCCTCGCTATGCTGCACGCTTCCTTTACTTTTCATTACTATACCTCCTTGCCATGCTGCACGCTGCCTTTACTTGTCATTACTATATCTCATCGCCGTGTTCCACGCTGCCTTTAATTGTCGTTGCTTTATTTCATCGCCATGCTGCATGCTGTCTTTACTTGTCATTACTATATCTCGTCGCCGTGCTGCACTTGCCATTACTATATCACCTCGTCATACTGCACGCAGACTTAACTTGTCATTACTTTATTTCATCGCCGTGCTATGTCTCATCTTCAAATCAGAAGAAATAAAAAATTCTTAAAAAATTAAAACAGTCAACGATTTCAACCTCGGAGCCGTCAATTACCAAGGGTAATATTTTAGTTTTCTTCCGTCTAAATTCAATTATCATCTCCTTGGTTTCTTTACATTTAACTCCAGATTATTTTAAGAGCATCACGAAGTTAAAATTTTAATTTCATTGCGGTAAACACTTTCGTTATTTCCCCCGATGAGCCCAGAAACTCTTGTGTTATCTGTAAATTTAACAATGAGGCAATCATCAGAAGTAGAGACACAGTCATAGGTGAATAGAGAGAACAATTTTGGTGAAAGCACACAACCTTGGGTTGCTCCAGTGTTTAAGACCAATTCTTCGGAAATAATGTTGCCAATCTTAACCACTTGAGGCCGACTTGTTAAAAAGTCTAAGGTTCAGTTACACATGTTAATATTAAGACACAGTTCTGATAGTTTTCCGATTAATTTATGGGGAAGGATAGTGTTAAAGACTGAGCTGAAATCAATGATCTCATCGCCGTGCTGTACGCTGCCTATACTTGTCATTACTATACCTCCTTGCCATGCTACAAGCTGCCTTTACTTGTCTTTACTTTATCTCATCACCGCGCTGCACGCTGTCTATACTTGTCTCTGCTTTACCTCCTCGTCGTAATGCACGCTGCCTATAATTCCAATTACTATATCTCACTGCCCTGCTGCACGCTGACTTTAATTGTCATTACTATACCTCCTCGTCGTGCTGCACGCTGTCTTTACTTATCATTACTAAATCTCGTCGCCGTGCTGCACTTGCCATTACTACATCTCATCGCCGTGTTCCACGCTGCCTTTAATTGTCGTTGCTTTATATCATCGCTATGCTGCACGCTGTCTTTACTCGTCATAACTTTATTTCATTGCCGTGCTGCACTTGCCATTACTATATCTCATCGCCGTATTCCACGCTTCCTTTAATTGTCGTTGCTTTATTTCATCGCCATGCTGCACGCTGTCTTTACTCGTCATAACTTTATCTCATCGACGTGCTGCACTTACCATTACTTTATCACCTCGTCATACTGCACGCAGACTTAACTTGTCATTGCTTTATTTCATCGCCGTGCTGCACGCTGCCTTTACTTGTCATTACTATATCTCAACGCCATGCTGCACGCTGCCTTTACTTCCCGGTACTTTACCTCCTCGCCGTGCTGCACGCTGACTTTACTTGTCATTACTATTCCTCCTCGTCGTGCTGCACACTGTCTTTACTTGTCATTACTATATCTCGTCGCCGTGCTGCACTTGCCGTTACTATATCTCATCACCGTAATCCACGCTGCCTTTAATTGTCGTTGCTTTATTTCATCGCCATGCTGCACGCTGTCTTTACTCGTCATAACATTATCTCATCGACGTGCTGCACTTGCCATTACTATATCACCTCGTCATACTGCACGCAGACTTTACTTGTCATTGCTTTATTTCATCGCCGTGCTGCACGCTGACTTTACTTGTCATTACTATACCTCCTCGCCCTGCTGCACGCTGCCTTTACTTGTCGTTACTATATCTCATCGCCGTGTTCCACGCTGCCTTTAATTGTCGTTGCTTTATTTCATCGCCATGCTGCACGCTGTCTTTACTCGTCATAACATTATCTCATCGACGTGCTGCACTTGCCATTACTATATCGCCTCGTCATACTGCACGCTGACTTTACTTGTCATTGCTTTATTTCATCTCCGTGCTGCACGCTGACTTTATTTGTCATTACTATACCTCCTCGCCCTGCTGCACGCTGCCTTTACTTGTCATTACTATATCTCATCGGCGTGTTCCACGCTGCCTTTAATTGTCGTTGCTTTATTTCATCGCCATCCTGCATGCTGTCTTAACTTGTCCTTACTATATCTCGTCGCCGTGCTGCACTTGCCATTACTATATCTCATCGCCGTGTTCCACGCTGCCTTTAATTGTCGTTGCTTTATTTCATCGCCATGCTGCACGCTGTCTTTACTCGTCATTACTATGTCTCATCGCCGTGCTGCACGCTGGCTTTACTTGTCTATACTATATCTCCTCGCTATGCTGCACGCTTCCTTTACTTTTCATTACTATACCTCCTTGCCATGCTGCACGCTGCCTTTACTTGTCATTACTATATCTCATCGCCGTGTTCCACGCTGCCTTTAATTGTCGTTGCTTTATTTCATCGCCATGCTGCATGCTGTCTTTACTTGTCCTTACTATATCTCGTCGCCGTGCTGCACTTGCCATTACTATATCACCTCGTCATACTGCACGCAGACTTAACTTGTCATTACTTTATTTCATCGCCGTGCTATGTCTCATCTTCAAATCAGAAGAAATAAAAAATTCTTAAAAAATTAAAACAGTCAACGATTTCAACCTCGGAGCCGTCAATTACCAAGGGTAATATTTTAGTTTTCTTCCGTCTAAATTCAATTATCATCTCCTTGGTTTCTTTACATTTAACTCCAGATTATTTTAAGAGCATCACGAAGTTAAAATTTTAATTTCATTGCGGTAAACACTTTCGTTATTTCCCCCGATGAGCCCAGAAACTCTTGTGTCATCTGTAAATTTAACAATGAGGCAATCATCAGAAGTAGAGACACAGTCATAGATGAATAGAGAGAACAATTTTGGTGAAAGCACACAACCTTGGGTTGCTCCAGTGTTTAAGACCAATTCTTCGGAAATAATGTTGCCAATCTTAACCACTTGAGGCCGACTTGTTAAAAAGTCTAAGGTTCAGTTACACATGTTAATATTAAGACCCAGTTCTGATAGTTTTCCGATTAATATATGGGGAAGGATAGTGTTAAAGACTGAGCTGAAATCAATGATCTCATCGCCGTGCTGTACGCTGCCTATACTTGTCATTACTATACCTCCTTGCCATGCTGCAAGCTGCCTTTACTTGTCTTTACTTTATCTCATCACCGCGCTGCACGCTGTCTTTACTTGTCTCTGCTTTACCTCCTCGTCGTAATGCACGCTGCCTATAATTCCAATTACTATATCTCACTGCCCTGCTGCACGCTGACTTTAATTGTCATTACTATACCTCCTCGTCGTGCTGCACGCTGTCTTTACTTATCATTACTAAATCTCGTCGCCGTGCTGCACTTGCCATTACTATATCTCATCGCCGTGTTCCACGCTGCCTTTAATTGTCGTTGCTTTATATCATCGCCATGCTGCACGCTGTCTTTACTCGTCATAACTTTATTTCATTGCCGTGCTGCACTTGCCATTACTATATCTCATCGCCGTATTCCACGCTTCCTTTAATTGTCGTTGCTTTATTTTATCGCCATGCTGCACGCTGTCTTTACTCGTCATAACTTTATCTCATCGACGTGCTGTACTTACCATTACTATATCACCTCGTCATACTGCACGCAGACTTAACCTGTCATTGCTTTATTTCATCGCCGTGCTGCACGCTGCCTTTACTTGTCATTACTATGTCTCATCGCCGTGCTGCACGCTGGCTTTACTTGTCTATACTTTATCTCCTCGCTATGCTGCACGCTTCCTTTACTTTTCATTACTATACCTCCTCGCCCTACTGCACGCTGACTTTACTTGTCTTAACTATACGTCTTCGTCGTGCTGCACACTGCTCTCAATTGTCATTACCAAATCTACTCGCCGTGCTGCACGCTGTCATTACTTGTCTTTACTATACCTCCTCGCCGTGCTGGACGCTGCCTTTACTTGTCAGTACTGTATTTCCTCAACATGCTGCACGCTGCCTATACTTTACATTACTGTGTATTCTCTCCATGCTCCACTATGCCTTTACTTGTCATTATTGTATCTCATCGCCGTGCTGCACTTGCCATTACTATATCTCATTGCTGTGCTCCACGTTGCCTTTAATTGTCGTTGCTTTATTTCATCGCCATGCTGCACGCTGTCTTAACTTGTCATAACTTTATCTCATCGCCGTGCTGCACTTGCCATTACTATATCACCTCGTCATACTGCACGCAGACTTAACTTGTCATTACTTTATTTCATCGCCGTGCCATGTCACATCTTCAAATAAGAAGAAATAAAAAATTCTTAAAAAATTAAAACAGTCAACGATTTCAACCTCGGAGCCGTCAATTACCAAGGGTAATATTTTAGTTTTCTTCCGTCTAAATTCAATTATCATCTCCTTGGTTTCTTTACATTTAACTCCAGATTATTTTAAGAGCATCACGAAGTTAAAGTTTTAATTTCATTGCGGTAAACACTTTCGTTATTTCCCGGGATGAGCCCAGAAACTCTTGTGTCATCTGTAAATTTTACAATGAGGCAATCATCAGAAGTAGAGACACGGTCATATGTGAATAGAGAGAACAATTTTGGTGAAAGCACACAACCTTGGGTTGCTCCAGTGTTTAAGACCAATTCTTCGGAAATAATGTTGCCAATCTTAACCACCTGAGGCCGACTTGTTAAAAAGTCTAAGGTTCACTACACATGTTAATATTAAGACCCAGTTCTGATAGTTTTCCGAATAATTTATGGGGAAGGATAGTGTTAGAGACTGAGCTGAAATCAATGATCTCATCGCCGTGCTGTACGCTGCCTTTACTTGTCATTACTATACCTCCTTGCCATGCTGCAAGCTGCCTTTACTTGTCTTTACTTTATCTCATCAGCGAGCTGCACGCTGCCTTTACTTGTCTCTTCTTTACCTCCTCGTCGTACTGCACGCTGCCTATAATTCCCATTACTATATCTCCACGGTGTGCTGCACGCTTTCTTTACTTGTCATTACTATATCTCATCGCAGTGCTGCACTTGCCATTACTATATCTCATCGCCGTGCTGCACGCTATCTTTACTTGTTTTTCCTATATCTCATCGCCGTGCTGCACTTGTCATTACTATATCTCATCGCCGTACTGCATGCTGTCTTTACTTGTCATTGGTATATCTCACTGCCGTGCTGCACGCTGCCTTTACTTGTCAGTACTTTATCTCCTCGCCGTGCTGCACGCTTCTTTACTTCCCGGTATTATACCTCCTCGCTCTGCTGCACGCTACCTTTACTTGTCTTTACTATACCTCCTCGTCATGCTGCGTGCTGCCTTTACTTGTCATTACTATACCGCCTCGTCATGCTGCACGCTGCCTTTACTTGTCATTACTATATCTCATCGCCGTGCTGCAAGCTGCCTTTAATTCCCGGTACTATACCTCCTGGTCGTGCTGCACGCTGCCTTAACTTGTCATTACTATACCTGCTCGTCATGCTGCACGTTGACTTTACTTGTCTTTACTATATCACCTCGTCATACTGCACGCAGACTTAACTTGTCATTGCTTTATTTCATCGCCGTGCTGAACGCTGCCTTTACTTGTCATTACTATATCTCAACGCCATGCTGCACGCTGCCTTTACTTCCCGGTACTTTACCTCCTCGCCCTGCTGCACGCTGCCTTTACTTGTCATTACTATACCTCCTCGCCGTGCTGCACGCTGACTTTACTTGTCATTACTATTCCTCCTCGTCGTGCTGCACACTGTCTTTACTTGTCATTACTATATCTCGTCGCCGTGCTGCACTTGCCGTTACTATATCTCATCACCGTAATCCACGCTGCCTTTAATTGTCGTTGCTTTATTTTATCGCCATGCTGCACGCTGTCTTTACTCGTCATACCTTTATTTCATCGCCGTGCTGCACTTGCCATTACTATATCTCATCGCCGTGTTCCACGCTGCCTTTAATTGTCGTTGCTTTATTTCATCGCCATGCTGCACGCTGTCTTTACTCGTCATAACATTATCTCATCGACGTGCTGCACTTGCCATTACTATATCACCTCGTCATACTGCACGCAGACTTTACTTGTCATTGCTTTATCTCATCGCCGTGCTGCACGCTGACTTTACTTGTCATTACTATACCTCCTCGCCCTGCTGCACGCTGCCTTTACTTGTCGTTACTATATCTCATCGCCGTGTTCCACGGTGCCTTTAATTGTCGTTGCTTTATTTCATCGCCATGCTGCACGCTGTCTTTACTCGTCATAACATTATCTCATCGACGTGCTGCACTTGCCATTACTATATCGCCTCGTCATACTGCACGCTGACTTTACTTGTCATTACTTTATTTCATCTCCGTGCTGCACGCTGACTTTATTTGTCATTACTATACCTCCTCGCCCTGCTGCACGCTGCCTTTACTTGTCATTACTATATCTCATCGGCGTGTTCCACGCTGCCTTTAATTGTCGTTGCTTTATTTCATCGCCATCCTGCATGCTGTCTTAACTTGTCCTTACTATATCTCGTCGCCGTGCTGCACTTGCCATTACTATATCTCATCGCCGTGTTCCACGCTGCCTTTAATTGTCGTTGCTTTATTTCATCGCCATGCTGCACGCTGTCTTTACTCGTCATTACTATGTCTCATCGCCGTGCTGCACGCTGGCTTTACTTGTCTATACTATATCTCCTCGCTATGCTGCACGCTTCCTTTACTTTTCATTACTATACCTCCTTGCCATGCTGCACGCTGCCTTTACTTGTCATTACTATATCTCATCGCCGTGTTCCACGCTGCCTTTAATTGTCGTTGCTTTATTTCATCGCCATGCTGCATGCTGTCTTTACTTGTCCTTACTATATCTCGTCGCCGTGCTGCACTTGCCATTACTATATCACCTCGTCATACTGCACGCAGACTTAACTTGTCATTACTTTATTTCATCGCCGTGCTATGTCTCATCTTCAAATCAGAAGAAATAAAAAATTCTTAAAAAATTAAAACAGTCAACGATTTCAACCTCGGAGCCGTCAATTACCAAGGGTAATATTTTAGTTTTCTTCCGTCTAAATTCAATTATCATCTCCTTGGTTTCTTTACATTTAACTCCAGATTATTTTAAGAGCATCACGAAGTTAAAATTTTAATTTCATTGCGGTAAACACTTTCGTTATTTCCCCCGATGAGCCCAGAAACTGTTGTGTCATCTGTAAATTTAACAATGAGGCAATCATCAGAAGTAGAGACACAGTCATAGGTGAATAGAGAGAACAATTTTGGTGAAAGCACACAACCTTGGGTTGCTCCAGTGTTTAAGACCAATTCTTCGGAAATAATGTTGCCAATCTTAACCACTTGAGGCCGACTTGTTAAAAAGTCTAAGGTTCAGTTACACATGTTAATATTAAGACCCAGTTCTGATAGTTTTCCGATTAATATATGGGGAAGGATAGTGTTAAAGACTGAGCTGAAATCAATGATCTCATCGCCGTGCTGTACGCTGCCTATACTTGTCATTACTATACCTCCTTGCCATGCTGCAAGCTGCCTTTACTTGTCTTTACTTTATCTCATCACCGCGCTGCACACTGTCTTTACTTGTCTCTGCTTTACCTCCTCGTCGTAATGCACGCTGCCTATAATTCCAATTACTATATCTCACTGCCCTGCTGCACGCTGACTTTAATTGTCATTACTATACCTCCTCGTCGTGCTGCACGCTGTCTTTACTTATCATTACTAAATCTCGTCGCCGTGCTGCACTTGCCATTACTATATCTCATCGCCGTGTTCCACGCTGCCTTTAATTGTCGTTGCTTTATATCATCGCCATGCTGCACGCTGTCTTTACTCGTCATAACTTTATTTCATTGCCGTGCTGCACTTGCCATTACTATATCTCATCGCCGTATTCCACGCTTCCTTTAATTGTCGTTGCTTTATTTCATCGCCATGCTGCACGCTGTCTTTACTCGTCATAACTTTATCTCATCGACGTGCTGTACTTACCATTACTATATCACCTCGTCATACTGCACGCAGACTTAACTTGTCATTGCTTTATTTCATCGCCGTGCTCCACGCTGCCTTTACTTGTCATTACTATGTCTCATCGCCGTGCTGCACGCTGGCTTTACTTGTCTATACTTTATCTCCTCGCTATGCTGCACGCTTCCTTTACTTTTCATTACTATACCTCCTCGCCCTACTGCACGCTGACTTTACTTGTCTTAACTATACGTCTTCGTCGTGCTGCACACTGCTCTCAATTGTCATTACCAAATCTACTCGCCGTGCTGCACGCTGTCATTACTTGTCTTTACTATACCTCCTCGCCGTGCTGGACGCTGCCTTTACTTGTCAGTACTGTATTTCCTCAACATGCTGCACGCTGCCTATACTTTACATTACTGTGTATTCTCTCCATGCTCCACTATGCCTTTACTTGTCATTATTGTATCTCATCGCCGTGCTGCACTTGCCATTACTATATCTCATTGCTGTGCTCCACGTTGCCTTTAATTGTCGTTGCTTTATTTCATCGCCATGCTGCACGCTGTCTTAACTTGTCATAACTTTATCTCATCGCCGTGCTGCACTTGCCATTACTATATCACCTCGTCATACTGCACGCAGACTTAACTTGTCATTACTTTATTTCATCGCCGTGCCATGTCACATCTTCAAATAAGAAGAAATAAAAAATTCTTAAAAAATTAAAACAGTCAACGATTTCAACCTCGGAGCCGTCAATTACCAAGGGTAATATTTTAGTTTTCTTCCGTCTAAATTCAATTATCATCTCCTTGGTTTCTTTACATTTAACTCCAGATTATTTTAAGAGCATCACGAAGTTAAAGTTTTAATTTCATTGCGGTAAACACTTTCGTTATTTCCCGGGATGAGCCCAGAAACTCTTGTGTCATCTGTAAATTTTACAATGAGGCAATCATCAGAAGTAGAGACACGGTCATATGTGAATAGAGAGAACAATTTTGGTGAAAGCACACAACCTTGGGTTGCTCCAGTGTTTAAGACCAATTCTTCGGAAATAATGTTGCCAATCTTAACCACCTGAGGCCGACTTGTTAAAAAGTCTAAGGTTCACTACACATGTTAATATTAAGACCCAGTTCTGATAGTTTTCCGAATAATTTATGGGGAAGGATAGTGTTAGAGACTGAGCTGAAATCAATGATCTCATCGCCGTGCTGTACGCTGCCTTTACTTGTCATTACTATACCTCCTTGCCATGCTGCAAGCTGCCTTTACTTGTCTTTACTTTATCTCATCAGCGAGCTGCACGCTGCCTTTACTTGTCTCTTCTTTACCTCCTCGTCGTACTGCACGCTGCCTATAATTCCCATTACTATATCTCCACGGTGTGCTGCACGCTTTCTTTACTTGTCATTACTATATCTCATCGCAGTGCTGCACTTGCCATTACTATATCTCATCGCCGTGCTGCACGCTATCTTTACTTGTTTTTCCTATATCTCATCGCCGTGCTGCACTTGTCATTACTATATCTCATCGCCGTACTGCATGCTGTCTTTACTTGTCATTGGTATATCTCACTGCCGTGCTGCACGCTGCCTTTACTTGTCAGTACTTTATCTCCTCGCCGTGCTGCACGCTTCTTTACTTCCCGGTATTATACCTCCTCGCTCTGCTGCACGCTACCTTTACTTGTCTTTACTATACCTCCTCGTCATGCTGCGTGCTGCCTTTACTTGTCATTACTATACCGCCTCGTCATGCTGCACGCTGCCTTTACTTGTCATTACTATATCTCATCGCCGTGCTGCAAGCTGCCTTTAATTCCCGGTACTATACCTCCTGGTCGTGCTGCACGCTGCCTTAACTTGTCATTACTATACCTGCTCGTCATGCTGCACGTTGACTTTACTTGTCTTTACTATATCACCTCGTCATACTGCACGCAGACTTAACTTGTCATTGCTTTATTTCATCGCCGTGCTGAACGCTGCCTTTACTTGTCATTACTATATCTCAACGCCATGCTGCACGCTGCCTTTACTTCCCGGTACTTTACCTCCTCGCCCTGCTGCACGCTGCCTTTACTTGTCATTACTATACCTCCTCGCCGTGCTGCACGCTGACTTTACTTGTCATTACTATTCCTCCTCGTCGTGCTGCACACTGTCTTTACTTGTCATTACTATATCTCGTCGCCGTGCTGCACTTGCCGTTACTATATCTCATCACCGTAATCCACGCTGCCTTTAATTGTCGTTGCTTTATTTTATCGCCATGCTGCACGCTGTCTTTACTCGTCATACCTTTATTTCATCGCCGTGCTGCACTTGCCATTACTATATCTCATCGCCGTGTTCCACGCTGCCTTTAATTGTCGTTGCTTTATTTCATCGCCATGCTGCACGCTGTCTTTACTCGTCATAACATTATCTCATCGACGTGCTGCACTTGCCATTACTATATCACCTCGTCATACTGCACGCAGACTTTACTTGTCATTGCTTTATCTCATCGCCGTGCTGCACGCTGACTTTACTTGTCATTACTATACCTCCTCGCCCTGCTGCACGCTGCCTTTACTTGTCGTTACTATATCTCATCGCCATGTTCCACGGTGCCTTTAATTGTCGTTGCTTTATTTCATCGCCATGCTGCACGCTGTCTTTACTCGTCATAACATTATCTCATCGACGTGCTGCACTTGCCATTACTATATCGCCTCGTCATACTGCACGCTGACTTTACTTGTCATTACTTTATTTCATCTCCGTGCTGCACGCTGACTTTATTTGTCATTACTATACCTCCTCGCCCTGCTGCACGCTGCCTTTACTTGTCATTACTATATCTCATCGGCGTGTTCCACGCTGCCTTTAATTGTCGTTGCTTTATTTCATCGCCATCCTGTATGCTGTCTTAACTTGTCCTTACTATATCTCGTCGCCGTGCTGCACTTGCCATTACTATATCTCATCGCCGTGTTCCACGCTGCCTTTAATTGTCGTTGCTTTATTTCATCGCCATGCTGCACGCTGTCTTTACTCGTCATTACTATGTCTCATCGCCGTGCTGCACGCTGGCTTTACTTGTCTATACTATATCTCCTCGCTATGCTGCACGCTTCCTTTACTTTTCATTACTATACCTCCTTGCCATGCTGCACGCTGCCTTTACTTGTCATTACTATATCTCATCGCCGTGTTCCACGCTGCCTTTAATTGTCGTTGCTTTATTTCATCGCCATGCTGCATGCTGTCTTTACTTGTCCTTACTATATCTCGTCGCCGTGCTGCACTTGCCATTACTATATCACCTCGTCATACTGCACGCAGACTTAACTTGTCATTACTTTATTTCATCGCCGTGCTATGTCTCATCTTCAAATCAGAAGAAATAAAAAATTCTTAAAAAATTAAAACAGTCAACGATTTCAACCTCGGAGCCGTCAATTACCAAGGGTAATATTTTAGTTTTCTTCCGTCTAAATTCAATTATCATCTCCTTGGTTTCTTTACATTTAACTCCAGATTATTTTAAGAGCATCACGAAGTTAAAATTTTAATTTCATTGCGGTAAACACTTTCGTTATTTCCCCCGATGAGCCCAGAAACTCTTGTGTCATCTGTAAATTTAACAATGAGGCAATCATCAGAAGTAGAGACACAGTCATAGGTGAATAGAGAGAACAATTTTGGTGAAAGCACACAACCTTGGGTTGCTCCAGTGTTTAAGACCAATTCTTCGGAAATAATGTTGCCAATCTTAACCACTTGAGGCCGACTTGTTAAAAAGTCTAAGGTTCAGTTACACATGTTAATATTAAGACCCAGTTCTGATAGTTTTCCGATTAATATATGGGGAAGGATAGTGTTAAAGACTGAGCTGAAATCAATGATCTCATCGCCGTGCTGTACGCTGCCTATACTTGTCATTACTATACCTCCTTGCCATGCTGCAAGCTGCCTTTACTTGTCTTTACTTTATCTCATCACCGCGCTGCACGCTGTCTTTACTTGTCTCTGCTTTACCTCCTCGTCGTAATGCACGCTGCCTATAATTCCAATTACTATATCTCACTGCCCTGCTGCACGCTGACTTTAATTGTCATTACTATACCTCCTCGTCGTGCTGCACGCTGTCTTTACTTATCATTACTAAATCTCGTCGCCGTGCTGCACTTGCCATTACTATATCTCATCGCCGTGTTCCACGCTGCCTTTAATTGTCGTTGCTTTATATCATCGCCATGCTGCACGCTGTCTTTACTCGTCATAACTTTATTTCATTGCCGTGCTGCACTTGCCATTACTATATCTCATCGCCGTATTCCACGCTTCCTTTAATTGTCGTTGCTTTATTTCATCGCCATGCTGCACGCTGTCTTTACTCGTCATAACTTTATCTCATCGACGTGCTGTACTTACCATTACTATATCACCTCGTCATACTGCACGCAGACTTAACTTGTCATTGCTTTATTTCATCGCCGTGCTGCACGCTGCCTTTACTTGTCATTACTATGTCTCATCGCCGTGCTGCACGCTGGCTTTACTTGTCTATACTTTATCTCCTCGCTATGCTGCACGCTTCCTTTACTTTTCATTACTATACCTCCTCGCCCTACTGCACGCTTACTTTACTTGTCTTAACTATACGTCTTCGTCGTGCTGCACACTGCTCTCAATTGTCATTACCAAATCTACTCGCCGTGCTGCACGCTGTCATTACTTGTCTTTACTATACCTCCTCGCCGTGCTGCACGCTGCCTTTACTTGTCAGTACTGTATTTCCTCAACATGCTGCACGCTGCCTATACTTTACATTACTGTGTATTCTCTCCATGCTCCACTATGCCTTTACTTGTCATTATTGTATCTCATCGCCGTGCTGCACTTGCCATTACTATATCTCATTGCTGTGCTCCACGTTGCCTTTAATTGTCGTTGCTTTATTTCATCGCCATGCTGCACGCTGTCTTAACTTGTCATAACTTTATCTCATCGCCGTGCTGCACTTGCCATTACTATATCACCTCGTCATACTGCACGCTGACTTAACTTGTCATTACTTTATTTCATCGCCGTGCTATGTCACATCTTCAAATAAGAAGAAATAAAAAATTCTTAAAAAATTAAAACAGTCAACGATTTCAACCTCGGAGCCGTCAATTACCAAGGGTAATATTTTAGTTTTCTTCCGTCTAAATTCAATTATCATCTCCTTGGTTTCTTTACATTTAACTCCAGATTATTTTAAGAGCATCACGAAGTTAAAGTTTTAATTTCATTGCGGTAAACACTTTCGTTATTTCCCCCAATGAGCCCAGAAACTGTTGTGTCATCTGTAAATTTTACAATGAGGCAATCATCAGAAGTAGAGACACGGTCATATGTGAATAGAGAGAACAATTTTGGTGAAAGCACACAACCTTGGGTTGCTCCAGTGTTTAAGACCAATTCTTCGGAAATAATGTTGCCAATCTTAACCACCTGAGGCCGACTTGTTAAAAAGTCTAAGGTTCACTACACATGTTAATATTAAGACCCAGTTCTGATAGTTTTCCGAATAATTTATGGGGAAGGATAGTGTTAGAGACTGAGCTGAAATCAATGATCTCATCGCCGTGCTGTACGCTGCCTTTACTTGTCATTACTATACCTCCTTGCCATGCTGCAAGCTGCCTTTACTTGTCTTTACTTTATCTCATCAGCGAGCTGCACGCTGCCTTTACTTGTCTCTTCTTTACCTCCTCGTCGTACTGCACGCTGCCTATAATTCCCATTACTATATCTCCACGGTGTGCTGCACGCTTTCTTTACTTGTCATTACTATATCTCATCGCAGTGCTGCACTTGCCATTACTATATCTCATCGCCGTGCTGCACGCTATCTTTGCTTGTTTTTCCTATATCTCATCGCCGTGCTGCACTTGTCATTACTATATCTCATCGCCGTACTGCATGCTGTCTTTACTTGTCATTGCTATATCTCACTGCCGTGCTGCACGCTGCCTTTACTTGTCAGTACTTTATCTCCTCGCCGTGCTGCACGCTTCTTTACTTCCCGGTATTATACCTCCTCGCTCTGCTGCACGCTACCTTTACTTGTCTTTACTATACCTCCTCGTCATGCTGCGTGCTGCCTTTACTTGTCATAACTTTACCGCCTCGTCATGCTGCACGCTGCCTTTACTTGTCATTACTATATCTCATCGCCGTGCTGCACGCTGCCTTTAATTCCCGGTACTATACCTCCTGGTCGTGCTGCACGCTGCCTTAACTTGTCATTACTATACCTGCTCGTCATGCTGCACGTTGACTTTACTTGTCTTTACTATATCACCTCGTCAAACTGCACGCAGACTTAACTTGTCATTGCTTTATTTCATCGCCGTGCTGCACGCTGCCTTTACTTGTCATTACTATATCTCAACGCCATGCTGCACGCTGCCTTTACTTCCCGGTACTTTACCTCCTCGCCCTGCTGCACGCTGCCTTTACTTGTCATTACTATACCTCCTCGCCGTGCTGCACGCTGACTTTACTTGTCATTACTATTCCTCCTCGTCGTGCTGCACACTGTCTTTACTTGTCATTACTATATCTCGTCGCCGTGCTGCACTTGCCGTTACTATATCTCATCACCGTAATCCACGCTGCCTTTAATTGTCGTTGCTTTATTTTATCACCATGCTGCACGCTGTCTTTACTCGTCATACCTTTATTTCATCGCCGTGCTGCACTTGCCATTACTATATCTCATCGCCGTGTTCCACGCTGCCTTTAATTGTCGTTGCTTTATTTCATCGCCATGCTGCACGCTGTCTTTACTCGTCATAACATTATCTCATCGACGTGCTGCACTTGCCATTACTATATCACCTCGTCATACTGCACGCAGACTTTACTTGTCATTGCTTTATTTCATCGCCGTGCTGCACGCTGACTTTACTTGTCATTACTATACCTCCTCGCCCTGCTGCACGCTGCCTTTACTTGTCGTTACTATATCTCATCGCCGTGTTCCACGCTGCCTTTAATTGTCGTTGCTTTATTTCATCGCCATGCTGCACGCTGTCTTTACTCGTCATAACATTATCTCATCGACGTGCTGCACTTGCCATTACTATATCGCCTCGTCATACTGCACGCTGACTTTACTTGTCATTGCTTTATTTCATCTCCGTGCTGCACGCTGACTTTATTTGTCATTACTATACCTCCTCGCCCTGCTGCACGCTGCCTTTACTTGTCATTACTATATCTCATCGGCGTGTTCCACGCTGCCTTTAATTGTCGTTGCTTTATTTCATCGCCATCCTGCATGCTGTCTTAACTTGTCCTTACTATATCTCGTCGCCGTGCTGCACTTGCCATTACTATATCTCATCGCCGTGTTCCACGCTGCCTTTAATTGTCGTTGCTTTATTTCATCGCCATGCTGCACGCTGTCTTTACTCGTCATTACTATGTCTCATCGCCGTGCTGCACGCTGGCTTTACTTGTCTATACTATATCTCCTCGCTATGCTGCACGCTTCCTTTACTTTTCATTACTATACCTCCTTGCCATGCTGCACGCTGCCTTTACTTGTCATTACTATATCTCATCGCCGTGTTCCACGCTGCCTTTAATTGTCGTTGCTTTATTTCATCGCCATGCTGCATGCTGTCTTTACTTGTCCTTACTATATCTCGTCGCCGTGCTGCACTTGCCATTACTATATCACCTCGTCATACTGCACGCAGACTTAACTTGTCATTACTTTATTTCATCGCCGTGCTATGTCTCATCTTCAAATCAGAAGAAATAAAAAATTCTTAAAAAATTAAAACAGTCAACGATTTCAACCTCGGAGCCGTCAATTACCAAGGGTAATATTTTAGTTTTCTTCCGTCTAAATTCAATTATCATCTCCTTGGTTTCTTTACATTTAACTCCAGATTATTTTAAGAGCATCACGAAGTTAAAATTTTAATTTCATTGCGGTAAACACTTTCGTTATTTCCCCCGATGAGCCCAGAAACTCTTGTGTCATCTGTAAATTTAACAATGAGGCAATCATCAGAAGTAGAGACACAGTCATAGGTGAATAGAGAGAACAATTTTGGTGAAAGCACACAACCTTGGGTTGCTCCAGTGTTTAAGACCAATTCTTCGGAAATAATGTTGCCAATCTTAACCACTTGAGGCCGACTTGTTAAAAAGTCTAAGGTTCAGTTACACATGTTAATATTAAGACCCAGTTCTGATAGTTTTCCGATTAATATATGGGGAAGGATAGTGTTAAAGACTGAGCTGAAATCAATGATCTCATCGCCGTGCTGTACGCTGCCTATACTTGTCATTACTATACCTCCTTGCCATGCTGCAAGCTGCCTTTACTTGTCTTTACTTTATCTCATCACCGCGCTGCACGCTGTCTTTACTTGTCTCTGCTTTACCTCCTCGTCGTAATGCACGCTGCCTATAATTCCAATTACTATATCTCACTGCCCTGCTGCACGCTGACTTTAATTGTCATTACTATACCTCCTCGTCGTGCTGCACGCTGTCTTTACTTATCATTACTAAATCTCGTCGCCGTGCTGCACTTGCCATTACTATATCTCATCGCCGTGTTCCACGCTGCCTTTAATTGTCGTTGCTTTATATCATCGCCATGCTGCACGCTGTCTTTACTCGTCATAACTTTATTTCATTGCCGTGCTGCACTTGCCATTACTATATCTCATCGCCGTATTCCACGCTTCCTTTAATTGTCGTTGCTTTATTTCATCGCCATGCTGCACGCTGTCTTTACTCGTCATAACTTTATCTCATCGACGTGCTGTACTTACCATTACTATATCACCTCGTCATACTGCACGCAGACTTAACTTGTCATTGCTTTATTTCATCGCCGTGCTGCACGCTGCCTTTACTTGTCATTACTATGTCTCATCGCCGTGCTGCACGCTGGCTTTACTTGTCTATACTTTATCTCCTCGCTATGCTGCACGCTTCCTTTACTTTTCATTACTATACCTCCTCGCCCTACTGCACGCTGACTTAACTTGTCTTAACTATACGTCTTCGTCGTGCTGCACACTGCTCTCAATTGTCATTACCAAATCTACTCGCCGTGCTGCACGCTGTCATTACTTGTCTTTACTATACCTCCTCGCCGTGCTGCACGCTGCCTTTACTTGTCAGTACTGTATTTCCTCAACATGCTGCACGCTGCCTATACTTTACATTACTGTGTATTCTCTCCATGCTCCACTATGCCTTTACTTGTCATTATTGTATCTCATCGCCGTGCTGCACTTGCCATTACTATATCTCATTGCTGTGCTCCACGTTGCCTTTAATTGTCGTTGCTTTATTTCATCGCCATGCTGCACGCTGTCTTAACTTGTCATAACTTTATCTCATCGCCGTGCTGCACTTGCCATTACTATATCACCTCGTCATACTGCACGCAGACTTAACTTGTCATTACTTTATTTCATCGCCGTGCTATGTCACATCTTCAAATAAGAAGAAATAAAAAATTCTTAAAAAATTAAAACAGTCAACGATTTCAACCTCGGAGCCGTCAATTACCAAGGGTAATATTTTAGTTTTCTTCCGTCTAAATTCAATTATCATCTCCTTGGTTTCTTTACATTTAACTCCAGATTATTTTAAGAGCATCACGAAGTTAAAGTTTTAATTTCATTGCGGTAAACACTTTCGTTATTTCCCGGGATGAGCCCAGAAACTGTTGTGTCATCTGTAAATTTTACAATGAGGCAATCATCAGAAGTAGAGACACGGTCATATGTGAATAGAGAGAACAATTTTGGTGAAAGCACACAACCTTGGGTTGCTCCAGTGTTTAAGACCAATTCTTCGGAAATAATGTTGCCAATCTTAACCACCTGAGGCCGACTTGTTAAAAAGTCTAAGGTTCACTACACATGTTAATATTAAGACCCAGTTCTGATAGTTTTCCGAATAATTTATGGGGAAGGATAGTGTTAGAGACTGAGCTGAAATCAATGATCTCATCGCCGTGCTGTACGCTGCCTTTACTTGTCATTACTATACCTCCTTGCCATGCTGCAAGCTGCCTTTACTTGTCTTTACTTTATCTCATCAGCGAGCTGCACGCTGCCTTTACTTGTCTCTTCTTTACCTCCTCGTCGTACTGCACGCTGCCTATAATTCCCATTACTATATCTCCACGGTGTGCTGCACGCTTTCTTGACTTGTCATTACTATATCTCATCGCAGTGCTGCACTTGCCATTACTATATCTCATCGCCGTGCTGCACGCTATCTTTACTTGTTTTTCCTATATCTCATCGCCGTGCTGCACTTGTCATTACTATATCTCATCGCCGTACTGCATGCTGTCTTTACTTGTCATTGGTATATCTCACTGCCGTGCTGCACGCTGCCTTTACTTGTCAGTACTTTATCTCCTCGCCGTGCTGCACGCTTCTTTACTTCCCGGTATTATACCTCCTCGCTCTGCTGCACGCTACCTTTACTTGTCTTTACTATACCTCCTCGTCATGCTGCGTGCTGCCTTTACTTGTCATTGCTATACCCCCTCGTCATGCTGCACGCTGCCTTTACTTGTCATTACTATATCTCATCGCCGTGCTGCACGCTGCCTTTAATTCCCGGTACTATACCTCCTGGTCGTGCTGCACGCTGCCTTAACTTGTCATTACTATACCTGCTCGTCATGCTGCACGTTGACTTTACTTGTCTTTACTATATCACCTCGCCCTGCAGCACGCTGACTTTACTGATCGTCACTACATCTCCTCGCCGTGCTGCACGCTGTCTTTACTTCCCGGTACTTTACCTCCTCGTCGTGCTGCACGCTGCCTTAACTTGTCATTACTAAACCGGCTCATAACTTTATCTCATCGACGTGCTGCACTTGCCATTACTATATCACCTCGTCATACTGCACGCAGACTTAACTTGTCATTGCTTTATCTCATCGCCGTGTTCCACGCTGCCTTTAATTGTCGTTGCTTTATTATATCGCCATGCTGCACGCTGTCTTTACTCGTCATTACTATGTCTCATCGCCGTGCTGCACACTGGCTTTACTTGTCTATACTATATCTCCTCGCTATGCTGCACGCTTCCTTTACTTTTCTCTACTATATCTTAACGCAGTGCTGCACGCTGTCTTTACTTGTCTTTACTATACCTCCTCGCCGTGCTGCACGCTGCCTTTATTTGTCAGTACTGTATTTCCTCAACATGCTGCACGCTGCCTATACTTTACATTACTGTCTCTCCTCTCCATGCTCCACTATGCCTTTACTTGTCATTACTGTATCTCATCGCCGTGCTGCACTTGCCATTACTATATCTCATCTCTGTGCTCCACGTTGCCTTTAATTGTCGTTGGTTTATTTCATCGCCATGCTGCACGCTGTCTTTACTCGTCATTACTATGTCTCATCGCCCTGCTGCACGCTGTCTTTACTTGTCTTTACTATAACACCTCGCCCTACTGCACGCTGACTTTACTTGTCCTTACTATATCTCAACGCAGTGCTGCACGCTGCCTTTACATGTCTTTACTATATCTCCTCGCCCTGCTGCACGCTACCTTTACTTGTCTTTACTATATCTCCTCCTTCTGCTGCATGCTACCTTTACTTGCCATTACTATATCATATGGCCGTGCTGCACACTGTCTTTACTTGATTTTACTATATCTCATCGCCGTGCTGCACTTGTCATTACTATATCTCATGGCCGTACTGCACGCTGTCTTTACTTGTCATTGCTATATCCCACTGCCGTGCTGCACGCTGCCTTTACTTGCCAGTACTTTATCTCCTCGCCGTGCTGCACGCTTCTTTACTTCCCGGTACTATACCTCCTCGCCCTGCTGCACGCTACCTTTACTTGTCTTTACTATACCTCCTCCTCATGCTGCATGCTGCCTTTACTTGTCATTGCTATACCTCCTCGTCATGCTGCACGCTGACTTTACTTGTCATTACTATGTCTCATCGCCGTGTTCCACGCTGCCTTTACTTGTCGTTGCTTTATTTCATCGCCATGCTGCACGCTCTCTTTACTCGTCATAACTTGATCTCATCGCCGTGCTACACTTGCCATTACTATATCTTATCGCCGTGTTCCACGCTGCATTTAATTGTCATTGCTTTATTACATCGCCATGCTGCACGCTGTCTTTACTCGTTATAACTTGATCTCATCGCCGTGCTGCACTTGCAATTACTATATCTCATCGCCGTGTTCCACGCTGCATTTAATTGTCATTGCTTTATTTCATAGCCATGCTGTACGCTGTCTTTACTCGTCATAACTTTATCTCATCGCCGTGCTGCACTTGCCATTACTATATCTCATCGCCGTGTTCCAGGCTGCCTTCAATTGTCATTGCTTTATTTCATCGTACCTCCTCGCCCTGCTGCACCCTGAATTTACTTGTCGTCACTACATCTCCTCGCCGTGCTGCACGCTGCCTTTACTTGTCAGTACTTTATCTCCTCGCCGTGCTGCACGCTTCTTTACTTCCCGGTATTATACCTCCTCGCTCTGCTGCACGCTACCTTTACTTGTCTTTACTATACCTCCTCGTCATGCTGCGTGCTGCCTTTACTTGTCATTGCTATACCCCCTCGTCATGCTGCACGCTGCCTTTACTTGTCATTACTATATCTCATCGCCGTGCTGCACGCTGCCTTTAATTCCCGGTACTATACCTCCTGGTCGTGCTGCACGTTGACTTTACTTGTCTTTACTATATCACCTCGCCCTGCAGCACGCTGACTTTACTGATCGTCACTACATCTCCTCGCCGTGCTGCACGCTGTCTTTACTTCCCGGTACTTTACCTCCTCGTCGTGCTGCACGCTGCCTTAACTTGTCTTTACTATACCTCCTCGTCATGCTGCGTGCTGCCTTTACTTGTCATTGCTATACCCCCTCGTCATGCTGCACGCTGCCTTTACTTGTCATTACTATATCTCATCGCCGTGCTGCACGCTGCCTTAACTTGTCATTACTATACCTGCTCGTCATGCTGCACGTTGACTTTACTTGTCTTTACTATATCACCTCGCCCTGCAGCACGCTGACTTTACTGATCGTCACTACATCTCCTCGCCGTGCTGCACGCTGTCTTTACTTCCCGGTACTTTACCTCCTCGTCGTGCTGCACGCTGCCTTAACTTGTCATTACTAAACCGGCTCATAACTTTATCTCATCGACGTGCTGCACTTGCCATTACTATATCACCTCGTCATGCTGCACGCTGCCTTTACTTGTCATTACTATATCTCATCGCCGTGCTGCACGCTGTCTTTACTCGTCATTACTATGTCTCATCGCCGTGCTGCACACTGGCTTTACTTGTCTATACTATATCTCCTCGCTATGCTGCACGCTTCCTTTACTTTTCTCTACTATATCTTAACGCAGTGCTGCACGCTGTCTTTACTTGTCTTTACTATACCTCCTCGCCGTGCTGCACGCTGCCTTTATTTGTCAGTACTGTATTTCCTCAACATGCTGCACGCTGCCTATACTTTACATTACTGTCTCTCCTCTCCATGCTCCACTATGCCTTTACTTGTCATTACTGTATCTCATCGCCGTGCTGCACTTGCCATTACTATATCTCATCTCTGTGCTCCACGTTGCCTTTAATTGTCGTTGGTTTATTTCATCGCCATGCTGCACGCTGTCTTTACTCGTCATTACTATGTCTCATCGCCCTGCTGCACGCTGTCTTTACTTGTCTTTACTATAACACCTCGCCCTACTGCACGCTGACTTTACTTGTCCTTACTATATCTCAACGCAGTGCTGCACGCTGCCTTTACATGTCTTTACTATATCTCCTCGCCCTGCTGCACGCTACCTTTACTTGTCTTTACTATATCTCCTCCTTCTGCTGCATGCTACCTTTACTTGCCATTACTATATCATATGGCCGTGCTGCACACTGTCTTTACTTGATTTTACTATATCTCATCGCCGTGCTGCACTTGTCATTACTATATCTCATGGCCGTACTGCACGCTGTCTTTACTTGTCATTGCTATATCCCACTGCCGTGCTGCACGCTGCCTTTACTTGCCAGTACTTTATCTCCTCGCCGTGCTGCACGCTTCTTTACTTCCCGGTACTATACCTCCTCGCCCTGCTGCACGCTACCTTTACTTGTCTTTACTATACCTCCTCCTCATGCTGCATGCTGCCTTTACTTGTCATTGCTATACCTCCTCGTCATGCTGCACGCTGACTTTACTTGTCATTACTATGTCTCATCGCCGTGTTCCACGCTGCCTTTACTTGTCGTTGCTTTATTTCATCGCCATGCTGCACGCTCTCTTTACTCGTCATAACTTGATCTCATCGCCGTGCTACACTTGCCATTACTATATCTTATCGCCGTGTTCCACGCTGCATTTAATTGTCATTGCTTTATTACATCGCCATGCTGCACGCTGTCTTTACTCGTTATAACTTGATCTCATCGCCGTGCTGCACTTGCAATTACTATATCTCATCGCCGTGTTCCACGCTGCATTTAATTGTCATTGCTTTATTTCATAGCCATGCTGTACGCTGTCTTTACTCGTCATAACTTTATCTCATCGCCGTGCTGCACTTGCCATTACTATATCTCATCGCCGTGTTCCAGGCTGCCTTCAATTGTCATTGCTTTATTTCATCGTACCTCCTCGCCCTGCTGCACCCTGAATTTACTTGTCGTCACTACATCTCCTCGCCGTGCTGCACGCTGCCTTTACTTGTCATAACTGTGTCTAATCGCCGTGCTGCACGCTGCCTTTACTTGTCTATACTATATCTCCTCGCTATGCTGCACGCTGCCTTTACTTTTCATTACTATATCTCATCGCCGTGCTGCACGCTGACTTTACTTGTCCTTACTATATCTCAACCCAGTGCTGCACGCTGCCTTAACATGTCTTTACTATATCTCCTCGCTATGCTGCAAGCTGACTTTACTTGTCATTACTATATCTCAACGCCGTGCTGCACGCTGACTTTACTTGTCCTTACTATATCTCCTCCCTCTGCTGCATGCTACCTTTACTTGTCATTACTATACCTCCTTGCCATGCTGCAAGCTGCCTTTACTTGTCTTTAATTTATCTCATCACCGAGCTGCACGCTGCCTTTACTTTTCATTATTATACCTCCTTGCCGTGCTGCACGCTGCCTTTACTTGTCGTCACTATGTCTCATCGCCGTGCTGCACGCTACCATTATTGTCTTTACTATATCTCCTCCCTCTGCTGCATGCTACCTTTACTTGTCATTACTATACCTCCTTGCCATGCTGCAAGCTGCCTTTACTTGTCTTTACTATACCTCCTCCTCATGCTGCATGCTGCCTTTACTTGTCATTACTATACCTCCTCGTCATGCTGCACGCTGACTTTACTTGTCATTACTATGTCTCATCGCCGTGTTCCAAGCTGCCTTTACTTGTCGTTGCTTTATTTCATCGCCATGCTGCACGCTCTCTTTACTCGTCATAACTTGATCTCATCGCCGTGCTACACTTGCCATTACTATATCTAATCGCCGTGTTCCACGCTGCATTTAATTGTCATTGCTTTATTTCATCGCCATGCTACACGCTGATTTTACTCGTCATAACTTGATCTCATCGCCGTGCTGCACTTGCCATTACTATACCTCATCGCCGTGTTCCACGCTGCATTTAATTGTCATTGCTTTATTTCATAGCCATGCTGGACGCTGTCTTTACTTGTTTTTACTATATCTCATCGCCGTGCTGCACTTGCCATTACTATATCTCATCGCCGTGTTCCAGGCTGCCTTCAATTGTTATTGCTTTATTTCATCATACCTCCTCGCCCTGCTGCACGCTGAATTTACTTGTCGTCACTACATCTCCTCGCTGTGCTGCACGCTGCCTTTACTTGTCATAACTATGTCTCATCGCCGTGCTGCACGCTTTCTTTTATCTATCTATATTATATCTCCTCGCTATGCTGCACGCTGCCTTTACTTTTCATTACTATATCTCATCGCCGTGCTGCACGCTGACTTTACTTGTCCTTACTATATCTCAACGCAGTGCTGCACGCTGCCTTTACATGTCTTTACTATATCTCCTCGCCCTGCTGCACGCTGCCTTTACTTGTCTTTCCTATGTCTCCTCCCTCTGCTGCATGCTACCTTTACTTGTCATTACTATATCTCAACGCTGTGCTGCACGCTGCCTTTACTTTTCATTATTATACCTCCTTGCCGTGCTGCACGCTGCCTCTACTTGTCTTCACTATGTCTCATCGCCGTGCTGCACGCTACTTTTACTTGTCTTAACTATATCTCAACGCCGTCCTGCACGCTGTCTTCACTTGTCTTTACTATACCTCCTCGCCGTGCTGCACGCTGCTTTTAATTGTCAGTACTGTATTTCCTCAACATGTTGCACGCTGCCTATACTTTTCATTACTGTGTCTCCTCTCAATGCTCCACTATGCCTTTACTTGTCATTACTGTATCTCATCGCAGTGCTGCACTTCCCATTACTATATCTCATCGCTGTGCTCCACGTTGCCTTTAATTGTCGTTGCTTTATTTCATCGCCATGCTGCACGCTGTCTTTACTTGTCCTAACTTTTTATCATCGCCGTGCTGCACTTGCCATTACTATATCACCTCGTCATAGTGCGCGCAGACTTAACCTGTCATTACTTTATTTCATCGCCGTGCTATGTCTCCTCTTCAAATCAGAAGAAATAAAAAATTTTTAAAAAATTAAAACAGTCAACGATTTCAACCTCGGAGCCGTCAATTACCAAGGGTAATATTTCAGTTTTCTTCCATCTAATTTCAATTATCATCTCCTTGGTTTCTTTACATTTAACTCCAGATTATTTTAAGAGCATCACGAAGTTAAAGTTTTAATTTCATTGCGGTAAACACTTTCGTTATTTCCCGGGATGAGCCCAGAAACTGTTGTGTCATCTGTAAATTTTACAATGAGGCAATCATCAGAAGAAGAGACACGGTCATAGGTGAATTGAGAGAACAATTTTGGTGAAAGCACACAACCTTGGGTTGCTCCAGTGTTTAAGACCAATTCTTCGGAAATAATGTTGCCAATCTTAACCACCTGAGGCCGACTTGTTAAAAAGTCTAAGGTTCAGTTACACATGTTAATATTAAGACCCAGTTCTGATAGTTTTCCGATTAATTTATGGGGAAGGATAGTGTTAGAGACTGAGCTGAAATCAATGATCTCATCGCCATGCTGCACGCTGTCTTTACTTGTCATTACTATGTCTCATCGCCGTGCTGCACGCTGGCTTTACTTGTCTATACTATATCTCATCGCTATGCTGCACGCTTCCTTTACTTTTCATTACTATACCTCCTCGCCCTGCTGTACGCTGTCTTTACTTGTCATTGCTATATCTCACTGCCGTGCTGCACGCTGCCTTTACTTGCCAGTACTTTATCTCCTCGCCTTGCTGCACGCTGCCTTTACTTGTCTATACTATATCTCCTTGCTATGGTGCACGCTGCCTTAATTTTCATTACTATATCTCATCGCCGTGCTGCACGCTGACTTTACTTGTCCTTACTATATCTCAACGCAGTGCTGCACGCTGCGTTTACATGTCTTTACTATATCTCCTCGCCCTGCTGCACGCTGCCTTTACTTCTCTTTACTATATCTCCTCCCTCTGCTGCATGCTACCTTTACTTGTCATTACTATATCTCAACGCAGTGCTGCACGCTGCGTTTACATGTCTTTACTATATCTCCTCGCCCTGCTGCACGCTGCCTTTACTTCTCTTTACTATATCTCCTCCCTCTGCTGCATGCTACCTTTACTTGTCATTACTATATCTCAACGCCGTGCTGCACGCTGCCTTTACTTGTCTATAATATATCTCCTCGCTATGCTGCACGCTGCCTTTACTTTTCATTACTATATCTCATCGCCGTGCTGCACGCTGCCTTTACTTGTCTATACTATATCTCCTCGCTATGCTGCACGCTGCCTTTACTTTTCATTACTATATCTCATCGCCGTGCTGCACGCTGACTTTACTTGTCCTTACTATATCTCAACGCAGTGCTGCACGCTGCCTTTACTTGTCTATACTATATCTCCTCGCTATGCTGCACCCTACCTTTAATTGTCAGTACTATATCTCCTCAACATGCTGCACTCTGCCTATACTTTACATTACTGTCTCTCCTCTCCATGCTCCACTATGCCTATACTTGTCATTACTGTATCTCATCGCCGTTGCACTTGCCATTACTATATCTCATCTCTGTGCTCCACGTTGCCTTTAATTGTCGTTGCTTTATTTCATCGCCATGCTGCACGCTGTCTTTACTCGTCATTACTATGTCTCATCGCCGTGCTGCACGCTGGCTTTTCTTGTCTATACTATATCTCCTCACTATGCTGCACGTTTCCTTTACTTTTCATTACTATACCTCCTCGCCCTGCTGCACGCTGTCTTTACTTGTCATTGCTATATCTCACTGCCGTGCTGCACGCTGCCTTTACTTGCCAGTACTTTATCTCCTCGCCTTGCTGCACGCTTCTTTACTTCCCGGTACTATAGCTCCTCGTCGTGCTGCACGCTGCCTTTAATTGTCAGTACTGTATTTCTTCAACATGCTGCACGCTGCCTATACTTTTCATTACTGTGTCTCCTCTCCATGCTCCACTATGCCTTACTTGTCTTTACTATATCTCCTCGCCGTGCTGCACGCTGCCTTTAATTGTCAGTACTGTATTTCCTCAACATGCTGCACGCTGCCTATACTTTTCATTACTGTGTCTCCTCTCCATGCTCCACCATGCCTTTACTTGTCATTACTGTATCTCATCCCCGTGCTGCACTTGTCATTACTATATCTCTACGCCGTGCTGCACGCTGCCTTTACTTGTAATAACTATGTCTCATCGCCGTGCTGCAAGCTGCCTTTATTTTTCATTACTATATGTCATCGTCGTGCTGCACGCTACCTTTGCTTGTCTATACTTTATCTCCTCGCTATGCTGCACGCTGCCTTTACTTTTCATTACTATATCTCATCGCCGTGCTGCACGCTGCCCTTACTTGTCTTTACTATATCACCTCGCCCTACTGCACGCTACCTTTACTTGTCATTACTATACCTCCTCCCCGTACTGCACACTGACTTTACTTGTCCTTACTATATCTCAACGCCGTGCTGCACGCTGCCTTTACTTTTCATTACTATACCTTCTCCCCATGCTGCACGCTACGTTTACTTTTCATTTTTATACCTCCTTGCCGTGCTGCACGCTGCCTTTTACTTGTCGTCACTATGTCTCATCGCCGTGCTGCTCGCTACCTTTACTTGTCTTTACTATACCTCCTCCTCATGCTGCACGCTGCCTTTACTTGTCATTACTATACCTCCTCGTCATGCTGCACGCTGACTTTACTTGTCATTACTATGTCTCATCGCCGTGTTCCACGCTGCCTTTACTTGTCGTTGCTTTATTTCATCGCCATGCTGCACGCTCTCTTTACTCGTCATAACTTGATCTCATCGCCGTGCTACACTTGCCATTACTATATCTAATCGCCGTGTTCCACGCTGCATTTAATTGTCATTGCTTTATTTCATCGCCATGCTGCACGCTGTCTTTACTCGTCGTAACTTGATCTCATCGCCGTGCTGCACTTGCCATTACTATATCTCATCGCCGTGTTCCACGCTGCATTTAATTGTCATTGCTTTATTTCATAGCCATGCTGCACGCTGTCTTTACTCGTCATAACTTTATCTCATCGATTTGCTGCACTTGCCATTACTATATCTCATCGTCATAGTGCGCGCAGACTTAATCTGTCATTACTTTATTTCATCGCCGTGCTATGTCTCCTCTTCAAATCAGAAGAAATAAAAAATTCTTAAAAAATTAAAACAGTCAACGATTTCAACCTCAGAGCCGTCAATTACCAAGGGTAATATTTCAGTTTTCTTCCGTCTAAATTCAATTATCATCTCCTTGGTTTCTTTACATTTAACTCCAGATTATTTTAAGAGCATCACGAAGTTAAAGTTTTAATTTCATTGCGGTAAACACTTTCGTTATTTCCCGGGATGAGCCCAGAAACTGTTGTGTCATCTGTAAATTTTACAATGAGGCAATCATCAGAAGAAGAGACACGGTCATAGGTGAATTGAGAGAACAATTTTGGTGAAAGCACACAACCTTGGGTTGCTCCAGTGTTTAAGACCAATTCTTCGGAAATAATGTTGCCAATCTTAACCACCTGAGGCCGACTTGTTAAAAAGTCTAAGGTTCAGTTACACATGTTAATATTAAGACCCAGTTCTGATAGTTTTCCGATTAATTCATGGGGAAGGATAGTGTTAGAGACTGAGCTGAAATCAATGATCTCATCGCCGTGCTGTACGCTGCCTTTACTTGTCATTACTATACCTCCTTCCATGCTGCAAGCTGCCTTTACTTGTCTTTACTTTATCTCATCACCGAGCTGCACGCTGCCTTTACTTGTCTCTGCTTTACCACCTCGTCGTACTGCACGCTGCCTATAATTCCCATTACTATATCTCACTGCCGTACTGCACGCTGCCTTTTCCTGCCAGTACTTTATCTCCACGCCGTGCTGCACTCTTTCTTTACTTGTCATTTCTATATCTCATCGCAGTGCTGCACTTGCCATTACTATATCTCATGGCCGTGCTGCACACTGTCTTTACTTGTTTTTACTATATCTCATCGCCGTGCTGCACTTGTCATTACTATATCAGATGGCCGTACTGCACGCTGTCTTTACTTGTCATTGCTTTATCTCACTGACATGCTGCACACTGCCTTTACTTGCCAGTACTTTATCTCCTCGCCGTGCTGCACGCTTCTTTACTTCCCGGTACTATACCTCCTCGCTCTGCTGCACGCTACCTATACTTGTCTTTACTATACCTCCTCGTCATGCTGCATGCTGCCTTTACTTGTCATTACTATATCTCAACGCAGTGCTGCACGCTGCCTTTACATGTCTTTACTATATCTCACTGCCGTACTGCACGCTGCCTTTTCCTGCCAGTACTTTATCTCCAGGCCGTGCTGCACTCTTTCTTTACTTGTCATTACTATATCTCATCGCAGTGCTGCACTTGCCATTACTATATCTCATGGCCGTGCTGCACACTGTCTTAACTTGTTTTTACTATATCTCATCGCCGTGCTGCACTTGTCATTACTATATCTCATGGCCGTACTGCACGCTGTCTTTACTTACCATTGCTATATCTCACTGACGTGCTGCACACTGCCTTTACTTGCCAGTACTTTATCTCCTCGCCGTGCTGCACGCTTCTTTACATCCCGGTACTATACCTCCTCGCTCTGCTGCACGCTACCTATACTTGTCTTTACTATACCTCCTCGTCATGCTGCATGCTGCCTTTACTTGTCATTACTATACCTCCTCGTCATGCTGCACGCTGACTTTACTTGTCATTACTATGTCTCATCGCCGTGTTCCACGCTGCCTTTACTTGTCGTTGCTTTATTTCATCGCCATGCTGCACGCTCTCTTTACTCGTCATAACTTGATCTCACCGCCGTGCTACACTTGCCATTACTATATCTAATCGCCGTGTTCCACGCTGCATTTAATTGTCATTGCTTTATTTCATTGCCATGCTGCACGCTGTCTTTACTCGTCATAACTTGATCTCATCGCCGTGCTGCACTTGCCATTACTATACCTCATCGCCGTGTTCCACGCTGCATTTAATTGTCATTGCTTTATTTCATCGCCATGCTGCACGCTCTCTTTACTCGTCATAACTTTATCTCATCTTCGTGCTGCACTTGCCATTACTATATCTCATCGCCGTGCTGCACGCTGACTTTACTTGTCATTACTATATCTCAACGCCGTGCTGCACGCTGCCTTTACTTTTCATTATTATACCTCCTTGCCGTGCTGCACGCTGCCTTTATCTGTCGTCACTTTGTCTCATCGCCGTGCTGCACGCTACCTTTACTTGTCTTTACTATATCTCAACGCCGTGCGGCACGCTGTCTTCACTTGTCTTTACTATACCTCCTCGCCGTGCTGCACGCTGCCTTTAATTGTCAGTACTGTATTTCCTCAACATGTTGCACGCTGCCTATACTTTTCATTACTGTGTCTCCTCTCAATGCTCCACTATGCCTTTACTTGTCATTACTGTATCTCATCGCCGTGCTGCACTTGCCATTACTATACCTCATCGCCGTGTTCCACGCTGCATTTAATTGTCATTGCTTTATTTCATCGCAATGCTGCACGCTGTCTTTACTCGTCATAACTTGATCTCATCGCCGTGCTGCACTTGCCATTACTATATCTCATCGCCGTGTTCCAGGCTGCCTTCACTTGTCATTGCTTTATTTCATCGTACCTCCTCGCCCTGCTGCACGCTGAATTTACTTGTCGTCACTACATCTCCTCGCTGTGCTGCACGCTGCATTTACTTGTCTATACTATATCTCCTCGCTATGCTGCACGCTGCCTTTACTTTTCATTACTATATCTCATCGCCGTGCTGCACGCTGACTTTACTTGTCCTTACTATATCTCAACGCAGTGCTGCACGCTGCCTTTACATGTCTTTACTATATCTCCTCGCCCTGCTGCACGCTGCATTTACTTGTCTATACTATATCTCCTCGCTATGCTGCACGCTGCCTTTACTTTTCATTACTATATCTCAACGCCGTGCTGCACGCTGTCTTCACTTGTCTTTACTATACCTCCTCGCCGTGCTGCACGCTGCCTTTACTTGTCAGTACTGTATTTCCTCAACATGTTGCACGCTGCCTATACTTTTCATTACGGTGTCTCCTCTCAATGCTCCACTATGCCTTTACTTGTCATAACTGTATCTCATCGCAGTGCTGCACTTGCCATTACTATATCTCATCGCTGTGCTCCACGTTGCCTTTAATTGTCGTTGCTTTATTTCATCGCCATGCTGCACGCTGCCTTTACTTGTCATAACTTTTTCTCATCGCCGTGCTGCACTTGCAATTACTATATCACCTCGTCATAGTGCGCGCAGACTTAACTTGTCATTACTTTATTTCATCGCCGTGCTATGTCTCCTTTTCAAATCAGAAGAAATAAAAAATTCTTAAAAAATTAAAACAGTCAACGATTTCAACCTCGGAGCCGTCAATTACCAGGGGTAATATTTCAGTTTTCTTCCGTCTAAATTCAATTATCATCTCCTTGGTTTCTTTACATTTAACTCCAGATTATTTTAAGAGCATCACGAAGTTAAAGTTTTAATTTCATTGCGGTAAACACTTTCGTTATTTCCCGGGATGAGCCCAGAAACTGTTGTGTCATCTGTAAATTTTACAATGAGGCAATCATCAGAAGAAGAGACACGGTCATAGGTGAATAGAGAGAACAATTTTGGTGAAAGCACACAACCTTGGGTTGCTCCAGTGTTTAAGACCAATTCTTCGGAAATAATGTTGCCAATCTTAACCACCTGAGGCCGACTTGTTAAAAAGTCTAAGGTTCAGTTACACATGTTAATATTAAGACCCAGTTCTGATAGTTTTCCGATTAATTCATGGGGAAGGATAGTGTTAGAGACTGAGCTGAAATCAATGATCTCATCGCCGTGATGTACGCTGCCTTTACTTGTCATTACTATACCTCCTTCCATGCTGCAAGCTGCCTTTACTTGTCTTTACTTTATCTCATCACCGAGCTGCACGCTGCCTTTACTTGTCTCTGCTTTACCTCCTCGTCGTACTGCACGCTGCCTATAATTCCCATTACTATATCTCACTGCCGTACTGCACGCTGCCTTTTCCTGCCAGTACTCTATCTCCACGCCGTGTTGCACGCTTTCTTTACTTGTCATTACTATATCTCATCGCAGTGCTGCACTTGCCATTACTATATCTCATCGCCGTACTGCACGCTGTCTTTTTCTTGTCATTGCTATATCTCACTGCCGTGCTGCACGCTGCCTTTACTTGCCAGTACTTTATCTCCTCGCCGTGCTGCACGCTTCTTAACTTCCCGGTACTATACCTCCTCGCCCTGCTGCACGCTACCTTTACTTGTCTTTACTATACCTCCTCGTCATGCTGCATGCTGCCTTTACTTGTCTTTACTATACCCCCTCGTCATGCTGCAAGCTGACTTTACTTGTCATTACTATGTCTCATCGCCGTGTTCCACGCTGCCTTTACTTGTCGTTGCTTTATTTCATCGCCATGCTGCACGCTTTCTTTACTCGTCATAACTTGATCTAACCGCCGTGCTACACTTGCCATTACTATATCTAATCGCCGTGTTCCACGCTGCATTTAATTGTCATTGCTTTATTTCATCGCCATGCTGCACGCTGTCTTTACTCGTCATAACTTGATCTCATCGCCGTGCTGCACTTGCCATTACTATACCTCATCGCCGTGTTCCACGCTGCATTTAATTGTCATTGCTTTATTTCATTGCCATGCTGCACGCTGTCTTTACTCGTCATAACTTTATCTCATCTTCGTGCTGCACTTGCCATTACTATATCTCATCGCCGTGTTCCAGGCTGCCTTCAATTGTCATTGCTTTATTTCATCATACCTTCTCGCCCTGCTGCACGCTGAATTTACTTGTCGTCACTACATCTCCTCGCTGTGCTGCACGCTGCATTTACTTGTCTATACTATATCTCCTCGCTATGCTGCACGCTGCCTTTACTTTTCATTACTATATCTCATCGCCGTGCTGCACGCTGACTTTACTTGTCCTTACTATATCTCAACGCAGTGCTGCACGCTGCCTTTACATGTCTTTACTATATCTCCTCGCCCTGCTGCACGCTGCCTTTACTTGTCTTTACTATATCTCCTCCCTCTGCTGCATGCTACCTTTACTTGTCATTACTATATCTCAACGCCGTGCTGCAAGCTGCCTTTACTTTTCATTACTATACCTCCTTGCCGTGCTGCACGCTGCCTTTACTTGTCGTCACTATGTCTCATCGCCGTGCTGCACGCTGCCTATACTTTTCATTACTGTGTCTCCTCTCAATGCTCCACTATGCCTTTACTTGTCATTACTGTATCTCATCGCCGTGCTGCACTTGCCATTACTATACCTCATCGCCGTGTTCCACGCTGCATTTAATTGTCATTGCTTTATTTCATCGCAATGCTGCACGCTGTCTTTACTCGTCATAACTTGATCTCATCGCCGTGCTGCACTTGCCATTACTATATCTCATCGCCGTGTTCCAGGCTGCCTTCACTTGTCATTGCTTTATTTCATCGTACCTCCTCGCCCTGCTGCACGCTGAATTTACTTGTCGTCACTACATCTCCTCGCTGTGCTGCACGCTGCATTTACTTGTCTATACTATATCTCCTCGCTATGCTGCACGCTGCCTTTACTTTTCATTACTATATCTCATCGCCGTGCTGCACGCTGACTTTACTTGTCCTTACTATATCTCAACGCAGTGCTGCACGCTGCCTTTACATGTCTTTACTATATCTCCTCGCCCTGCTGCACGCTGCATTTACTTGTCTATACTATATCTCCTCGCTATGCTGCACGCTGCCTTTACTTTTCATTACTATATCTCAACGCCGTGCTGCACGCTGTCTTCACTTGTCTTTACTATACCTCCTCGCCGTGCTGCACGCTGCCTTTACTTGTCAGTACTGTATTTCCTCAACATGTTGCACGCTGCCTATACTTTTCATTACGGTGTCTCCTCTCAATGCTCCACTATGCCTTTACTTGTCATAACTGTATCTCATCGCAGTGCTGCACTTGCCATTACTATATCTCATCGCTGTGCTCCACGTTGCCTTTAATTGTCGTTGCTTTATTTCATCGCCATGCTGCACGCTGCCTTTACTTGTCATAACTTTTTCTCATCGCCGTGCTGCACTTGCAATTACTATATCACCTCGTCATAGTGCGCGCAGACTTAACTTGTCATTACTTTATTTCATCGCCGTGCTATGTCTCCTTTTCAAATCAGAAGAAATAAAAAATTCTTAAAAAATTAAAACAGTCAACGATTTCAACCTCGGAGCCGTCAATTACCAGGGGTAATATTTCAGTTTTCTTCCGTCTAAATTCAATTATCATCTCCTTGGTTTCTTTACATTTAACTCCAGATTATTTTAAGAGCATCACGAAGTTAAAGTTTTAATTTCATTGCGGTAAACACTTTCGTTATTTCCCGGGATGAGCCCAGAAACTGTTGTGTCATCTGTAAATTTTACAATGAGGCAATCATCAGAAGAAGAGACACGGTCATAGGTGAATAGAGAGAACAATTTTGGTGAAAGCACACAACCTTGGGTTGCTCCAGTGTTTAAGACCAATTCTTCGGAAATAATGTTGCCAATCTTAACCACCTGAGGCCGACTTGTTAAAAAGTCTAAGGTTCAGTTACACATGTTAATATTAAGACCCAGTTCTGATAGTTTTCCGATTAATTCATGGGGAAGGATAGTGTTAGAGACTGAGCTGAAATCAATGATCTCATCGCCGTGATGTACGCTGCCTTTACTTGTCATTACTATACCTCCTTCCATGCTGCAAGCTGCCTTTACTTGTCTTTACTTTATCTCATCACCGAGCTGCACGCTGCCTTTACTTGTCTCTGCTTTACCTCCTCGTCGTACTGCACGCTGCCTATAATTCCCATTACTATATCTCACTGCCGTACTGCACGCTGCCTTTTCCTGCCAGTACTCTATCTCCACGCCGTGTTGCACGCTTTCTTTACTTGTCATTACTATATCTCATCGCAGTGCTGCACTTGCCATTACTATATCTCATCGCCGTACTGCACGCTGTCTTTTTCTTGTCATTGCTATATCTCACTGCCGTGCTGCACGCTGCCTTTACTTGCCAGTACTTTATCTCCTCGCCGTGCTGCACGCTTCTTAACTTCCCGGTACTATACCTCCTCGCCCTGCTGCACGCTACCTTTACTTGTCTTTACTATACCTCCTCGTCATGCTGCATGCTGCCTTTACTTGTCTTTACTATACCCCCTCGTCATGCTGCACGCTGACTTTACTTGTCATTACTATGTCTCATCGCCGTGTTCCACGCTGCCTTTTCTTGTCGTTGCTTTATTTCATCGCCATGCTGCACGCTTTCTTTACTCGTCATAACTTGATCTAACCGCCGTGCTACACTTGCCATTACTATATCTAATCGCCGTGTTCCACGCTGCATTTAATTGTCATTGCTTTATTTCATCGCCATGCTGCACGCTGTCTTTACTCGTCATAACTTGATCTCATCGCCGTGCTGCACTTGCCATTACTATACCTCATCGCCGTGTTCCACGCTGCATTTAATTGTCATTGCTTTATTTCATTGCCATGCTGCACGCTGTCTTTACTCGTCATAACTTTATCTCATCTTCGTGCTGCACTTGCCATTACTATATCTCATCGCCGTGTTCCAGGCTGCCTTCAATTGTCATTGCTTTATTTCATCATACCTTCTCGCCCTGCTGCACGCTGAATTTACTTGTCGTCACTACATCTCCTCGCTGTGCTGCACGCTGCATTTACTTGTCTATACTATATCTCCTCGCTATGCTGCACGCTGCCTTTACTTTTCATTACTATATCTCATCGCCGTGCTGCACGCTGACTTTACTTGTCCTTACTATATCTCAACGCAGTGCTGCACGCTGCCTTTACATGTCTTTACTATATCTCCTCGCCCTGCTGCACGCTGCCTTTACTTGTCTTTACTATATCTCCTCCCTCTGCTGCATGCTACCTTTACTTGTCATTACTATATCTCAACGCCGTGCTGCAAGCTGCCTTTACTTTTCATTACTATACCTCCTTGCCGTGCTGCACGCTGCCTTTACTTGTCGTCACTATGTCTCATCGCCGTGCTGCACGCTACCTTTACTTGTCTTTACTATATCTCAACGCCGTGCTGCACGCTGTCTTCACTTGTCTTTACTATACCTCCTCGCCGTGCTGCACGCTGCCTTTAATTGTCAGTACTGTATTTCCTCAACATGTTGCACGCTGCCTATACTTTTCATTACTGTGTCTCCTCTCAATGCTCCACTATGCCTTTACTTGTCATAACTGTATCTCATCGCAGTGGTGCACTTGCCATTACTATATCTCATCGCTGTGCTCCACGTTGCCTTTAATTGTCGTTGCTTTATTTCATCGCCATGCTGCACGCTGCCTTTACTTGTCATTACTTTATTTCATCGCCGTGCTATGTCTCCTCTTCAAATCAGAAGAAATAAAAAATTCTTAAAAAATTAAAACAGTCAACGATTTCAACCTCGGAGCCGTCAATTACCAGGGGTAATATTTCAGTTTTCTTCCGTCTAAATTCAATTATCATCTCCTTGGTTTCTTTACATTTAACTCCAGATTATTTTAAGAGCATCACGAAGTTAAAGTTTTAATTTCATTGCGGTAAACACTTTCGTTATTTCCCGGGATGAGCCCAGAAACTGTTGTGTCATCTGTAAATTTTACAATGAGGCAATCATCAGAAGAAGAGACACGGTCATAGGTGAATAGAGAGAACAATTTTGGTGAAAGCACACAACCTTGGGTTGCTCCAGTGTTTAAGACCAATTCTTCGGAAATAATGTTGCCAATCTTAACCACCTGAGGCCGACTTGTTAAAAAGTCTAAGGTTCAGTTACACATGTTAATATTAAGACCCAGTTCTGATAGTTTTCCGATTAATTCATGGGGAAGGATAGTGTTAGAGACTGAGCTGAAATCAATGATCTCATCGCCGTGATGTACGCTGCCTTTACTTGTCATTACTATACCTCCTTCCTTGCTGCAAGCTGCCTTTACTTGTCTTTACTTTATCTCATCACCGAGCTGCACGCTGCCTTTACTTGTCTCTGCTTTACCTCCTCGTCGTACTGCACGCTGCCTATAATTCCCATTACTATATCTCACTGCCGTGCTGCACGCTGCCTTTTCCTGCCAGTACTCTATCTCCACGCCGTGTTGCACCCTTTCTTTACTTGTCATTACTATATCTCATCGCAGTGCTGCACTTGCCATTACTATATCTCATCGCCGTGCTGCACACTGTCTTTACTTGTTTTTACTATATCTCATCGCCGTGCTGCACTTGTCATTACTATATCTCATCGCCGTACTGCACGCTGTCTTTACTTGTCATTGCTATATCTCACTGCCGTGCTGCACGCTGCCTTTACTTGCCAGTACTTTATCTCCTCGCCGTGCTGCACGCTTCTTTACTTCCCGGTACTATACCTCCTCGCCCTGCTGCACGCTACCTTTACTTGTCTTTACTATACCTCCTCATGCTGCATGCTGCCTTTACTTGTCATTGCTATACCCCCTCGTAATGCTGCACGCTGACTTTACTTGTCATTACTATGTCTCATCGCCGTGTTCCACGCTGCCTTTACTTGTCGTTGCTTTATTTCATCGCCATGCTGCACGCTCTCTTTCCTCTTCATAACTTGATCTCATCGCCGTGCTACACTTGCCATTACTATATCTTATCGCCGTGTTCCACGCTGCATTTAATTGTCATTGCTTTATTTCATCGCCATGCTGCACGCTGTCTTTACTCGTCATAACTTGATCTCATCGCCGTGCTGCACTTGCCATTACTATATCTCATCGCCGTGTTCCACGCTGCATTAAATTGTCATTGCTTTATTTCATAGCCATGCTGTACGCTGTCTTTACTCGTCATAACTTTATCTCATCGCCGTGCTGCACTTGCCATTGCTATATCTCATCGCCGTGTTCCACGCTGCATTTAATTATCATTGCTTTATTTCATCGCCATGCTCCACGCTGTCTTTACTCGTCATAACTTTATCTCATCGCCGTGCTGCACTTGCCATTACTATATCTCATCGCCGTGTTCCAGGCTGCCTTCAATTGTCATTGCTTTATTTCATCGTACCTCCTCGCCCAGCTGCACGCTGACTTTACTTGTCGTCACTACATCTCCCCGCCGTGCTGCACGCTGCCTTTACTTGTCATAACTATGTCTCATCGCCGTGCTGCACGCTGCCCTTACTTGTCTTTACTATATCACCTCGCCCTACTGCACGCTACCTTTACTTGACATTACTATACCTCCTCCCCGTACTGCATGCTGACTTTACTTGTCCTTACTATATCTCAACGCAGTGCTGCACGCTGCCTTTACATGTCTTTACTATATCTCCTCGCCCTGCTGCACGCTGCCTTTACTTGTCTTTACTATATCTCCTCCCTCTGCTGCATGCTACCTTTACTTGTCATTACTATATCTCAACGCCGTGCTGCACGCTGCCTTTACTTTTCATTACTATACCTTCTCCCCATGCTGCACGCTACGTTTACTTTTCATGATTATACCTCCTTGTCGTCATGCTAGCTGCCTTTACTTGTCTTCACTATGTCTCATCGCCGTGCTGCACGCTACCTTTACTTGTCTTTACTATATCTCAACGCCGTGCTGCTCGCTGTCTTTACTTGTCTTTACTATACCTCCTCGCCTTGCTGCACGCTGCCTTTAATTGTCAGTACTGTATTCCCTCAACATGTTGCACGCTGCCTATACTTTTCATTACTGTGTCTCCTCTCAATGCTCCACTATGCCTTTACTTGTCATTACTGTATCTCATCGCAGTGCTGCACTTGCCATTACTATATCTCATCGCTGTGCTCCCCGTTGCCTTTAATTGTCGTTGCTTCATTTTATCGCCATGCAGCACGCTGTCTTTACTTGTCATAACTTTATCTCATCGCCCAAGCTGCACTTGCCATTACTATATCACCTCGTCATACTGTACGCAGAATTAACTTGTCATTACTTTATTTCATCGCCGTGCTATGTCTCCTCTTTATATCAGAAAAAAATAGAAAATTCTTTAAAATTTTAAAACAGTCAACGATTTCAACCTCGGAGCCGTCAATTACCAAGGGTAATATTTCAGTTTTCTTCCGTCTAAATTCAATTATCATCTCCTTGGTTTATTTAGATTTAACTCCAGATTATTTTAAGAGCATCACGAAGTTAAAGTTTTAATTTCATTGCGGTAAACACTTTCGTTATTTCCCCCGATGAGCCCAGAAACTGTTGTGTCATCTGTAAATTTTACAACGAGGCAATCATCAGAAGTAGAGACACAGTCATAGGTGAATAGAGAGAACAATTTTGGTGAAAGCACACAACCTTGGGTTGCTCCAGTGTTTAAGACCAATTCTTCGGAAATAATGTTGCCAATCTTAACCACCTGAGGCCGACTTGTTAAAAAGTCTAAGGTTCAGTTACACATGTTAATATTAAGACCCAGTTCTGATAGTTTTCCGATTAATTTATGGGGAAGGATAGTGTTAGAGACTGAGCTGAAATCAATGATCTCATCGCCATGCTGCACGCTGTCTTTACTCGTCATTACTATGTCTCATCGCCGTGCTGCACGCTGGCTTTACTTGTCATAACTTTTTCTCATCGCCGTGCTGCACTTGCAATTACTATATCACCTCGTCATAGTGCGCGCAGACTTAACTTGTCATTACTTTATTTCATCGCCGTGCTATGTCTCCTCTTCAAATCAGAAGAAATAAAAAATTCTTAAAAAATTAAAACAGTCAACGATTTCAACCTCGGAGCCGTCAATTACCAGGGGTAATATTTCAGTTTTCTTCCGTCTAAATTCAATTATCATCTCCTTGGTTTCTTTACATTTAACTCCAGATTATTTTAAGAGCATCACGAAGTTAAAGTTTAAATTTCATTGCGGTAAACACTTTCGTTATTTTCCCCGGGATGAGCCCAGAAACTGTTGTGTCATCTGTAAATTTTACAATGAGGCAATCATCAGAAGAAGAGACACGGTCATAGGTGAATAGAGAGAACAATTTTGGTGAAAGCACACAACCTTGGGTTGCTCCAGTGTTTAAGACCAATTCTTCAAAAATAATGTTGCCAATCTTAACCACCTGAGGCCGACTTGTTAAAAAGTCTAAGGTTCAGTTACACATGTTAATATTAAGACCCAGTTCTGATAGTTTTCCGATTAATTCATGGGGAAGGATAGTGTTAGAGACTGAGCTGAAATCAATGATCTCATCGCCGTGCTGTACGCTGCCTTTACTTGTCATTACTATACCTCCTTCCATGCTGCAAGCTGCCTTTACTTGTCTTTACTTTATCTCATCACCGAGCTGCACGCTGCCTTTACTTGTCTCTGCTTTACCTCCTCGTCGTACTGCACGCTGCCTATAATTCCCATTACTATATCTCACTGCCGTACTGCACGCTGCCTTTTCCTGCCAGTACTCTATCTCCACGCCGTGTTGCACGCTTTCTTTACTTGTCATTACTATATCTCATCGCAGTGCTGCACTTGCCATTACTATATCTCATCGCCGTGCTGCACACTGTCTTTACTATATCTCATCGCCGTACTGCACGCTATCTTTACTTGTCATTGCTATATCTCACTGCCGTGCTGCACGCTGCCTTTACTTGCCAGTACTTTATCTCCTCGCCGTGCTGCACGCTTCTTAACTTCCCGGTACTATACCTCCTCGCCCTGCTTCACGCTACCTTTACTTGTCTTTACTATACCTCCTCGTCATGCTGCATGCTGCCTTTACTTGTCTTTACTATACCCCCTCGTCATGCTGCACGCTGACTTTACTTGTCATTACTATGTCTCATCGCCGTGTTCCACGCTGCCTTTACTTGTCGTTGCTTTATTTCATCGCCATGCTGCACGCTCTCTTTACTCGTCATAACTTGATCTCATCGCCGTGCTGCACTTGCCATTACTATATCTCATCGCCGTGTTCCACGCTGCATTAAATTGTCATTGCTTTATTTCATAGCCATGCTGCACGCTGTCTTTACTCGTCATAACTTGATCTCATCGCCGTGCTGCACTTGCCATTACTATATCTAATCGCCGTGTTCCACGCTGCATTTAATTGTCATTGCTTTATTTCATCGCCATGCTGCACGCTGTCTTTACTCGTCATAACTTGATCTTATCGCCGTGCTGCACTTGCCATTACTATATCTCATCGCCGTGTTCCACGCTGCATTTAATTATCATTGCTTAATTTCATCGCCATGCTCCACGCTGTCTTTACTCGTCATAACTTTATCTCATCGCCGTGCTGCACTTGCCATTACTATATCTCATCGCCGTGTTCCAGGCTGCCTTCAATTGTCATTGCTTTATTTCATCGTACCTCCTCGCCCAGCTGCACGCTGACTTTACTTGTCGTCACTACATCTCCTCGCCGTGCTGCATGCTGACTTTACTTGTCCTTACTATATCTCAACGCAGTGCTGCACGCTGCCTTTACATGTCTTTACTATATCTCCTCGCCCTGCTGCACGCTGCCTTTACTTGTCTTTACTATATCTCCTCCCTCTGCTGCATGCTACCTTTACTTGTCATTACTATATCTCAACGCCGTGCTGCACGCTGCCTTTACTTTTCATTACTATACCTTCTCCCCATGCTGCACGCTACGTTTACTTTTCATTATTATACCTCCTTGTCGTGCTGCACGCTGCCTTTACTTGTCGTCACTATGTCTCATCGCCGTGCTACACGCTACCTTTACTTGTCTTTACTATATCTCAACGCCGTGCTGCTCGCTGTCTTTACTTGTCTTTACTATACCTCCTCGCCTTGCTGCACGCTGCCTATACTTTTCATTACTGTGTCTCCTCTCAATGCTCCACTATGCCTTTACTTGTCATTACTGTATCTCATCGCAGTGCTGCACTTGCCATTACTATATCTCATCGCTGTGCTCCCCGTTGCCTTTAATTGTCGTTGCTTTATTTTATCGCCATGCAGCACGCTGTCTTTACTTGTCATAACTTTATCTCATCGCCGTGCTGCACTTGCCATTACTATATCACCTCGTCATACTGTACGCAGACTTAACTTGTCATTACTTTATTTCATCGCCGTGCTATGTCTCCTCTTTATATCAGAAAAAAATAGAAAATTCTTTAAAATTTTAAAACAGTCAACGATTTCAACCTCGGAGCCGTCAATTACCAAGGGTAATATTTCAGTTTTCTTCCGTCTAAATTCAATTATCATCTCCGTGGTTTCTTTACATTTAACTCCAGATTATTTTAAGAGCATCACGAAGTTAAAGTTTTTATTTCATTGCGGTAAACACTTTCGTTATTTCCCCCGATGAGCCCAGAAACTTTTGTGTCATCTGTAAATTTTACAACGAGGCAAGCATCAGAAGTAGAGACACAGTCATAGGTGAATAGAGAGAACAATTTTGGTGAAAGCACACAACCTTGGGTTGCTCCAGTGTTTAAGACCAATTCTTCGGAAATAATGTTGCCAATCTTAACCACCTGAGGCCGACTTGTTAAAAAGTCTAAGGTTTTTACTTGTCTCATCGCCGTACTGCAGACTAATGTTGCCAATCTTAACCACCTGAGGCCGACTTGTTAACTTGTCTAAGGTTTTTTCTTTACTTGTCATTACTATATCTCATCGCAGTGCTGCACTTGCCATTACTATATCTCATCGCCGTGCTGCACGCTGTCTTTATTTGTTTTACCATATCTCATCGCCGTGCTGCAATTACCATTACTATATCTCATCGCCGTGCTGCACGCTGTCTTAACTTGTTTTTACTATATCTCATCGCCGTGCTGCACTTGTCATTACTATATCTAATCGCCGTACTGCAGACTAATGTTGCCAATCTTAACCACCTGAGGCCGACTTGTTAAAAAGACTAAGGTTCAGTTACACATGTTAATATTAAGACCCAGTTCTGATAGTTTTCCGATTAATTTATGGGGAAGGATAGTGTTAAAGACTGAGCTGAAATCAATGATACCATCGCCGTGCTGTACGCTGCCTATACTTGTCATTACTATACCTCCTTGCCATGCTGCAAGCTGCCTTTACCAGCCAGTATTTTATCTCCACACCGTGCTGCATGTTTTCTTTACTTGTCATTACTATATCTCATCGCCGTACTGCAGACTGTCTTTACTTGTCATTGCTATATCTCACTGCCGTGCTACACGCTGCATTTACTTGTCTTTACTATACCTCCTCGCCGTGCTGCACGCTGCCTTTAATTGTCAGTACTGTATTTCCTCAACATGTTGCACGCTGCCTATACTTTTCATTACTGTGTCTCCTCTCAATGCTCCACTATGCCTTTACTTGTCATTACTGTATCTCATCGCAGTGCTGCACTTGCCATTACTATATCTCATCGCTGTGCTCCACGTTGCCTTTAATTGTCGTTGTTTTATTTTATCGCCATGCAGCACGCTGTCTTTACTTGTCATACCTTTATCTCATCGCCGTGCTGCACTTGCCATTACTATATCACCTCGTCATACTGTACGCAGACTTAACTTGTCATTACTTTATTTCATCGCAGTGCTGCACTTGCCATTACTATATCTCATCGCCGTGCTGCACGCTGTCTTTATTTGTTTTTAATATATCTCATCGCCGTGCTGCACTTGCCATTACTATATCTCATCGTCGTGCTGAACGCTGTCTTTACTTGTTTTTACTATATTTCATCGCCGTGCTGCACTTGTCATTACTTTATCTCATCGCCGTACTGCAGACTGTCTTTACTTGTCATTGCTATATCTCACTGCCGTGCTACACGCTGCATTTACTTGCCAGTACTTTATCTTCTCGCCGTGCTGCACGCTTCTTTACTTCACGGTACTATACCTCATCGCCCTGCTGCACGCTACCTTTACTTGTCATTACTATATCTCACTGCCGTGCTGCACGCTGCCTTTACCTGCCAGTACTTTATCTCCTCGCCGTGCTGCACGCTTTCTTTACTTGTCATTACTATATCTCATCGCAGTGCTGCACTTGCCATTACTATATCTCATCGCCGTGCTGCACGCTGCTCTTTACTGGTTTTTACTATATCTCATCGCCCTGCTACACTTGTCATTACTATATCTTACACCGGTGCTGCACGCTGCCTTTCCTTGCCAGTACCATATCTCATCGCCATGCTTCACGCACCAGCTCTATCAATACAATCATCGATACTCGGAATCGGGAACGTGTCAGTCTTGGTGACAGAGTTTAATTTTTCTGACTTTCTTGTCAACAATGTAAGGAACAAAATACCTAGCTTTGAGAGTTCTGCCAGGGATGAAAAGTAAGGCAAGGACCTTTTCACCAGGCTCCAACGTCCTACTTACAGTGTGCTTGTCATACTTTGTTTTCATTTTACTTTGTGCAGATTATAGATTTGACTTTGCAATCTCACAAGCATTATGCAGTTTAGTGCGAAAGTCTGAGACATACTGCAGTTAACTAAGAGAATCAGGATTTTCACACAAGAGTTTTTCTTTGAGCAGTTTCAATGGACGTTCAGTTCGAGGTCCATTTTAAACATAAAGACAAACATAGAGACAAACTGGGTTCTGTGACAGTTCATCTTCAGAAATCGCCCTGGGAAACAAACATGAAATTTCAGGGTCCTTATGCTGTTCCGCGATAAGTTCTGACCTTAAGAATGCTGCATCCTGTACGGGCGAGTCATTAGACGAGTCACTAATAACCCCCAGAGTGTAATTATCTGGACCATTATCCTCGTGTGTTTTTCTTGGCCATTGATCTATTTACAGCACATGAAGGATACAAACTAGGAATTTCCTCACTTTCCGGATCAGTGTCCCGATCAAGTGACGGTTTTTCTGTCACTATTGGTACAGCCTGTATTTTGTCACCTGCAACATCATTGCCTAATAGCGACTGAATTCCCTTAAAAGGTAAAGTAGTTTTTATGCCCTCAGTAATATTCCAAGAAATCAAATCTGACTTTAAATGTATACTGTGAAGCGGAACTGAAGTGTGCTTTTCTGAAAAAAAACACCATTAACAAGTGCATGTGCACCAGTAAAGGACCTATTAGAAAATGACACAGTGTTTTCTAACATGAGAGTTTGGCCTGAACCAGTTTACCTCAAAATTCTAATAGGGGTAGAGTCTTAAAAATCACTTAAAAGTGGTACAAAACCATCATGTATGAATGGCTCAAATAACTCTATTTCATAGTCAGGAGAGGAATCTACTACCTCAGTTTCATCAAACAAAGAACTAACATTGACAGTGTCAGTCATACACTTTTTTTAGAGTCCTTAAAGGAATCTACATTCTTTTTACAATCAAACTCCTCATGGGAGTCAACAGAGGAATTTTCCTCAGCAGAAACAAACTTCTGTTTGTCATAAGAGGACCTGGCCTCATTCTAAATACTCTCGCAAGAGTCATAAAAGGACTTAGCCTTATTTAAAGAATACTCCTCGCAGGAGTCTTGAAAGAACCTAGCCTTAATAAATTCCTCGCAGGAATCAACTGAGGTTTTTACCCCGCAAGCTACGGATTCTTCTTTCGATTTAGACGGCACGTGGGCCTCCGTAGCATCAAACTCTTTATTCGAGTCAATAAAGGAGTTGTACCCCTTATTTACATGAAAAGAGCCTGGCTCTTTTACTATGCTATGCATAGATTTTGAAACAATACCAGAGGGTTTGATATTTCGTTTATTCGCAAGTTTCAAGCAGTAAGATGTTAGATGACCTTCCATCTTACAGTAATTACAGATTTTCTTTGAAAATGACTGGTCTATGTTGGACTTAGACACAGTGGACGTGGACTGAGGTGTAGCAATAGACTTTGTTGAACTATCAGGATTACTAGTACTGGTCGACTGCGCTTTTAACTTCTTTTGACCATATTGATTTACATTCTTGTTTGTGAATGACTGGTTTGATTTGCTAGTAACATTCTGTGTGTTAATTAATAATCATCATCTGATTGAGCAGCAATGTCAACTTTTTCAGGACTTTTCTCATCAAGAAAAGTTTACACATCTACGTTAATGCAGCGCTTAAATTCTTCAAGCAAAATCAACTGGCGCAAATTGTCATAATCTTTCATTACATTTTTAGAACTACACCAGCGATCAAACAACTGCTTTTTTGTCCTAGCAAATTCGACGTAGGTCTGTTCTTTGCCCTTTTCCCAATTTCTGAATTTCTGGCGGTAAGCCTCCGAAACTAACTCATAACCTAATAGGATTAACCGTTTAACCAGGTCGTAGTCAGCAGCTGCTTCTGCTGAAAGCTCTGTATAAATTTCTCTGGCCTTGCCAGTCAATACACGTTGTTTCAACATAGTCCTATTTCCCTTAGGCCATTTTAAATTTTCATCTACCTTCTCAAAGTGTAAGAAATATTTATCAACCTCTTTTTCTTGAAAAGGTGGGATAAGTCTAATGTGCCTAGTAACATCAAAACTGTGAGTTTGGGCAGCACTTAGACTATGTTCTAGTTTAAGTCTTTCTTACTCCAGTCGTTTTAACTCAATTTCTTTTTTAGTCTTTCTCTTTCTAACCTATCATGTTCTTCTCTCTCTTCTCTTTGTTTTCTTATTCCTTCTCTTCTCTTTGTTTTTCTAATTCTAACTTTTTTAATGCTTCAACCTTTGCTAACTAGATCTTGCATGATTTTAGCAATGATATCAGGCTTTCTCAAAGCTTTTTTCACACTTAGCCCTAAGTGTTGTCCGTAAAGCAACAACTGTTTCTTTGTCAACTGTTCAATTTGATCAGGGTCGGGATCGTCAACAAATGTCTCAGGTTTGAAATCTGCCATGTTAAGATGTTCAAGCAATAACAAAAAAACACTGAGATAAATCCTGTAAACAATATACTGTAAGCAGTATGTAATCTTGTAAATAATGTATGATAAAACAATGTGTCCAGGTCAAGGCCTAATCAATTTTCAAAACTATTAAGCATCCCGGACGAGCCCCCAATTTTATGTTACGGAAACTAATATCAACAGATCACGTACGCGTGATAAACATAAATTTTGTCAAGGGGATAAAAAAATCAGATAATGTAACACTAGGCAGTGTGAAATGTCTAGGGGAATGAATAAAGAAGTCGGTGTTTTTTTGTTAACAAATAACAAATAACATTACAATACACTTAATTAACACAATTACACAGTATAACAGCGGTATAACAACAAATCAATAAAATCACACAGTAAAATGAACAAAGTGCACAGTATCATGATTCCACCACTGTCATGATAAGTCCTTTAAAATGTATAAGCCGGCGAACAGTTCACACGAATTCTCTCGGAGAATAACTGTCCAATGTAAAGCTCTTGTAACAATCCAGAAAGTAAACTTGAGACAGGCAGCACTAAATGGTAAAGTGTTAGTATTAGTAGAATCCCTGAAATTACTGGATAATCGGATAGGTCCCACACGTCTGCTTCCGATGGAATATTCCCTCACCTCTCTCTCGGCTCTAAAACACAGCCTCTTTATATAACTTTTCACCTCAAGCCGAGAATTTTCCATTTCTCGAACCATCTAAAGAATCTAACACGGTATACACGTTCAAAGAACATACCAGAACAACGAATGCCGTGCCTCAACATATCAGGGTCCACACGTGAGCCCGGCCCGGCTCGGCCAGGCGAGAAAGCCCCAAGCCAGCATGACAACGAGAGTTCAACCAGTACGGATTCAACTGAGAGTGCAACACGCGGCCAGACACGGGCGCTACAACACGAGTTACGCCCGTGTCACACAATAAAAAGGGCACCTGTAACAACAGATTTTATTCAACAAAGTGAATACAACTGGGCAACAGACAATGTCTATTCACAATACCCTTTTGTTGAATAAACATATAATATAAATTGAAGCAAAAAAAATCGTTTGAGTGATACATGTACTACTGTTGTAAGAGTGAACAAATATAAAACAAAAGACATAACAGCGCTAAAGTAATACAAAACTCTGATCCTTAGGAATTAGGATTAACTTAATCGGTTTTTCTGAGAAATATAGAGCTAGACTTGCTTGAATAGGAAACAGTTTTCTTTAAATGGGAGGTCGTTATCACAATATAACAATAGGTCTTTTCCTAGAGTACCAAAGATTTTCAAGTTGCCTTCAAGGTGCCTTCTAGGTTCACAGTATAATGGATATTTTAAGAGGTAATGTTCGATAGTTTCATAAGCTATGCTACACGCAAACAGTGGATTATCTATGATATTCATATGAAACAAATGAAAGTTTAGAGCACAGCATTTCATTCTTTATCTTGCATGTAATATTCCAAATTTCCCCATTAAATAATTTTGATTCGTTTTCCGTTTCTTCCTATTTATTTTTTTTAATTCTGCGACCGTTGTGCAGTTTTTCAATGAACTATCCAGACCATTCTATAGACACGACATATGTGTGGAATAGGCGATTCTGAGAAAAGAGATGTTCTACATCTGAAATAGTCCAGGGGGCATGATCTCAAAACGTTGGTTCGGTTTACGAATTCGTAAGGGTTCTTAACTATAAACTTGGGTATTTCGAACAAAATCGTTAATTCGCCTTTTTCGCTAACCCAGCGAAATCTTCATTATTTTAACGAATGGTTTGGACTGTTCGTTAGGGGTTCGTTTAGGTGTCAGTGAAATGAGGAAAGGACTTTAGCGCTAAAATTTTAATTCATGTTTCATATTTCTGTTTTATTTGTGTTCTGATGATTGTATAAAGAAAGACTGTATTTATGATTGAGTACTTTATAAAAGTTGGACCTGCCGTTTATGAAATGATATGCCTCTTCACAATTATTCCTCAAGTGACTCCGTTAATTATTTACAATTACAAAATAAATATTTATTTTATCGCAAGTAAGAGGAATACTCGGCTTACCCTTGAATAAAAAGGGACTCAGGAAATGTCTGAGGAAAGTGTTCCTACAGGAGAACAAACGTCATGGAGTTATCAACAAATATTTATACAAAACATTTTTATCTAGATGAAAAAAAAAAATACAAACATATCAGTTTAAACATAAAAACAAAGGAAACTGCTCCTACATGTATTCTTAACATGTGCATACTCTAAGCAAGTGTAACATAAAAAGTTACTTTGAGTGATAAAAGAAACTTATGATCATATATGATACATGAAACGTCATGGAGATATCAAAGATTATAAATACACAAACATTTGCATTTAGATGAAATAATAACATAACTTTATAAATAGAGAAATGCGGATAAACAGGTGTATATACGAAGTTCGAATTTCGATTTATATTCTACCGAGCAGCGTGTTTTGGCTTACTGACCTGATATGCGGAGTTTCAGTTGATTCTGCCATGTAGACCGGAACAGCTCTTTTCGGCCGCATTTATGGATAATATGCGTATAAAAAGATGTATATACGAAGTTCGAATTTCGATCTCATATTTCACCTAGCAGCTTGTTTTGGCCTACTGGCCTGATATGCGGAGTTTCATTTGATTCTGCTATGTTGACCCGAACATTTCTTTTCCGCAGAATGAATGTATAATATGCGTATTATCAGGTGTATATACGAAGGTCGAATTTCGATCTCATATTTTACCAAGCAGCTTGAGTTGGCCTACTGGCCTGATATGCGGAGTTTCGGTTGATTCTGCAATTTTGACAAAAACAGCTCTTTTCGGAAGCATTGATGTATAATATGCGTATTAACAGGTGTATATACGAAGTTCAAATTTCGATCTCATATTTTACCAAGCAGCGTGATTTGGCCTACTGGCCTGATATGCAAGGAGTTTCAGTTGATTCTGCAATGTTGACCCGAAAAGCTCTTTTCGCCCGCACTGATGTATTACATGCTATAAACAGTTGTATATATGAAGTTCGAATTTCGATCTCATATTTTACCAAGCAGCTTGTTTTGTCCTACTGGCCTGATATCCGGAGTTTCAGTTGATTCTGCAATGTTGACCCGAACGGCTCTATTCGGCCGCATAGATGGATAATGTGCAAATAAACCGGTGTATATACGAAGTTCGAATTTCCATCTCATATTTTACCAAGGTGAGTGTTTCGGCCTACTGGACTGATATGCGGTGTTTTAGTTGATTCTGCCATGTTGACACGAACAGTTCTTTTCGGCCGCATTGATGGATAATATGCGTATAAACAGGTGTATATACGAAGTTCGAATTTCGATCTCATATTTCACCAAGCAGCTTGTTTTGGCCTATTGGTCCGATTTACGGAGTTTAAGTTGACCCTGCAATGTTGACCCGAACAGCTCTTTTTGGCAACATGAATGTATAATATGCGTAAAATCAGGTGTATGTATGAAGTTCGAATTTCGATCTCATATTTTACCAAGCAACGTGTTTTGGCCTACTGGCCTGATATGCGGGGTTTCAGTTGAATCTGCAATGTTGAGCCGAACAGCTCTTATCAGCCGCATTGATGTATAGTATCCGTATAAACAGGTATATTTACGAAGTTCGAAATTCGATCTCATATTTTACCAAGCAGCGTGTTTTGGCCTACTGCCCTGATATGCGAAGTTTCAGTTGATTCCGCCATGTTGACCGGAACAGCTCTTATCGGCCGCATTTATGGATAATGTGCGCATAAACAGATGTATATATGAAGTTCGAATTTCGATCTCATATTTTACCAAGCAACTTGTTTTGTCCTACTGGCCTGATGTCCGGAGTTTCAGTTGATTCTGCAATGTTGACCCGAACGGCTCTATTCGGCCGCATAGATGGATAATGTGCGTATAAAAAGGTGTATACTCGAAGTTCGAATTTCGATCTCATATTTTTCCAAGCAGCGTGTTTTGGCCTTTTGGCCTGATATGCGGAGATTCAGTTGATCCTGCGATAATGATCGGAACAGCTCTTTTCGGCTGCATTGATGTATAATATGCGAATAAACAGGTGTATATACGAAGTTTAAATTTCGATCTCATATTTTAGCAAGCAGCGTGTTTTGGCCTACTGGCCTCATATGCGGAGTTTAAGTTGATTCTGTAATGTTGTCCCGAACAGCTCTTTTCGGCCGCATTGATGTATAACATGCGTATTATCAGGTGTATATACGAAGGTCGAATTTTGATCTCATATTTTACCAAGCAGCGTGTTTTGGCCTAATGCCTGATATCCGGAGTTTCAGGTGATTCTGCAATGTTGACCCGAACAGTTCTATTCGGCCGCATTGATCTATTTTATTTGTATGAACCGGTGTGTATAAGAAGTTCGCATTTCGATCTCATATTTAACTAAGCAGCCTGTTTGGCCTACTGGCCTGATATGCGGAGTTTCGGTTGATTCTGCAATTTTGACTAGAACAGCTCTTTTCGGACGCACTGATGAATAATATGCGTATAAACAGTTGTATATACGAAGTTCGAATTTCCATCTCATATTTTACCAAGCTGCTTGTTTTAGCCTACTGGTCTGATATTCGGAGTTTCAGCTGATTCTGTAATGTTGCCCGAACAGCCCTTTTCGGCTGCATTGATGTATAATATGCGTATAAACAGGTATATATACGAAGTTTAATTTTCCATTTCATATTTTACCTAGCAGCTTGTTTTGGCCTACTGGCCTGATATGCGGAGTTTTAGTTGATTCTGCAATTTAGACCCGAACAGCTCTTTTCGGCAGCATGAATGTATAATATGCGTATAAAAAGGTGTATATACAAAGTTCGAATTTCGATCTCACATTTTTACAAGCAGCGTTTTTTTTACTTCTGGCCTGATATGCGGAGTTTCAGTTGGTTCTGCCATATTGACCCGAACATCTCTTTTCGTCAGAATGAATGAATAATATGCGTATTATCAGGTGTATATACGAAGGTCGAATTTCGATCTCATATTTTACCAAGCAGCTTGTTTTGGCCTATTGGACCGATATGCGTAGGTTCAGTTGACCCTGCAATGTTGACTCGAACAGCTCTTTTCGGCAACATGAATGTATAATATACGTATTATCAGGTGTATGTATGAAGGTCGAATTTCGATCTCATATTTTACCAAGCAGCGTGTTTTGGTTTACTGGCCTGATATGCAGAGTTTCAGTTGATTTTGCAATGTTGACCTGAACAGCTCTTTTCCGCCGCATTGATGTATAGTATGCGTATAAACAGGTATATTTACGAAGTTCGAATTTCGATCTCATATTTTACCAAGCAGCTTGTTTTGGCCTACTGGCCTGATATGCGGAATTTCAGTTGGTTCAGCCATATTGACCCGAACATCTCTTTTCGGCAGAATGAATGTATAATATGCGTTTTATCAGCTGTATATACGAAGTTCGAATTTCGATCTCATATTTTACCAAGCAGCTTGTTTTGGCCTACTGGCCTGATATGCAAAGTTTCAGTTGATTCTGCCATGTTGACCCGAACATCTCTTTTAGGCAGAATGAATGTATAATATGCGTATTATCAGCTGTATATACGAAGGTCGAATTTCGGTCTCATATTTTACCAAGCAGCTTGTTTTGGCCTACTGGCCTGATATGCAAAGTTTCAGTTGATTCTGCAATGTTGACTCGAACAGCTCTTTTCGGCAACATGAATGTATAATATACGTATTATCAGGTGTATGTATGAAGGTCGAATTTCGATCTCATATTTTACCAAGCAGCGTGTTTTGGTTTACTGGCCTGATATGCAGAGTTTCAGTTGATTTTGCAATGTTGACCTGAACAGCTCTTTTCCGCCACATTGATGTATAGTATGCGTATAAACAGGTATATTTACGAAGTTCGAATTTCGATCTCATATTTTACCAAGCAGCTTGTTTTGGCCTACTGGCCTGATATGCGGAATTTCAGTTGGTTCAGCCATATTGACCCGAACATCTCTTTTCGGCAGAATGAATGTATAATATGCGTTTTATCAGCTGTATATACGAAGTTCGAATTTCGATCTCATATTTTACCAAGCAGCTTGTTTTGGCCTACTGGCCTGATATGCGGAATTTCAGTTGGTTCAGCCATATTGACCCGAACATCTCTTTTCGGCAGAATGAATGTATAATATGCGTTTTATCAGCTGTATATACGAAGTTCGAATTTCGATCTCATATTTTACCAAGCAGCTTGTTTTGGCCTACTGGCCTGATATGCGGAGTTTCAGTTGGTTCTGCCATATTGACCCGAACATCTCTTTTCGGCAGAATGAATGAATAATATGTGTGTAAACAGATGTATATACGAAGTTCGAATTTCGATCTCATATTTTACCAAGCAGCTTGTTTTGGCCTACTGGCCTGATATGCAAAGTTTCAGTTGATTCTGCCATGTTGACCCGAACATCTCTTTTCGGCAGAATGAATGTATAATATGCGTTTTATCAGCTGTATATACGAAGTTCGAATTTCGATCTCATATTTTACCAAGCAGCTTGTTTTGGCCTACTGGCCTGATATGCAAAGTTTCAGTTGATTCTGCCATGTTGACCCGAACATCTCTTTTAGGCAGAATGAATGTATAATATGCGTATTATCAGCTGTATATACGAAGGTCGAATTTCGGTCTCATATTTTACCAAGCAGCTTGTTTTGGCCTACTGGCCTGATATGCAAAGTTTCAGTTGATTCTGCAATGTTGACTCGAACAGCTCTTTTCGGCAACATGAATGTATAATATACGTATTATCAGGTGTATGTATGAAGGTCGAATTTCGATCTCATATTTTACCAAGCAGCGTGTTTTGGTTTACTGGCCTGATATGCAGAGTTTCAGTTGATTTTGCAATGTTGACCTGAACAGCTCTTTTCCGCCGCATTGATGTATAGTATGCGTATAAACAGGTATATTTACGAAGTTCGAATTTCGATCTCATATTTTACCAAGCAGCTTGTTTTGGCCTACTGGCCTGATATGCGGAATTTCAGTTGGTTCAGCCATATTGATCCGAACATCTCTTTTCGGCAGAATGAATGTATAATATGCGTTTTATCAGCTGTATATACGAAGTTCGAATTTCGATCTCATATTTTACCAAGCAGCTTGTTTTAGCCTACTGGCCTGATATGCGGAGTTTCAGTTGGTTCTGCCATATTGACCCGAACATCTCTTTTCGGCAGAATGAATGAATAATATGTGTGTAAACAGATGTATATACGAAGTTCGAATTTCGATCTCATATTTTACCAAGCAGCTTGTTTTGGCCTACTGGCCTGATATGCAAAGTTTCAGTTGATTCTGCCATGTTGACCCGAACATCTCTTTTAGGCAGAATGAATGTATAATATGCGTATTATCAGCTGTATATACGAAGGTCGAATTTCGGTCTCATATTTTACCAAACAGCTTGTTTTGGCCTACTGGCCTGATATGCGGAGTTTCGGTTGATTCTGCAATTTTGACAAGAACAGCTCTTTTCGGACGCATTGATGTATAATATGCGTATAAAATGTTGCATATACGAAGTTCGAATTTCCATCTCATATTTTACCAAGCAGCTTGTTTAAGCCTACTGGTCTGATATTCGGAGTTTCAGCTGATTCTGCAATGTTGACCCGAACAGCCCTTTTCGGCAGCATTGATGTATAATAGGCGTATAAACAGGTGTATATACGAAGTTAAATTTTCCATCTCATATTTTACAAAGCAGCTTGTTTTGGCCTACTGGCCTGATATGCGGAGATTCAGTTGATTCTGCAATTTCGACCCGAACAGCTCTTTTCGGCTGCATTGATGTATAATATGCGTATAAACAGGTATATACGAAGTTTAATTTTCCATCTCATATTTTACCAAGCTGCTTGTTTAAGCCTACTGGTCTGATATTCGGAGTTTCAGCTGATTATGCAATGTTGACCCGAACAGCCCTTTTCGGCTGCATTGATGTATAATATGCCTATAAACAGGTATATTTACGAAGTTCGAATTTCGATCTCATATTTTACCAAGCAGCTTGTTTTGGCCTACTGGCCTGGTATGCGGAGTTTCAGTTGGTTCTGCCATATTGACCCGAACATCTCTTTTCGTCAGAATGAATGAATAATATGCGTATTATCAGGTGTATATACGAAGGTCGAATTTCGATCTCATATTTTACCAAGCAGCTTGTTTTGGCCTATTGGTCTGATATGCGTAGTTTCAGTTTACCCTGCAATGTTGAATCAAACAGCTCTTTTCGGCAACATGAATGTATAATATACGTATTATCAGGTGTCTGTATGAAGGTCGAATTTCGATCTCATATTTTCCAAAGCAGCGTGTTTTGGTTTACTGGCCTGATATGCGGAGTTTCGGTTGATTCTGCAATTTTGACAAGAACAGCTCTTTTCGGACACATTGATGTATAATATGCGTATAAACAGTTGTATATACGAAGTTCGAATTTCCATCTCATATTTTACCAAGCAGCGTGTTTGGTTTACTGGCCTGATATGCGGAGTTTCAGTTGATTTTGCAATGTTGACCCGAACAGCTCTTTTCCGCCGCATTGATGTATAGTATGCGTATAAACAGGTATATTTACGAAGTTCGAATTTCGATCTCATATTTTACCAAGCAGCTTGTTTTGGCCTACTGGCCTGATATGCGGAGTTTCAGTTGGTTCTGCCATATTGACCCGAACATCTCTTTTCGTCAGAATGAATGAATAATATACGTATTATCAGGTGTATATACGAAGGTCGAATTTCGATCTCATATTTTACCAAGCAGCTTGTTTTGGCCTATTGGTCTGATATGCGTAGTTTCAGTTGACCCTGCAAGGTTGAATCAAACAGCTCTTTTCGGCAACATGAATGTATAATATACGTATTATCAGGTGTATGTATGAAGGTCGAATTTCGATCTCATATTTTACCAAGCAGCGTGTTTTGGTTTACTGGCCTGATATGCGGAGTTTCAGTTGATTCTGCCATGTGGACCGGAACAGCTCTTATCAGCCGCATTGATGGATAATATGTGTGTAAACAGATGTATATACGAAGTTCGAATTTCGATCTCATATTTTACCAAGCAGCTTGTTTTGGCCTACTGGCCTCATATGCGGAGGTTCAGTTGATTCTGCAATGTTGATCCGAACATCTCTTTTCGGCAGAATGAATGTATAATATGCGTATTATCAGCTGTATATACGAAGGTCGAATTTCGATCTCATATTTTACCAAGCAGCTTGTTTTGGCCTACTGGCCTGATATGCGGAGTTTCGGTTGATTCTGCAATTTTGACAAGAACAGCTCTTTTCGGACGCATTGATGTATAATATGCGTATAAACAGTTGTATATACGAAGTTTTATTTTCCATCTCATATTTTACCAAGCAGCTTGTTTTGGCCTACTGGCCTGATATGCGGAGTTTCAGTTTATTCTGCAATTTCGACCCGAACAGCTCTTTTCGGCAGCATGAATGTATAATATGCGTATAAAAAGGTGTATATACGAAGTTCGAATTTCGATATCATATTTTTCCAAGCGGCGTGTTCTGGCCTTTTGGCCTGATATGCGGAGATTCAGTTGATTCTGCCATAATGATCGGCACAGCTCTTTTCGGCAGCATTGATGTATAATATGCGTATAACAGGTGTATATACGAAGTTTAAATTTCCATCTCATATTTTACCAAGCAGCTTGTTCTGGCCTACTGGCCTGATATGCGGAGTTTCAGTTGATTCTGCAATTTTGACCCGAAAAGCTCTTTTCCGCAGCATGAATGTATAACATGCGTATTAACAGGTGTATATACGAAGGTCGAATTTCGATCTCATATTTTACCAAGCAGCTTGTTTAAGTCTACAAGTCTGATATTCGGAGTTTCAGCTGATTCTGCAATGTTGATCCGAACAGCTCTTTTCCGCAGCATGAATGTATATCATGCGTATTAACAGGTGTATATACGAAGGTCGAATTTCGATCTCATATTTTGCCAATCAGCGTGTTTTTGCCTATTGCCTGATATGCGGAGTTTCAGGTGATTCTGCATGTTGACCCAAACAGTTCTTTTCGGCCGCATTGAATTATATTATGCGTATAAGCTGGTGTATATAGGAAGTTCGAATTTCGATCTCATATTTTTCCAAGCAGCGTGTTTTGTCCTACTTGCCTGAAATGCGGAGTTTTAGTTGATTCTGTAATGTTGACTCTAACTGTTCTTTTCGGCTGCATTGAATTATATCATGCGTATAAACAGGTGTATATAGGAAGTTCGAAGTTCGATCTCATATTTTTCCAAGCAGCGTGTTTTGGCCTACTGGCATGATTTGCAAGGAGTTTCAGTTGATTCTGCAATGTTGACCCGGAAAGCTCTTTTCGACCGCACTGATGTATTACATGCTATAAACAGTTGTATATGCGAAGTTCGAATTTCCATCTCATATTTTACGAAGCAGAGTGTTTCGGCCTAATGGACTGATATGCGGATTTTTAGTTGATTCTGCCATGTTGAAACGAACAGTTCTTTTCGGCCGCATTGATAGATAATATGCGTATAAACAGGTGTATATACGAAGTTCGAATTTCGATCTCATATTTTACCAAGCAGCTTGTTTTGGCCTATTGGTCCGATATGCGGAGTTTCAGTTGACCCTGCAATTTTGACCCGAACAGCTCTTTTCGGCAACATGATTGTATAATATGGGTATAATCAGGTGTATGTATGAAGGTCGAATTTCGAACTCATATTTTACCAAGCAGCGTGTTTTGACCTACTTGCCTGAAATGCGGAGTTTTAGTTGATTCTGTAATGTTGACCCGAACAGCTCTTTTCAGCCGCATTGATGTATTATGTTTGTATGAACAGGTGTGTATAAGAAGTTCGCATTTCGATCTCATATTTGACCAAGCAGCGTGTTTTGGCTTACTGGCCTGATATGCGGAGTTTCGGTTGATTCTGCAATTTTGACAAGAACAGCTCTTTTCGGACGCATTGATGTATAATATGCGTATAAGCAGTTGTATTTACGAAGTTCGAATTTCCATCCCATATTTTACCAAGCAGCCTGTTTAAGTCTACTGACTGATATTCGGAGTTTCAGCTGATTCTGCAATGTTGACCCGAACAGCTCTTTTCCGCAGCATGAATGTATAACATGCGTATTAACAGGTGTATATACGAAGGTCGAATTTCGATCTCATATTTTACCAAGCAGCGTGTTTTGGTCTACTGGCCTGATATGCGGAGTTTAAGTTGATTCTGTAATGTTGACCCAAACAGTTCTTTTCGGCCGCATTGAATTATATTATGCGTATAAGCTGGTGTATATAGGAAGTTCGAATTTCGATCTCATATTTTACCAAGCAGCTTGTTTTGGCCTATTGGTCTGATATGCGTAGTTTCAGTTGACCCTGCAATGTTGAATCAAACAGCTCTTTTCGGCAACATGAATGTATAATATACGTATTATCAGGTGTATGTATGAAGGTCGAATTTCGATCTCATATTTTACCAAGCAGCGTGTTTTGGTTTACTGGCCTGATATGCGGAGTTTCAGTTGATTCTGCCATGTGGACCGGAACAGCTCTTTTCAGCCGCATTGATGGATAATATGTGTGTAAACAGATGTATATACGAAGTTCGAATTTCGATCTCATATTTTACCAAGCAGTTTGCTTTGGCCTACTGGCCTCATATGCGGAGGTTCAGTTGATTCTGCAATGTTGATCCGAACATCTCTTTTCGGCAGAATGAATGTATAATATGCGTATTATCAGCTGTATATACGAAGGTCGAATTTCGATCTCATATTTTACCAAGCAGCTTGTTTTGGCCTACTGGCCTGATATGCGGAGTTTCGGTTGATTCTGCAATTTTGACAAGAACAGCTCTTTTCGGACGCATTGATGTATAATATGCGTATAAACAGTTGTATATACGAAGTTTTATTTTCCATCTCATATTTTACCAAGCAGCTTGTTTTGGCCTACTGGCCTGATATGCGGAGTTTCAGTTGATTCTGCAATTTCGACCCGAACAGCTCTTTTCGTCAGCATGAATGTTTAATATGCGTATAAAAAGGTGTATATACGAAGTTCGAATTTCGATATCAAATTTTTCCAAGCGGCGTGTTTTGGCCTTTTGGCCTGATATGCGGAGATTCAGTTGATTCTGCCATAATGATCGGCACAGCTCTTTTCGGCTGCATTGATGAATAATATGCGTATAAAAAGGTGTATATACAAAGTTTAAATTTCGATCTCATATTTTACCAAGCAGCTTGTTTAAGTCTACAAGTCTGATATTCGGAGTTTCAGCTGATTCTGCAATGTTGATCCGAACAGCTCTTTTCGGCAACATTGATGTATATAATATGCGTATAACAGGTGTATATACGAAGTTTAAATTTCCATCTTATATTTTACCAAGCAGCTAGTTCTGGCCTACTGGCCTGATATGCGGAGTTTCAGTTGATTCTGCAATTTTGACCCGAAAAGCTCTTTTCCGCAGCATGAATGTATATCATGCGTATTAACAGGTGTATATACGAAGGTCGAATTTCGATCTCATATTTTACCAATCAGCGTGTTTTTGCCTATTGCCTGATATGCGGAGTTTCAGGTGATTCTGCATGTTGACCCAAACAGTTCTTTTCGGCCGCATTGAATTATATTATGCGTGTAAGCTGGTGTATATAGGAAGTTCGAATTTCGATCTCATATTTTTCCAAGCAGCGTGTTTTGTCCTACTTGCCTGAAATGCGGAGTTTTAGTTGATTCTGTAATGTTGACTCTAACTGTTCTTTTCGGCTGCATTGAATTATATCATGCGTATAAACAGGTGTTTATAGGAAGTTCGAAGTTCGATCTCATATTTTTCCAAGCAGCGTGTTTTGGCCTACTGGCCTGATATGCAAGGAGTTTCAGTTGATTCTGCAATGTTGACCCGGAAAGCTCTTTTCGACCGCACTGATGTATTACATGCTATAAACAGTTGTATATGCAAAGTTCGAATTTCCATCTCATATTTTACGAAGCAGAGTGTTTCGGCCTAATGGACTGATATGCGGATTTTTAGTTGATTCTGCCATGTTGAAACGAACAGTTCTTTTCGGCCGCATTGATAGATAATATGCGTATATACAGGTGTATATACGAAGTTCGAATTTCGATCTCATATTTTACCAAGCAGCTTGTTTTGGCCTATTGGTCCGATATGCGGAGTTTCAGTTGACCCTGCAATTTTGACCCGAACAGCTCTTTTCGGCAACATGATTGTATAATATGGGTATAATCAGGTGTATGTATAAGGGTCGAATTTCGAACTCATATTTTACCAAGCAGCGTGTTTTGACCTACTTGCCTGAAATGCGGAGTTTTAGTTGATTCTGTAATGTTGACCCGAACAGCTCTTTTCAGCCGCATTGATGTATTATATTTGTATGAACAGGTGTATATAAGAAGTTCGCATTTCGATCTCATATTTGACCAAGCAGCGTGTTTTGGCTTACTGGCCTGATATGCGGAGTTTCGGTTGATTCTGCAATTTTGACAAGAACAGCTCTTTTCGGACGCATTGATGTATAATATGCGTATAAGCAGTTGTATTTACGAAGTTCGAATTTCCATCCCATATTTTACCAAGCAGCCTGTTTAAGTCTACTGACTGATATTCGAAGTTTCAGCTGATTCTGCAATGTTGACCCGAACAGCTCTTTTCGGCAGCATTGATGTATAATATGCGTATAACAGGTGTATATACGAAGTTTAAATTTCCATCTCATATTTTACCAAGCAGCTTGTTCTGGCCTACTGGCCTGATATGCGGAGTTTCAGTTGATTCTGCAATTTTGACCCGAAAAGCTCTTTTCCGCAGCATGAATGTATAACATGCGTATTAACAGGTGTATATACGAAGGTCGAATTTCGATCTCATATTTTACCAAGCAGGGTGTTTTTGCCTAATGCCTGATATGCGGAGTTTCAGGTGATTCTGCATGTTGACCCAAACAGTTCTTTTCGGGCGCATTGAATTATATTATGCGTATAAGAATGTGTATATAGGAAGTTCCAATTTCGATCTCATATTTTAGCAAGCAGCTTGTTTTGGCCTATTGGTCCGATATGCGTAGTTTCAGTTGACCCTGCAATGTTGACTCGAACATCTCTTTCGGCAACATGAATGTATAATATACGTATTATCAGGTGTATGTATGAAGGTCGAATTTCGATCTCATATTTTACCAAGCAGCGTGTTTTGGTTTACTGGCCTGATATGCGGAGTTTCAGCTGATTCTGCAATGTTGACCCGAACAGCTCTTTTCCGCCGCATTGATGTATAATATGCGTATAAACAGTTGTATATACGAAGTTCGAATTTCCATCTCATATTTTACCAAGCAGCTTGTTTAAGCCTGCTGGTCTGATATTCGGAGTTTCAGCTGATTCTGCAATGTTGACCCGAACATCCCTTTTCGGCTGCATTGATGTATAATAGTCGTATAAACAGGTGTATATACGAAGTTTAATTTTCCATCTCATATTTTACCAAGCAGCTTGTTTTGGCCTATTGGTCCGATATGCGGAGTTTCAGTTGACCCTGCAATTTTGACCCGAACAGCTCTTTTCGGCAACATGATTGTATAATATGGGTATAATCAGGTGTATGTATGAAGGTCGAATTTCGAACTCATATTTTACCAAGCAGCGTGTTTTGACCTACTTGCCTGAAATGCGGAGTTTTAGTTGATTCTGTAATGTTGACCCGAACAGCTCTTTTCAGCCGCATTGATGTATTATATTTGTATGAACAGGTGTATATAAGAAGTTCGCATTTCGATCTCATATTTGACCAAGCAGCGTGTTTTGGCTTACTGGCCTGATATGCGGAGTTTCGGTTGATTCTGCAATTTTGACAAGAACAGCTCTTTTCGGACGCATTGATGTATAATATGCGTATAAGCAGTTGTATTTACGAAGTTCGAATTTCCATCCCATATTTTACCAAGCAGCCTGTTTAAGTCTACTGACTGATATTCGGAGTTTCAGCTGATTCTGCAATGTTGACCCGAACAGCTCTTTTCGGCAGCATTGATGTATAATATGCGTATAACAGGTGTATATACGAAGTTTAAATTTCCATCTCATATTTTACCAAGCAGCTTGTTCTGGCCTACTGGCCTGATATGCGGAGTTTCAGTTGATTCTGCAATTTTGACCCGAAAAGCTCTTTTCCGCAGCATGAATGTATAACATGCGTATTAACAGGTGTATATACGAAGGTCGAATTTCGATCTCATATTTTACCAAGCAGCGTGTTTTTGCCTAATGCCTGATATGCGGAGTTTCAGGTGATTCTGCATGTTGACCCAAACAGTTCTTTTCGGCCGCATTGAATTATATTATGCGTATAAGAATGTGTATATAGGAAGTTCGAATTTCGATCTCATATTTTACCAAGCAGCTTGTTTTGGCCTATTGGTCCGATATGCGTAGTTTCAGTTGACCCTGCAATGTTGACTCGAACATCTCTTTCGGCAACATGAATGTATAATATACGTATTATCAGGTGTATGTATGAAGGTCGAATTTCGATCTCATATTTTACCAAGCAGCGTGTTTTGGTTTACTGGCCTGATATGCGGAGTTTCAGCTGATTCTGCAATGTTGACCCGAACAGCTCTTTTCCGCCGCATTGATGTATAATATGCGTATAAACAGTTGTATATACGAAGTTCGAATTTCCATCTCATATTTTACCAAGCAGCTTGTTTAAGCCTGCTGGTCTGATATTCGGAGTTTCAGCTGATTCTGCAATGTTGACCCGAACATCCCTTTTCGGCTGCATTGATGTATAATAGTCGTATAAACAGGTGTATATACGAAGTTTAATTTTCCATCTCATATTTTACCAAGCAGCTTGTTTTGGCCTATTGGTCCGATATGCGGAGTTTCAGTTGACCCTGCAATTTTGACCCGAACAGCTCTTTTCGGCAACATGATTGTATAATATGGGTATAATCAGGTGTATGTATGAAGGTCGAATTTCGAACTCATATTTTACCAAGCAGCGTGTTTTGACCTACTTGCCTGAAATGCGGAGTTTTAGTTGATTCTGTAATGTTGACCCGAACAGCTCTTTTCAGCCGCATTGATGTATTATATTTGTATGAACAGGTGTATATAAGAAGTTCGCATTTCGATCTCATATTTGACCAAGCAGCGTGTTTTGGCTTACTGGCCTGATATGCGGAGTTTCGGTTGATTCTGCAATTTTGACAAGAACAGCTCTTTTCGGACGCATTGATGTATAATATGCGTATAAGCAGTTGTATTTACGAAGTTCGAATTTCCATCCCATATTTTACCAAGCAGCCTGTTTAAGTCTACTGACTGATATTCGGAGTTTCAGCTGATTCTGCAATGTTGACCCGAACAGCTCTTTTCGGCAGCATTGATGTATAATATGCGTATAACAGGTGTATATACGAAGTTTAAATTTCCATCTCATATTTTACCAAGCAGCTTGTTCTGGCCTACTGGCCTGATATGCGGAGTTTCAGTTGATTCTGCAATTTTGACCCGAAAAGCTCTTTTCCGCAGCATGAATGTATAACATGCGTATTAACAGGTGTATATACGAAGGTCGAATTTCGATCTCATATTTTACCAAGCAGCGTGTTTTGGCGTAATGCCTGATATGCGGAGTTTCAGGTGATTCTGCATGTTGACCCAAACAGTTCTTTTCGGCCGCATTGAATTATATTATGCGTATAAGCTGGTGTATATAGGAAGTTCGAATTTCGATCTCATATTTTACCAAGCAGCTTGTTTTGGCCTATTGGTCTGATATGCGTAGTTTCAGTTGACCCTGCAATGTTGAATCAAACAGCTCTTTTCGGCAACATGAATGTATAATATACGTATTATCAGGTGTATGTATGAAGGTCGAATTTCGATCTCATATTTTACCAAGCAGCGTGTTTTGGTTTACTGGCCTGATATGCGGAGTTTCAGTTGATTCTGCCATGTGGACCGGAACAGCTCTTATCAGCCGCATTGATGGATAATATGTGTGTAAACAGATGTATATACGAAGTTCGAATTTCGATCTCATATTTTACCAAGCAGCTTGTTTTGGCCTACTGGCCTCATATGCGGAGGTTCAGTTGATTCTGCAATGTTGATCCGAACATCTCTTTTCGGCAGAATGAATGTATAATATGCGTATTATCAGCTGTATATACGAAGGTCGAATTTCGATCTCATATTTTACCAAGCAGCTTGTTTTGGCCTACTGGCCTGATATGCGGAGTTTCGGTTGATTCTGCAATTTTGACAAGAACAGCTCTTTTCGGACGCATTGATGTATAATATGCGTATAAACAGTTGTATATACGAAGTTTTATTTTCCATCTCATATTTTACCAAGCAGCTTGTTTTGGCCTACTGGCCTGATATGCGGAGTTTCAGTTGATTCTGCAATTTCGACCCGAACAGCTCTTTTCGGCAGCATGAATGTATAATATGCGTATAAAAAGGTGTATATACGAAGTTCGAATTTCGATATCATATTTTTCCAAGCGGCGTGTTTTGGCCTTTTGGCCTGATATGCGGAGATTCAGTTGATTCTGCCATAATGATCGGCACAGCTCTTTTCGGCTGCATTGATGTATAATATGCGTATAAAAAGGTGTATATACAAAGTTTAAATTTCGATCTCATATTTTACCAAGCAGCTTGTTTAAGTCTACAAGTCTGATATTCGGAGTTTCAGCTGATTCTGCAATGTTGATCCGAACAGCTCTTTTCGGCAACATTGATGTATATAATATGCGTATAACAGGTGTATATACGAAGTTTAAATTTCCATCTTATATTTTACCAAGCAGCTAGTTCTGGCCTACTGGCCTGATATGCGGAGTTTCAGTTGATTCTGCAATTTTGACCCGAAAAGCTCTTTTCCGCAGCATGAATGTATATCATGCGTATTAACAGGTGTATATACGAAGGTCGAATTTCGATCTCATATTTTACCAATCAGCGTGTTTTTGCCTATTGCCTGATATGCGGAGTTTCAGGTGATTCTGCATGTTGACCCAAACAGTTCTTTTCGGCCGCATTGAATTATATTATGCGTGTAAGCTGGTGTATATAGGAAGTTCGAATTTCGATCTCATATTTTTCCAAGCAGCGTGTTTTGTCCTACTTGCCTGAAATGCGGAGTTTTAGTTGATTCTGTAATGTTGACTCTAACTGTTCTTTTCGGCTGCATTGAATTATATCATGCGTATAAACAGGTGTATATAGGAAGTTCGAAGTTCAATCTCATATTTTTCCAAGCAGCGTGTTTTGGCCTACTGGCCTGATATGCAAGGAGTTTCAGTTGATTCTGCAATGTTGACCCGGAAAGCTCTTTTCGACCGCACTGATGTATTACATGCTATAAACAGTTGTATATGCGAAGTTCGAATTTCCATCTCATATTTTACGAAGCAGAGTGTTTCGGCCTAATGGACTGATATGCGGATTTTTAGTTGATTCTGCCATGTTGAAACGAACAGTTCTTTTCGGCCGCATTGATAGATAATATGCGTATAAACAGGTGTATATACGAAGTTCGAATTTCGATCTCATATTTTACCAAGCAGCTTGTTTTGGCCTATTGGTCCGATATGCGGAGTTTCAGTTGACCCTGCAATTTTGACCCGAACAGCTCTTTTCGGCAACATGATTGTATAATATGGGTATAATCAGGTGTATGTATGAAGGTCGAATTTCGAACTCATATTTTACCAAGCAGCGTGTTTTGACCTACTTGCCTGAAATGCGGAGTTTTAGTTGATTCTGTAATGTTGACCCGAACAGCTCTTTTCAGCCGCATTGATGTATTATATTTGTATGAACAGGTGTATATAAGAAGTTCGCATTTCGATCTCATATTTGACCAAGCAGCGTGTTTTGGCTTACTGGCCTGATATGCGGAGTTTCGGTTGATTCTGCAATTTTGACAAGAACAGCTCTTTTCGGACGCATTGATGTATAATATGCGTATAAGCAGTTGTATTTACGAAGTTCGAATTTCCATCCCATATTTTACCAAGCAGCCTGTTTAAGTCTACTGACTGATATTCGGAGTTTCAGCTGATTCTGCAATGTTGACCCGAACAGCTCTTTTCGGCAGCATTGATGTATAATATGCGTATAACAGGTGTATATACGAAGTTTAAATTTCCATCTCAGATTTTACCAAGCAGCTTGTTCTGGCCTACTGGCCTGATATGCGGAGTTTCAGTTGATTCTGCAATTTAGACCCGAAAAGCTCTTTTCCGCAGCATGAATGTATAACATGCGTATTAACAGGTGTATATACGAAGGTCGAATTTCGATCTCATATTTTACCAAGCAGCGTGTTTTTGCCTAATGCCTGATATGCGGAGTTTCAGGTGATTCTGCATGTTGACCCAAACAGTTCTTTTCGGCCGCATTGAATTATATTATGCGTATAAGCTGGTGTATATAGGAAGTTCGAATTTCGATCTCATATTTTACCAAGCAGCTTGTTTTGGCCTATTGGTCCGATATGCGTAGTTTCAGTTGACCCTGCAATGTTGACTCGAACATCTCTTTCGGCAACATGAATGTATAATATACGTATTATCAGGTGTATGTATGAAGGTCGAATTTCGATCTCATATTTTACCAAGCAGCGTGTTTTGGTTTACTGGCCTGATATGCGGAGTTTCAGTTGATTCTGCAATGTTGACCCGAACAGCTCTTTTCCGCCGCATTGATGTATAATATACGTATAAACAGTTGTATATACGAAGTTCGAATTTCCATCTCATATTTTACCAAGCAGCTTGTTTAAGCCTGCTGGTCTGATATTCGGAGTTTCAGCTGATTCTGCAATGTTGACCCGAACATCCCTTTTCGGCTGCATTGATGTATAATAGTCGTATAAACAGGTGTATATACGAAGTTTAATTTTCCATCTCATATTTTACCAAGCAGCTTGTTTTGGCCTACTGGCCTGATATGCGGAGTTTCAGTTGATTCTGCAATTTCGACCCGAACAGCTCTTTTCGGCAGCATGAATGTATAATATGGGTATAAAAAGGTGTATATACGAAGTTCGAATTTCGATATCATATTTTTCCAAGCGGCGTGTTTTGGCCTTTTGGCCTGATATGCGGAGATTCAGTTGATTCTGCCATAATGATCGGCACAGCTCTTTTCGGCTGCATTGATGTATAATATGCGTATAAACAGGTGTATATACGAAGTTTAATTTCGATCTCATATTTTACCAAGCAGCGTGTTTTGACCTACTGGCCTGAAATGCGGAGTTTTAGTTGATTCTGTAATGTTGTCCCGAACAGCTCTTTTCGGCCACATTGATGTATTATATTTGTATGAACTGGTGTATATACAAAGTTCGTATTTCAATCTCATATTTTACCAAGCAGCTTGTTTAAGTCTACAAGTCTGATATTCGGAGTTTCAGCTGATTCTGCAATGTTGTATCGAACAGCTCTTTTCGGCAGCATTGATGTATAATATGCGTATAACAGGTGTATATACGAAGTTTAAATTTCCATCTCATATTTTACCAAGCAGCTTGTTCTGGCCTACTGGCCTGATATGCGGAGTTTCAGTTGATTCTGCAATTTTGACCCGAAAAGCTCTTTTCCGCAGCATGAATGTATAACATGCGTATTAACAGGTGTATATACGAAGGTCGAATTTCGATCTCATATTTTACCAAGCAGCGTGTTTTTGCCTAATGCCTGATATGCGGAGTTTCAGGTGATTTTGCATGTTGACCCAAACAGTTCTTTTCGACCGCATTGAATTATATTATGCGTATAAGCTGGTGTATATAGGAAGTTCGAATTTCGATCTCATATTTTACCAAACAGCTTGGTTTGGCCTATTGGTCCGATATGCGGAGTTTCAGTTGATTTTGCAATGTTGACCCGAACAGCTCTTTTCCGCCGCATTGATGTATAGTATGCGTATAAACAGGTATATTTACGAAGTTCGAATTTCGTTCTCATATTTTACCAAGCAGCTTGTTTTGGCCTACTGGCCTGATATGCGGAGTTTCAGTTGATTTTGCAATGTTGACCCGAACAGCTCTTTTCCGCCGCATTGATGTATAGTATGCGTATAAACAGGTTTATTTACGAAGTTCGAATTTCGTTCTCATATTTTACCAAGCAGCTTGTTTTGGCCTACTGGCCTGATATGCGGAGTTTCAGTTGGTTCTGCCATATTGACCCGAACATCTCTTTTCGTCAGAATGAATGAATAATATGCGTATTATCAGGTGTATATACGAAGGTCGAAATGATCTCATATTTTACCAAGCAGCCTGTTTAAGTCTACTGACTGATATTTGGAGTTTCAGCTGATTCTGCAATGTTGACCCGAACAGCTCTTTTCGGCAGCATTGATGTATAATATACGTATAATAGGTGAATATACGAAGTTTAAATTTCCATCTCATATTTTACCAAGCAGCTTGTTTTGGCCTACTGGCCTGATATGCGGAGTTTCAGTTGATTCTGCAATTTCGACCCGAACAGCTCTTTTCGGCAGCATGAATGTATAATATGCGTATAAAAAGGTGTATATACGAAGTTCGAATTTCGATATCATATTTTTCCAAGCGGCGTGTTTTGGCCTTTTGGCCTGATATGCGGAGATTCAGTTGATTCTGCCATAATGATCGGCACAGCTCTTTTCGGCTGCATTGATGTATAATATGCGTATAAACAGGTGTATATACGAAGTTTAAATTTCGATCTCATATTTTACCAAGCAGCGTGTTTTGGCCTACTGGCCTGAAATGCGGAGTTTTAGTTGATTCTTTAATGTAGTCCCGAACAGCTCTTTTCGGCCGCATTGATGTATTATATTTGTATGAACTGGTGTATATACGAAGGTCGAATTTCGATATCATATTTTACCAAGCAGCGTGTTTTGTCCTACTTGCCTGAAATGCGGAGTTTCTGTTGATTCTGCAATTTTGACCCGAAAAGCTCTTTTCCGCAGCATAAATGTATAACATGCGTATTAACAGGTGTATATACGAAGGTCGAATTTCGATCTCATATTTTACCAAGCAGCGTGTTTTTGCCTAATGCCTGATATGCGGAGTTTCAGGTGATTCTGCATGTTGACCCAAACAGTTCTTTTCGGCCGCATTGAATTATATTATGCGTATAAGCTGGTGTATATAGGAAGTTCGAATTTCGATCTCATTTTTTTCCAAGCAGCGTGTTTTGTCCTACTTGCCTGAAATGCGGAGTTTTAGTTGATTCTGTAATGTTGACTCTAACTGTTCTTTTCGGCTGCATTGAATTATATTATGCGTATAAACAGGTGTATATACGAAGGTCGAATTTCGATCTCATATTTTTCCAAGCAGCGTGTTTTGTCCTACTTGCCTGAAATGCGGAGTTTTAGTTGATTCTGTAATGTTGACGCACACAGCTCTTTTCGGCCGCATTGATGTATTATATTTGTATGAACTGGTGTATATACGAAGTTCGTATTTCGATCTCATATTTTACCAAGCAGCGTGTTTTGGCCAACTGGCCTGATATGCTCATAACTTGATCTCATCGCCATGCTGCACTTGCCATTACTATATCTCATCGCCGTGTTCCACGCTGCATTAAATTGTCATTGCTTTATTTCATCGCCATGCTGCACGCTGTCTTTACTCGTCATAACTTGATCTCATCGCCGTGCTGCACTTGCCATTACTATATCTAATCGCCGTGTTAGGCCAAAAGAAGCTGCTTGGTAAAATATGAGATCGAAATTCGACCTACGTATATACAGCTGATAATACGCATATAATACATTCATTCTGCCGAAAAGAGATGTTCGGGTCAACATGGCAGAATCAACTGAAACTCCGCATATCAGGCAAGTCGGCCAAAACAAGCTGCTTGGTAAAATATGAGATCGAAATTCGAACTTCGTATATACATCTGTTTACACACATATTATCCAAAAATGCGGCCGATAAGAGCTGTTCCGGTCAACATGGCAGAATCAACTGAAACTCCGCATATCAGGCCAGTAAACCAAAACACGCTGCTTGGTAAAATATGAGATCGAAATTCGACCTTCATACATACACCTGATAATACGTATATTATACATTCATGTTGCTGAAAAGAGATGTTCGAGTCAACATTGCAGGGTCAACTGAAACTACGCATATCGGACCAATAGGCCAAAACACGTCGCTTGGTAAAATATGAGATCGAAATTCGAACTTCCTATATACACCAGCTTATACGCATAATATAATTCAATGCGGCCGAAAAGAACTGTTTGGGTCAACATGCAGAATCACCTGAAACTCCGCATATCAAGCATTAGGCAAAAACACGCTGCTTGGTAAAATATGAGATCGAAATTCGACCTTCGTATATACACCTGATAATACGCAAATTATTCATTCATTCTGCCGAAAAGAGATGTTCGGGTCAATATGGCAGAACCAACTGAAACTCCGCATATCAGGCCAGCAGGCCAAAACAAGCTGCTTGGAAAAATATGATATCGAAATTCGAAATTCGTATATACACCTTTTTATTCGCATATTATACATTCATGCTGTCGAAAAGGGCTGTTCGGGTCAACAATGCAGAATCAGCTGAAACTCCGAATATCAGACCAGTAGGCTTAAACAAGCTGCTTGGTAAAATATGAGATGGAAATTCGAACTTCGTATATACAACTGTTTATACGCATATTATACATCAATGCGTCCGAAAAGAGCTGTTCTTGTCAAAATGGCAAAATCAACCGAAACTCCGCATATCAGGCCAGTAGGCCAAAACAGGCTGCTTGGTAAAATATGAGATCGAAATTCGACCTTCGTATATACAGCTGATAATACGCATATAATACATTCATTCTGCCGAAAAGAGATGTTCGGGTCAACATGGCAGAATCAGCTGAAACTCCGCATATCAGGCAAGTAGGCCAAAACAAGCTGCTTGGTAAAATATGAGATCGAAATTCGAACTTCGTATATACATCTGTTTACACACAGATTATCCATAAATGCGGCCGATAAGAGCTGTTCCGGTCACCATGGCAGAATCAACTGAAACTCCGCATATCAGGCAAGTAAACCAAATCACGCTGCTTGGTAAAATATGAGATCGAAATTCGACCTTCATACATACAGCTGATAATAAGTATATTATACATTCATGTTGCCGAAAAGAGCTGTTCGATTCAACATTGCAGGATCAACTGAAACTACGCATATCGGACCAATAGGCCCAAACAACCTGCTTGGTAAAATATGAGATCGAAATTCGAACTTCGTATATACACCTGATAATACGCATATTATTCATTCATTCTGCCGAAAAGAGATGTTCGGGTCAATATGGCAGAACCAACTGAAACTCCGCATATCAGGCCAGTAGGCCAAACAAGCTGCTTGGAAAAATATGATATCGAAATTCGAAATTCGTATATACACCTTTTTATACGCATATTATACAATCATGCTGCCGAAAATGGCTGTTCGGGTCAACATTGCAGAATCAGTTGAAACTCCGAATATCAGACCAGTAGGCTTAAACAAGCTGCTTGGTAAAATATGAGATGGAAATTCGAACTTCGTATATACAACTGTTTATACGCATATTATACATCAATGCGTCCGAAAAGAGCTGTTCTTGTCAACATGGCAGAATCAACTGAAACTCCGCATATCAGGCCAGTAAACCAAAACACGCTGCTTGGTAAAATATGAGATCGAAATTCGACCTTCATACATACACCTGATAATACGTATATTATACATTCATGTTGCCGAAAACAGATGTTCGATTCAACATTGGAGGATCAACTGAAACTACGCATATTGGACCAATAGGCCAAAACAAGCTGCTTGGTAAAATATGAGATCGAAATTCGACCTTCGTATATACAGCTGATAATACGCATATAATACATTCATTCTGCCGAAAAGAGATGTTCGGGTCAACATGGCAGAATCAACTGAAACTCCGCATATCAGGCAAGTAGGCTAAAACAAGCTGCTTGGTAAAATATGAGATCGAAATTCGAACTTCGTATATACATCTGTTTACACACATATTATCCATAAATGCGGCCGATAAGAGCTGTTCCGGTCAACATGGCAGAATCAACTGAAACTCCGCATATCAGACCAGTAAACCAAAACACGCTGCTTGGTAAAATATGAGATCGAAATTCGACCTTCATACATACACCTGATAATACGTATATTATACATTCATGTTGCCGAAAAGAGATGTTCGAGTCAACATTGCAGGGTCAACTGAAACTACGCATATCGGACCAATAGGCCAAAACAAGCTGCTTGGTAAAATATGAGATCGAAATTCGAACTTCCTATATACACCAGCTTATAAGCATAATATAATTCATTGCGGCCGAAAAGAACTGTTTGGGTCAACATGCAGAATCACCTGAAACTCCGCATATCAGGCATTAGGCAAAAACACGCTGCTTGGTAAAATATGAGATCGAAATTCGACCTTCGTATATACACCTGTTAATACGCATGTTATACATTCATGCTGCGGAAAAGAGCTTTTCGGGTCAAAGTTGCAGAATCAACTGAAACTCCGCATATCAGGCCAGTAGGCCAGAACAAGCTCCTTGGTAAAATATGAGATGGAAATTTAAACTTCGTATATACACCTGTTATACGCATATTATACATCAATGCTGCCGAAAAGAGCTGTTCGGGTCAACATTGCAGAATCAGCTGAAACTCCGAATATCAGTCAGTAGACTTAAACAGGCTGCTTGGTAAAATATGAGATTGAAATACGAACTTTGTATATACACCAGTTCATACAAATATAATACATCAATGCGGCCGAAAAAGAGCTGTTCGGGACAACATTACAGAATCAACTAAAACTCCGCATTTCACGCCAGTAGGCCAAAACACGCTGCTTGGTAAAATATTAGATGGAAATTTAAACTTCGTATATACACCTGTTATACGCATATTATACATCAATGCTGCCGAAAAGAGCTGTTCGGGTCAACATTGCAGAATCAGCTGAAACTCCGAATATCAGACAGTAGACTTAAACAGGCTGCTTGGTAAAATATGAGATCATAATTCGACCTTCGTATATACACCTTTTTATACGCATATTATACATTCATGCTGCCGAAAAGGGCTGTTCGGATCAACATTGCAGAATCAGCTGAAACTCCGAATTTCATACCAGTATGCTTAAACAAGCTGCTTGGTAAAATATGAGATGGAAATTCGAACTTCGTATATACAACTGTTTATACGCATATTATACATCAATGCGTCCGAAAAGAGCTGTTCTTGTCAAAATGGCAGAATCAACGGAAACTCCGCATATCATTCCAGTAGGCCAAAACAAGCTGCTTGGTAAAATATGAGATCGAAATTCGACCTTCGTATATACAGCTGATAATACGCATATAATACATTCATTCTGCCGAAAAGAGATGTTCGGGTCAACATGGCAGAATTAACTAAAACTCCGCATATCAGTCCAGTACCCCGAAACACTCTGCTTGGTAAAATATGAGATCGAAATTCGAACTTCGTATATACACCTGTTTATACGCATATTATCCATCAATGCGGCCGAAAAGAACTGTTCGTTTCAACATGGCAGAATTAAATAAAACTCCGCATATCAGTCCAGTAGGCCGAAACACTCTGCTTGGTAAAATATGAGATGGAAATTCGAACTTCGTATATACACCTGTTTATACGCATATTATCCATCAATGCGGCCGAAAAGAACTGTTCGTTTCAACATGGCAGAATTAACTAAAACTCCGCATATCAGTCCAGTTGGCCGAAACACTCTGCTTGGTAAAATATGAGATCGAAATTCGAACTTCGTATATACACCTGTTTATACGCATATTATCCATCAATGCGGCCGAAAAGAACTGTTCGTTTCAACATGGCAGAATTAACTAAAACTCCGCATATCAGTCCAGTAGGCCGAAACACTCTGCTTGGTAAAATATGAGATCGAAATTCGAACTTCGTATATACACCTGTTTATACGCATATTATCCATCAATGCGGCCGAAAAGAACTGTTCGTTTCAACATGGCAGAATTAACTAAAACTCCGCATATCAGTGCAGTAGACCGAAACACTCTGCTTGGTAAAATATGAGATCGAAATTCGAACTTCGTATATACACCTGTTTATACGCATATTATCCATCAATGCGGCCGAAAATAACTGTTCGTTTCAACATGGCAGAATTAACTAAAACTCTGCATATCAGTCCAGTAGGCCGAATCACTCTGCTTGGTAAAATATGAGATCGAAATTCGAACTTCGTATATACACCTGTTTATACGCCTATTATCCATCAATGCGGCCGAAAAGAACTGTTCGTTTCAACATGGCAGAATTAACTAAAACTCCGCATATCGGTCCAGTAGGCCGAAACACTCTGCTTGGTAAAATATGAGATCGAAATTCGAACTTCGTATATACATCTGTTTATACGCATATTATCCATCAATGCGGCCGAAAAGAACTGTTCGTTTCAACATGGCAGAATTAACTAAAACTCCGCATATCAGTCCAGTACACGGAAACACTCTGCTTGGTTAAATATGAGATCGAAATTCGAACTTCGTATATACACCTGTTTATACGCATATTATCCATCAATGCGGCCGAAAAGAACTGTTCGTTTCAACATGGCAGAATTAAATAAAACTCCGCATATCAGTCCAGTAGGCCGAAACACTCTGCTTGGTAAAATATGAGATCGAAATTCGAACTTCGTATATACACGTGTTTATACGCATATTATCCATCAATGCGGCCGAAAAGAACTGTTCGTTTCAACATGGCAGAATTAACTAAAACTCCGCATATCAGTCCAGCAGGCCGAATCACTCTGCTTGGTAAAATATGAGATGGAAATTCGAACTTCGTATATACACCTGTTTATACGCATATTATCCATCAATGCGGCCGAAAAGAACTGTTCGTTTCAACATGGCAGAATTAACTAAAACTCCGCATATCAGACCAGTACACCGAAACACTCTGCTTGGTAAAATATGAGATCGAAATTCGAACTTCGTATATACACCTGTTTATACGCATATTTTCCATCAATGCGGCCGAAAAGAACTGTTCGTTTCAACATGGCAGAATTAACTAAAACTCCGCATATCAGTCCAGTAGGCCGAAACACTCTGCTTGGTAAAATATGAGATGGAAATTCGAACTTCGTATATACACCTGTTTATACGCATATTATTCATCAATGCGGCCGAAAAGAACTGTTCGTTTCAACATGGCAGAATTAACTAAAACTCCGCATATCAGTCCAGTAGGCCGAAACACTCTGCTTGGTAAAATATGAGATGGAAATTCGAACTTCGTATATACACCTGTTTATACGCATATTATCCATCAATGCGGCCGAAAAGAACTGTTCGTTTCAACATGGCAGAATTAACTAAAACTCCGCATATCAGTCCAGTAGGCCGAAACACTCTGCTTGGTAAAATATGAGATCGAAATTCGAACTTCGTATATACACGTGTTAATACGCATATTATACATCAATGCTTCCGAAAAGAGCTGTTCTTGTCAAAATGGCAGAATCAACCGAAACTCCGCATATCAGGCCAGTAGGCCAAATCAAGCTGCTTGGTAAAATATGAGATCGAAATTCGACCTTCGTATATACACCTGGTAATACGCATATTATACATTCATTCTGCCGAAAAGAGATGTTCGGGTCAACATGGCAGAATCAACTGAAACTCCGCATATCAGGCCAGTAGGCCAAAACACGCTGCTTGGCAAAATATGAGATCGAAATACGAACTTCGTATATACAGCAGTTCATACAAATATAATACATCAATGCGGCCGAAAAGAGTTGTTCGCGTCAACATTAAAGAATCAACTAAAACTCCGCATTTCAGGCCAGTAGGCCAAAACACGCTGCTTGGTAAAATATGAGATCGAAATTTAAACTTCGTACATACACCTGTTTATACGCATATTATACATCAATGCAGCCGAAAAGAGCTGTGCCGATCATTATGCCAGAATCAACTTAATCTCCGCATATCAGACCAAAATGCCAAAACCCGCCGCTTGGAAAAATATGATATCGAAATTCGAACTTCGTATATACACCTTTTTATACGCATATCATACATTCATGCTGCCGAAAAGAGCTGTTCGGGTCGAAATTACAGAATCAACTGAAACTCCGAATATCAGACCAGTAGGATTAAACAAGCTGCTTGGTAAAATATGAGATGGAAAATTAAACTTCGTATATACACCTGTTTATACGCCTATTATACATCAATGCAGACGAAAAGGGATGTTCGGGTCAACATTGCAGAATCAGCTGAAACTCCGAATATCAGACCAGTAGGATTAAACAAGCTGCTTGGTAAAATATGAGATGGAAATTCGAACTTCGAATATACAACTGTTTATACGCATATTATACATCAATGCGGCTGATAAGAGCTGTTCCGGTCAACATGGCAGAATCAACTGAAACTCCGCATATCAGGCCAGTAAACCAAAACACGCTGCTTGGTAAAATATGAGATCGAAATTCGACATTCATACATACACCTGATAATACGTATATTATACATTCATGTTGCCGAAAAGAGCTGTTTGATTGAACATTGCAGGGTCAACTGAAACTACGCATATCGGACCAATAGACCAAAACAAGCTGTTTGGTAAAATATGAGATCGAAATTCGACCTTCGTATATACACCTGATAATACGCATATTATTCATTCATTCTGCCGAAAAGAGATGTTCGGGTCAATATGGCAGAACCAACTGAAACTCCGCATATCAGGCCAGTAGGCCAAAACAAGCTGCTTGGTAAAATATGAGATCGAAATTCGACCTTCATACATACACCTGATAATACGTATATTATACATTCATGTTGCCGAAAAGAGATGTTCGAGTCAACATTGCAGGGTCAACTGAAACTACGCATATCGGACCAATAGGCCAAAACAAGATGCTTGGTAAAATATGAGATCGAAATTCGAACTTCCTATATACACCAGCTTATAAGCATAATATAATTCATTGCGGCCGAAAAGAAATGTTTGGGTCAACATGCAGAATCACCTGAAACTCCGCATATCAGGCATTAGGCAAAAACACGCTGCTTGGAAAAATATTAGATGGAAATTCGAACTTCGTATATACACCTGTTATACGCATATTATACATCAATGCTGCCAAAAAGAGCTGTTCGGGTCAACATTGGAGAATCAGCTGAAACTCCGAATATCAGTCAGTAGACTTAAACAGGCTGCTTGGTAAAATATGAGATCATAATTCGACCTTCGTATATACACCTTTTTATACGCATATTATACATTCATGCTGCCGAAAAGGGCTGTTCGGATCAACATTGCAGAATCAGCTGAAACTCCGAATATCATACCAGTAGGCTTAAACAAGCTGCTTGGTAAAATATGAGATGGAAATTCGAACTTCGTATATACAACTGTTTATACGCATATTATACATCAATGCGTCCGAAAAGAGCTGTTCTTGTCAAAATGGCAGAATCAACCGAAACTCCGCATATCAGGCCAGTAGGCCAAAACAAGCTGCTTGGTAAAATATGAGATAGAAATTCGACCTTCGTATATACAGCTGATAATACGCATATAATACATTCATTCTGCCGAAAAGAGATGTTCGGGTCAACATGGCAGAATCAACTGAAACTCCGCATATCAGGCAAGTCGGCCAAATCAAGCTGCTTGGTAAAATATGAGATCGAAATTCGAACTTCGTATATACATCTGTTTACACACATATTATCCATAAATGCGGCCGATAACAGCTGTTCCGGTCAACATGGCAGAATCAACTGAAACTCCGCATATCAGGCCAGTAAACCAAAACACGCTGCTTGGTAAAATATGAGATCGAAATTCGACCTTCGTATATACACCTGTTAATACGCATGTTATACATTCATGCTGCGGAAAAGAGCTTTTCGGGTCAAAATTGCAGAATCAACTGAAACTCCGCATATCAGGCCAGTAGGCCAGAACAAGCTGCTTGGTAAAATATGAGATGGAAATTTAAACTTCGTATATACACCTGTTATACGCATATTATACATCAATGCGGCCGAAAAGAACTGTTCGTTTCAACATGGCAGAATTAACTAAAACTCCGCATATCAGTCCAGTAGGCCGAACACTCTGCTTGGTAAAATATGAGATGGAAATTCGAACTTCGTATATACACCTGTTTATACGCATATTATCCATCAATGCGGCCGAAAAGAACTGTTCGTTTCAACATGGCAGAATTAACTAAAACTCCGCATATCAGTCCAGTACACCGAAACACTCTGCTTGGTAAAATATGAGATCGAAATTCGAACTTCGTATATACACCTGTTTATACGCATATTATCCATCAATGCGGCCGAAAAGAACTGTTCGTTTCAACATGGCAGAATTAACTAAAACTCCGCATATGAGTCCAGTACACCGAAACACTCTGCTTGGTAAAATATGAGATGGAAATTCGAACTTCGTATATACACCTGTTTATACGCATATTATCCATCAATGCGGCCGAAAAGAACTGTTCGTTTCAACATGGCAGAATTAACTAAAACTCTGCATATCAGTCCAGTAGGCCGAATCACTCTGCTTGGTAAAATATGAGATGGAAATTCGAACTTCGTATATACACCTGTTTATATGCATATTATCCATCAATGCGGCCGAAAAGAACTGTTCGTTTCAACATGGCAGAATTAACTAAAACTCCGCATATCAGTCCAGTAGGCCGAAACACTCTGCTTGGTAAAATATGAGATGGAAATTCGAACTTCGTATATACACCTGTTTATACGCATATTATCCATCAATGCGGCCGAAAAGAACTGTTCGTTTCAACATGGCAGAATAAACTAAAACTCCGCATATCAGTCCAGTTGGCCGAAACACTCTGCTTGGTAAAATATGAGATCGAAATTCGAACTTCGTATATACACCTGTTTATACGCATATTAACCATCAATGCGGCCGAAAAGAACTGTTCGTTTCAACATGGCAGAATTAACTAAAACTCCGCATATCAGTCCAGTAGGCCGAAACACTCTGCTTGGAAAAATATGAGATGGAAATTCGAACTTCGTATATACACCTGTTTATACGCATATTATCCATCAATGCGGCCGAAAAGAACTGTTCGTTTCAACATGGCAGAATTAACTAAAACTCCGCATATCAGTCCAGTTGGCCGAAACACTCTGCTTGGTAAAATATGAGATCGAAATTCGAACTTCGTATATACACCTGTTTATACGCATATTATCCATCAATGCGGCCGAAAAGAACTGTTCGTTTCAACATGGCAGAATTAACTAAAACTCCGCATATCAGTCCAGTAGGCCGAAACACTCTGCTTGGTAAAATATGAGATCGAAATTCGAACTTCGTATATACACCTGTTTATACGCATATTATCCATCAATGCGGCCGAAAAGAACTGTTCGTTTCAACATGGCAGAATTAACTAAAACTCCGCATATCAGTGCAGTAGACCGAAACACTCTGCTTGGTAAAATATGAGATCGAAATTCGAACTTCGTATATACACCTGTTTATACGCATATTATCCATCAATGCGGCCGAAAATAACTGTTCGTTTCAACATGGCAGAATTAACTAAAACTCTGCATATCAGTCCAGTAGGCCGAATCACTCTGCTTGGTAAAATATGAGATCGAAATTCGAACTTCGTATATACACCTGTTTATACGCCTATTATCCATCAATGCGGCCGAAAAGAACTGTTCGTTTCAACATGGCAGAATTAACTAAAACTCCGCATATCGGTCCAGTAGGCCGAAACACTCTGCTTGGTAAAATATGAGATCGAAATTCGAACTTCGTATATACATCTGTTTATACGCATATTATCCATCAATGCGGCCGAAAAGAACTGTTCGTTTCAACATGGCAGAATTAACTAAAACTCCGCATATCAGTCCAGTACACGGAAACACTCTGCTTGGTTAAATATGAGATCGAAATTCGAACTTCGTATATACACCTGTTTATACGCATATTATCCATCAATGCGGCCGAAAAGAACTGTTCGTTTCAACATGGCAGAATTAACTAAAACTCCGCATATCAGTCCAGTAGGCCGAAACACTCTGCTTGGTAAAATATGAGATCGAAATTCGAACTTCGTATATACACGTGTTTATACGCATATTATCCATCAATGCGGCCGAAAAGAACTGTTCGTTTCAACATGGCAGAATTAACTAAAACTCCGCATATCAGTCCAGTAGGCCGAATCACTCTGCTTGGTAAAATATGAGATGGAAATTCGAACTTCGTATATACACCTGTTTATACGCATATTATCCATCAATGCGGCCGAAAAGAACTGTTCGTTTCAACATGGCAGAATTAACTAAAACTCCGCATATCAGTCCAGTACACCGAAACACTCTGCTTGGTAAAATATGAGATCGAAATTCGAACTTCGTATATACACCTGTTTATACGCATATTTTCCATCAATGCGGCCGAAAAGAACTGTTCGTTTCAACATGGCAGAATTAACTAAAACTCCGCATATCAGTCCAGTAGGCCGAAACACTCTGCTTGGTAAAATATGAGATCGAAATTCGAACTTCGTATATACACCTGTTTATACGCATATTATTCATCAATGCGGCCGAAAAGAACTGTTCGTTTCAACATGGCAGAATTAACTAAAACTCCGCATATCAGTCCAGTAGGCCGAAACACTCTGCTTGGTAAAATATGAGATGGAAATTCGAACTTCGTATATACACCTGTTTATACGCATATTATCCATCAATGCGGCCGAAAAGAACTGTTCGTTTCAACATGGCAGAATTAACTAAAACTCCGCATATCAGTCCAGTAGGCCGAAACACTCTGCTTGGTAAAATATGAGATCGAAATTCGAACTTCGTATATACACGTGTTAATACGCATATTATACATCAATGCTTCCGAAAAGAGCTGTTCTTGTCTAAATGGCAGAATCAACCGAAACTCCGCATATCAGGCCAGTAGGCCAAATCAAGCTGCTTGGTAAAATATGAGATCGAAATTCGACCTTCGTATATACACCTGGTAATACGCATATTATACATTCATTCTGCCGAAAAGAGATGTTCGGGTCAACATGGCAGAATCAACTGAAACTCCGCATATCAGGCCAGTAGGCCAAAACACGCTGCTTGGCAAAATATGAGATCGAAATACGAACTTCGTATATACAGCAGTTCATACAAATATAATACATCAATGCGGCCGAAAAGAGTTGTTCGCGTCAACATTAAAGAATCAACTAAAACTCCGCATTTCAGGCCAGTAGGCCAAAACACGCTGCTTGGTAAAATATGAGATCGAAATTTAAACTTCGTATATACACCTGTTTATACGCATATTATACATCAATGCAGCCGAAAAGAGCTGTGCCGATCATTATGCCAGAATCAACTTAATCTCCGCATATCAGACCAAAATGCCAAAACCCGCCGCTTGGAAAAATATGATATCGAAATTCGAACTTCGTATATACACCTTTTTATACGCATATCATACATTCATGCTGCCGAAAAGAGCTGTTCGGGTCGAAATTACAGAATCAACTGAAACTCCGAATATCAGACCAGTAGGATTAAACAAGCTGCTTGGTAAAATATGAGATGGAAAATTAAACTTCGTATATACACCTGTTTATACGCCTATTATACATCAATGCAGACGAAAAGGGATGTTCGGGTCAACATTGCAGAATCAGCTGAAACTCCGAATATCAGACCAGTAGGATTAAACAAGCTGCTTGGTAAAATATGAGATGGAAATTCGAACTTCGTATATACAACTGTTTATACGCATATTATACATCAATGCGGCTGATAAGAGCTGTTCCGGTCAACATGGCAGAATCAACTGAAACTCCGCATATCAGGCCAGTAAACCAAAACACGCTGCTTGGTAAAATATGAGATCGAAATTCGACATTCATACATACACCTGATAATACGTATATTATACATTCATGTTGCCGAAAAGAGCTGTTTGATTCAACATTGCAGGGTCAACTGAAACTACGCATATCGGACCAATAGACCAAAACAAGCTGCTTGGTAAAATATGAGATCGAAATTCGACCTTCGTATATACACCTGATAATACGCATATTATTCATTCATTCTGCCGAAAAGAGATGTTCGGGTCAATATGGCAGAACCAACTGAAACTCCGCATATCAGGCCAGTAGGCCAAAACAAGCTGCTTGGTAAAATATGAGATCGAAATTCGACCTTCATACATACACCTGATAATACGTATATTATACATTCATGTTGCCGAAAAGAGATGTTCGAGTCAACATTGCAGGGTCAACTGAAACTACGCATATCGGACCAATAGGCCAAAACAAGATGCTTGGTAAAATATGAGATCGAAATTCGAACTTCCTATATACACCAGCTTATAAGCATAATATAATTCATTGCGGCCGAAAAGAAATGTTTGGGTCAACATGCAGAATCACCTGAAACTCCGCATATCAGGCATTAGGCAAAAACACGCTGCTTGGAAAAATATTAGATGGAAATTCGAACTTCGTATATACACCTGTTATACGCATATTATACATCAATGCTGCCGAAAAGAGCTGTTCGGGTCAACATTGCAGAATCAGCTGAAACTCCGAATATCAGTCAGTAGACTTAAACAGGCTGCTTGGTAAAATATGAGATCATAATTCGACCTTCGTATATACACCTTTTTATACGCATATTATACATTCATGCTGCCGAAAAGGGCTGTTCGGATCAACATTGCAGAATCAGCTGAAACTCCGAATATCATACCAGTAGGCTTAAACAAGCTGCTTGGTAAAATATGAGATGGAAATTCGAACTTCGTATATACAACTGTTTATACGCATATTATACATCAATGCGTCCGAAAAGAGCTGTTCTTGTCAAAATGGCAGAATCAACCGAAACTCCGCATATCAGGCCAGTAGGCCAAAACAAGCTGCTTGGTAAAATATGAGATCGAAATTCGACCTTCGTATATACAGCTGATAATACGCATATAATACATTCATTCTGCCGAAAAGAGATGTTCGGGTCAACATGGCAGAATCAACTGAAACTCCGCATATCAGGCAAGTCGGCCAAATCAAGCTGCTTGGTAAAATATGAGATCGAAATTCGAACTTCGTATATACATCTGTTTACACACATATTATCCATAAATGCGGCCGATAACAGCTGTTCCGGTCAACATGGCAGAATCAACTGAAACTCCGCATATCAGGCCAGTAAACCAAAACACGCTGCTTGGTAAAATATGAGATCGAAATTCGACCTTCGTATATACACCTGTTAATACGCATGTTATACATTCATGCTGCGGAAAAGAGCTTTTCGGGTCAAAATTGCAGAATCAACTGAAACTCCGCATATCAGGCCAGTAGGCCAAAACAAGCTGCTTGGTAAAATATGAGATCGAAATTCGACCTTCATACATACACCTGATAATACGTATATTATACATTCATGTTGCCGAAAAGAGCTGTTTGATTCAACATTGCAGGGTCAACTGAAACTACGCATATCGGACCAATAGACCAAAACAAGCTGCTTGGTAAAATATGAGATCGAAATTCGACCTTCGTATATACACCTGATAATACGCATATTATTCATTCATTCTGCCGAAAAGAGATGTTCGGGTCAATATGGCAGAACCAACTGAAACTCCGCATATCAGGCCAGTAGGCCAAAACAAGCTGCTTGGTAAAATATGAGATCGAAATTCGACCTTCATACATACACCTGATAATACGTATATTATACATTCATGTTGCCGAAAAGAGATGTTCGAGTCAACATTGCAGGGTCAACTGAAACTACGCATATCGGACCAATAGGCCAAAACAAGATGCTTGGTAAAATATGAGATCGAAATTCGAACTTCCTATATACACCAGCTTATAAGCATAATATAATTCATTGCGGCCGAAAAGAAATGTTTGGGTCAACATGCAGAATCACCTGAAACTCCGCATATCAGGCATTAGGCAAAAACACGCTGCTTGGAAAAATATTAGATGGAAATTCGAACTTCGTATATACACCTGTTATACGCATATTATACATCAATGCTGCCGAAAAGAGCTGTTCGGGTCAACATTGCAGAATCAGCTGAAACTCCGAATATCAGTCAGAAGACTTAAACAGGCTGCTTGGTAAAATATGAGATCATAATTCGACCTTCGTATATACACCTTTTTATACGCATATTATACATTCATGCTGCCGAAAAGGGCTGTTCGGATCAACATTGCAGAATCAGCTGAAACTCCGAATATCATACCAGTAGGCTTAAACAAGCTGCTTGGTAAAATATGAGATGGAAATTCGAACTTCGTATATACAACTGTTTATACGCATATTATACATCAATGCGTCCGAAAAGAGCTGTTCTTGTCAAAATGGCAGAATCAACCGAAACTCCGCATATCAGGCCAGTAGGCCAAAACAAGCTGCTTGGTAAAATATGAGATCGAAATTCGACCTTCGTATATACAGCTGATAATACGCATATAATACATTCATTCTGCCGAAAAGAGATGTTCGGGTCAACATGGCAGAATCAACTGAAACTCCGCATATCAGGCAAGTCGGCCAAATCAAGCTGCTTGGTAAAATATGAGATCGAAATTCGAACTTCGTATATACACCTGTTATACGCATATTATACATCAATGCGGCCGAAAAGAACTGTTCGTTTCAACATGGCAGAATTAACTAAAACTCCGCATATCAGTCCAGTAGGCCGAAACACTCTGCTTGGTAAAATATGAGATGGAAATTCGAACTTCGTATATACACCTGTTTATACGCATATTATCCATCAATGCGGCCGAAAAGAACTGTTCGTTTCAACATGGCAGAATTAACTAAAACTCCGCATATCAGTCCAGTACACCGAAACACTCTGCTTGGTAAAATATTAGATGGAAATTCGAACTTCGTATATACACCTGTTTATACGCATATTATCCATCAATGCGGCCGAAAAGAACTGTTCGTTTCAACATGGCAGAATTAACTAAAACTCCGCATATGAGTCCAGTACACCGAAACACTCTGCTTGGTAAAATATGAGATGGAAATTCGAACTTCGTATATACACCTGTTTATACGCATATTATCCATCAATGCGGCCGAAAAGAACTGTTCGTTTCAACATGGCAGAATTAACTAAAACTCTGCATATCAGTCCAGTAGGCCGAATCACTCTGCTTGGTAAAATATGAGATGGAAATTCGAACTTCGTATATACACCTGTTTATATGCATATTATCCATCAATGCGGCCGAAAAGAACTGTTCGTTTCAACATGGCAGAATTAACTAAAACTCCGCATATCAGTCCAGTAGGCCGAAACACTCTGCTTGGTAAAATATGAGATGGAAATTCGAACTTCGTATATACACCTGTTTATACGCATATTATCCATCAATGCGGCCGAAAAGAACTGTTCGTTTCAACATGGCAGAATTAACTAAAACTCCGCATATCAGTCCAGTTGGCCGAAACACTCTGCTTGGTAAAATATGAGATCGAAATTCGAACTTCGTATATACACCTGTTTATACGCATATTATCCATCAATGCGGCCGAAAAGAACTGTTCGTTTCAACATGGCAGAATTAACTAAAACTCCGCATATCAGTCCAGTAGGCCGAAACACTCTGCTTGGTAAAATATGAGATCGAAATTCGAACTTCGTATATACACCTGTTTATACGCATATTATCCATCAATGCGGCCGAAAAGAACTGTTCGTTTCAACATGGCAGAATTAACTTAAACTCCGCATATCAGTGCAGTAGACCGAAACACTCTGCTTGGTAAAATATGAGATCGAAATTCGAACTTCGTATATACACCTGTTTATACGCATATTATCCATCAATGCGGCCGAAAATAACTGTTCGTTTCAACATGGCAGAATTAACTAAAACTCTGCATATCAGTCCAGTAGGCCGAATCACTCTGCTTGGTAAAATATGAGATCGAAATTCGAACTTCGTATATACACCTGTTTATACGCCTATTATCCATCAATGCGGCCGAAAAGAACTGTTCGTTTCAACATGGCAGAATTAACTAAAACTCCGCATATCGGTCCAGTAGGCCGAAACACTCTGCTTGGTAAAATATGAGATCGAAATTCGAACTTCGTATATACATCTGTTTATACGCATATTATCCATCAATGCGGCCGAAAAGAACTGTTCGTTTCAACATGGCAGAATTAACTAAAACTCCGCATATCAGTCCAGTACACGGAAACACTCTGCTTGGTTAAATATGAGATCGAAATTCGAACTTCGTATATACACCTGTTTATACGCATATTATCCATCAATGCGGCCGAAAAGAACTGTTCGTTTCAACATGGCAGAATTAACTAAAACTCCGCATATGAGTCCAGTACACCGAAACACTCTGCTTGGTAAAATATGAGATCGAAATTCGAACTTCGTATATACACCTGTTTATACGCATATTATCCATCAATGCGGCCGAAAAGAACTGTTCGTTTCAACATGGCAGAATTAACTAAAACTCCGCATATCAGTCCAGTAGGCCGAATCACTCTGCTTGGTAAAATATGAGATGGAAATTCGAACTTCGTATATACACCTGTTTATACGCATATTATCCATCAATGCGGCCGAAAAGAACTGTTCGTTTCAACATGGCAGAATTAACTAAAACTCCGCATATCAGTCCAGTACACCGAAACACTCTGCTTGGTAAAATATGAGATCGAAATTCGAACTTCGTATATACACCTGTTTATACGCATATTATCCATCAATGCGGCCGAAAAGAACTGTTCGTTTCAACATGGCAGAATTAACTAAAACTCCGCATATCAGTCCAGTACACCGAAGCATTCTGCTTGGTAAAATATGAGATCGAAATTCGAACTTCGTATATACACCTGTTTATACGCATATTTTCCATCAATGCGGCCGAAAAGAACTGTTCGTTTCAACATGGCAGAATTAACTAAAACTCCGCATATCAGTCCAGTAGGCCGAAACACTCTGCTTGGTAAAATATAAGATCGAAATTCGAACTTCGTTTATACACCTGTTTATACGCATATTATCCATCAATGCGGCCGAAATCAACTGTTCGTTTCAACATGGCAGAATTAACTAAAACTCCGCATATCAGTCCAGTACACCGAAACACTCTGCTTGGTAAAATATGAGATGGAAATTCGAACTTCGTATATACACCTGTTTATACGCATATTATCCATCAATGCGGCCGAAAAGAGTTGTTCGCGTCAACATTACAGAATCAACTAAAACTCCGCATATCAGGCCAGTAGGCCAAAACACGCTGCTTGGTAAAATTTGAGATCGAAATTTAAACTTCGTATATACACCTGTTTATACGCATATTATACATCAATGCAGCCGAAAAGAGCTGTGCCGATCATTATGGCAGAATCAACTTAATCTCCGCATATCAGGCCAAAAGGCCAAAACCCGCCGCTTGGAAAAATATGATATCGAAATTCGAACTTCGTATATACACCTTTTTATACGCATATTATACATTCATGCTGCCGAAAAGAGCTGTTCGGGTCGAAATTACAGAATCAACTGAAACTCCGAATATCAGACCAGTAGGATTAAACAAGCTGCTTGGAAAAATATGAGATGGAAAATTAAACTTCGTATATACACCTGTTTATACGCCTATTATACATCAATGCAGCCGAAAAAGGATGTTCGGGTCAACATTGCAGAATCAGCTGAAACTCCGAATATCAGACCAGTAGCATTAAACAAGCTGCTTGGTAAAATATGAGATGGAAATTCGAACTTCGTATATACAACTGTTTATACGCATATTATACATCAATGCGGCTGATAAGAGCTGTTCCGGTCAACATGGCAGAATCAACTGAAACTCATCATATCAGGCCAGTAAACCAAAACACGCTGCTTGGTAAAATATGAGATCGAAATTCGACATTCATACATACACCTGATAATACGTATATTATACATTCATGTTGCCGAAAAGAGCTGTTTGATTGAACATTGCAGGGTCAACTGAAACTACGCATATCGGACCAATAGACCAAAACAAGCTGCTTGGTAAAATATGAGATCGAAATTCGACCTTCGTATATACACCTGATAATACGCATATTATTCATTCATTCTGCCGAAAAGAGATGTTCGGGTCAATATGGCAGAACCAACTGAAACTCCGCATATCAGGCCAGTAGGCCAAAACAAGCTGCTTGGTAAAATATGAGATCGAAATTCGACCTTCATACATACACCTGATAATACGTATATTATACATTCATGTTGCCGAAAAGAGATGTTCGAGTCAACATTGCAGGGTCAACTGAAACTACGCATATCGGACCAATAGGCCAAAACAAGATGCTTGGTAAAATATGAGATCGAAATTCGAACTTCCTATATACACCAGCTTATAAGCATAATATAATTCATTGCGGCCGAAAAGAAATGTTTGGGTCAACATGCAGAATCACCTGAAACTCCGCATATCAGGCATTAGGCAAAAACACGCTGCTTGGAAAAATATTAGATGGAAATTCGAACTTCGTATATACACCTGTTATACGCATATTATACATCAATGCTGCCAAAAAGAGCTGTTCGGGTCAACATTGGAGAATCAGCTGAAACTCCGAATATCAGTCAGTAGACTTAAACAGGCTGCTTGGTAAAATATGAGATCATAATTCGACCTTCGTATATACACCTTTTTATACGCATATTATACATTCATGCTGCCGAAAAGGGCTGTTCGGATCAACATTGCAGAATCAGCTGAAACTCCGAATATCATACCAGTAGGCTTAAACAAGCTGCTTGGTAAAATATGAGATGGAAATTCGAACTTCGTATATACAACTGTTTATACGCATATTATACATCAATGCGTCCGAAAAGAGCTGTTCTTGTCAAAATGGCAGAATCAACCGAAACTCCGCATATCAGGCCAGTAGGCCAAAACAAGCTGCTTGGTAAAATATGAGATCGAAATTCGACCTTCGTATATACAGCTGATAATACGCATATAATACATTCATTCTGCCGAAAAGAGATGTTCGGGTCAACATAGCAGAATCAACTGAAACTCCGCATATCAGGCAAGTCGGCCAAATCAAGCTGCTTGGTAAAATATGAGATCGAAATTCGAACTTCGTATATACATCTGTTTACACACATATTATCCATAAATGCGGCCGATAACAGCTGTTCCGGTCAACATGGCAGAATCAACTGAAACTCCGCATATCAGGCCAGTAAACCAAAACACGCTGCTTGGTAAAATATGAGATCGAAATTCGACCTTCGTATATACACCTGTTAATACGCATGTTATACATTCATGCTGCGGAAAAGAGCTTTTCGGGTCAAAATTGCAGAATCAACTGAAACTCCGCATATCAGGCCAGTAGGCCAGAACAAGCTGCTTGGTAAAATATGAGATGGAAATTTAAACTTCGTATATACACCTGTTATACGCATATTATACATCAATGCGGCCGAAAAGAACTGTTCGTTTCAACATGGCAGAATTAACTAAAACTCCGCATATCAGTCCAGTAGGCCGAAACACTCTGCTTGGTAAAATATGAGATGGAAATTCGAACTTCGTATATACACCTGTTTATACGCATATTATCCATCAATGCGGCCGAAAAGAACTGTTCGTTTCAACATGGCAGAATTAACTAAAACTCCGCATATCAGTCCAGTACACCGAAACACTCTGCTTGGTAAAATATGAGATCGAAATTCGAACTTCGTATATACACCTGTTTATACGCATATTATCCATCAATGCGGCCGAAAAGAACTGTTCGTTTCAACATGGCAGAATTAACTAAAACTCCGCATATGAGTCCAGTACACCGAAACACTCTGCTTGGTAAAATATGAGATGGAAATTCGAACTTCGTATATACACCTGTTTATACGCATATTATCCATCAATGCGGCCGAAAAGAACTGTTCGTTTCAACATGGCAGAATTAACTAAAACTCTGCATATCAGTCCAGTAGGCCGAATCACTCTGCTTGGTAAAATATGAGATGGAAATTCGAACTTCGTATATACACCTGTTTATATGCATATTATCCATCAATGCGGCCGAAAAGAACTGTTCGTTTCAACATGGCAGAATTAACTAAAACTCCGCATATCAGTCCAGTAGGCCGAAACACTCTGCTTGGTAAAATATGAGATGGAAATTCGAACTTCGTATATACACCTGTTTATACGCATATTATCCATCAATGCGGCCGAAAAGAACTGTTCGTTTCAACATGGCAGAATTAACTAAAACTCCGCATATCAGTCCAGTTGGCCGAAACACTCTGCTTGGTAAAATATGAGATCGAAATTCGAACTTCGTATATACACCTGTTTATACGCATATTAACCATCAATGCGGCCGAAAAGAACTGTTCGTTTCAACATGGCAGAATTAACTAAAACTCCGCATATCAGTCCAGTAGGCCGAAACACTCTGCTTGGTAAAATATGAGATGGAAATTCGAACTTCGTATATACACCTGTTTATACGCATATTATCCATCAATGCGGCCGAAAAGAACTGTTCGTTTCAACATGGCAGAATTAACTAAAACTCCGCATATCAGTCCAGTTGGCCGAAACACTCTGCTTGGTAAAATATGAGATCGAAATTCGAACTTCGTATATACACCTGTTTATACGCATATTATCCATCAATGCGGCCGAAAAGAACTGTTCGTTTCAACATGGCAGAATTAACTAAAACTCCGCATATCAGTCCAGTAGGCCGAAACACTCTGCTTGGTAAAATATGAGATCGAAATTCGAACTTCGTATATACACCTGTTTATACGCATATTATTCATCAATGCGGCCGAAAAGAACTGTTCGTTTCAACATGGCAGAATTAACTAAAACTCCGCATATCAGTCCAGTACACCGAAACACTCTGCTTGGTAAAATATGAGATCGAAATTCGAACTTCGTATATACACCTGTTTATACGCATATTATCCATCAATGCGGCCGAAAATAACTGTTCGTTTCAACATGGCAGAATTAACTAAAACTCTGCATATCAGTCCAGTAGGCCGAATCACTCTGCTTGGTAAAATATGAGATCGAAATTCGAACTTCGTATATACACCTGTTTATACGCCTATTATCCATCAATGCGGCCGAAAAGAACTGTTCGTTTCAACATGGCAGAATTAACTAAAACTCCGCATATCGGTCCAGTAGGCCCAAACACTCTGCTTGGTAAAATATGAGATCGAAATTCGAACTTCGTATATACATCTGTTTATACGCATATTATCCATCAATGCGGCCGAAAAGAACTGTTCGTTTCAACATGGCAGAATTAACTAAAACTCCGCATATCAGTCCAGTACACGGAAACACTCTGCTTGGTTAAATATGAGATCGAAATTCGAACTTCGTATATACACCTGTTTATACGCATATTATCCATCAATGCGGCCGAAAAGAACTGTTCGTTTCAACATGGCAGAATTAACTAAAACTCCGCATATCAGTCCAGTAGGCCGAAACACTCTGCTTGGTAAAATATGAGATCGAAATTCGAACTTCGTATATACACGTGTTTATACGCATATTATCCATCAATGCGGCCGAAAAGAACTGTTCGTTTCAACATGGCAGAATTAACTAAAACTCCGCATATCAGTCCAGTAGGCCGAATCACTCTGCTTGGTAAAATATGAGATGGAAATTCGAACTTCGTATATACACCTGTTTATACGCATATTATCCATCAATGCGGCCGAAAAGAACTGTTCGTTTCAACATGGCAGAATTAACTAAAACTCCGCATATCAGTCCAGTACACCGAAACACTCTGCTTGGTAAAATATGAGATCGAAATTCGAACTTCGTATATACACCTGTTTATACGCATATTTTCCATCAATGCGGCCGAAAAGAACTGTTCGTTTCAACATGGCAGAATTAACTAAAACTCCGCATATCAGTCCAGTAGGCCGAAACACTCTGCTTGGTAAAATATGAGATCGAAATTCGAACTTCGTATATACACCTGTTTATACGCATATTATTCATCAATGCGGCCGAAAAGAACTGTTCGTTTCAACATGGCAGAATTAACTAAAACTCCGCATATCAGTCCAGTAGGCCGAAACACTCTGCTTGGTAAAATATGAGATGGAAATTCGAACTTCGTATATACACCTGTTTATACGCATATTATCCATCAATGCGGCCGAAAAGAACTGTTCGTTTCAACATGGCAGAATTAACTAAAACTCCGCATATCAGTCCAGTAGGCCGAAACACTCTGCTTGGTAAAATATGAGATCGAAATTCGAACTTCGTATATACACGTGTTAATACGCATATTATACATCAATGCTTCCGAAAAGAGCTGTTCTTGTCAAAATGGCAGAATCAACCGAAACTCCGCATATCAGGCCAGTAGGCCAAATCAAGCTGCTTGGTAAAATATGAGATCGAAATTCGACCTTCGTATATACACCTGGTAATACGCATATTATACATTCATTCTGCCGAAAAGAGATGTTCGGGTCAACATGGCAGAATCAACTGAAACTCCGCATATCAGGCCAGTAGGCCAAAACACTCTGCTTGGTAAAATATGAGATCGAAATTCGAACTTCGTATATACACGTGTTTATACGCATATTATCCATCAATGCGGCCGAAAAGAACTGTTCGTTTCAACATGGCAGAATTAACTAAAACTCCGCATATCAGTCCAGTAGGCCGAATCACTCTGCTTGGTAAAATATGAGATGGAAATTCGAACTTCGTATGTACACCTGTTTATACGCATATTATCCATCAATGCGGCCGAAAAGAACTGTTCGTTTCAACATGGCAGAATTAACTAAAACTCCGCATATCAGTCCAGTACACCGAAACACTCTGCTTGGTAAAATATGAGATCGAAATTCGAACTTCGTATATACACCTGTTTATACGCATATTTTCCATCAATGCGGCCGAAAAGAACTGTTCGTTTCAACATGGCAGAATTAACTAAAACTCCGCATATCAGTCCAGTAGGCCGAAACACTCTGCTTGGTAAAATATGAGATCGAAATTCGAACTTCGTATATACACCTGTTTATACGCATATTATTCATCAATGCGGCCGAAAAGAACTGTTCGTTTCAACATGGCAGAATTAACTAAAACTCCGCATATCAGTCCAGTAGGCCGAAACACTCTGCTTGGTAAAATATGAGATGGAAATTCGAACTTCGTATATACACCTGTTTATACGCATATTATCCATCAATGCGGCCGAAAAGAACTGTTCGTTTCAACATGGCAGAATTAACTAAAACTCCGCATATCAGTCCAGTAGGCCGAAACACTCTGCTTGGTAAAATATGAGATCGAAATTCGAACTTCGTATATACACGTGTTAATACGCATATTATACATCAATGCTTCCGAAAAGAGCTGTTCTTGTCAAAATGGCAGAATCAACCGAAACTCCGCATATCAGGCCAGTAGGCCAAATCAAGCTGCTTGGTAAAATATGAGATCGAAATTCGACCTTCGTATATACACCTGGTAATACGCATATTATACATTCATTCTGCCGAAAAGAGATGTTCGGGTCAACATGGCAGAATCAACTGAAACTCCGCATATCAGGCCAGTAGGCCAAAACACGCTGCTTGGCAAAATATGAGATCGAAATACGAACTTCGTATATACAGCAGTTCATACAAATATAATACATCAATGCGGCCGAAAAGAGTTGTTCGCGTCAACATTAAAGAATCAACTAAAACTCCGCATTTCAGGCCAGTAGGCCAAAACACGCTGCTTGGTAAAATATGAGATCGAAATTTAAACTTCGTATATACACCTGTTTATACGCATATTATACATCAATGCAGCCGAAAAGAGCTGTGCCGATCATTATGCCAGAATCAACTTAATCTCCGCATATCAGACCAAAATGCCAAAACCCGCCGCTTGGAAAAATATGATATCGAAATTCGAACTTCGTATATACACCTTTTTATACGCATATCATACATTCATGCTGCCGAAAAGAGCTGTTCGGGTCGAAATTACAGAATCAACTGAAACTCCGAATATCAGACCAGTAGGATTAAACAAGCTGCTTGGTAAAATATGAGATGGAAAATTAAACTTCGTATATACACCTGTTTATACGCCTATTATACATCAATGCAGACGAAAAGGGATGTTCGGGTCAACATTGCAGAATCAGCTGAAACTCCGAATATCAGACCAGTAGGATTAAACAAGCTGCTTGGTAAAATATGAGATGGAAATTCGAACTTCGTATATACAACTGTTTATACGCATATTATACATCAATGCGGCTGATAAGAGCTGTTCCGGTCAACATGGCAGAATCAACTGAAACTCCGCATATCAGGCCAGTAAACCAAAACAAGCTGCTTGGTAAAATATGAGATCGAAATTCGACATTCATACATACACCTGATAATACGTATATTATACATTCATGTTGCCGAAAAGAGCTGTTTGATTCAACATTGCAGGGTCAACTGAAACTACGCATATCGGACCAATAGACCAAAACAAGCTGCTTGGTAAAATATGAGATCGAAATTCGACCTTCGTATATACACCTGATAATACGCATATTATTCATTCATTCTGCCGAAAAGAGATGTTCGGGTCAATATGGCAGAACCAACTGAAACTCCGCATATCAGGCCAGTAGGCCAAAACAAGCTGCTTGGTAAAATATGAGATCGAAATTCGACCTTCATACATACACCTGATAATACGTATATTATACATTCATGTTGCCGAAAAGAGATGTTCGAGTCAACATTGCAGGGTCAACTGAAACTACGCATATCGGACCAATAGGCCAAAACAAGATGCTTGGTAAAATATGAGATCGAAATTCGAACTTCCTATATACACCAGCTTATAAGCATAATATAATTCATTGCGGCCGAAAATAAATGTTTGGGTCAACATGCAGAATCACCTGAAACTCCGCATATCAGGCATTAGGCAAAAACACGCTGCTTGGAAAAATATTAGATGGAAATTCGAACTTCGTATATACACCTGTTATACGCATATTATACATCAATGCTGCCGAAAAGAGCTGTTCGGGTCAACATTGCAGAATCAGCTGAAACTCCGAATATCAGTCAGTAGACTTAAACAGGCTGCTTGGTAAAATATGAGATCATAATTCGACCTTCGTATATACACCTTTTTATACGCATATTATACATTCATGCTGCCGAAAAGGGCTGTTCGGATCAAAATTGCAGAATCAGCTGAAACTCCGAATATCATACCAGTAGGCTTAAACAAGCTGCTTGGTAAAATATGAGATGGAAATTCGAACTTCGTATATACAACTGTTTATACGCATATTATACATCAATGCGTCCGAAAAGAGCTGTTCTTGTCAAAATGGCAGAATCAACCGAAACTCCGCATATCAGGCCAGTAGGCCAAAACAAGCTGCTTGGTAAAATATGAGATCGAAATTCGACCTTCGTATATACAGCTGATAATACGCATATAATACATTCATTCTGCCGAAAAGAGATGTTCGGGTCAACATGGCAGAATCAACTGAAACTCCGCATATCAGGCAAGTCGGCCAAATCAAGCTGCTTGGTAAAATATGAGATCGAAATTCGAACTTCGTATATACATCTGTTTACACACATATTATCCATAAATGCGGCCGATAACAGCTGTTCCGGTCAACATGGCAGAATCAACTGAAACTCCGCATATCAGGCCAGTAAACCAAAACACGCTGCTTGGTAAAATATGAGATCGAAATTCGACCTTCGTATATACACCTGTTAATACGCATGTTATACATTCATGCTGCGGAAAAGAGCTTTTCGGGTCAAAATTGCAGAATCAACTGAAACTCCGCATATCAGGCCAGTAGGCCAAAACAAGCTGCTTGGTAAAATATGAGATCGAAATTCGACCTTCATACATACACCTGATAATACGTATATTATACATTCATGTTGCCGAAAAGAGCTGTTTGATTCAACATTGCAGGGTCAACTGAAACTACGCATATCGGACCAATAGACCAAAACAAGCTGCTTGGTAAAATATGAGATCGAAATTCGACCTTCGTATATACACCTGATAATACGCATATTATTCATTCATTCTGCCGAAAAGAGATGTTCGGGTCAATATGGCAGAACCAACTGAAACTCCGCATATCAGGCCAGTAGGCCAAAACAAGCTGCTTGGTAAAATATGAGATCGAAATTCGACCTTCATACATACACCTGATAATACGTATATTATACATTCATGTTGCCGAAAAGAGATGTTCGAGTCAACATTGCAGGGTCAACTGAAACTACGCATATCGGACCAATAGGCCAAAACAAGATGCTTGGTAAAATATGAGATCGAAATTCGAACTTCCTATATACACCAGCTTATAAGCATAATATAATTCATTGCGGCCGAAAAGAAATGTTTGGGTCAACATGCAGAATCACCTGAAACTCCGCATATCAGGCATTAGGCAAAAACACGCTGCTTGGAAAAATATTAGATGGAAATTCGAACTTCGTATATACACCTGTTATACGCATATTATACATCAATGCTGCCGAAAAGAGCTGTTCGGGTCAACATTGCAGAATCAGCTGAAACTCCGAATATCAGTCAGAAGACTTAAACAGGCTGCTTGGTAAAATATGAGATCATAATTCGACCTTCGTATATACACCTTTTTATACGCATATTATACATTCATGCTGCCGAAAAGGGCTGTTCGGATCAACATTGCAGAATCAGCTGAAACTCCGAATATCATACCAGTAGGCTTAAACAAGCTGCTTGGTAAAATATGAGATGGAAATTCGAACTTCGTATATACAACTGTTTATACGCATATTATACATCAATGCGTCCGAAAAGAGCTGTTCTTGTCAAAATGGCAGAATCAACCGAAACTCCGCATATCAGGCCAGTAGGCCAAAACAAGCTGCTTGGTAAAATATGAGATCGAAATTCGACCTTCGTATATACAGCTGATAATACGCATATAATACATTCATTCTGCCGAAAAGAGATGTTCGTTTCAACATGGCAGAATTAACTAAAACTCCGCATATCAGTCCAGTACACCGAAACACTCTGCTTGGTAAAATATGAGATCGAAATTCGAACTTCGTATATACACCTGTTTATACGCATATTATCCATCAATGCGGCCGAAAAGAACTGTTCGTTTCAACATGGCAGAATTAACTAAAACTCCGCATATGAGTCCAGTACACCGAAACACTCTGCTTGGTAAAATATGAGATGGAAATTCGAACTTCGTATATACACCTGTTTATACGCATATTATCCATCAATGCGGCCGAAAAGAACTGTTCGTTTCAACATGGCAGAATTAACTAAACTCTGCATATCAGTCCAGTAGGCCGAATCACTCTGCTTGGTAAAATATGAGATGGAAATTCGAACTTCGTATATACACCTGTTTATATGCATATTATCCATCAATGCGGCCGAAAAGAACTGTTCGTTTCAACATGGCAGAATTAACTAAAACTCCGCATATCAGTCCAGTAGGCCGAAACACTCTGCTTGGTAAAATATGAGATGGAAATTCGAACTTCGTATATAAACCTGTTTATACGCATATTATCCATCAATGCGGCCGAAAAGAACTGTTCGTTTCAACATGGCAGAATTAACTAAAACTCCGCATATCAGTCCAGTTGGCCGAAACACTCTGCTTGGTAAAATATGAGATCGAAATTCGAACTTCGTATATACACCTGTTTATACGCATATTATCCATCAATGCGGCCGAAAAGAACTGTTCGTTTCAACATGGCAGAATTAACTAAAACTCCGCATATCAGTCCAGTAGGCCGAAACACTCTGCTTGGTAAAATATGAGATCGAAATTCGAACTTCGTATATACACCTGTTTATACGCATATTATCCATCAATGCGGCCGAAAAGAACTGTTCGTTTCAACAAGGCAGAATTAACTAAAACTCCGCATATCAGTGCAGTAGACCGAAACACTCTGCTTGGTAAAATATGAGATCGAAATTCGAACTTCGTATATACACCTGTTTATACGCATATTATCCATCAATGCGGCCGAAAATAACTGTTCGTTTCAACATGGCAGAATTAACTAAAACTCTGCATATCAGTCCAGTAGGCCGAATCACTCTGCTTGGTAAAATATGAGATCGAAATTCGAACTTCGTATATACACCTGTTTATACGCCTATTATCCATCAATGCGGCCGAAAAGAACTGTTCGTTTCAACATGGCAGAATTAACTAAAACTCCGCATATCGGTCCAGTAGGCCGAAACACTCTGCTTGGTAAAATATGAGATCGAAATTCGAACTTCGTATATACATCTGTCTATACGCATATTATCCATCAATGCGGCCGAAAAGAACTGTTCGTTTCAACATGGCAGAATTAACTAAAACTCCGCATATCAGTCCAGTACACGGAAACACTCTGCTTGGTTAAATATGAGATCGAAATTCGAACTTCGTATATACACCTGTTTATACGCATATTATCCATCAATGCGGCCGAAAAGAACTGTTCGTTTCAACATGGCAGAATTAACTAAAACTCCGCATATCAGTCCAGTAGGCCGAAACACTCTGCTTGGTAAAATATGAGATCGAAATTCGAACTTCGTATATACACGTTTTTATACGCATATTATCCATCAATGCGGCCGAAAAGAACTGTTCGTTTCAACATGGCAGAATTAACTAAAACTCCGCATATCAGTCCAGTAGGCCGAATCACTCTGCTTGGTAAAATATGAGATGGAAATTCGAACTTCGTATATACACCTGTTTATACGCATATTATCCATCAATGCGGCCGAAAAGAACTGTTCGTTTCAACATGGCAGAATTAACTAAAACTCCGCATATCAGTCCAGTACACCGAAACACTCTGCTTGGTAAAATATGAGATCGAAATTCGAACTTCGTATATACACCTGTTTATACGCATATTATCCATCAATGCGGCCGAAAAGAACTGTTCGTTTCAACATGGCAGAATTAACTAAAACTCCGCATATCAGTCCAGTACACCGAAGCATTCTGCTTGGTAAAATATGAGATCGAAATTCGAACTTCGTATATACACCTGTTTATACGCATATTATCCATCAATGCGGCCGAAAAGAACTGTTCGTTTCAACATGGCAGAATTAACTAAAACTCCGCATATCAGTCCAGTAGGCCGAAACACTCTGCTTGGTAAAATATAAGATCGAAATTCGAACTTCGTTTATACACCTGTTTATACGCATATTATCCATCAATGCGGCCGAAATCAACTGTTCGTTTCAACATGGCAGAATTAACTAAAACTCCGCATATCAGTCCAGTACACCGAAACACTCTGCTTGGTAAAATATGAGATGGAAATTCGAACTTCGTATATACACCTGTTTATACGCATATTATCCATCAATGCGGCCGAAAATAACTGTTCGTTTCAACATGGCAGAATTAACTAAAACTCTGCATATCAGTCCAGTAGGCCGAATCACTCTGCTTGGTAAAATATGAGATCGAAATTCGAACTTCGTATATACACCTGTTTATACGCCTATTATCCATCAATGCGGCCGAAAAGAACTGTTCGTTTCAACATGGCAGAATTAACTAAAACTCCGCATATCGGTCCAGTAGGCCGAAACACTCTGCTTGGTAAAATATGAGATCGAAATTCGAACTTCGTATATACATCTGTTTATACGCATATTATCCATCAATGCGGCCGAAAAGAACTGTTCGTTTCAACATGGCAGAATTAACTAAAACTCCGCATATCAGTCCAGTACACGGAAACACTCTGCTTGGTTAAATATGAGATCGAAATTCGAACTTCGTATATACACCTGTTTATACGCATATTATCCATCAATGCGGCCGAAAAGAACTGTTCGTTTCAACATGGCAGAATTAACTAAAACTCCGCATATCAGTCCAGTAGGCCGAAACACTCTGCTTGGTAAAATATGAGATCGAAATTCGAACTTCGTATATACACGTTTTTATACGCATATTATCCATCAATGCGGCCGAAAAGAACTGTTCGTTTCAACATGGCAGAATTAACTAAAACTCCGCATATCAGTCCAGTAGGCCGAATCACTCTGCTTGGTAAAATATGAGATGGAAATTCGAACTTCGTATATACACCTGTTTATACGCATATTATCCATCAATGCGGCCGAAAAGAACTGTTCGTTTCAACATGGCAGAATTAACTAAAACTCCGCATATCAGTCCAGTACACCGAAACACTCTGCTTGGTAAAATATGAGATCGAAATTCGAACTTCGTATATACACCTGTTTATACGCATATTATCCATCAATGCGGCCGAAAAGAACTGTTCGTTTCAACATGGCAGAATTAACTAAAACTCCGCATATCAGTCCAGTACACCGAAGCATTCTGCTTGGTAAAATATGAGATCGAAATTCGAACTTCGTATATACACCTGTTTATACGCATATTATCCATCAATGCGGCCGAAAAGAACTGTTCGTTTCAACATGGCAGAATTAACTAAAACTCCGCATATCAGTCCAGTAGGCCGAAACACTCTGCTTGGTAAAATATAAGATCGAAATTCGAACTTCGTTTATACACCTGTTTATACGCATATTATCCATCAATGCGGCCGAAATCAACTGTTCGTTTCAACATGGCAGAATTAACTAAAACTCCGCATATCAGTCCAGTACACCGAAACACTCTGCTTGGTAAAATATGAGATGGAAATTCGAACTTCGTATATACACCTGTTTATACGCATATTATCCATCAATGCGGCCGAAAAGAGTTGTTCGCGTCAACATTACAGAATCAACTAAAACTCCGCATATCAGGCCAGTAGGCCAAAACACGCTGCTTGGTAAAATTTGAGATCGAAATTTAAACTTCGTATATACACCTGTTTATACGCATATTATACATCAATGCAGCCGAAAAGAGCTGTGACGATCATTATGGCAGAATCAACTTAATCTCCGCATATCAGGCCAAAAGGCCAAAACCCGCCGCTTGGAAAAATATGATATCGAAATTCGAACTTCGTATATACACCTTTTTATACGCATATTATACATTCATGCTGCCGAAAAGAGCTGTTCGGGTCGAAATTACAGAATCAACTGAAACTCCGAATATCAGACCAGTAGGATTAAACAAGCTGCTTGGAAAAATATGAGATGGAAAATTAAACTTCGTATATACACCTGTTTATACGCCTATTATACATCAATGCAGCCGAAAAAGGATGTTCGGGTCAACATTGCAGAATCAGCTGAAACTCCGAATATCAGACCAGTAGCATTAAACAAGCTGCTTGGTAAAATATGAGATGGAAATTCGAACTTCGTATATACAACTGTTTATACGCATATTATACATCAATGCGGCTGATAAGAGCTGTTCCGGTCAACATGGCAGAATCAACTGAAACTCCGCATATCAGGCCAGTAAACCAAAACACGCTGCTTGGTAAAATATGAGATCGAAATTCGACATTCATACATACACCTGATAATACGTATATTATACATTCATGTTGCCGAAAAGAGCTGTTTGATTGAACATTGCAGGGTCAACTGAAACTACGCATATCGGACCAATAGACCAAAACAAGCTGCTTGGTAAAATATGAGATCGAAATTCGACCTTCGTATATACACATGATAATACGCATATTATTCATTCATTCTGCCGAAAAGAGATGTTCGGGTCAATATGGCAGAACCAACTGAAACTCCGCATATCAGGCCAGTAGGCCAAAACAAGCTGCTTGGTAAAATATGAGATCGAAATTCGACCTTCATACATACACCTGATAATACGTATATTATACATTCATGTTGCCGAAAAGAGATGTTCGAGTCAACATTGCAGGGTCAACTGAAACTACGCATATCGGACCAATAGGCCAAAACAAGATGCTTGGTAAAATATGAGATCGAAATTCGAACTTCCTATATACACCAGCTTATAAGCATAATATAATTCATTGCGGCCGAAAAGAAATGTTTGGGTCAACATGCAGAATCACCTGAAACTCCGCATATCAGGCATTAGGCAAAAACACGCTGCTTGGAAAAATATTAGATGGAAATTCGAACTTCGTATATACACCTGTTATACGCATATTATACATCAATGCTGCCAAAAAGAGCTGTTCGGGTCAACATTGGAGAATCAGCTGAAACTCCGAATATCAGTCAGTAGACTTAAACAGGCTGCTTGGTAAAATATGAGATCATAATTCGACCTTCGTATATACACCTTTTTATACGCATATTATACATTCATGCTGCCGAAAAGGGCTGTTCGGATCAACATTGCAGAATCAGCTGAAACTCCGAATATCATACCAGTAGGCTTAAACAAGCTGCTTGGTAAAATATGAGATGGAAATTCGAACTTCGTATATACAACTGTTTATACGCATATTATACATCAATGCGTCCGAAAAGAGCTGTTCTTGTCAAAATGGCAGAATCAACCGAAACTCCGCATATCAGGCCAGTAGGCCAAAACAAGCTGCTTGGTAAAATATGAGATCGAAATTCGACCTTCGTATATACAGCTGATAATACGCATATAATACATTCATTCTGCCGAAAAGAGATGTTCGGGTCAACATGGCAGAATCAACTGAAACTCCGCATATCAGGCAAGTCGGCCAAATCAAGCTGCTTGGTAAAATATGAGATCGAAATTCGAACTTCGTATATACATCTGTTTACACACATATTATCCATAAATGCGGCCGATAACAGCTGTTCCGGTCAACATGGCAGAATCAACTGAAACTCCGCATATCAGGCCAGTAAACAAAAACACGCTGCTTGGTAAAATATGAGATCGAAATTCGACCTTCGTATATACACCTGTTAATACGCATGTTATACATTCATGCTGCGGAAAAGAGCTTTTCGGGTCAAAATTGCAGAATAAACTGAAACTCCGCATATCAGGCCAGTAGGCCAGAACAAGCTGCTTGGTAAAATATGAGATGGAAATTTAAACTTCGTATATACACCTGTTATACGCATATTATACATCAATGCGGCCGAAAAGAACTGTTCGTTTCAACATGGCAGAATTAACTAAAACTCCGCATATCAGTCCAGTAGGCCGAAACACTCTGCTTGGTAAAATATGAGATGGAAATTCGAACTTCGTATATACACCTGTTTATACGCATATTATCCATCAATGCGGCCGAAAAGAACTGTTCGTTTCAACATGGCAGAATTAACTAAAACTCCGCATATCAGTCCAGTACACCGAAACACTCTGCTTGGTAAAATATGAGATCGAAATTCGAACTTCGTATATACACCTGTTTATACGCATATTATCCATCAATGCGGCCGAAAAGAACTGTTCGTTTCAACATGGCAGAATTAACTAAAACTCCGCATATGAGTCCAGTACACCGAAACACTCTGCTTGGTAAAATATGAGATGGAAATTCGAACTTCGTATATACACCTGTTTATACGCATATTATCCATCAATGCGGCCGAAAAGAACTGTTCGTTTCAACATGGCAGAATTAACTAAAACTCTGCATATCAGTCCAGTAGGCCGAATCACTCTGCTTGGTAAAATATGAGATGGAAATTCGAACTTCGTATATACACCTGTTTATATGCATATTATCCATCAATGCGGCCGAAAAGAACTGTTCGTTTCAACATGGCAGAATTAACTAAAACTCCGCATATCAGTCCAGTAGGCCGAAACACTCTGCTTGGTAAAATATGAGATGGAAATTCGAACTTCGTATATACACCTGTTTATACGCATATTATCCATCAATGCGGCCGAAAAGAACTGTTCGTTTCAACATGGCAGAATTAACTAAAACTCCGCATATCAGTCCAGTTGGCCGAAACACTCTGCTTGGTAAAATATGAGATCGAAATTCGAACTTCGTATATACACCTGTTTATACGCATATTAACCATCAATGCGGCCGAAAAGAACTGTTCGTTTCAACATGGCAGAATTAACTAAAACTCCGCATATCAGTCCAGTAGGCCGAAACACTCTGCTTGGTAAAATATGAGATGGAAATTCGAACTTCGTATATACACCTGTTTATACGCATATTATCCATCAATGCGGCCGAAAAGAACTGTTCGTTTCAACATGGCAGAATTAACTAAAACTCCGCATATCAGTCCAGTTGGCCGAAACACTCTGCTTGGTAAAATATGAGATCGAAATTCGAACTTCGTATATACACCTGTTTATACGCATATTATCCATCAATGCGGCCGAAAAGAACTGTTCGTTTCAACATGGCAGAATTAACTAAAACTCCGCATATCAGTCCAGTAGGCCGAAACACTCTGCTTGGTAAAATATGAGATCGAAATTCGAACTTCGTATATACACCTGTTTATACGCATATTATCCATCAATGCGGCCGAAAAGAACTGTTCGTTTCAACATGGCAGAATTAACTAAAACTCCGCATATCAGTGCAGTAGACCGAAACACTCTGCTTGGTAAAATATGAGATCGAAATTCGAACTTCGTATATACACCTGTTTATACGCATATTATCCATCAATGCGGCCGAAAATAACTGTTCGTTTCAACATGGCAGAATTAACTAAAACTCTGCATATCAGTCCAGTAGGCCGAATCACTCTGCTTGGTAAAATATGAGATCGAAATTCGAACTTCGTATATACACCTGTTTATACGCCTATTATCCATCAATGCGGCCGAAAAGAACTGTTCGTTTCAACATGGCAGAATTAACTAAAACTCCGCATATCGGTCCAGTAGGCCGAAACACTCTGCTTGGTAAAATATGAGATCGAAATTCGAACTTCGTATATACATCTGTTTATACGCATATTATCCATCAATGCGGCCGAAAAGAACTGTTCGTTTCAACATGGCAGAATTAACTAAAACTCCGCATATCAGTCCAGTACACGGAAACACTCTGCTTGGTTAAATATGAGATCGAAATTCGAACTTCGTATATACACCTGTTTATACGCATATTATCCATCAATGCGGCCGAAAAGAACTGTTCGTTTCAACATGGCAGAATTAACTAAAACTCCGCATATCAGTCCAGTAGGCCGAAACACTCTGCTTGGTAAAATATGAGATCGAAATTCGAACTTCGTATATACACGTGTTTATACGCATATTATCCATCAATGCGGCCGAAAAGAACTGTTCGTTTCAACATGTCAGAATTAACTAAAACTCCGCATATCAGTCCAGTAGGCCGAATCACTCTGCTTGGTAAAATATGAGATGGAAATTCGAACTTCGTATATACACCTGTTTATACGCATATTATCCATCAATGCGGCCGAAAAGAACTGTTCGTTTCAACATGGCAGAATTAACTAAAACTCCGCATATCAGTCCAGTACACCGAAACACTCTGCTTGGTAAAATATGAGATCGAAATTCGAACTTCGTATATACACCTGTTTATACGCATATTTTCCATCAATGCGGCCGAAAAGAACTGTTCGTTTCAACATGGCAGAATTAACTAAAACTCCGCATATCAGTCCAGTAGGCCGAAACACTCTGCTTGGTAAAAAATGAGATCGAAATTCGAACTTCGTATATACACCTGTTTATACGCATATTATTCATCAATGCGGCCGAAAAGAACTGTTCGTTTCAACATGGCAGAATTAACTAAAACTCCGCATATCAGTCCAGTAGGCCGAAACACTCTGCTTGGTAAAATATGAGATGGAAATTCGAACTTCGTATATACACCTGTTTATACGCATATTATCCATCAATGCGGCCGAAAAGAACTGTTCGTTTCAACATGGCAGAATTAACTAAAACTCCGCATATCAGTCCAGTAGGCCGAAACACTCTGCTTGGTAAAATATGAGATCGAAATTCGAACTTCGTATATACACGTGTTAATACGCATATTATACATCAATGCTTCCGAAAAGAGCTGTTCTTGTCAAAATGGCAGAATCAACCGAAACTCCGCATATCAGGCCAGTAGGCCAAATCAAGCTGCTTGGTAAAATATGAGATCGAAATTCGACCTTCGTATATACACCTGGTAATACGCATATTATACATTCATTCTGCCGAAAAGAGATGTTCGGGTCAACATGGCAGAATCAACTGAAACTCCGCATATCAGGCCAGTAGGCCAAAACACGCTGCTTGGCAAAATATGAGATCGAAATACGAACTTCGTATATACAGCAGTTCATACAAATATAATACATCAATGCGGCCGAAAAGAGTTGTTCGCGTCAACATTAAAGAATCAACTAAAACTCCGCATTTCAGGCCAGTAGGCCAAAACACGCTGCTTGGTAAAATATGAGATCGAAATTTAAACTTCGTATATACACCTGTTTATACGCATATTATACATCAATGCAGCCGAAAAGAGCTGTGCCGATCATTATGCCAGAATCAACTTAATCTCCGCATATCAGACCAAAATGCCAAAACCCGCCGCTTGGAAAAATATGATATCGAAATTCGAACTTCGTATATACACCTTTTTATACGCATATCATACATTCATGCTGCCGAAAAGAGCTGTTCGGGTCGAAATTACAGAATCAACTGAAACTCCGAATATCAGACCAGTAGGATTAAACAAGCTGCTTGGTAAAATATGAGATGGAAAATTAAACTTCGTATATACACCTGTTTATACGCCTATTATACATCAATGCAGACGAAAAGGGATGTTCGGGTCAACATTGCAGAATCAGCTGAAACTCCGAATATCAGACCAGTAGGATTAAACAAGCTGCTTGGTAAAATATGAGATGGAAATTCGAACTTCGTATATACAACTGTTTATACGCATATTATACATCAATGCGGCTGATAAGAGCTGTTCCGGTCAACATGGCAGAATCAACTGAAACTCCGCATATCAGGCCAGTAAACCAAAACACGCTGCTTGGTAAAATATGAGATCGAAATTCGACATTCATACATACACCTGATAATACGTATATTATACATTCATGTTGCCGAAAAGAGCTGTTTGATTGAACATTGCAGGGTCAACTGAAACTACGCATATCGGACCAATAGACCAAAACAAGCTGCTTGGTAAAATATGAGATCGAAATTCGACCTTCGTATATACACCTGATAATACGCATATTATTCATTCATTCTGCCGAAAAGAGATGTTCGGGTCAATATGGCAGAACCAACTGAAACTCCGCATATCAGGCCAGTAGGCCAAAACAAGCTGCTTGGTAAAATATGAGATCGAAATTCGACCTTCATACATACACCTGATAATACGTATATTATACATTCATGTTGCCGAAAAGAGATGTTCGAGTCAACATTGCAGGGTCAACTGAAACTACGCATATCGGACCAATAGGCCAAAACAAGATGCTTGGTAAAATATGAGATCGAAATTCGAACTTCCTATATACACCAGCTTATAAGCATAATATAATTCATTGCGGCCGAAAAGAAATGTTTGGGTCAACATGCAGAATCACCTGAAACTCCGCATATCAGGCATTAGGCAAAAACACGCTGCTTGGAAAAATATTAGATGGAAATTCGAACTTCGTATATACACCTGTTATACGCATATTATACATCAATGCTGCCGAAAAGAGCTGTTCGGGTCAACATTGCAGAATCAGCTGAAACTCCGAATATCAGTCAGTAGACTTAAACAGGCTGCTTGGTAAAATATGAGATCATAATTCGACCTTCGTATATACACCTTTTTATACGCATATTATACATTCATGCTGCCGAAAAGGGCTGTTCGGATCAACATTGCAGAATCAGCTGAAACTCCGAATATCATACCAGTAGGCTTAAACAAGCTGCTTGGTAAAATATGAGATGGAAATTCGAACTTCGTATATACAACTGTTTATACGCATATTATACATCAATGCGTCCGAAAAGAGCTGTTCTTGTCAAAATGGCAGAATCAACCGAAACTCCGCATATCAGGCCAGTAGGCCAAAACAAGCTGCTTGGTAAAATATGAGATCGAAATTCGACCTTCGTATATACAGCTGATAATACGCATATAATACATTCATTCTGCCGAAAAGAGATGTTCGGGTCAACATGGCAGAATCAACTGAAACTCCGCATATCAGGCAAGTCGGCCAAATCAAGCTGCTTGGTAAAATATGAGATCGAAATTCGAACTTCGTATATACATCTGTTTACACACATATTATCCATAAATGCGGCCGATAACAGCTGTTCCGGTCAACATGGCAGAATCAACTGAAACTCCGCATATCAGGCCAGTAAACCCAAACAAGCTGCTTGGTAAAATATGAGATCGAAATTCGACCTTCGTATATACACCTGTTAATACGCATGTTATACATTCATGCTGCGGAAAAGAGCTTTTCGGGTCAAAATTGCAGAATCAACTGAAACTCCGCATATCAGGCCAGTAGGCCAAAACAAGCTGCTTGGTAAAATATGAGATCGAAATTCGACCTTCATACATACACCTGATAATACGTATATTATACATTCATGTTGCCGAAAAGAGCTGTTTGATTCAACATTGCAGGGTCAACTGAAACTACGCATATCGGACCAATAGACCAAAACAAGCTGCTTGGTAAAATATGAGATCGAAATTCGACCTTCGTATATACACCTGATAATACGCATATTATTCATTCATTCTGCCGAAAAGAGATGTTCGGGTCAATATGGCAGAACCAACTGAAACTCCGCATATCAGGCCAGTAGGCCAAAACAAGCTGCTTGGTAAAATATGAGATCGAAATTCGAACTTATATGAAGTAATTAACTAAAACTCCGCATATCAGTCCAGTACACCGAAACACTCTGCTTGGTAAAATATGAGATCGAAATTCGAACTTCGTATATACACCTGTTTATACGCATATTATCCATCAATGCGGCCGAAAAGAACTGTTCGTTTCAACATGGCAGAATTAACTAAAAAGAACTGTGCCGACCATTATGGCAGAATCAACTGAATCTCCGCATATCAGGCCAAAAGGCCAAAACACGCCGCTTGGAAAAAGATGATATCGAAATTCGAACTTCGTATATACACCTTTTTATACGCATATTATACATTCATGCTGCCGAAAAGAGCTGTTCGGGTCGAAATTGCAGAATCAACTGAAACTCCGCATATCAGGCCAGTAGGCCAAAACAAGCTGCTTGGTAAAATATGAGATGGAAATTTAAACTTCGTATATACACCTGTTATACGCATATTATACATCAATGCTGCCGAAAAGAGCTGTTCGGGTCAACATTGCAGAATCAACTGAAACTCCGAATATCAGTCAGTAGACTTAAACAGGCTGCTTGGTAAAATATGAGATTGAGATACGAACTTTGTATATACACCAGTTCATTCAAATATAATACATCAATGCGGCCGAAAGGAGCTGTTCGGGACAACATTACAGAATCAACTAAAACTCCGCATTTCAGGCCAGTAGGCCAAAACACGCTGCTTGGTAAAATATGAGATGGAAATTTAAACTTCTTATATACACCTGTTATACGCATATTATACATCAATGCTGCCGAAAAGAGCTGTTCGGGTCAACATTGCAGAATCAGCTGAAACTCCGAATATCAGACTTGTAGACTTAAACAAGCTGCTTGGTAAAAATATGAGATTGAAATACGAACTTCGTATATACACCAGTTCATACAAATATAATAAATCAATGCGGCCGAAAAGAGCTGTTCGGGACAACATTACAGAATCAACTAAAACTCCGCATTTCAGGCCAGTAGGCCAAACACGCTGCTTGGTAAAATATGAGATCGAAATTTAAACTTCGTATATACACCTGTTTATACGCATATTATACATCAATGCTGCCGAAAAGAGGTGTTCGGGTGAACATTGCAGTATCAGCTGAAACTCCGAATATCAGTCAGTAGACTTAAACAGGCTGCTTGGTAAAATATGAGATTGAAATACGAACTTTGTATATACACCAGTTCATACAAATATAATAATCAATGCGGCCGAAAGGAGCTGTTCGGGACAACATTACAGAATCAACTAAAACTCCGCATTTCAGGCCAGTAGGCCAAAACACGCTGCTTGGTAAAATATGAGATGGAAATTTAAACTTCTTATATACACCTGTTATACGCATATTATACATCAATGCTGCCGAAAAGAGCTGTTTGGGTCAACATGCAGAATCACCTGAAACTCCGTATATCAGGCATTAGGCAAAAACACGCTGCTTGGTAAAATATGAGATCGAAATTCGACCTTCGTATATACACCTGTTAATACGCATGTTATACATTTATGCTGCGGAAAAGAGCTTTTCGGGTCAAAATTGCAGAATCAACTGAAACTCCGCATATCAGGCCAGTAGGCCAGAACAAGCTGCTTCGTAAAATATGAGATGGAAATTTAAACTTCGTATATACACCTGTTATACGCATATTATACATCAATGCTGCCGAAAAGAGCTGTTCGTTTCAACATTGCAGAATCAGCTGAAACTCCGAATATCAGACTTGTAGACTTAAACAAGCTGCTTGGGAAATATGAGATTGAAATACGAACTTTGTATATACACCAGTTCATACAAATATAATACATCAATGCGGCCGAAAAGAGCTGTTCGGGACAACATTACAGAATCAACTAAAACCCTGCATTTCAGGCCAGTAGGCCAAAACACGCTGCTTGGTAAAATATGAGATCGAAATTTAAACTTTGTATATACACCTGTTTATACGCATATTATCCATCAATGCGGCCGAAAAGAACTGTTCGTTTCAACATGGCAGAATTAACTAAAACTCCGCATATCAGTCCAGTAGGCCGAAACACTCTGCTTGGTAAAATATGAGATCGAAATTCGAACTTCGTATATACACCTGTTTATACGCATATTATCCATCAATGCGGCCGAAAAGAACTGTTCGTTTCAACATGGCAGAATTAACTAAAACTCCGCATATCTGTCCAGTAGGCCGAAACACTCTGCTTGGTAAAATATGAGATCGAAAATCGAACTTTGTATATACACGTGTTTATACGCATATTATACATCAATGCTTCCGAAAAGAGCTGTTCTTGTCAAAATGGCAGAATCAACCGAAACTCCGCATATCAGGCCAGTAGGCCAAATCAAGCTGCTTGGTAAAATATGAGATCGAAATTCGACCTTCGTATATACACCTGGTAATACGCATATTATACATTCATTCTGCCGAAAAGAAATGTTCGGGTCAACATGGCAGAATCAACTGAAACTCCGCATATCAGGCCAAAAGGCCAAAACACGCCGCTTGGAAAAATATGATATCGAAATTCGAACTTCGTATATACACCTTTTTATACGCATATTATACATTCATGCTGCCGAAAAGAGCTGTTCGGGTCGAAATTGAAGAATCAACTGAAACTCCGAATATCAGACCAGTAGGATTAAACAAGCTGCTTGGTAAAATATAAGATGGAAAATTAAACTTCGTATATACACCTGTTTATACGCCTATTATACATCAATGCACCCGAAAAGGGAAGTTCGGGTCAACATTGCAGAATCAGCTGAAAACTCCGAATATCAGACCAGTAGGATTAAACAAGCTGCTTGGTAAAATATGAGATGGAAATTCGAACTTCGTATATACAACTGTTTATACGCATATTATCCATAAATGCGGCTGATAAGAGCTGTTCCGGTCAACATGGCAGAATCAACTGAAACTCCGAATATCAGACCAGTAAACCAAAACACCCTGCTTGGTAAAATATGAGATCGAAATTCGACCTTCATACATACACCTGATAATACGTATATTATACATTCATGTTGCCGAAAAGAGCTGTTTGTTTCAACATTGCAGGGTCAACTGAAACTACGCATATCGGACCAATAGACCAAAACAAGCTGCTTGGTAAAATATGAGATCGAAATTCGACCTTCGTATATACACCTGATAATACGCATATTATTCATTCATTCTGCCGAAAAGAGATGTTCGGGTCAATATGGCAGAACCAACTGAAACTCCGCATATCAGGCCAGTAGGCCAAAACAAGCTGCTTGGTAAAATATGAGATCGAAATTCGAACTTCGTTAATTTACCTGTTTATACGCATACTATACATCAATGCGGCGGAAAAGAGCTGTTCTGGTCAACATTGCAAAATCAACTGAAACTCTGCATATCAGGCCAGTAAACCAAAACACGCTGCTTGGTAAAATATGAGATCGAAATTCGACCTTCATACATACACCTGATAATACGTATATTATACATTCATGTTGCCGAAAAGAGATGTTCGAGTCAACATTGCAGGGTCAACTGAAACTACGCATATCGGACCAATAGGCCAAAACAAGCTGCTTGGTAAAATATGAGATCGAAATTCGAACTTCCTATATACACCAGCTTATACGCATAATATAATTCAATGCGGCCGAAAAGAACTGTTTGGGTCAACATGCAGAATCACCTGAAACTCCGCATATCAGGCATTAGGCAAAAACACGCTGCTTGGTAAAATATGAGATCGAAATTCGACCTTCGTATATACACCTGTTAATACGCATGTTATACATTCATGCTGCGGAAAAGATTTTTTTGGGTCAAAATTGCAGAATCAACTGAAACTCCGCATATCAGGCCATTAGGCCAGAACAAGCTGCTTGGTAAAATATGAGATGGAAATTTAAACTTCGTATATACACCTGTTATATGCATATTATACATCAGTGCTGCCGAAAAGAGCTGTTCGGGTCAACATTGCAGAATCAGCTGAAACTCCGAATATCAGTCAGTAGACTTAAACAGGCTGCTTGGTAAAATATGGGATGGAAATTCGAACTTCGTATATACACCTGTTTATACGCATATTATACATCAATGCAGCCGAAAAGAGCTGTGCCGATCATTATGGCAGAATCAACTGAATCTCCGCATATCAGGCCAAAAGGCCAAAACACGCCGCTTGGAAAAATATGATATCGAAATTCGAACTTCGTATATACACCTTTTTATACGCATATTATACATTCATGATGCCGAAAAGAGCTGTTCGGGTCGAAATTGCAGAATCAACTGAAACTCCGAATATCAGACCAGTAGGATTAAACAAGCTGCTTGGTAAAATATGAGATGGAAAATTAAACTTCGTATATACACCTGTTTATACGCCTATTATACATCAATGCAGCCGAAAAGGGATGTTCGGGTCAACATTGCAGAATCAGCTGAAACTCCGAATATCAGACCAGTAGGATTAAACAGGCTGCTTGGTAAAATATGAGATGGAAATTCGAACTTCGTATATACAACTGTTTATACGCATATTATACATCAATGCGGCTGATAAGAGCTGTTCCGGTCAACATGGCAGAATCAACTGAAACTCCGCATATCAGGCCAGTAAACCAAAACACGCTGCTTGGTAAAATATGAGATCGAAATTCGACCTTCATACATACACCTGATAATACGTATATTATACATTCATGTTGCCGAAAAGAGCTGTTTGATTCAACATTGCAGGGTCAACTGAAACTACGCATATCGGACCAATAGACCAAAACAAGCTGCTTGGTAAAATATGAGATCGAAATTCGACCTTCGTATATACACCTGATAATACGCATATTATTCATTCATTCTGCCGAAAAGAGAGGTTCGGGTCAATATGGCAGAACCAACTGAAACTCCGCATATCAGGCCAGTAAGCCAAAACACGCTGCTTGGTCAAATATGAGATCGAAATGCGAACTTCTTATATACACCTGTTCATACAAAGATAATACTTCAATGCGGCCGAAAAGAGCTGTTCGGGTCAAAATTGCAGAATCAATTGAAACTCCGGATATCAGGCCAGTAGGCCAAAACACGCTGCTTGGTAAAATATGAGATCGAAATACGAACTTCGTATATACACCAGTTCATACAAATATAATACATCAATGCGGCTGAAAAGAGCTGTTCGGGTCAACATTACAGAATCAACTAACACTCCGCATTTCAGGCAAGTAGGTCAAAATACGCTGCTTGGTAAAATATGAGTTCGAAATTCGACCTTCATACATACACCTGTTTATACGCATATTATCCATCAATGCGGCCGAAAAGAACTGTTCGTTTCAACATGGCAGAATCAAATAAAAATCCGCATATCAGTCAAGTAGGCCGAAACACTCTGCTTGGTAAAATATGAGATGGAAATTCGAACTTCGTATATACACCTGTTAATACGCATATTATACATCAATGCAGCCGAAAAGAGCTGTGCCGATCATTATGGCAGAATCAACTGAATCTCCGCATATCAGGCCAAAAGGCCAAAACACGCCGCTTGGAAAATATGATATCGAAATTCGTATATACACCTTTTTATACGCATATTATACATTCATGCTGCCGAAAAGGGCTGTTCGGGTCAAAGTTGCAGAATCAGCTGAAACTCCGAATATCAGACCAGTAGGCCAAAACAAGCTGCTTGGTAAAATATGAGATCGAAATTCGAACTTCCTATATACACCAGCTTATACGCATAATATAATTCAATGCGGCCGAAAAGAACTGTTTGGGTCAACATGCAGAATCACCTGAAACTCCGCATATCAGGCATTAGGCAAAAACACGCTGCTTGGTAAAATATGAGATCGAAATTCGACCTTCGTATATACACCTGTTAATACGCATGTTATACATTCATGCGGCCGAAAAGAGCTGTTCGGGACAACATTACAGAATCAACTAAAACTCCGCATTTCAGGCCAGTAGGCCAAATCACGCTGCTTGGTAAAATATGAGATGGAAATTTAAACTTCGTATATACACCTGTTTATACGCATATTATACATCAATGCTGCCGAAAAGAGCTGTTCGGGTCAACATTGCAGAATCAGCTGAAACTCCGAATATCAGTCAGTAGACTTAAACAGGCTGCTTGGTAAAATATGAGATCGAAATTCGACCTTCGTATATACACCTTTTTATACGCATATTATACATTCATGCTGCCGAAAAGGGCTGTTCGGGTCAACATTGCAGAATCAGCTGAAACTCCGAATATCAGACCAGTAGGCTTAAACAAGCTGCTTGGTAAAATATGAGATGGAAATTCGAACTTCGTATATACAACTGTTTATACGCATATTATACATCAATGCGTCCGAAAAGTGCTGTTCTTGTCAAAATGGCAGAATCAACCGAAACTCCGCATATCAGGCCAGTAGGCCAAATCAAGCTGCTTGGTAAAATATGAGATCGAAATTCGACCTTCCTATATACATCTGATAATACGCATATAATACATTCATTCTGCCGAAAAGAGATGTTCGGGTCAACATTGCAGAATCAGCTGAAACTCCGAATATCAGACCAGTAGGCTTAAACAAGCTGCTTGGTAAAATATGAGATGGAAATTCGAACTTCGTATATACAACTGTTTATACGCATATTATACATCAATGCGTCCGAAAAGAGCTGTTCTTGTCAAAATGGCAGAATCAACCGAAACTCCGCATATCAGGCCAGTAGGCCAAAACAAGCTGCTTGGTAAAATATGAGTTCGAAATCCGACCTTCGTATATACATCTGATAATACGCATATAATACATTCATTCTGCCGAAAAGAGATGTTCGGGTCAACATGGCAGAATCAACTGAAACTCCACATATCAGGCAAGTCGGCCAAAACAAGCTGCTTGGTAAAATATGAGATCGAAATTCGAACTTCGTATATACATCTGTTTACACACATATTATCCATAAATGCGGCCGATAAGAGCTGCTTCGGTCAACATGGCAGAATCAACTGAAACTCCGCATATCAGGCCAGTAAACCAAAACACGCTGCTTGGTAAAATATGAGATCGAAATTCGACCTTCATACATACACCTGATAATACGTATATTATACATTCATGTTGCCGAAAAGAGATGTTCGAGTCAACATTGCAGGGTCAACTGAAACTACGCATATCGGACCAATAGGCCAAAACACGCCGCTTGGTAAAATATGAGATCGAAATTCGAACTTCCTATGTACACCAGCTTATACGCATAATATAATTCAATGCGGCCGAAAAGAACTGTTTGGGTCAACATGCAGAATCACCTGAAACTCCGCATATCAAGCATTAGGCAAAAACACGCTGCTTTGTAAAATATGAGATCGAAATTCGACCTTCGTATATACACCTGTTAATACGCATGTTATACATTCATGCTGCGGAAAAGAGCTTTTCGGGTCAAAATTGCAGAATCAACTGAAACTCCGCATATCAGGCCAGTAGGCCAGAACAAGCTGCTTGGTAAAATAAGAGATGGAAATTTAAACTTCGTATATACACCTGTTATACGCATCAATGCTGCCGAAAAGAGCTGTTCAGGTCAACATTGCAGAATCAGCTGAAACTCCGAATATCAGACTTGTAGACTTAAACAAGCTGCTTGGTAAAATATGAGATTGAAATACGAACTTTGTATATACACCAGTTCATACAAATATAATACATCAATGCGGACGAAAAGAGCTGTTCGGGACAACATTACAGAATCAACTAAAACTCCGCATTTCAGGCCAGTAGGCCAAAACACGCTGCTTGGTAAAATATGAGATCGAAATTTAAACTTCGTATATACACCTGTTTATACGCATATTATGCATCAATGCAGCCGAAAAGAGCTGTGCCGATCATTATGGCAGATTCAACTGAATCTCCGCATATCAGGCCAAAAGGCCAAAACACGCCGCTTGGAAAAAGATGATATCGAAATTCGAACTTCGTATATACACCTTTTTATACGCATATTATACATTCATGCTGCCGAAAAGAGCTGTTCGGGTCAACATTGCAGAATCAGCTGAAAATCCGAATATCAGACTTGTAGACTTAAACAAGCTGCTTGGTAAAATATGAGATCGAAATTGGAACTTCCTATATACACCTGTTTATACGCATATTATACATTCATTCTGCCGAAAAGAAATTTTCGGGTCAACATGGCAGAATCAACTGAAACTCCGCATATCAGGCCAGTAGGCCAAAACACGCTGCTTGGTAAAATATGAGATGGAAATTTAAACTTCTTATATACACCTGTTATACGCATATTATACATCAATGCTGCCGAAAAGAGCTGTTCGGGTCAACATTGCAGAATCAGCTGAAACTCCGAATATCAGACTTGTAGACTTAAACAAGCTGCTTGGTAAAATATGAGATTGAAATACGAACTTCGTATATACACCAGTTCATACAAATATAATAAATCAATGCGGCCGAAAAGAGCTGTTCGGGACAACATTACAGAATCAACTAAAACTCCGCATTTCAGGCCAGTAGGCCAAACACGCTGCTTGGTAAAATATGAGATCGAAATTTAAACTTCGTATATACAACTGTTTATACGCATATTATACATCAATGCTGCCGAAAAGAGCTGTTCGGGTGAACATTGCAGTATCAGCTGAAACTCCGAATATCAGTCAGTAGACTTAAACAGGCTGCTTGGTAAAATATGAGATTGAAATACGAACTTTGTATATACACCAGTTCATACAAATATAATACATCAATGCGGCCGAAAGGAGCTGTTCGGGACAACATTACAGAATCAACTAAAACTCCGCATATCAGTCCAGTACACCGAAACACTCTGCTTGGTAAAATATGAGATCGAAATTCGAACTTCGTATATACACCTGTTTATACGCATATTATCCATCAATGCGGCCGAAAAGAACTCTTCGTTTCAACATGGCAGAATTAACTAAAACTCCGCATATCAGTCCAGTACACCGAAGCATTCTGCTTGGTAAAATATGAGATCGAAATTCGTACTTCGTATATACACCTGTTTATACGCATATTATCCATCAATGCGGCCGAAAAGAACTGTTCGTTTCAACATGGCAGAATTAACTAAAACTCCGCATATCAGTCCAGTAGGCCGAAACACTCTGCTTGGTAAAATATAAGATCGAAATTCGAACTTCGTTTATACACCTGTTTATACGCATATTATCCATCAATGCGGCCGAAATGAACTGTTCGTTTCAACATGGCAGAATTAACTAAAACTCCGCATATCAGTCCAGTACACCGAAACACTCTGCTTGGTAAAAAATGAGATGGAAATTCGAACTTCGTATATACACCTGTTTATACGCATATTATCCATCAATGCGGCCGAAAAGAGTTGTTCGCGTCAACATTACAGAATCAACTAAAACTCCGCATATCAGGCCAGTAGGCCAAAACACGCTGCTTGGTAAAATTTGAGATCGAAATTTAAACTTCGTATATACACCTGTTTATACGCATATTATACATCAATGCAGCCGAAAAGAGCTGTGCCGATCATTATGGCAGAATCAACTTAATCTCCGCATATCAGGCCAAAAGGCCAAAACCCGCCGCTTGGAAAAATATGATATCGAAATTCGAACTTCGTATATACACCTTTTTATACGCATATTATACATTCATGCTGCCGAAAAGAGCTGTTCGGGTCGAAATTACAGAATCAACTGAAACTCCGAATATCAGACCAGTAGGATTAAACAAGCTGCTTGGAAAAATATGAGATGGAAAATTAAACTTCGTATATACACCTGTTTATACGCCTATTATACATCAATGCAGCCGAAAAAGGATGTTCGGGTCAACATTGCAGAATCAGCTGAAACTCCGAATATCAGACCAGTAGGATTAAACAAGCTGCTTGGTAAAATATGAGATGGAAATTCGAACTTCGTATATACAACTGTTTATACGCATATTATACATCAATGCGGCTGATAAGAGCTGTTCCGGTCAACATGGCAGAATCAACTGAAACTCCGCATATCAGGCCAGTAAACCAAAACACGCTGCTTGGTAAAATATGAGATCGAAATTCGACCTTCATACATACACCTGATAATACGTATATTATACATTCATGTTGCCGAAAAGAGCTGTTTGATTCAACATTGCAGGGTCAACTGAAACTACGCATATCGGACCAATAGACCAAAACAAGCTGCTTGGTAAAATATGAGATCGAAATTCGATCTTCGTATATACACCTGATAATACGCATATCATTCATTCATTCTGCCGAAAAGAGATGTTCGGGTCAATATGGCAGAACCAACTGAAACTCCGCATATCAGGCCAGTAGGCCAAAACAAGCTGCTTGGTAAAATATGAGATCGAAATTCGAACTTATATGAAGTAATTAACTAAAACTCCGCATATCAGTCCAGTACACCGAAACACTCTGCTTGGTAAAATATGAGATCGAAATTCGAACTTCGTATATACACCTGTTTATACGCATATTATCCATCAATGCGGCCGAAAAGAACTGTTCGTTTCAACATGGCAGAATTAACTAAAACTCCGCATATCAGTCCAGTAGGCCGAAACACTCTGCTTGGTAAAATATGAGATCGAAATTCGAACTTCATATATTCACATATAAGTTCATATAACTTCCTATATACACCAGCTTATACGCATAATATAATTCAATGCGGCCGAAAAGAACTGTTTGGGTCAACATGCAGAATCACCTGAAACTCCGCATATCAGGCATTAGGCAAAAACACGCTGCTTGGTAAAATATGAGATCGAAATTCGACCTTCGTATATACACCTGTTAATACGCATGTTATACATTCATGCTGCGGAAAAAGAGCTTTTCGGGTCAAAATTGCAGAATCAACTGAAACTCCGCATATCAGGCCAGTAGGCCAGAACAAGCTGCTTGGTAAAATATGAGATGGAAATTTAAACTACGTATATACAACTGTTATATGCATATTATACATCAATTCTGCCGAAAAGAGCTGTTCGGGTCAACATTGCAGAATCAGCTGAAACTCCGAATATCAGTCAGTAGACTTAAACAGGCTGCTTGGTAAAATATGGGATGGAAATTCGAACTTCGTATATACAACTGCTTATACGCATATTATATATGAATGCGTCCGAAAAGAGCTGTTCTTGTCAAAATTGCAGAATCAACCGAAACGACGCATATCAGTCCAGTAAGCCAAAACACGCTGCTTGGTCAAATATGAGATCGAAATGCGAACTTCTTATATACACCTGTTCATACAAATATAATACTTCAATGCGGCCGAAAAGAGCTGTTCGGGTCAAAATTGCAGAATTAATTGAAACTCCGGATATCAGGCCAGTAGGCCAAAACACGCTGCTTGGTAAAATATGAGATCGAAATACGAGCTTCGTATATACAACAGTTCATACAAATATAATACATCAATGCGGCTGAAAAGAGCTGTTCGGGTCAACATTACAGAATCAACTAAAACTCCGCATTTCAGGCAAGTAGGTCAAAACACGCTGCTTGGTAAAATATGAGTTCGAAATTCGACCTTCATACATACACCTGTTTATACGCATATTATCCATCAATGCGGCCGAAAAGAACTGTTCGTTTCAACATGGCAGAATCAACTAAAAATCCGCATATCAGTCCAGTAGGCCAAAACACGCTGCTTGGAAAAATATGAGATCGAAATTCGAACTTCCTATATACACCTGTTTATACGCATATTATACATTCATTCTGCCGAAAAGAAATTTTCGGGTCAACATGGCAGAATCAACTGAAACTCCGCATATCAGGCCAGTAGGCCAAAACACGCTGCTTGGTAAAATATGAGATCGAAATACGAACTTCGTATATACACCTGGTAATACGCATATTATACATTCATTCTGCCGAAAAGAAATGTTCGGGTCAACATGCAGAATCACCTGAAACTCCGCATATCAGGCAATAGGCAAAAACACGCTGCTTGGTAAAATATGAGATCGAAATTCGACCTTCGTATATACACCTGTTAATATGCATGTTATACATTCATGCTGCGGAAAAGAGCTTTTCGGGTCAAAATTGCAGAATAAACTGAAACTCCGCAAATCAGGCCAGTAGGCCAGAACAAGCTGCTTGGTAAAATATGAGATGGAAATTTAAACTTCGTATATACACCTGTTATACGCATATTATACATCAATGCTGCCGAAAAGAGCTGTTCGGGTCAACATTGCAGAATCAGCTGAAAATCCGAATATCAGACTTGTAGACTTAAACAAGCTGCTTGGTAAAATATGAGATTGAAATACGAACTTCGTATATACACCAGTTCATACAAATATAAAACATCAATGCGGCCGAAAAGAGCTGTTCGGGAAAACATTACAGAATCAACTAAAACTCCGCATTTCAGGCCAGTAGGCCAAAACACGCTGCTTGGTAAAATATGAGATGGAAATTTAAACTTCTTATATACACCTGTGTATACGCATATTATACATCAATGCAGCCGAAAAGAACTGTGCCGACCATTATGGCAGAATCAACTGAATCTCCGCATATCAGGCCAAAAGGCCAAAACACGCCGCTTGGAAAAAGATGATATCGAAATTCGAACTTCGTATATACACCTTTTTATACGCATATTTTACATTCATGCTGCCGAAAAGAGCTGTTCGGGTCGAAATTGCAGAATCAACTGAAACTCCGCATATCAGGCCAGTAGGCCAAAACAAGCTGCTTGGTAAAATATAAGATGGAAATTTAAACTTCGTATATACACCTGTTATACGCATATTATACATCAATGCTGCCGAAAAGAGCTGTTCGGGTCAACATTGCAGAATCAACTGAAACTCCGAATATCAGTCAGTAGACTTAAACAGGCTGCTTGGTAAAATATGAGATTGAGATACGAACTTTGTATATACACCAGTTCATTCAAATATAATACATCAATGCGGCCGAAAGGAGCTGTTCGGGACAACATTACAGAATCAACTAAAACTCCGCATTTCAGGCCAGTAGGCCAAAACACGCTGCTTGGTAAAATATGAGATGGAAATTTAAACTTCTTATATACACCTGTTATACGCATATTATACATCAATGCTGCCGAAAAGAGCTGTTCGGGTCAACATTGCAGAATCAGCTGAAACTCCGAATATCAGACTTGTAGACTTAAACAAGCTGCTTGGTAAAATATGAGATTGAAATACGAACTTCGTATATACACCAGTTCATACAAATATAATAAATCAATGCGGCCGAAAAGAGCTGTTCGGGACAACATTACAGAATCAACTAAAACTCCGCATTTCAGGCCAGTAGGCCAAACACGCTGCTTGGTAAAATATGAGATCGAAATTTAAACTTCGTATATACACCTGTTTATACGCATATTATACATCAATGCTGCCGAAAAGAGCTGTTCGGGTGAACATTGCAGTATCAGCTGAAACTCCGAATATCAGTCAGTAGACTTAAACAGGCTGCTTGGTAAAATATGAGATTGAAATACGAACTTTGTATATACACCAGTTCATACAAATATAATACATCAATGCGGCCGAAAGGAGCTGTTCGGGACAACATTACAGAATCAACTAAAACTCCGCATTTCAGGCCAGTAGGCCAAAACACGCTGCTTGGTAAAATATGAGATGGAAATTTAAACTTCTTATATACACCTGTTATACGCATATTATACATCAATGCTGCCGAAAAGAGCTGTTTGGGTCAACATGCAGAATCACCTGAAACTCCGTATATCAGGCATTAGGCAAAAACACGCTGCTTGGTAAAATATGAGATCGAAATTCGACCTTCGTATATACACCTGTTAATACGCATGTTATACATTTATGCTGCGGAAAAGAGCTTTTCGGGTCAAAATTGCAGAATCAACTGAAACTCCGCATATCAGGCCAGTAGGCCAGAACAAGCTGCTTCGTAAAATATGAGATGGAAATTTAAACTTCGTATATACACCTGTTATACGCATATTATACATCAATGCTGCCGAAAAGAGCTGTTCGTTTCAACATTGCAGAATCAGCTGAAACTCCGAATATCAGACTTGTAGACTTAAACAAGCTGCTTGGGAAATATGAGATTGAAATACGAACTTTGTATATACACCAGTTCATACAAATATAATACATCAATGCGGCCGAAAAGAGCTGTTCGGGACAACATTACAGAATCAACTAAAACCCTGCATTTCAGGCCAGTAGGCCAAAACAAGCTGCTTGGTAAAATATGAGATCGAAATTTAAACTTTGTATATACACCTGTTTATACGCATATTATCCATCAATGCGGCCGAAAAGAACTGTTCGTTTCAACATGGCAGAATTAACTAAAACTCCGCATATCAGTCCAGTAGGCCGAAACACTCTGCTTGGTAAAATATGAGATCGAAATTCGAACTTCGTATATACACCTGTTTATACGCATATTATCCATCAATGCGGCCGAAAAGAACTGTTCGTTTCAACATGGCAGAATTAACTAAAACTCCGCATATCAGTCCAGTAGGCCGAAACACTCTGCTTGGTAAAATATGAGATCGAAAATCGAACTTCGCATATACACGTGTTTATACGCATATTATACATCAATGCTTCCGAAAAGAGCTGTTCTTGTCAAAATGGCAGAATCAACCGAAACTCCGCATATCAGGCCAGTAGGCCAAATCAAGCTGCTTGGTAAAATATGAGATCGAAATTCGACCTTCGTATATACACCTGGTAATACGCATATTATACATTTATTCTGCCGAAAAGAAATGTTCGGGTCAACATGGCAGAATCAACTGAAACTCCGCATATCAGGCCAAAAGGCCAAAACACGCCGCTTGGAAAAATATGATATCGAAATTCGAACTTCGTATATACACCTTTTTATACGCATATTATACATTCATGCTGCCGAAAAGAGCTGTTCGGGTCGAAATTGAAGAATCAACTGAAACTCCGAATATCAGACCAGTAGGATTAAACAAGCTGCTTGGTAAAATATAAGATGGAAAATTAAACTTCGTATATACACCTGTTTATACGCCTATTATACATCAATGCACCCGAAAAGGGAAGTTCGGGTCAACATTGCAGAATCAGCTGAAAACTCCGAATATCAGACCAGTAGGATTAAACAAGCTGCTTGGTAAAATATGAGATGGAAATTCGAACTTCGTATATACAACTGTTTATACGCATATTATCCATAAATGCGGCTGATAAGAGCTGTTCCGGTCAACATGGCAGAATCAACTGAAACTCCGAATATCAGACCAGTAAACCAAAACACCCTGCTTGGTAAAATATGAGATCGAAATTCGACCTTCATACATACACCTGATAATACGTATATTATACATTCATGTTGCCGAAAAGAGCTGTTTGATTCAACATTGCAGGGTCAACTGAAACTACGCATATCGGACCAATAGACCAAAACAAGCTGCTTGGTAAAATATGAGATCGAAATTCGACCTTCGTATATACACCTGATAATACGCATATTATTCATTCATTCTGCCGAAAAGAGATGTTCGGGTCAATATGGCAGAACCAACTGAAACTCCGCATATCAGGCCAGTAGGCCAAAACAAGCTGCTTGGTAAAATATGAGATCGAAATTCGAACTTCGTTAATTTACCTGTTTATACGCATACTATACATCAATGCGGCGGAAAAGAGCTGTTCTGGTCAACATTGCAAAATCAACTGAAACTCTGCATATCAGGCCAGTAAACCAAAACACGCTGCTTGGTAAAATATGAGATCGAAATTCGACCTTCATACATACACCTGATAATACGTATATTATACATTCATGTTGCCGAAAAGAGATGTTCGAGTCAACATTGCAGGGTCAACTGAAACTACGCATATCGGACCAATAGGCCAAAACAAGCTGCTTGGTAAAATATGAGATCGAAATTCGAACTTCCTATATACACCAGCTTATACGCATAATATAATTCAATGCGGCCGAAAAGAACTGTTTGGGTCAACATGCAGAATCACCTGAAACTCCGCATATCAGGCATTAGGCAAAAACACGCTGCTTGGTAAAATATGAGATCGAAATTCGACCTTCGTATATACACCTGTTAATACGCATGTTATACATTCATGCTGCGGAAAAGAGCTCTTTGGGTCAAAATTGCAGAATCAACTGAAACTCCGCATATCAGGCCATTAGGCCAGAACAAGCTGCTTGGTAAAATATGAGATGGAAATTTAAACTTCGTATATACACCTGTTATATGCATATTATACATCAATGCTGCCGAAAAGAGCTGTTCGGGTCAACATTGCAGAATCAGCTGAAACTCCGAACATCAGTCAGTAGACTTAAACAGGCTGCTTGGTAAAATATGGGATGGAAATTCGAACTTCGTATATACACCTGTTTATACGCATATTATACATCAATGCAGCCGAAAAGAGCTGTGCCGATCATTATGGCAGAATCAACTGAATCTCCGCATATCAGGCCAAAAGGCCAGAACACGCCGCTTGGAAAAATATGATATCGAAATTCGAACTTCGTATATACACCTTTTTATACGCATATTATACATTCATGATGCCGAAAAGAGCTGTTCGGGTCGAAATTGCAGAATCAACTGAAACTCCGAATATCAGACCAGTAGGATTAAACAAGCTGCTTGGTAAAATATGAGATGGAAAATTAAACTTCGTATATACACCTGTTTATACGCCTATTATACATCAATGCAGCCGAAAAGGGATGTTCGGGTCAACATTGCAGAATCAGCTGAAACTCCGAATATCAGACCAGTAGGATTAAACAGGCTGCTTGGTAAAATATGAGATGGAAATTCGAAATTCGTATATACAACTGTTTATACGCATATTATACATCAATGCGGCTGATAAGAGCTGTTCCGGTCAACATGGCAGAATCAACTGAAACTCCGCATATCAGGCCAGTAAACCAAAACACGCTGCTTGGTAAAATATGAGATCGAAATTCGACCTTCATACATACACCTGATAATACGTATATTATACATTCATGTTGCCGAAAAGAGCTGTTTGATTCAACATTGCAGGGTCAACTGAAACTACGCATATCGGACCAATAGACCAAAACAAGCTGCTTGGTAAAATATGAGATCGAAATTCGACCTTCGTATATACACCTGATAATACGCATATTATTCATTCATTCTGCCGAAAAGAGAGGTTCGGGTCAATATGGCAGAACCAACTGAAACTCCGCATATCAGGCCAGTAAGCCAAAACACGCTGCTTGGTCAAATATGAGATCGAAATGCGAACTTCTTATATACACCTGTTCATACAAAGATAATACTTCAATGCGGCCGAAAAGAGCTGTTCGGGTCAAAATTGCAGAATCAATTGAAACTCCGGATATCAGGCCAGTAGGCCAAAACACGCTGCTTGGTAAAATATGAGATCGAAATACGAACTTCGTATATACACCAGTTCATACAAATATAATACATCAATGCGGCTGAAAAGAGCTGTGCGGGTCAACATTACAGAATCAACTAAAACTCCACATTTCAGGCAAGTAGGTCAAAATACGCTGCTTGGTAAAATATGAGTTCGAAATTCGACCTTCATACATACACCTGTTTATACGCATATTATCCATCAATGCGGCCGAAAAGAACTGTTCGTTTCAACATGGCAGAATCAACTAAAAATCCGCATATCAGTCAAGTAGGCCGAAACACTCTGCTTGGTAAAATATGAGATGGAAATTCGAACTTCGTATATACACCTGTTAATACGCATATTATACATCAATGCAGCCGAAAAGAGCTGTGCCGATCATTATGGCAGAATCAACTGAATCTCCGCATATCAGGCCAAAAGGCCAAAACACGCCGCTTGGAAAATATGATATCGAAATTCGTATATACACCTTTTTATACGCATATTATACATTCATGCTGCCGAAAAGGGCTGTTCGGGTCAACATTGCAGAATCAGCTGAAACTCCGAATATCAGACCAGTAGGCCAAAACAAGCTGCTTGGTAAAATATGAGATCGAAATTCGAACTTCCTATATACACCAGCTTATACGCATAATATAATTCAATGCGGCCGAAAAGAACTGTTTGGGTCAACATGCAGAATCACCTGAAACTCCGCATATCAGTCATTAGGCAAAAACACGCTGCTTGGTAAAATATGAGATCGAAATTCGACCTTCGTATATACACCTGTTAATACGCATGTTATACATTCATGCGGCCGAAAAGAGCTGTTCGGGACAACATTACAGAATCAACTAAAACTCCGCATTTCAGGCCAGTAGGCCAAAACACGCTGCTTGGTAAAATAAGAGATGGAAATTTAAACTTCGTATATACACCTGTTATACGCATCAATGCTGCCGAAAAGAGCTGTTCAGGTCAACATTGCAGAATCAGCTGAAACTCCGAATATCAGACTTGTAGACTTAAACAAGCTGCTTGGTAAAATATGAGATTGAAATACGAACTTTGTATATACACCAGTTCATACAAATATAATACATCAATGCGGCCGAAAAGAGCTGTTCGGGACAACATTACAGAATCAACTAAAACTCCGCATTTCAGGCCAGTAGGCCAAAACACGCTGCTTGGTAAAATATGAGATCGAAATTTAAACTTCGTATATACACCTGTTTATACGCATATTATGCATCAATGCAGCCGAAAAGAGCTGTGCCGATCATTATGGCAGAATCAACTGAATCTCCGCATATCAGGCCAAAAGGCCAAAACACGCCGCTTGGAAAAATATGATATCGAAATTCGTATATACACCTTTTTATACGCATATTATACATTCATGCTGCCGAAAAGGGCTGTTCGGGTCAACATTGCAGAATCAGCTGAAACTCCGAATATCAGACCAGTAGGCCAAAACAAGCTGCTTGGTAAAATATGAGATCGAAATTCGAACTTCGTATATACATCTGTTTACACACATATTATCCATAAATGCGACCGATAAGAGCTGTTCCGGTCAACATGGCAGAATCAACTGAAACTCCGCATATCAGGCCAGTAAACCAAAACACGCTGCTTGGTAAAATATGAGATTGAAATTCGACCTTCATACATACACCTGATAATACGCTTATTATACATTCATGTTGCCGAAAAGAGCTGTTTGATTCAACATTGCAGGGTCAACTGAAACTACGCATATCTGACCAATAGGCCAAAACAAGCTGCTTGGTAAAATATGAGATCGAAATTCGACCTTCGTATATACACCTGATAATACGCATATTATTCATTCATTCTGCCGAAAAGAGATGTTCGGGTCAATATGGCAGAACCAACTGAAACTCCGCATATCAGGCCAGTAGGCCAAAACAAGCTGCTTGGTAAAATATGAGATCGAAATTCGAACTTCGTTAATTTGCCTGTTTATACGCATACTATACATCAATGCGGCGGAAAAGAGCTGTTCTGGTCAACATTGCAAAATCAACGGAAACTCTGCATATCAGGCCAGTAAACCAAAACACGCTGCTTGGTAAAATATGAGATCGAAATTCGACCTTCATACATACACCTGATAATACGTATATTATACATTCATGTTGCCGAAAAGAGATGTTCGAGTCAACATTGCAGGGTCAACTGAAACTACGCATATCGGACCAATAGGCCAAAACAAGCTGCTTGGTAAAATATGAGATCGAAATTCGAACTTCCTATATACACCAGCTTATACGCTTAATATAATTCAATGCGGCCGAAAAGAACTGTTTGGGTCAACATGCAGAATCACCTGAAACTCCGCATATCAGGCATTAGGCAAAAACACGCTGCTTGGTAAAATATGAGATCGAAATACGAGCTTCGTATATACACCAGTTCATACAAATATAATACATCAATGCGGCTGAAAAGAGCTGTTCGGGTCAACATTACAGAATCAACTAAAACTCCGCATTTCAGGCAAGTAGGTCAAAACACGCTGCTTGGTAAAATATGAGTTCGAAATTCGACCTTCATACATACACCTGTTTATACGCATATTATCCATCAATGCGGCCGAAAAGAACTGTTCGTTTCAACATGGCAGAATCAACTAAAAATCCGCATATCAGTCCAGTAGGCCAAAACACGCTGCTTGGAAAAATATGAGATCGAAATTCGAACTTCCTATATACACCTGTTTATACGCATATTATACATTCATTCTGCCGAAAAGAAATTTTCGGGTCAACATGGCAGAATCAACTGAAACTCCGCATATCAGGCCAGTAGGCCAAAACACGCTGCTTGGTAAAATATGAGATCGAAATACGAACTTCGTATATACACCTGGTAATACGCATATTATACATTCATTCTGCCGAAAAGAAATGTTCGGGTCAACATGCAGAATCACCTGAAACTCCGCATATCAGGCAATAGGCAAAAACACGCTGCTTGGTAAAATATGAGATCGAAATTCGACCTTCGTATATACACCTGTTAATACGCATGTTATACATTCATGCTGCGGAAAAGAGCTTTTCGGGTCAAAATTGCAGAATAAACTGAAACTCCGCAAATCAGGCCAGTAGGCCAGAACAAGCTGCTTGGTAAAATATGAGATGGAAATTTAAACTTCGTATATACACCTGTTATACGCATATTATATATCAATGCTGCCGAAAAGAGCTGTTCGGGTCAACATTGCAGAATCAGCTGAAAATCCGAATATCAGACTTGTAGACTTAAACAAGCTGCTTGGTAAAATATGAGATTGAAATACGAACTTTGTATATACACCAGTTCATACAAATATAATACATCAATGCGGCCGAAAAGAGCTGTTCGGGACAACATTACAGAATCAACTAAAACTCCGCATTTCAGGCCAGTAGGCCAAAACACGCTGCTTGGTAAAATATGAGATGGAAATTTAAACTTCTTATATACACCTGTTTATACGCATATTATACATCAATGCAGCCGAAAAGAACTGTGCCGACCATTATGGCAGAATCAACTGAATCTCCGCATATCAGGCCAAAAGGCCAAAACACGCCGCTTGGAAAAAGATGATATCGAAATTCGAACTTCGTATATACACCTTTTTATACGCATATTATACATTCATGCTGCCGAAGAGAGCTGTTCGGGTCGAAATTGCAGAATCAACTGAAACTCCGCATATCAGGCCAGTAGGCCAAAACAAGCTGCTTGGTAAAATATGAGATGGAAATTTAAACTTCGTATATACACCTGTTATACGCATATTATACATCAATGCTGCCGAAAAGAGCTGTTCGGGTCAACATTGCAGAATCAACTGAAACTCCGAATATCAGTCAGTAGACTTAAACAGGCTGCTTGGTAAAATATGAGATTGAGATACGAACTTTGTATATACACCAGTTCATACAAATATAATACATCAATGCGGCCGAAAGGAGCTGTTCGGGACAACATTACAGAATCAACTAAAACTCCGCATTTCAGGCCAGTAGGCCAAAACACGCTGCTTGGTAAAATATGAGATGGAAATTTAAACTTCTTATATACACCAGTTATACGCATATTATACATCAATGCTGCCGAAAAGAGCTGTTCGGGTCAACATTGCAGAATCAGCTGAAACTCCGAATATCAGACTTGTAGACTTAAACAAGCTGCTTGGTAAAATATGAGATTGAAATACGAACTTCGTATATACACCAGTTCATACAAATATAATAAATCAATGCGGCCGAAAAGAGCTGTTCGGGACAACATTACAGAATCAACTAAAACTCCGCATTTCAGGCCAGTAGGCCAAACACGCTGCTTGGTAAAATATGAGATCGAAATTTAAACTTCGTATATACACCTGTTTATACGCATATTATACATCAATCCTGCCGAAAAGAGCTGTTCGGGTGAACATTGCAGTATCAGCTGAAACTCCGAATATCAGTCAGTAGACTTAAACAGGCTGCTTGGTAAAATATGAGATTGAAATACGAACTTTGTATATACACCAGTTCATACAAATATAATACATCAATGCGGACGAAAGGAGCTGTTCGGGACAACATTACAGAATCAACTAAAACTCCGCATTTCAGGCCAGTAGGCCAAAACACGCTGCTTGGTAAAATATGAGATGGAAATTTAAACTTCTTATATACACCTGTTATACGCATATTATACATCAATGCTGCCGAAAAGAGCTGTTTGGGTCAACATGCAGAATCACCTGAAACTCCGTATATCAGGCATTAGGCAAAAACACGCTGCTTGGTAAAATATGAGATCGAAATTCGACCTTCGTATATACACCTGTTAATACGCATGTTATACATTTATGCTGCGGAAAAGAGCTTTTCGGGTCAAAATTGCAGAATCAACTGAAACTCCGCATATCAGGCCAGTAGGCCAGAACAAGCTGCTTCGTAAAATATGAGATGGAAATTTAAACTTCGTATATACACCTGTTATACGCATATTATACATCAATGCTGCCGAAAAGAGCTGTTCGTTTCAACATTGCAGAATCAGCTGAAACTCCGAATATCATACTTGTAGACTTAAACAAGCTGCTTGGGAAATATGAGATTGAAATACGAACTTTGTATATACACCAGTTCATACAAATATAATACATCAATGCGGCCGAAAAGAGCTGTTCGGGACAACATTACAGAATCAACTAAAACCCTGCATTTCAGGCCAGTAGGCCAAAACACGCTGCTTGGTAAAATATGAGATCGAAATTTAAACTTTGTATATACACCTGTTTATACGCATATTATCCATCAATGCGGCCGAAAAGAACTGTTCGTTTCAACATGGCAGAATTAACTAAAACTCCGCATATCAGTCCAGTAGGCCGAAACACTCTGCTTGGTAAAATATGAGATCGAAATTCGAACTTCGTATATACACCTGTTTATACGCATATTATCCATCAATGCGGCCGAAAAGAACTGTTCGTTTCAACATGGCAGAATTAACTAAAACTCCGCATATCAGTCCAGTAGGCCGAAACACTCTGCTTGGTAAAATATGAGATCGAAATTCGAACTTCGTATATACACGTGTTTATACGCATATTATACATCAATGCTTCCGAAAAGAGCTGTTCTTGTCAAAATGGCAGAATCAACCGAAACTCCGCATATCAGACCAGTAGGCCAAATCAAGCTGCTTGGTAAAATATGAGATCGAAATTCGACCTTCGTATATACACCTGGTAATACGCATATTATACATTCATTCTGCCGAAAAGAAATGTTCGGGTCAACATGGCAGAATCAACTGAAACTCCGCATATCAGGCCAGTAGGCCAAAACACGCTGCTTGGTAAAATATGAGATCGAAATTTAAACTTCGTATATACACCTGTTTATACGCATATTATACATCAATGCAGCCGAAAAGAGCTGTGCCGATCATTATGGCAGAATCAACTGAATCTCCGCATATCAGGCCAAAAGGCCAAAACACGCCGCTTGGAAAAATATGATATCGAAATTCGAACTTCGTATATACACCTTTTTATACGCATATTATACATTCATGCTGCCGAAAAGAGCTGTTCGGGTCGAAATTGAAGAATCAACTGAAACTCCGAATATCAGACCAGTAGGATTAAACAAGCTGCTTGGTAAAATATAAGATGGAAAATTAAACTTCGTATATACACCTGTTTATACGCCTATTATACATCAATGCACCCGAAAAGGGAAGTTCGGGTCAACATTGCAGAATCAGCTGAAAACTCCGAATATCAGACCAGTAGGATTAAACAAGCTGCTTGGTAAAATATGAGATGGAAATTCGAACTTCGTATATACAACTGTTTATACGCATATTATCCATAAATGCGGCTGATAAGAGCTGTTCCGGTCAACATGGCAGAATCAACTGAAACTCCGAATATCAGACCAGTAAACCAAAACACCCTGCTTGGTAAAATATGAGATCGAAATTCGACCTTCATACATACACATGATAATACGTATATTATACATTCATGTTGCCGAAAAGAGCTGTTTGATTCAACATTGCAGGGTCAACTGAAACTACGCATATCGGACCAATAGACCAAAACAAGCTGCTTGGTAAAATATGAGATCGAAATTCGACCTTCGTATATACACCTGATAATACGCATATTATTCATTCATTCTGCCGAAAAGAGATGTTCCGGTCAATATGGCAGAACCAACTGAAACTCCGCATATCAGGCCAGTAGGCCAAAACACGCTGCTTGGTAAAATATGAGATCGAAATTCGAACTTCGTTAATTTACCTGTTTATACGCATCCTATACATCAATGCGGCGGAAAAGAGCTGTTCTGGTCAACATTGCAAAATCAACTGAAACTCTGCATATCAGGCCAGTAAACCAAAACACGCTGCTTGGTAAAATATGAGATCGAAATTCGACCTTCATACATACACCTGATAATACGTATATTATACATTCATGTTGCCGAAAAGAGATGTTCGAGTCAACATTGCAGGGTCAACTGAAACTACGCATATCGGACCAATAGGCCAAAACAAGCTGCTTGGTAAAATATGAGATCGAAATTCGAACTTCCTATATACACCAGCTTATACGCATAATATAATTCAATGCGGCCGAAAAGAACTGTTTGGGTCAACATGCAGAATCACCTGAAACTCCGCATATCAGGCATTAGGCAAAAACACGCTGCTTGGTAAAATATGAGATCGAAATTCGACCTTCGTATATACACCTGTTAATACGCATGTTATACATTCATGCTGCGGAAAAGAGCTTTTTGGGTCAAAATTGCAGAATCAACTGAAACTCCGCATATCAGGCCAGTAGGCCAGAACAAGCTGCTTGGTAAAATATGAGATGGAAATTTAAACTTCGTATATACACCTGTTATATGCATATTATACATCAATGCTGCCGAAAAAGAGCTGTTCGGGTCAACATTGCAGAATCAGCTGAAACTCCGAATATCAGTCAGTAGACTTAAATAGGCTGCTTGGTAAAATATGGGATGGAAATTCGAACTTCGTATATACACCTTCTTATACGCATATTATACATCAATGCAGCCGAAAAGAGCTGTACCGATCATTGTGGCAGAATCAACTGAATCTCCGCATATCAGGCCAAAAGGCCAAAACACGCCGCTTGGAAAAATATGATATCGAAATTCGAACTTCGTATATACACCTTTTTATACGCATATTATACATTCATGATGCCGAAAAGAGCTGTTCGGGTCGAAATTGCAGAATCAACTGAAACTCCGAATATCAGACCAGTAGGATTAAACAAGCTGCTTGGTAAAATATGAGATGGAAAATTAAACTTCGTATATACACCTGTTTATACGCCTATTATACATCAATGCAGCCGAAAAGGGATGTTCGGGTCAACATTGCAGAATCAGCTGAAACTCCGAATATCAGACCAGTAGGATTAAACAAGCTGCTTGGTAAAATATGAGATGGAAATTCGAACTTCGTATATACAACTGTTTATACGCATATTATACATCAATGCGGCTGATAAGAGCTGTTCCGGTCAACATGGCAGAATCAACTGAAACTCCGCATATCAGGCCAGTAAACCAAAACACGCTGCTTGGTAAAATATGAGATCGAAATTCGACCTTCATACATACACCTGATAATACGTATATTATACATTCATGTTGCCGAAAAGAGCTGTTTGATTCAACATTGCAGGGTCAACTGAAACTACGCATATCGGACCAATAGACCAAAACAAGCTGCTTGGTAAAATATGAGATCGAAATTCGACCTTCGTATATACACCTGATAATACGCATATTATTCATTCATTCTGCCGAAAAGAGAGGTTCGGGTCAATATGGCAGAACCAACTGAAACTCCGCATATCAGGCCAGTAAGCCAAAACACGCTGCTTGGTCAAATATGAGATCGAAATGCGAACTTCTTATATACACCTGTTCATACAAAGATAATACTTCAATGCGGCCGAAAAGAGCTGTTCGGGTCAAAATTGCAGAATCAATTGAAACTCCGGATATCAGGCCAGTAGGCAAAAACACGCTGCTTGGTAAAATATGAGATCGAAATACGAACTTCGTATATACACCAGTTCATACAAATATAATACATCAATGCGGCTGAAAAGAGCTGTTCGGGTCAACATTACAGAATCAACTAAAACTCCGCATTTCAGGCAAGAAGGTCAAAATACGCTGCTTGGTAAAATATGAGTTCGAAATTCGACCTTCATACATACACCTGTTTATACGCATATTATCCATCAATGCGGCCGAAAAGAACTGTTCGTTTCAACATGGCAGAATCAACTAAAAATCCGCATATCAGTCAAGTAGGCCGAAACACTCTGCTTGGTAAAATATGAGATCGAAATTCGACCTTCGTATATACACCTGTTAATACGCATGTTATACATTCATGCTGCGGAAAGAGCTTTTCGGGTCAAAATTGCAGAATCAACTGAAACTCCGCATATCAGGCCAGTAGGCCAGAACAAGCTGCTTGGTAAAATAAGAGATGGAAATTTAAACTTCGTATATACACCTGTTATACGCATCAATGCTGCCGAAAAGAGCTGTTCAGGTCAACATTGCAGAATCAGCTGAAACTCCGAATATCAGACTTGTAGACTTAAACAAGCTGCTTGGTAAAATATGAGATTGAAATACGAACTTTGTATATACACCAGTTCATACAAATATAATACATCAATGCGGCCGAAAAGAGCTGTTCGGGACAACATTACAGAATCAACTAAAACTCCGCATTTCAGGCCAGTAGGCCAAAACACGCTGCTTGGTAAAATATGAGATTGAAATTTAAACTTCGTATATACACCTGTTTATACGCATATTATGCATCAATGCAGCCGAAAAGAGCTGTGCCGATCATTATGGCAGAATCAACTGAATCTCCGCATATCAGGCCAAAAGGCCAAAACACGCCGCTTGGAAAAATATGATATCGAAATTCGTATATACAACTTTTTATACGCATATTATACATTCATGCTGCCGAAAAGGGCTGTTCGGGTCAACATTGCAGAATCAGCTGAAACTCCGAATATCAGACCAGTAGGCCAAAACAAGCTGCTTGGTAAAATATGAGATCGAAATTCGAACTTCGTCTATACATCTGTTTACACACATATTATCCAGAAATGCGGCCGATAAGAGCTGTTCCGGTCAACATGGCAGAATCAGCTGAAACTCCGAATATCAGACTTGTAGACTTAAACAAGCTGCTTGGTAAAATATGAGATTGAAATACGAACTTTGTATATACACCAGTTCATACAAATATAATACATCAATGCGGCCGAAAAGAGCTGTTCGGGACAACATTACAGAATCAACTAAAACTCCGCATTTCAGGCCAGTAGGCCAAAACACGCTGCTTGGTAAAATATGAGATCGAAATTTAAACTTCGTATATACACCTGTTTATACGCATATTATACATCAATGCAGCCGAAAAGAGCTGTGCCGATCATTATGGCAGAATCAACTGAATCTCCGCATATCAGGCCAAAAGGCCAAAACACGCCGCTTGGAAAAATATGACATCGAAATTCGTATATACACCTTTTTATACGCATATTATACATTCATGCTGCCGAAAAGGGCTGTTCGGGTCAACATTGCAGAATCAGCTGAAACTCCGAATATCAGACCAGTAGGCCAAAACAAGCTGCTTGGTAAAATATGAGATCGAAATTATAACTTCGTATATACATCTGTTTACACACATATTATCCGTAAATGCGGCCGATAAGAGGTGTTCCGGTCAACATGGCAGAATCAACTGAAACTCCGCATATCAGGCCAGTAAACCAAAACACGCTGCTTGGTAAAATATGAGATCGAAATTCGACCTTCATACATACACCTGATAATACGTATATTATACATTCATGCTTCGGAAAAGAGCTTTTCGGGTCAAAATTGCAGAATCAACTGAAACTCCGCATATCAGGCCAGTAGGCCAGAACAAGCTGCTTGGAAAAATATGATATCGAAATTCAAACTTCGTATATACACCTTTTTCTACGCATATTATACATTCATGCTGCCGAAAAGAGCTGTTCGGGTCGAAATTGCAGAATCAACTGAAACTCCGCATATCAGGCCAGTAGGCCAGAACAAGCTGCTTGGTAAAATATGAGATGGAAATTTAAATTTCGTATATACACCTGTTATACGCATATTATACATCAATGCTGCCGAAAAGAGCTGTTCGGGTTAACATTGCAGAATCAACTGAAACTCCGAATATCAGTCAGTAGACTTAAACAGGCTGCTTGGTAAAATATGAGATTGAAATACGAACTTTGTATATACACCAGTTCATACAAATATAATACATCAATGCGGCCGAAAGGAGCTGTTCGGGACAACATTACAGAATCAACTAAAACTCCGCATTTCAGGCCAGTAGGCCAAAACACGCTGCTTGGTAAAATATGAGATCGAAATTTAAACTTCGTATATACACCTGTTTATACGCATATTATACATCAATGCAGCCGAAAAGAGCTGTGCCGATCATTATGGCAGAATCAACTGAATCTCCGCATATCAGGCCAAAAGGCCAAAACACGCCGCTTGGAAAAATATGATATCGAAATTCGAACTTCGTATATACACCTTTTTATACGCATATTATACATTCATGCTGCCGAAAAGAGCTGTTCGGGTCGAAATTGCAGAATCAACTGAAACTCCGCATATCAGGCCAGTAGGCCAAAACAAGCTGCTTGGTAAAATATGAGATGGAAATTTAAACTTCGTATATACACCTGATTTACGCATATTATACATCAATGCTGCCGAAAAGAGCTGTTCGGGTCAACATTGCAGAATCAACTGAAACTCCGAATATCAGTCAGTAGACTTAAACAGGCTGCTTGGTAAAATATGAGATTGAAATACGAACTTTGTATATACACCAGTTCATACAAATATAATACATCAATGCGGCCGAAAAGAGCTGTTTGGGACAACATTACAGAATCAACTAAAACTCCGCATTTCAGGCCAGTAGGCCAAAACATGCCGCTTGGTAAAATATGAGATCGAAATTTAAACTTCGTATATACACCTGTTTATACGCATATTATACATCAATGCAGCCGAAAAGAGCTGTGCCGATCATTATGGCAGAATCAACTGAATCTCCGCATATCAGGCCAAAAGGCCAAAACACGCCGCTTGGAAAAATATGACATCGAAATTCGTATATACACCTTTTTATACGCATATTATACATTCATGCTGCCGAAAAGGGCTGTTCGGGTTAACATTGCAGAATCAGCTGAAACTCCGAATATCAGACCAGTAGGCCAAAACAAGCTGCTTGGTAAAATATGAGATCGAAATTCGAACTTCGTATATACATCTGTTTACACACATATTATCCATAAATGCGGCCGATAAGAGCTGTTCCGGTCAACATGGCAGAATCAACTGAAACTCCGCATATCAGGCCAGTAAACCAAAACACGCTGCTTGGTAAAATATGAGATCGAAATTCGACCTTCATACATACACCTGATAATACGTATATTATACATTCATGCTGCGGAAAAGAGCTTTTCGGGTCAAAATTGCAGAATCAACTGAAACTCCGCATATCCGGCCAGTAGGCCAGAACAAGCTGCTTGGAAAAATATGATATCGAAATTCGAACTTCGTATATACACCTTTTTCTACGCATATTATACATTCATGCTGCCGAAAAGAGCTGTTCGGGTCGAAATTGCAGAATCAACTGAAACTCCGCATATCAGGCCAGTAGGCCAGAACAAGCTGCTTGGTAAAATATGAGATGGAAATTTAAACTTCGTATATACACCTGTTATACGCATATTATACATCAATGCTGCCGAAAAGAGCTGTTCGGGTTAACATTGCAGAATCAACTGAAACTCCGAATATCAGTCAGTAGACTTAAACAGGCTGCTTGGTAAAATATGAGATTGAAATACGAACTTTGTATATACACCAGTTCATACAAATATAATACATCAATGCGGCCGAAAGGAGCTGTTCGGGACAACATTACAGAATCAACTAAAACTCCGCATTTCAGGCCAGTAGGCCAAAACACGCTGCTTGGTAAAATATGAGATCGAAATTTAAACTTCGTATATACACCTGTTTATACGCATATTATACATCAATGCAGCCGAAAAGAGCTGTGCCGATCATTATGGCAGAATCAACTGAATCTCCGCATATCAGGCCAAAAGGCCAAAACACGCCGCTTGGAAAAATATGATATCGAAATTCGAACTTCGTATATACACCTTTTTATACGCATATTATACATTCATGCTGCCGAAAAGAGCTGTTCGGGTCGAAATTGCAGAATCAACTGAAACTCCGCATATCAGGCCAGTAGGCCAAAACAAGCTGCTTGGTAAAATATGAGATGGAAATTTAAACTTCGTATATACACCTGTTTTACGCATATTATACATCAATGCTGCCGAAAAGAGCTGTTCGGGTCAACATTGCAGAATCAACTGAAACTCCGAATATCAGTCAGTAGCCTTAAACAGGCTGCTTGGTAAAATATGAGATTGAAATACGAACTTTGTATATACACCAGTTCATACAAATATAATACATCAATGCGGCCGAAAGGAGGTGTTCGGGTCAACATTGCAGAATCAACTGAAACTCCGAATATCAGTCAGTAGACTTAAACAGGCTGCTTGGTAAAATATGAGATCGAAATTCGACCTTCGTATATACACCTGATAACACGCATATTATTCATTCATTCTGACGAAAAGAGATGTTCGGGTCAATATGGCAGAACCAACTGAAACTCCGCATATCAGGCCAGTAGGCCAAAACAAGCTGCTTGGTAAAATATGAGATCGAAATTCGAACTTCGTAAATATACCTGTTTATACGCATACTATACATCAATGCGGCGGAAAAGAGCTGTTCGGGTCAACATTGCAAAATCAACTGAAACTCCGCATATCAGGCCAGTAAACCAAAACACGCTGCTTGGTAAAATATGAGATCGAAATTCGACCTTCATACATACACCTGATAATACGTATATTATACATTCATGTTGCCGTAAAGAGATGTTCGAGTCAATATGGCAGAACCAACTGAAACTATGCATATCGGACCAATAGGCCAAAACATGCCGCTTGGTAAAATATGAGATCGAAATTCGAACTTCCTATATACACCAGCTTATACGCATAATATAATTCAATGCGGCCGAAAAGAACTGTTTGGGTCAACATGCAGAATCACCTAAAACTCCGCATATCAGGCATTAGGCAAAAACACGCTGCTTGGTAAAATATGAGATCGAAATTCGACCTTCGTATATACACCTGTTAATACGCATGTTATACATTTATGCTGCGGAAAAGAGCTTTTCGGGTCAAAATTGCAGAATCAACTGAAACTCCGCATATCAGGCCAGTAGGCCAGAACAAGCTGCTTCGTAAAATATGAGATGGAAATTTAAACTTCGTATATACACCTGTTATACGCATATTATACATCAATGCTGCCGAAAAGAGCTGTTCGGGTCAACATTGCAGAATCAGCTGAAACTCCGAATATCAGTCAGTAGACTTAAACAGGCTGCTTGGTAAAATATGAGATTAAAATACGAACTTTGTATATACACCAGTTCATACAAATATAATACATCAATGCGGCCGAAAAGAACTGTTCGTTTCAACATTGCAGAATTAACTAAAACTCCGCATATCAGTCCAGTAGGCCGAAACAGTCTGCTTGGTAAAATATGAGATCGAAATTCGAACTTCGTATATACACGTGTTTATACGCATATTATCCATCAATGCGGCCGAAAAGAACTGTTCGTTTCAACATGGCAGAATTGACTAAAACTCCGCATATCAGTCCAGTAGGCCGAAACACTCTGCTTGGTAAAATATGAGATCGAAATTCGAACTTCGTATATACACCTGTTTATACGCATATTATCCCTCAATGCGGCCGAAAAGAACTGTTCGTTTCAAGATGGCAGAATTAACTAAAACTCCGCATATCAGTCCAGTAGGCCGAAACACTCTGCTTGGTAAAATATGAGATCGAAATTCGAACTTCGTATATACACCTGTTTATACGCATATTATCCATCAATGCGGCCGAAAAGAACTGTTCGTTTAAACATGGCAGAATTAACTAAAACTCCGCATATCAGTCCAGTAGGCCGAAACACTCTGCTTGGTAAAATATGAGATCGAAATTCGAACTTCGTATATACACCTGTTTATACGCATATTATCCATCAATGCGGCCGAAAAGAACTGTTCGTTTCAACATGGCAGAATTAACTAAAACTCCGCATATCAGTCCAGTAGGCCGAAACACTCTGCTTGGTAAAATATAAGATCGAAATTCGGACTTCGTATATACACGTGTTTATACGCACATTATCCATCAATGCGGCCGAAAAGAACTGTTCGTTTCAACATGGCAGAATTAACTAAAACTCCGCATATCAGGCCAGTAGGCCGAAACACTCTGCTTGGTAAAATATGAGATCGAAATTCGAACTTCGTATATACACCTGTTTATACGCATATTATCCATCAATGCGGCCGAAAAGAACTGTTCGTTTCAACATGGCAGAATTAACTAAAACTCCGCATATCAGTCCAGTAGGCCGAAACACTCTGCTTGGTAAAATATGAGATCGAAATTCGAACTTCGTATATACACGTGTTTATACGCATATTATCCATCAATGCGGCCAAGAAAGAACTGTTCGTTTCAACATGGCAGAATTAACTAAAACTCCGCATATCAGTCCAGTAGGCCGAAACACTCTGCTTGGTGAAATATGAGATCGAAATTCGAACTTCGTATATACACCTGTTTATACGCATATTATCCATCAATGCGGCCAAAAAGAACTGTTCGTTTCAACATGGCAGAATTAACTAAAACTCCGCATATCAGTCCAGTAGGCAGAAACACTCTGCTTGGTAAAATATGAGATCGAAATTCGAACTTCGTATATACACCTGTTTATATGCATATTATCCAACAATGCGGCCGAAAAGAACTGTTCGTTTCAACATGGCAGAATTAACTAATACTCCGCATATCAGTCCAGTAGGCCGAAACACTGTGCTTGGTAAAATATGAGATGGAAATTCGAACTTCGTATATACAACTGTTTATAGCATGTAATACATCAGTGCGGGCGAAAAGAGCTTTTCCGGTCAACATTGCAGAATCAACTGAAACTCCTTGCATATCAGGCCAGTAGGCCAGAACAAGCTGCTTGGTAAAATAAGAGATGGAAATTTAAACTTCGTATATACACCTGTTATACGCATATTATACATCAATGCTGCCGAAAAGAGCTGTTCAGGTCAACATTGCAGAATCAGCTGAAACTCCGAATATCAGACTTGTAGACTTAAACAAGCTGCTTGGTAAAATATGAGATTGAAATACGAACTTTGTATATACACCAGTTCATACAAATATAATACATCAATGCGGCCGAAAAGAGCTGTTCGGGACAACATTACAGAATCAACTAAAACTCCGCATTTCAGGCCAGTAGGCCAAAACACGCTGCTTGGTAAAATATGAGATCGAAATTCGAACTTCGTATATACACCTGTTTATACGCATATTATCCATCAATGCGGCCGAAAAGAACTGTTCGTTTCAACATGGCAGAATTAACTAAAACTCCGCATATCAGTCCAGTAGGCCGAAACACTCTGCTTGGTAAAATATGAGATCGAAATTCGGACTTCGTATATACACCTGTTTATACGCATATTATCCATCAATGCGGCCGAAAAGAACTGTTCGTTTCAACATGGCAGAATTAACTAAAACTCCGCATATCAGGCCAGTAGGCCGAAACACTCTGCTTGGTAAAATATGAGATCGAAATTCGAACTTCGTACATACACCTGTTTATACGCATATTATCCATCAATGCGGCCGAAAAGAACTGTTCGTTTCAACATGGCAGAATTAACTAAAACTCCGCATATCAGTCCAGTAGGCCGAAACACTCTGCTTGGTAAAATATGAGATCGAAATTCGAACTTCGTATATTCACGTGTTTATACGCATATTATCCATCAATGCGGCCAAAAAAGAACTGTTCGTTTCAACATGGCAGAATTAACTAAAACTCCGCATATCAGTCCAGTAGGCCGAAACACTCTGCTTGGTGAAATATGAGATCGAAATTCGAACTTCGTATATACACCTGTTTATACGCATATTATCCATCAATGCGGCCGAAAAGAACTGTTAGTTTCAACATGGCAGAATTAACTAAAACTCCGCATATCAGTCCAGTAGGCAGAAACACTCTGCTTGGTAAAATATGAGATCGAAATTCGAACTTCGTATATACACCTGTTTATATGCATATTATCCATCAATGCGGCCGAAAAGAACTGTTCGTTTCAACATGGCAGAATTAACTAAAACTCCGCATATCAGTCCAGTAGGCCGAAACACTCTGCTTGGTAAAATATGAGATCGAAATTCGAACTTCGTATATACACGTGTTTATACGCATATTATCCATCAATGCGGCCAAGAAAGAACTGTTCGTTTCAACATGGCAGAATTAACTAAAACTCCGCATATCAGTCCAGTAGGCCGAAACACTCTGCTTGGTGAAATATGAGATCGAAATTCGAACTTCGTATATACACCTGTTTATACGCATATTATCCATCAATGCGGCCAAAAAGAACTGTTCGTTTCAACATGGCAGAATTAACTAAAACTCCGCATATCAGTCCAGTAGGCAGAAACACTCTGCTTGGTAAAATATGAGATCGAAATTCGAACTTCGTATATACACCTGTTTATATGCATATTATCCAACAATGCGGCCGAAAAGAACTGTTCGTTTCAACATGGCAGAATTAACTAATACTCCGCATATCAGTCCAGTAGGCCGAAACACTGTGCTTGGTAAAATATGAGATGGAAATTCGAACTTCGTATATACAACTGTTTATAGCATGTAATACATCAGTGCGGGCGAAAAGAGCTTTTCCGGTCAACATTGCAGAATCAACTGAAACTCCTTGCATATCAGGCCAGTAGGCCAGAACAAGCTGCTTGGTAAAATAAGAGATGGAAATTTAAACTTCGTATATACACCTGTTATACGCATATTATACATCAATGCTGCCGAAAAGAGCTGTTCAGGTCAACATTGCAGAATCAGCTGAAACTCCGAATATCAGACTTGTAGACTTAAACAAGCTGCTTGGTAAAATATGAGATTGAAATACGAACTTTGTATATACACCAGTTCATACAAATATAATACATCAATGCGGCCGAAAAGAGCTGTTCGGGACAACATTACAGAATCAACTAAAACTCCGCATTTCAGGCCAGTAGGCCAAAACACGCTGCTTGGTAAAATATGAGATCGAAATTCGAACTTCGTATATACACCTGTTTATACGCATATTATCCATCAATGCGGCCGAAAAGAACTGTTCGTTTCAACATGGCAGAATTAACTAAAACTCCGCATATCAGTCCAGTAGGCCGAAACACTGTGCTTGGTAAAATATGAGATGGAAATTCGAACTTCGTATATACAACTGTTTATAGCATGTTATACATCAGTGCGGGCGAAAAGAGCTTTTCGGGTCAACATTGCAGAATCAACTGAAACTCCTTGCATATCAGGACAGTAGGCCAGAACAAGCTGCTTGGTAAAATAAGAGATGGAAATTTAAACTTCGTATATACACCTGTTATACGCATATTATACATCAATGCTGCCGAAAAGAGCTGTTCAGGTCAACATTGCAGAATCAGCTGAAACTCCGAATATCAGACTTGTAGACTTAAACAAGCTGCTTGGTAAAATATGAGATTGAAATACGAACTTTGTATATACACCAGTTCATACAAATATAATACATCAATGCGGCCGAAAAGAGCTGTTCGGGACAACATTACAGAATCAACTAAAACTCCGCATTTCAGGCCAGTAGGCCAAAACACGCTGCTTGGTAAAATATGAGATCGAAATTTAAACTTCGTATATACACCTGTTTATACGCATATTATACATCAATGCAGCCGAAAAGAGCTGTGCCGATCATTATGGCAGAATCAACTGAATCTCCGCATATCAGGCCAAAAGGCCAAAACACGCCGCTTGGAAAAATGTGATATCGAAATTCGTATATACACCATTTTATACGCATATTATACATTCATGCTGCCGAAAAGGGCTGTTCGGGTCAACATTGAAGAATAAGCTGAAACTCCGAATATCAGACCAGTAGGCTTAAACAAGCTGCTTGGTAAAATATGAGATGGAAATTCGAACTTCGTATATACAAGTGCTTATACGCATATTATACATCAATGCGTCCGAAAAGAGCTGTTCTTGTCAAAATGGCAGAATCAACCGAAACTCCGCATATCAGGCCAATAGGCCAAAACAAGCTGCTTGGTAAAATATGAGATCGAAATTCGACCTTCGTATATACAGCTGATAATATGCATATAATACATTCATTCTGCCGAAAAGAGATGTTCGGGTCAACATGGCAGAATCAACTGAAACTCCGCATATCAGGCAAGTCGTCCAAAACAAGCTGCTTGGTAAAATATGAGATGGAAAATTAAACTTCGTATATACACCTGTTATACGCATATTATACATCAATGCTGCCGAAAAGAGCTGTTCGGGTCAACATTGCAGAATCAGCTGAAACTCCGAATATCAGACCAGTAGGCTTAAACAAGCTGCTTGGTAAAATATGAGATGGAAATTCGAACTTCGTATATACAACTGTTTATACGCATATTATACATCAATGCGTCCGAAAAGAGCTGTTCTTTTCAAAATGGCAGAATCAACCGAAACTCCGCATATCAGGCCAGTAGGCCAAAACAAGCTGCTTGGTAAAATATGAGATCGAAATTCGACCTTCGTATATACATCTGATAATACGCATATAATACATTCATTCTGCCGAAAAGAGATGTTCGGGTCAACATTGCAGAATCACCTGAAACTCCGAATATCAGACAAGTAGGCTTAAACAAGCTGCTTGGTAAAATATGAGATGGAAATTCGAACTTCGTATATACACCAGTTCATACAAATATAATACATCAATGCGGCCGAAAAGAGTTGTTCGCGTCAACATTACAAAAATCAACTAAAACTCCGCATTTCAGGCAAGTAGGACAAAACACGCTGCTTGGAAAAATATGAGATCGAAATTCGAACTTCGTATATACACCTGTTTATACGCATAATATAATTCAATGCAGCCGAAAAGAACAGTTAGAGTCAACATTGCAGAATCAACTGAAACTCCGCATATCAGGCAAGTAGGCCAAAACACGCTGCTTGGAAAAATATAGGATCGAAATTCGAACTTCCTATATACACCAGTTTATACGCAGAATATAATTCAATGCTGCCGAAAAGAACTGTTTAGGTCAACATGCAGAATCATCTGAAACTCCGCATATCAGGCATTAGGCAAAAACACGCTGCTTGGTAAAATATGAGATCGAAATTCGACCTTCGTATATACACCTGTTATACGCATATTATACATCAATGCTGCCGAAAAGAGCTGTTCGGGTCAACATTGCAGAATCAGCTGAAACTCCGAATATCAGACTTGTAGACTTAAGCAAGCTGCTTGGTAAAATATGAGATTGAAATACGAACTTCGTATATACACCAGTTCATACAAATATAATACATCAATGCGGCCGAAAAGAGCTGTTCGGGACAAAATTACAGAATCAATTAAAACTCCGCATTTCAGGACAGTAGGCCAAAACACGCTGCTTGGTAAAATATGAGATCGAAACTTAAACTTCGTATATACACCTGTTTATACGCATATTATACATCAATGCAGCCGAAAAGAGCTGTGCCGATCATTATGGCAGAATCAACTGAATCTCCGCATATCAGGCCAAAAGGCCAAAACACGCCGCTTGGAAAAAATATGATATCGAAATTCGAACTTCGTATATACACCTTTTTATACGCATATTATACATTCATGCTGCCGAATAGAGCTGTTCGGGTCGAAATTGCAGAATCAACTGAAACTCCGCATATCAGGCCAGTAGGCCAAAACAAGCTGCTTGGTAAAATATGAGATGGAAAATTAAACTTCCTATATACACCTGTTTATACGCCTATTATACATCAATGCAGCCGAAAAGAGCTGTTCGGGTCAACATTGCAGAATCAGCTGAAACTCCGAATATCAGACCAGTAGGCTTAAACAAGCTGCTTGGTAAAATATGAGATGGAAATTCGAACTTCGTATATACAACTGTTTATACGCATATTATACATCAATGCGTCCGAAAAGAGCTGTTCTTTTCAAAATGGCAGAATCAACCGAAACTCCGCATATCAGGCCAGTAGGCCAAAACAAGCTGCTTGGTAAAATAGGAGATCGAAATTCGACCTTCGTATATACATCTGATAATACGCATATAATACATTCATTCTGCCGAAAAGAGATGTTCGGGTCAACATTGCAGAATCACCTGAAACTCCGAATATCAGACCAGTAGGCTTAAACAAGCTGCTTGGTAAAATATGAGATGGAAATTCGAACTTCGTATATACAACTGTTTATACGCATATTATACATCAATGCGTCCGAAAAGAGCTGTTCTTGTCAAAATGGCAGAATCAACCGAAACTCCGCATATCAGGCCAGTAGGCCAAAACAAGCTGCTTGGTAAAATATGAGATCGAAATTCGACCTTCGTATATACATCTGATAATACGCATATAATACATTCATTCTGCCGAAAAGAGATGTTCGGGTCAACATGGCAGAATCAACTGAAACTCCGCATATCAGGCAAGTCGGCCAAAACAAGCTGCTTGGTAAAATATGAGATCGAAATTCGACCTTCATACATACACCTGATAATACGTATATTATACATTCATGTTGCCGAAAAGAGATGTTCGAGTCAACATTGCAGGGTCAACTGAAACTACGCATATCGGACCAATAGGCCAAAACACGCCGCTTGGTAAAATATGAGATCGAAATTCGAACTTCCTATGTACACCAGCTTATACGCATAATATAATTCAATGCGGCCGAAAAGAACTGTTTGGGTCAACATTGCAGAATTAACCGAAACTCCGCATATCAGGCCAGTAGGCCAAATCAAGCTGCTTGGTAAAATATGAGATCGAAATTCGAACTTCGTATATACACCTGATAATACGCATATAATACATTCATTCTGACGAAAAGAGATGTTCGGGTCAATATGGCAGAACCAACTGAAACTCCGCATATCAGGCCAGTAGGCCAAAACAAGCTGCTTGGTAAAATATGACATCGAAATTAGAACTTCGTAAATATACCTGTTTATACGCATACTATACATCAATGCGGCGGAAAAGAGCTGTTCGGGTCAACATTGCAAAATCAACTGAAACTCCGCATATCAGGCCAGTAAACCAAACACGCTGCTTGGTAAAATATGAGATGGAAATTCGAACTTCGTATATACAACTGTTTATATGCATATTATACATCAATGCGTCCGAAAAGAGCTGTTCTTGTCAAAATTGCAGAATCAACCGAAACTCCGCATATCAGGCCAGTAGGCCAAAACAAGCTGCTTGGTAAAATATGAGATCGAAATTCGACCTACGTATATACAGCTGATAATACGTATATAATACATTCATTCTGCCGAAAAGAGATGTTCGGATCAACATTGCAGAATCAACTGAACCTCCGCATATGAGGCCAGTAGGCCAAAACAAGCTCCTTGGTAAAATATGAGATCGAAATTCGAACTTCGTATATACATCTGTTTACACACATATTATCCATAAATGCGGCTGATAAGAGCTGTTCCGGTCCACATGGCAGAATCAACTGAAACTCCGCATATCAGGCCAGTAAACCAAAACACGCTGCTTGGGAAAATATGAGATCGAAATTCGACCTTCATACATACACCTGATAATACGTATATTATACATTCATGTTGCCGAAAAGAGCTTTGATGTATAATAGGCGTATAAACAGGTGTATATACGAAGTTTAATTTTCCATCTCATATTTTACCAAGCAGCTTGTTTTGGCCTACTGGCCTGATATGCGGAATTTCAGTTGATTCTGCAATTTTGACCTGAAAAGGTCTTTTCCGCAGCATGAACGTATAACATGGGTATTAACAGGTGTATATACGAAGTTCGAATTTCGATCTCATATTTTTCCAAGCAGCGTGTTTTGTCCTACTTGCCTGAAATGCGGAGATTTAGTTGATTCTGTATTGTTGACGCGAACAACTCTTTTCGGCCGCATTGATGTATTATATTTGTATGAACTGGTGTATATACGAAGTTCGTATTTCGATCTCATATTTTACCAAGCAGCTTGTTTTGGCCTACTGGCCTGATATGCGGAGTTTCAGTTGATTCTGCCATGTTGACCCGAACATTTCTTTTCGGCAGAATGAATGTATAATATGCGTATTATCAGGTGTATATACGAAGGTCGAATTTCGATCTCATATTCTACCAAGCAGCTTGATTTGGCCTACTGGCCTGATATGCGGAGTTTCGGTTGATTCTGCCATTTTGACAAGAACAGCTCTTTTCGGAAGCATTGATGTATAATATGCGTATTAACACGTGTATATACGAAGTACGAATTTCGATCTCATATTTTACCAAGCAGAGTGTTTCGGCCTACTGGATTGATATGCGGTGTTTTAGTTAATTCTGACATGTTGAAACGAACAGTTCTATTCGGCCGCATTGATGGATAATATGCGTATAAACACGTGTATATACGAAGTTCGAATTTCGATCTCATATTTTACCAAGCAAAGTGTTTCGGCCTACTGGACTGATATGCGGAGTTTTAGTTAATTCTGCCATGTTGAAACGAACAGTTCTTTTCGGCCGCATTGATGGATAATATGCGTATAAACAGGTGTATATACGAAGTTCGAATTTCGATCTCATATTTTACCAAGCAGAGTGTTTCGGCCTACTGGACTGATATGCGGAGTTTTAGTTAATTCTGACATGTTGAAACGAACAGTTCTTTTCGGCCGCATTGATGGATAATATGCGTATAAACAGGTGTATATACGAAGTTCGAATTTCGATCTCATATTTTACCAAGCAGAGTGTTTCGGCCTACTGGACTGATATGCGGAGTTTTAGTTAATTCTGCCATGTTGAAACGAACAGTTCTTTTCGGCCGCATTGATGGATAATATGCGTATAAACAGGTGTATATACGAAGTTCGAATTTCGATCTCATATTTTACCAAGCAGAGTGTTTCGGCCTACTGGACTGATATGCGGAGTTTTAGTTAATTCTGCCATGTTGAAACGAACAGTTCTTTTCGGCCGCAGTGATGGATAATATGCGTATAAACGAAGTTAGAATTTCCATCTCATATTTTACCAAGCAGAGTGTTTCGGCCTACTGGACTGATATGCGGAGTTTTAGTTAATTCTGCCATGTTGAAACGAACAGTTCTTTTCGGCCGCAATGATGGATAATATGCGTATAAACAGGTGTATATACGAAGTTCGAATTTCGATCTCATATTTTACCAAGTAGCTTTTTTTGGCCTATTAATCCGATATGCGGAGTTTCAGTTGACCCTGCAATGTTGACCCGAACAGCTCTTTTCGGCAACATGCATGTATAATATGCGTAAAATCAGGTGAATGTATGAAGGTCGAATTTCGATCTCATATTTTACCAAGCAGCGTATTTTGTCCTACTTGCCTGAAATGCGGAGTTTCAGTTGGTTCTGCCATATTGACCCGAACATCTCTTTTCGGCAGAATGAATGAATAATATGCGTATTATCAGGTGTATATACGAAGGTCGAATTTTGATCTCATATTTTACCAAGCAGCTTGTTTTGGCCTATTGGTCCGATATGTGTAGTTTCAGTTGATCCTGCAATGTTGAATCGAAGAGCTCTTTTCGGCAACATGAATGTATAATATACGTATTATCAGGTGTATGTATGAAGTTCGAATTTCCATCTCATATTTTACCAAGCAGAGTGTTTCGGCCTACTGGATTGATATGCGGAGTTTTAGTTAATTCTGCCATGTTGAAACGAACAGTTCTTTTCGGCCGCATTGATGGATAATATGCGTATAAACAGGTGTATATACGAAGTTCGAATTTCGATCTCATATTTTACCAAGCAGAGTGTTTCGGCCTACTGGACTGATATGCGGAGTTTTAGTTAATTCTGCCATGTTGAAACGAACAGTTCTTTTCGACCGCATTGATGGATAATATGCGTATAAACAGGTGTATATACGAAGTTCGAATTTCGATCTCATATTTTACCAAGCAGAGTGTTTCGGCCTACTGGACTGATATGCGGAGTTTTAGTTAATTCTGCTATGTTGAAACGAACAGTTCTTTTCGGCCGCATTGGTGGATAATATGCGAATAAACAGGTGTATATACGAAGTTCGAATTTCGATCTCATATTTTACCAAGCAGAGTGTTTCGGCCTACTGGACTGATATGCGGAGTTTTAGTTAATTCTGCCATGTTGAAACGAACAGTTCTTTTCGGCCGCATTGATGGATAATATGCGTATTAACACGTGTATATACGAAGTTCGAATTTCCATCTCATATTTTACCAAGCAGAGTGTTTCGGCCTACTGGATTGATATGCGGAGTTTTAGTTAATTCTGCCATGTTGAAACGAACAGTTCTTTTCGGCCGCATTGATGGATAATATGCGTATAAACAGGTGTATATACGAAGTTCGAATTTCGATCTCATATTTTACCAAGCAGAGTGTTTCGGCCTACAGGACTGATATGCGGAGTTTTAGTTAATTCTGCCATGTTGAAACGAACAGTTCTTTTCGGCCGCAGTGATGGATAATATGCGTATAAACGAAGTTCGAATTTCCATCTCATATTTTACCAAGCAGAGTGTTTCGGCCTACTGGACTGATATGCGGAGTTTTAGTTAATTCTGCCATGTTGAAACGAACAGTTCTTTTCGGCCGCAATGATGGATAATATGCGTATAAACAGGTGTATATACGAAGTTCGAATTTCGATCTCATATTTTACCAAGTAGCTTTTTTTGGCCTATTAATCCGATATGCGGAGTTTCAGTTGACCCTGCAATGTTGACCCGAACAGCTCTTTTCGGCAACATGCATGTATAATATGCGTAAAATCAGGTGAATGTATGAAGGTCGAATTTCGATCTCATATTTTACCAAGCAGCGTGTTTTGTCCTACTTGCCTGAAATGCGGAGTTTCAGTTGGTTCTGCCATATTGACCCGAACATCTCTTTTCGGCAGAATGAATGAATAATATGCGTATTATCAGGTGTATATACGAAGGTCGAATTTTGATCTCATATTTTACCAAGCAGCTTGTTTTGGCCTATTGGTCCGATATGTGTAGTTTCAGTTGATCCTGCAATGTTGAATCGAAGAGCTCTTTTCGGCAACATGAATGTATAATATACGTATTATCAGGTGTATGTATGAAGTTCGAATTTCCATCTCATATTTTACCAAGCAGAGTGTTTCGGCCTACTGGATTGATATGCGGAGTTTTAGTTAATTCTGCCATGTTGAAACGAACAGTTCTTTTCGGCCGCATTGATGGATAATATGCGTATAAACAGGTGTGTATACGAAGTTCGAATTTCGATCTCATATTTTACCAAGCAGAGTGTTTCGGCCTACAGGACTGATATGCGGAGTTTTAGTTAATTCTGCCATGTTGAAACGAACAGTTCTTTTCGGCCGCATTGATGGATAATATGCGTATATACACGTGTATATACGAAGTTCGAATTTCGATCTCATATTTTACCAAGCAGAGTGTTTCGGCCTACTGGACTGATATGCGGAGTTTTAGTTTATTCTGCCATGTTGAAACGAACAGTTCTTTTCGGCCGCATTGATGGATAATATGCGTATAAACAGATGTATATACGAAGTTCGAATTTCGATCTCATATTTTACCAAGAAGAGTGTTTCGGCCTACTGGACTGATATGCAGAGTTTTAGTTAATTCTGCCATGTTGAAACGAACAGTTCTTTTCGGCCACATTGATGGATAATATGCGTATAAACGAAGTTCGAATTTCCATTTCATATTTTACCAAGCAGAGTGTTTCGGCCTACTGGACTGATATGCGGAGTTTTAGTTAATTCTGCCATGTTGAAACGAAAAGTTCTTTTCGGCCGCATTGATGGATAATATGCGTATAAACAGGTGTACATACGAAGTTCGAATTTCGATCTCCTATTTTACCAAGCAGCTTGTTTTGGCCTATTGGTCCGATATGCGGAGTTTCAGTTGACCCTGCAATGTTGACCCGAACAGCTCTTTTCGGCAACATGCATGTATAATATGCGTAAAATCAGGTGAATGTATGAAGGTCGAATTTCGATCTCATATTTTACCAAGCAGCGTGTTTTGTCCTACTTGCCTGAAATGCGGAGTTTTAGTTGATTCTGTAATGTTGACCCGAACAGCTCTTTTCGGCCGCATTGATGTATTATATTTGTATGGACTGGTGTATATACGAAGTTCGTATTTCGATCTCATATTTTACCAAGCAGCTTGTTTTGGCCTACTTGCCTGATATGCGGAGTTTCAGTTGATTCTGCCATGTTGACCCGAACATCTCTTTTCGGCAGAATGAATGTATTATATGCGTATTATCAGCTGTATATACGAAGGTCGAATTTCGATCTAATACTTTACCAAGCAGCTTGTTTTGGCCTACTGGCCTGATATGCGGAGTTTCGGTTGATTCTGCCATTTTGACAAGAACAGCTCTTTTCGGAGGCATTGATGTATAATATGCGTATAAACAGTTGTATATACGAAGTTCGAATTTCCATCTCATATTTTACCAAGCAGCTTGTTTAAGCCTACTGGTCTGATATTCGGAGTTTCAGCTGATTCTGCAATGTTGACCCGAACAGCCCTTTTCGGCAGCATGAATGTATAATATGCGTATAAAAAGGTGTATATACGAATTTCGAATTTCGATATCATATTTTTCCAAGCGGCGTGTTTTGGCCTTTTGGCCTGATATGCGGAGATTCAGTTGATTCTGCAATAATGATCGGCACAGCTCTTTTCGGCTGCATTGATGTATAATATGCGTATAAACAGGTGTATATACGAAGTTTAAATTTCGATCTCATATTTTTCCAAGCGGCGTGTTTTGGCCTTTTGGCCTGATATGCGGAGATTCAGTTGATTCTGCCATAATGATCGGCACAGCTCTTTTCGGCTGCATTGATGTATAATATGCGTATAAACAGGTGTATATACGAAGTTTAAATTTCGATCTCATATTTTACCAAGCAGCGTGTTTTGGCCTACTGGCCTGAAATGCGGAGTTTTAGTTGATTCTGTAATGTTGTCCCGAACAGCTCTTTTCGGCCGCATTGATGTATTATATTTTATGAACTGGTGTATATACGAAGTTCGTATTTCAATCTCATATTTTACCAAGCAGCTTGTTCTGGCCTACTGGCCTGATATGCGGAATTTCAGTTGATTCTGCAATTTTGACCTGAAAAGCTCTTTTCCGCAGCATGAATGTATAACATGCGTATTAACAGGTGTATATACGAAGGTCGAATTTCGATCTCATATTTTACCAAGCAGCGTGTTTTTGCCTAATGCCTGATATGCGGAGTTTCAGGTGATTCTGCATGTTGACCCAAACAGTTCTTTTCGGCAGCATTGAATTATATTCTGCGTATAAGCTGGTGTATATAGGAAGTTCGAATTTCGATCCTATATTTTTCCAAGCAGCGTGTTTTGGCCTACTCGCCTGATATGCGGAGTTTTAGTTAATTCTGCCATGTTGAAACGAACAGTTCTTTTCGGCCGCATTGATGGATAATATGCGTATAAACAGGTGTATATACGAAGTTCGAATTTCGATCTCCTATTTTACCAAGCAGCTTGTTTTGGCCTATTGGTCCGATATGCGGAGTTTCAGTTGACCCTGCAATGTTGACCCGAACAGCTCTTTTCGGCAACATGCATGTATAATATGCGTAAAATCAGGTGAATGTATGAAGGTCGAATTTCGATCTCATATTTTACCAAGCAGCGTGTTTTGTCCTACTTGCCTGAAATGCGGAGTTTTAGTTGATTCTGTAATGTTGACCCGAACAGCTCTTTTCGGCCGCATTGATGTATTATATTTGTATGGACTGGTGTATATACGAAGTTCGTATTTCGATCTCATATTTTACCAAGCAGCTTGTTTTGGCCTACTTGCCTGATATGCGGAGTTTCAGTTGATTCTGCCATGTTGACCCGAACATCTCTTTTCGGCAGAATGAATGTATTATATGCGTATTATCAGCTGTATATACGAAGGTCGAATTTCGATCTAATACTTTACCAAGCAGCTTGTTTTGGCCTACTGGCCTGATATGCGGAGTTTCGGTTGATTCTGCCATTTTGACAAGAACAGCTCTTTTCGGAGGCATTGATGTATAATATGCGTATAAACAGTTGTATATACGAAGTTCGAATTTCCATCTCATATTTTACCAAGCAGCTTGTTTAAGCCTACTGGTCTGATATTCGGAGTTTCAGCTGATTCTGCAATGTTGACCCGAACAGCCCTTTTCGGCAGCATGAATGTATAATATGCGTATAAAAAGGTGTATATACGAATTTTGAATTTCGATATCATATTTTTCCAAGCGGCGTGTTTTGGCCTTTTGGCCTGATATGCGGAGATTCAGTTGATTCTGCCATAATGATCGGCACAGCTCTTTTCGGCTGCATTGATGTATAATATGCGTATAAACAGGTGTATATACGAAGTTTAAATTTCCATCTCATATTTTACCAAGCAGCTTGTTCTGGCCTACTGGCCTGAAATGCGGAGTTTCAGCTGATTCTGCAATTTTGACCCGAAAAGCTCTTTTCCGCAGCATGAATGTATAACATGCGTATTAACAGGTGTTTATACGAAGGTCGAATTTCGATCTCATATTTTACCAAGCAGCGTGTTTTTCCCTAATGCCTGATATGCGGAGTTTCACGTGATTCTGCATGTTGACCCAAACAGTTCTTTTCGGCCGCATTGAATTATATTATGCGTATAAGCTGGTGTATATAGGAAGTTCGAATTTCGATCTCATATTTTACCAAGCAGCTTGTTTTGGCCTATTGGTCCGATATGCGGAGTTTCAGTTGACCCTGCAATGTTGACCCGAACAGCTCTTTTCGGCAACATGCATGTATAATATGCGTAAAATCAGGTGAATGTATGAAGGTCGAATTTCGATCTCATATTTTACCGAGCAGCGTGTTTTGTCCTACTGGCCTGATATGCGGAGTTTCAGTTGATTCTGCCATGTGGACCGGAACAGCTCTTATCAGCCGCATTGATGGATAATATGTGTGTAAACAGATGTATATACGAAGTTCGAATTTCGATCTCATATTTTACCAAGCAGCTTGTTTTGGCCTTCTGGCCTCATATGCGGAGGTTCAGTTGATTCTGCAATGTTGATCCGAACATCTCTTTTCGGCAGAATGAATGTATAATATGCGTATTATCAGGTGTATATACGAAGGTCGAATTTCGATCTCATATTTTACCAAGCAGCTTGTTTTGGCCTACTGGCCTGATATGCGGAGTTTCGGTTGATTCTGCAATTTTGACAAGAACAGCTCTATTCGGACGCATTGATGTATAATATGCGTATAAACAGTTAAATATACCAAGTTTAATTTTCCATCTCATATTTTACCAAACAATTTGTTTTAGCCTACTGGCCTGATATGCGGAGTTTCAGTTGATTCTGCAATTTCGACCCGAACAGCTCTTTTCGGCAGCATGAATGTATAATATGCGTATAAAAAGGTGTATATACGAAGTTTGAATTTCGATATCATATTTTTCCAAGCGGCGTGTTTTGGCCTTTTGGCCTGATATGCGGAGATTCAGTTGATTCTGCCATAATGATCGGCACAGCTCTTTTCGGCTGCATTGATGTATAATATGCGTATAAACAGGTGTATATACGAAGTTTAAATTTCGATCTCATATTTTACCAAGCAGCGTGTTTTGGCCTACTGGCCTGAAATGCGGAGTTTTAGTTGATTCTGTAATGTTGTCCCGAACAGCTCTTTTCGGCCGCATTGATGTATTATATTTTATGAACTGGTGTATATACGAAGTTCGTATTTCAATCTCATATTTTACCAAGCAGCTTGTTTAAGTCTACAAGTCTGATATTCGGAGTTTCAGCTGATTCTGCAATGTAGACCCGAACAGCTCTTTTCGGCAGCATTGATGTATAATATGCGTATAACAGGTGTATATACGAAGTTTAAATTTCCATCTCATATTTTACCAAGCAGCTTGTTCTGGCCTACTGGCCTGATATGCGGAATTTCAGTTGATTCTGCAATTTTGACCTGAAAAGCTCTTTTCCGCAGCATGAATGTATAACATGCGTATTAACAGGTGTATATACGAAGGTCGAATTTCGATCTCATATTTTACCAAGCAGCGTGTTTTTGCCTAATGCCTGATATGCGGAGTTTCAGGTGATTCTGCATGTTGACCCAAACAGTTCTTTTCGGCAGCATTGAATTATATTCTGCGTATAAGCTGGTGTATATAGGAAGTTCGAATATCGATCCTATATTTTTCCAAGCAGCGTGTTTTGGCCTACTCGCCTGATATGCGGAGTTTTAGTTAATTCTGCCATGTTGAAACGAAAAGTTCTTTTCGGCCGCATTGATGGATAATATGCGTATAAACAGGTGTATATACGAAGTTCGAATTTCGATCTCCTATTTTACCAAGCAGCTTGTTTTGGCCTATTGGTCCGATATGCGGAGTTTCAGTTGACCCTGCAATGTTGACCCGAACAGCTCTTTTCGGCAACATGCATGTATAATATGCGTAAAATCAGGTGAATGTATGAAGGTCGAATTTCGATCTCATATTTTACCAAGCAGCGTGTTTTGTCCTACTTGCCTGAAATGCGGAGTTTTAGTTGATTCTGTAATGTTGACCCGAACAGCTCTTTTCGGCCGCATTGATGTATAGTATGCGTATAAACAGGTATATTTACGAAGTTCGAATTTCGATCTCGTATTTTACCAAGCAGCTTGTTTTGGCCTACTTGCCTGATATGCGGAGTTTCAGTTGATTCTGCCATGTTGACCCGAACATCTCTTTTCGGCAGAATGAATGTATTATATGCGTATTATCAGCTGTATATACGAAGGTCGAATTTCGATCTAATACTTTACCAAGCAGCTTGTTTTGGCCTACTGGCCTGATATGCGGAGTTTCGGTTGATTCTGCCATTTTGACAAGAACAGCTCTTTTCGGAGGCATTGATGTATAATATGCGAATAAACAGTTGTATATACGAAGTTCGAATTTCCATCTCATATTTTACCAAGCAGCTTGTTTAAGCCTACTGGTCTGATATTCGGAGTTTCACCTGATTCTGCAATGTTGTCCCGAACAGCCCTTTTCGGCAGCATGAATGTATAATATGCGTATAAAAAGGTGTATATACGAATTTCGAATTTCGATATCATATTTTTCCAAGCGGCGTGTTTTGGCCTTTTGGCCTGATATGCGGAGATTCAGTTGATTCTGCCATAATGATCGGCACAGCTCTTTTCGGCTGCATTGATGTATAATATGCGTATAAACAGGTGTATATACGAAGTTTAAATTTCCATCTCATATTTTACCAAGCAGCTTGTTCTGGCCTACTGGCCTGAAATGCGGAGTTTCATCTGATTCTGCAATTTTGACCCGAAAAGCTCTTTTCCGCAGCATGAATGTATAACATGCGTATTAACAGGTGTATCTACGAAGGTCGAATTTCGATCTCATATTTTACTAAGCAGCGTGTTTTTGCCTAATGCCTGATATGCGGAGTTTCAGGTGATTCTGCATGTTGACCCAAACAGTTCTTTTCGGCAGCATTGAATTATATTCTGCGTATAAGCTGGTGTATATAGGAAGTTCGAATTTCGATCCTATATTTTTCCAAGCAGCGTGTTTTGGCCTACTCGCCTGATATGCGGAGTTTTAGTTAATTCTGCCATGTTGAAACGAAAAGTTCTTTTCGGCCGCATTGATGGATAATATGCGTATAAACAGGTGTACATACGAAGTTCGAATTTCGATCTCCTATTTTACCAAGCAGCTTGTTTTGGCCTATTGGTCCGATATGCGGAGTTTCAGTTGACCCTGCAATGTTGACCCGAACAGCTCTTTTCGGCAACATGCATGTATAATATGCGTAAAATCAGGTGAATGTATGAAGGTCGAATTTCGATCTCATATTTTACCAAGCAGCGTGTTTTGTCCGACTTGCCTGAAATGCGGAGTTTTAGTTGATTCTGTAATGTTGACCCGAACAGCTCTTTTCGGCCGCATTGATGTATAGTATGCGTATAAACAGGTATATTTACGAAGTTCGAATTTCGATCTCGTATTTTACCAAGCAGCTTGTTTTGGCCTACTTGCCTGATATGCGGAGTTTCAGTTGATTCTGCAATATTGACCCGAACATCTCTTTTCGGCAGAATGAATGTATTATATGCGTATTATCAGCTGTATATACGAAGGTCGAATTTCGATCTAATACTTTACCAAGCAGCTTGTTTTGGCCTACTGGCCTGATATGCGGAGTTTCGGTTGATTCTGCCATTTTGACAAGGACAGCTCTTTTCGGAGGCATTGATGTATAATATGCGTATAAACAGTTGTATATACGAAGTTCGAATTTCCATCTCATATTTTACCAAGCACCTTGTTTAAGCCTACTGGTCTGATATTCGGAGTTTCAGCTGATTCTGCAATGTTGACCCGAACAGCCCTTTTCGGCAGCATGAATGTATAATATGCGTATAAAAAGGTGTATATACGAATTTCGAATTTCGATATCATATTTTTCCAAGCGGCGTGTTTTGGCCTTTTGGCCTGATATGCGGAGATTCAGTTGATTCTGCCATAATGATCCGCACAGCTCTTTTCGGCTGCATTGATGTATAATATGCGTATAAACAGGTGTATATACGAAGTTTAAATTTCCATCTCATATTTTACCAAGCAGCTTGTTCTGGCCTACTGGCCTGAAATGCGGAGTTTCAGCTGATTCTGCAATTTTGACCCGAAAAGCTCTTTTCCGCAGCATGAATGTATAACATGCGTATTAACAGGTGTATATACGAAGGTCGAATTTCGATCTCATATTTTACTAAGCAGCGTGTTTTTGCCTAATGCCTGATATGCGGAGTTTCAGGTGATTCTGCATGTTGACCCAAACAGTTCTTTTCGGCAGCATTGAATTATATTCTGCGTATAAGCTGGTGTATATAGGAAGTTCGAATTTCGATCCTATATTTTTCCAAGCAGCGTGTTTTGGCCTACTCGCCTGATATGCGGAGTTTTAGTTAATTCTGCCATGTTGAAACGAAAAGTTCTTTTCGGCCGCATTGATGGATAATATGCGTATAAACAGGTGTACATACGAAGTTCGAATTTCGATCTCCTATTTTACCAAGCAGCTTGTTTTGGCCTATTGGTCCGATATGCGGAGTTTCAGTTGACCCTGCAATGTTGACCCGAACAGCTCTTTTCGGCAACATGCATGTATAATATGCGTAAAATCAGGTGAATGTATGAAGGTCGAATTTCGATCTCATATTTTACCAAGCAGCGTGTTTTGTCCTACTTGCCTGAAATGCGGAGTTTTAGTTGATTCTGTAATGTTGACCCGAACAGCTCTTTTCGGCCGCATTGATGTATAGTATGCGTATAAACAGGTATATTTACGAAGTTCGAATTTCGATCTCGTATTTTACCAAGCAGCTTGTTTTGGCCTACTTGCCTGATATGCGGAGTTTCAGTTGATTCTGCAATGTTGACCCGAACATCTCTTTTCGGCAGAATGAATGTATTATATGCGTATTATCAGCTGTATATACGAAGGTCGAATTTCGATCTAATACTTTACCAAGCAGCTTGTTCTGGCCTACTGGCCTGAAATGCGGAGTTTCAGCTGATTCTGCAATTTTGACCCGAAAAGCTCTTTTCCGCAGCATGAATGTATAACATGCGTATTAACAGGTGTATATACGAAGGTCGAATTTCGATCTCATATTTTACCAAGCAGCGTGTTTTTGCCTAATGCCTGATATGCGGAGTTTCAGGTGATTCTGCATGTTGACCCAAACAGTTCTTTTCGGCCGCATTGAATTATATTATGCGTATAAGCTGGTGTATATAGGAAGTTCGAATTTCGATCTCATATTTTACCAAGCAGCTTGTTTTGGCCTATTGGTCCGATATGCGGAGTTTCAGTTGACCCTGCAATGTTGACCCGAACAGCTCTTTTCGGCAACATGCATGTATAATATGCGTAAAATCAGGTGAATGTATGAAGGTCGAATTTCGATCTCATATTTTACCAAGCAGCGTGTTTTGTCCTACTGGCCTGATATGCGGAGTTTCAGTTGATTCTGCCATGTGGACCGGAACAGCTCTTATCAGCCGCATTGATGGATAATATGTGTGTAAACAGATGTATATACGAAGTTCGAATTTCGATCTCATATTTTACCAAGCAGCTTGTTTTGGCCTTCTGGCCTCATATGCGGAGGTTCAGTTGATTCTGCAATGTTGATCCGAACATCTCTTTTCGGCAGAATGAATGTATAATATGCGTATTATCAGGTGTATATACGAAGGTCGAATTTCGATCTCATATTTTACCAAGCAGCTTGTTTTGGCCTACTGGCCTGATATGCGGAGTTTCGGTTGATTCTGCAATTTTGACAAGAACAGCTCTTTTCGGACGCATTGATGTATAATATGCGTATAAACAGTTATATATACCAAGTTTAATTTTCCATCTCATATTTTACCAAGCAATTTGTTTTGGCCTACTGGCCTGATATGCGGAGTTTCAGTTGATTCTGCAATTTCGACCCGAACAGCTCTTTTCGGCAGCATGAATGTATAATATGCGTATAAAAAGGTGTATATACGAAGTTTGAATTTCGATATCATATTTTTCCAAGCGGCGTGTTTTGGCCTTTTGGCCTGATATGCGGAGATTCAGTTGATTCTGCCATAATGATCGGCACAGCTCTTTTCGGCTGCATTGATGTATAATATGCGTATAAACAGGTGTATATACGAAGTTTAAATTTCGATCTCATATTTTACCAAGCAGCGTGTTTTGGCCTACTGGCCTGAAATGCGGAGTTTTAGTTGATTCTGTAATGTTGTCCCGAACAGCTCTTTTCGGCCGCATTGATGTATTATATTTTATGAACTGGTGTATATACGAAGTTCGTATTTCAATCTCATATTTTACCAAGCAGCTTGTTTAAGTCTACAAGTCTGATATTCGGAGTTTCAGCTGATTCTGCAATGTAGACCCGAACAGCTCTTTTCGGCAGCATTGATGTATAATATGCGTATAACAGGTGTATATACGAAGTTTAAATTTCCATCTCATATTTTACCAAGCAGCTTGTTCTGGCCTACTGGCCTGATATGCGGAATTTCAGTTGATTCTGCAATTTTGACCTGAAAAGCTCTTTTCCGCAGCATGAATGTATAACATGCGTATTAACAGGTGTATATACGAAGGTCGAATTTCGATCTCATATTTTACCAAGCAGCGTGTTTTTGCCTAATGCCTGATATGCGGAGTTTCAGGTGATTCTGCATGTTGACCCAAACAGTTCTTTTCGGCAGCATTGAATTATATTCTGCGTATAAGCTGGTGTATATAGGAAGTTCGAATATCGATCCTATATTTTTCCAAGCAGCGTGTTTTGGCCTACTCGCCTGATATGCGGAGTTTTAGTTAATTCTGCCATGTTGAAACGAAAAGTTCTTTTCGGCCGCATTGATGGATAATATGCGTATAAACAGGTGTATATACGAAGTTCGAATTTCGATCTCCTATTTTACCAAGCAGCTTGTTTTGGCCTATTGGTCCGATATGCGGAGTTTCAGTTGACCCTGCAATGTTGACCCGAACAGCTCTTTTCGGCAACATGCATGTATAATATGCGTAAAATCAGGTGAATGTATGAAGGTCGAATTTCGATCTCATATTTTACCAAGCAGCGTGTTTTGTCCTACTTGTCTGAAATGCGGAGTTTTAGTTGATTCTGTAATGTTGACCCGAACAGCTCTTTTCGGCCGCATTGATGTATAGTATGCGTATAAACAGGTATATTTACGAAGTTCGAATTTCGATCTCGTATTTTACCAAGCAGCTTGTTTTGGCCTACTTGCCTGATATGCGGAGTTTCAGTTGATTCTGCCATGTTGACCCGAACATCTCTTTTCGGCAGAATGAATGTATTATATGCGTATTATCAGCTGTATATACGAAGGTCGAATTTCGATCTAATACTTTACCAAGCAGCTTGTTTTGGCCTACTGGCCTGATATGCGGAGTTTCGGTTGATTCTGCCATTTTGACAAGAACAGCTCTTTTCGGAGGCATTGATGTATAATATGCGAATAAACAGTTGTATATACGAAGTTCGAATTTCCATCTCATATTTTACCAAGCAGCTTGTTTAAGCCTACTGGTCTGATATTCGGAGTTTCAGCTGATTCTGCAATGTTGTCCCGAACAGCCCTTTTCGGCAGCATGAATGTATAATATGCGTATAAAAAGGTGTATATACGAATTTCGAATTTCGATATCATATTTTTCCAAGCGGCGTGTTTTGGCCTTTTGGCCTGATATGCGGAGATTCAGTTGATTCTGCCATAATGATCGGCACAGCTCTTTTCGGCTGCATTGATGTATAATATGCGTATAAACAGGTGTATATACGAAGTTTAAATTTCCATCTCATATTTTACCAAGCAGCTTGTTCTGGCGTACTGGCCTGAAATGCGGAGTTTCATCTGATTCTGCAATTTTGACCCGAAAAGCTCTTTTCCGCAGCATGAATGTATAACATGCGTATTAACAGGTGTATCTACGAAGGTCGAATTTCGATCTCATATTTTACTAAGCAGCGTGTTTTTGCCTAATGCCTGATATGCGGAGTTTCAGGTGATTCTGCATGTTGACCCAAACAGTTCTTTTCGGCAGCATTGAATTATATTCTGCGTATAAGCTGGTGTATATAGGAAGTTCGAATTTCGATCCTATATTTTTCCAAGCAGCGTGTTTTGGCCTACTCGCCTGATATGCGGAGTTTTAGTTAATTCTGCCATGTTGAAACGAAAAGTTCTTTTCGGCCGCATTGATGGATAATATGCGTATAAACAGGTGTACATACGAAGTTCGAATTTCGATCTCCTATTTTACCAAGCAGCTTGTTTTGGCCTATTGGTCCGATATGCGGAGTTTCAGTTGACCCTGCAATGTTGACCCGAACAGCTCTTTTCGGCAACATGCATGTATAATATGCGTAAAATCAGGTGAATGTATGAAGGTCGAATTTCGATCTCATATTTTACCAAGCAGCGTGTTTTGTCCGACTTGCCTGAAATGCGGAGTTTTAGTTGATTCTGTAATGTTGACCCGAACAGCTCTTTTCGGCCGCATTGATGTATAGTATGCGTATAAACAGGTATATTTACGAAGTTCGAATTTCGATCTCGTATTTTACCAAGCAGCTTGTTTTGGCCTACTTGCCTGATATGCGGAGTTTCAGTTGATTCTGCAATATTGACCCGAACATCTCTTTTCGGCAGAATGAATGTATTATATGCGTATTATCAGCTGTATATACGAAGGTCGAATTTCGATCTAATACTTTACCAAGCAGCTTGTTTTGGCCTACTGGCCTGATATGCGGAGTTTCGGTTGATTCTGCCATTTTGACAAGGACAGCTCTTTTCGGAGGCATTGATGTATAATATGCGTATAAACAGTTGTATATACGAAGTTCGAATTTCCATCTCATATTTTACCAAGCACCTTGTTTAAGCCTACTGGTCTGATATTCGGAGTTTCAGCTGATTCTGCAATGTTGACCCGAACAGCCCTTTTCGGCAGCATGAATGTATAATATGCGTATAAAAAGGTGTATATACGAATTTCGAATTTCGATATCATATTTTTCCAAGCGGCGTGTTTTGGCCTTTTGGCCTGATATGCGGAGATTCAGTTGATTCTGCCATAATGATCCGCACAGCTCTTTTCGGCTGCATTGATGTATAATATGCGTATAAACAGGTGTATATACGAAGTTTAAATTTCCATCTCATATTTTACCAAGCAGCTTGTTCTGGCCTACTGGCCTGAAATGCGGAGTTTCAGCTGATTCTGCAATTTTGACCCGAAAAGCTCTTTTCCGCAGCATGAATGTATAACATGCGTATTAACAGGTGTATATACGAAGGTCGAATTTCGATCTCATATTTTACTAAGCAGCGTGTTTTTGCCTAATGCCTGATATGCGGAGTTTCAGGTGATTCTGCATGTTGACCCAAACAGTTCTTTTCGGCAGCATTGAATTATATTCTGCGTATAAGCTGGTGTATATAGGAAGTTCGAATTTCGATCCTATATTTTTCCAAGCAGCGTGTTTTGGCCTACTCGCCTGATATGCGGAGTTTTAGTTAATTCTGCCATGTTGAAACGAAAAGTTCTTTTCGGCCGCATTGATGGATAATATGCGTATAAACAGGTGTACATACGAAGTTCGAATTTCGATCTCCTATTTTACCAAGCAGCTTGTTTTGGCCTATTGGTCCGATATGCGGAGTTTCAGTTGACCCTGCAATGTTGACCCGAACAGCTCTTTTCGGCAACATGCATGTATAATATGCGTAAAATCAGGTGAATGTATGAAGGTCGAATTTCGATCTCATATTTTACCAAGCAGCGTGTTTTGTCCTACTTGCCTGAAATGCGGAGTTTTAGTTGATTCTGTAATGTTGACCCGAACAGCTCTTTTCGGCCGCATTGATGTATAGTATGCGTATAAACAGGTATATTTACGAAGTTCGAATTTCGATCTCGTATTTTACCAAGCAGCTTGTTTTGGCCTACTTGCCTGATATGCGGAGTTTCAGTTGATTCTGCAATGTTGACCCGAACATCTCTTTTCGGCAGAATGAATGTATTATATGCGTATTATCAGCTGTATATACGAAGGTCGAATTTCGATCTAATACTTTACCAAGCAGCTTGTTCTGGCCTACTGGCCTGAAATGCGGAGTTTCAGCTGATTCTGCAATTTTGACCCGAAAAGCTCTTTTCCGCAGCATGAATGTATAACATGCGTATTAACAGGTGTATATACGAAGGTCGAATTTCGATCTCATATTTTACCAAGCAGCGTGTTTTTGCCTAATGCCTGATATGCGGAGTTTCAGGTGATTCTGCATGTTGACCCAAACAGTTCTTTTCGGCCGCATTGAATTATATTATGCGTATAAGCTGGTGTATATAGGAAGTTCGAATTTCGATCTCATATTTTACCAAGCAGCTTGTTTTGGCCTATTGGTCCGATATGCGGAGTTTCAGTTGACCCTGCAATGTTGACCCGAACAGCTCTTTTCGGCAACATGCATGTATAATATGCGTAAAATCAGGTGAATGTATGAAGGTCGAATTTCGATCTCATATTTTACCAAGCAGCGTGTTTTGTCCTACTGGCCTGATATGCGGAGTTTCAGTTGATTCTGCCATGTGGACCGGAACAGCTCTTATCAGCCGCATTGATGGATAATATGTGTGTAAACAGATGTATATACGAAGTTCGAATTTCGATCTCATATTTTACCAAGCAGCTTGTTTTGGCCTTCTGGCCTCATATGCGGAGGTTCAGTTGATTCTGCAATGTTGATCCGAACATCTCTTTTCGGCAGAATGAATGTATAATATGCGTATTATCAGGTGTATATACGAAGGTCGAATTTCGATCTCATATTTTACCAAGCAGCTTGTTTTGGCCTACTGGCCTGATATGCGGAGTTTCGGTTGATTCTGCAATTTTGACAAGAACAGCTCTTTTCGGACGCATTGATGTATAATATGCGTATAAACAGTTATATATACCAAGTTTAATTTTCCATCTCATATTTTACCAAGCAATTTGTTTTGGCCTACTGGCCTGATATGCGGAGTTTCAGTTGATTCTGCAATTTCGACCCGAACAGCTCTTTTCGGCAGCATGAATGTATAATATGCGTATAAAAAGGTGTATATACGAAGTTTGAATTTCGATATCATATTTTTCCAAGCGGCGTGTTTTGGCCTTTTGGCCTGATATGCGGAGATTCAGTTGATTCTGCCATAATGATCGGCACAGCTCTTTTCGGCTGCATTGATGTATAATATGCGTATAAACAGGTGTATATACGAAGTTTAAATTTCGATCTCATATTTTACCAAGCAGCGTGTTTTGGCCTACTGGCCTGAAATGCGGAGTTTTAGTTGATTCTGTAATGTTGTCCCGAACAGCTCTTTTCGGCCGCATTGATGTATTATATTTTATGAACTGGTGTATATACGAAGTTCGTATTTCGATCTCATATTTTACCAAGCAGCTTGTTTTGGCCTACTTGCCTGATATGCGGAGTTTCAGTTGATTCTGCCATGTTGACCCGAACATCTCTTTTCGGCAGAATGAATGTATTATATGCGTATTATCAGCTGTATATACGAAGGTCGAATTTCGATCTAATACTTTACCAAGCAGCTTGTTTTGGCCTACTGGCCTGATATGCGGAGTTTCGGTTGATTCTGCCATTTTGACAAGAACAGCTCTTTTCGGAGGCATTGATGTATAATATGCGTATAAACAGTTGTATATACGAAGTTCGAATTTCCATCTCATATTTTACCAAGCAGCTTGTTTAAGCCTACTGGTCTGATATTCGGAGTTTCAGCTGATTCTGCAATGTTGACCCGAACAGCCCTTTTCGGCAGCATGAATGTATAATATGCGTATAAAAAGGTGTATATACGAATTTCGAATTTCGATATCATATTTTTCCAAGCGGCGTGTTTTGGCCTTTTGGCCTGATATGCGGAGATTCAGTTGATTCTGCAATAATGATCGGCACAGCTCTTTTCGGCTGCATTGATGTATAATATGCGTATAAGCTGGTGTATATACGAAGTTTAAATTTCCATCTCATATTTTTCCAAGCGGCGTGTTTTGGCCTTTTGGCCTGATATGCGGAGATTCAGTTGATTCTGCCATAATGATCGGCACAGCTCTTTTCGGCTGCATTGATGTATAATATGCGTATAAACAGGTGTATATACGAAGTTTAAATTTCGATCTCATATTTTACCAAGCAGCGTGTTTTGGCCTACTGGCCTGAAATGCGGAGTTTTAGTTGATTCTGTAATGTTGTCCCGAACAGCTCTTTTCGGCCGCATTGATGTATTATATTTTATGAACTGGTGTATATACGAAGTTCGTATTTCAATCTCATATTTTACCAAGCAGCTTGTTTAAGTCTACAAGTCTGATATTCGGAGTTTCAGCTGATTCTGCAATGTTGACCCGAACAGCTCTTTTCGGCAGCATTGATGTATAATATGCGTATAACAGGTGTATATACGAAGTTTAAATTTCCATCTCATATTTTACCAAGCAGCTTGTTCTGGCCTACTGGCCTGATATGCGGAATTTCAGTTGATTCTGCAATTTTGACCTGAAAAGCTCTTTTCCGCAGCATGAATGTATAACATGCGTATTAACAGGTGTATATACGAAGGTCGAATTTCGATCTCATATTTTACCAAGCAGCGTGTTTTTGCCTAATGCCTGATATGCGGAGTTTCAGGTGATTCTGCATGTTGACCCAAACAGTTCTTTTCGGCAGCATTGAATTATATTCTGCGTATAAGCTGGTGTATATAGGAAGTTCGAATTTCGATCCTATATTTTTCCAAGCAGCGTGTTTTGGCTTACTCGCCTGATATGCGGAGTTTTAGTTAATTCTGCCATGTTGAAACGAAAAGTTCTTTTCGGCCGCATTGATGGATAATATGCGTATAAACAGGTGTATATACGAAGTTCGAATTTCGATCTCCTATTTTACCAAGCAGCTTGTTTTGGCCTATTGGTCCGATATGCGGAGTTTCAGTTGACCCTGCAATGTTGACCCGAACAGCTCTTTTCGGCAACATGCATGTATAATATGCGTAAAATCAGGTGAATGTATGAAGGTCGAATTTCGATCTCATATTTTACCAAGCAGCGTGTTTTGTCCTACTTGCCTGAAATGCGGAGTTTTAGTTGATTCTGTAATGTTGACCCGAACAGCTCTTTTCGGCCGCATTGATGTATTATATTTGTATGGACTGGTGTATATACGAAGTTCGTATTTCGATCTCATATTTTACCAAGCAGCTTGTTTTGGCCTACTTGCCTGATATGCGGAGTTTCAGTTGATTCTGCCATGTTGACCCGAACATCTCTTTTCGGCAGAATGAATGTATTATATGCGTATTATCAGCTGTATATACGAAGGTCGAATTTCGATCTAATACTTTACCAAGCAGCTTGTTTTGGCCTACTGGCCTGATATGCGGAGTTTCGGTTGATTCTGCCATTTTGACAAGAACAGCTCTTTTCGGAGGCATTGATGTATAATATGCGTATAAACAGTTGTATATACGAAGTTCGAATTTCCATCTCATATTTTACCAAGCAGCTTGTTTAAGCCTACTGGTCTGATATTCGGAGTTTCAGCTGATTCTGCAATGTTGACCCGAACAGCCCTTTTCGGCAGCATGAATGTATAATATGCGTATAAAAAGGTGTATATACGAATTTCGAATTTCGATATCATATTTTTCCAAGCGGCGTGTTTTGGCCTTTTGGCCTGATATGCGGAGATTCAGTTGATTCTGCAATAATGATCGGCACAGCTCTTTTCGGCTGCATTGATGTATAATATGCGTATAAACAGGTGTATATACGAAGTTTAAATTTCCATCTCATATTTTTCCAAGCGGCGTGTTTTGGCCTTTTGGCCTGATATGCGGAGATTCAGTTGATTCTGCCATAATGATCGGCACAGCTCTTTTCGGCTGCATTGATGTATAATATGCGTATAAACAGGTGTATATACGAAGTTTAAATTTCGATCTCATATTTTACCAAGCAGCGTGTTTTGGCCTACTGGCCTGAAATGCGGAGTTTTAGTTGATTCTGTAATGTTGTCCCGAACAGCTCTTTTCGGCCGCATTGATGTATTATATTTTATGAACTGGTGTATATACGAAGTTCGTATTTCAATCTCATATTTTACCAAGCAGCTTGTTTAAGTCTACAAGTCTGATATTCGGAGTTTCAGCTGATTCTGCAATGTTGACCCGAACAGCTCTTTTCGGCAGCATTGATGTATAATATGCGTATAACAGGTGTATATACGAAGTTTAAATTTCCATCTCATATTTTACCAAGCAGCTTGTTCTGGCCTACTGGCCTGATATGCGGAATTTCAGTTGATTCTGCAATTTTGACCTGAAAAGCTCTTTTCCGCAGCATGAATGTATAACATGCGTATTAACAGGTGTATATACGAAGGTCGAATTTCGATCTCATATTTTACCAAGCAGCGTGTTTTTGCCTAATGCCTGATATGCGGAGTTTCAGGTGATTCTGCATGTTGACCCAAACAGTTCTTTTCGGCAGCATTGAATTATATTCTGCGTATAAGCTGGTGTATATAGGAAGTTCGAATTTCGATCCTATATTTTTCCAAGCAGCGTGTTTTGGCCTACTCGCCTGATATGCGGAGTTTTAGTTAATTCTGCCATGTTGAAACGAAAAGTTCTTTTCGGCCGCATTGATGGATAATATGCGTATAAACAGGTGTATATACGAAGTTCGAATTTCGATCTCCTATTTTACCAAGCAGCTTGTTTTGGCCTATTGGTCCGATATGCGGAGTTTCAGTTGACCCTGCAATGTTGACCCGAACAGCTCTTTTCGGCAACATGCATGTATAATATGCGTAAAATCAGGTGAATGTATGAAGGTCGAATTTCGATCTCATATTTTACCAAGCAGCGTGTTTTGTCCTACTTGCCTGAAATGCGGAGTTTTAGTTGATTCTGTAATGTTGACCCGAACAGCTCTTTTCGGCCGCATTGATGTATAGTATGCGCATAAACAGGTATATTTACGAAGTTCGAATTTCGATCTCGTATTTTACCAAGCAGCTTGTTTTGGCCTACTGGCCTGATATGCGGAGTTTCAGTTGGTTCTGCCATATTGACCCGAACATCTCTTTTCGGCAGAATGAATGAATAATATGCGTATTATCAGGTGTATATACGAAGGTCGAATTTCGATCTCATATTTTACCAAGCAGCTTGTTTGGCCTATTGGTACGATATGCGTAGTTTCAGTTGACCCTGCAATGTTGAATCAAACAGCTCTTTTCGGCAACATGAATGTATAATATACGTATTATCAGGTGTATGTATGAAGGTCGAATTTCGATCTCATATTTTACCAAGCAGAGTGTGTTGGTTTACTGGCCGGATATGCGGAGTTTCAGTTGATTCTGCCATGTGGACCGGAACAGCTCTTATCAGCCGCATTGATGGATAATATGTGTGTAAACAGATGTATATACGAAGTTCGAATTTCGATCTCATATTTTTACCAAGCAGCTTGTTTTGGCCTTCTGGCCTCATATGCGGAGGTTCAGTTGATTCTGCAATTTTGACCTGAAAAGCTCTTTTCCGCAGCATGAATGTATAACATGCGTATTAACAGGTGTATATACGAAGGTCGAATTTCGATCTCATATTTTACCAAGCAGCGTGTTTTTGCCTAATGCCTGATATGCGGAGTTTCAGGTGATTCTGCATGTTGACCCAAACAGTTCTTTTCGGCAGCATTGAATTATATTCTGCGTATAAGCTGGTGTATATAGGAAGTTCGAATTTCGATCCTATATTTTTCCAAGCAGCGTGTTTTGGCCTACTCGCCTGATATGCGGAGTTTTAGTTAATTCTGCCATGTTGAAACGACCAGTTCTTTTCGGCCGCATTGATGGATAATATGCGTATAAACAGGTGTATATACGAAGTTCGAATTTCGATCTCCTATTTTACCAAGCAGCTTGTTTTGGCCTTCTGGCCTCATATGCGGAGGTTCAGTTGATTCTGCAATGTTGATCCGAACATCTCTTTTCGGCAGAATGAATGTATAATATGCGTATTATCAGGTGTATATACGAAGGTCGAATTTCGATCTCATATTTTACCAAGCAGCTTGTTTGGGCCTACTGGCCTGATATGCGGAGTTTCGGTTGATTCTGCAATTTTGACAAGAACAGCTCTTTTCGGACGCATTGATTTATAATATGCGTATAAACAGTTATATATACGAAGTTCGAATTTCCATCTCATATTTTACCAAGCAGCTTTTTTAAGCCTACTAGTCTGATATTCGGAGTTTCAGCTGATTCTGCAATGTTGACCCGAACAGCTCTTTTCGGCTGCATTGATGTATAATAGGCGTATAAACAGGTGTATATACGAAGTTTAATTTTCCATCTCATATTTTACCAAGCAGCTTGTTTTGGCCTACTGGCCTGATATGCGGAGTTTCAGTTGATTCTCAATTTCGACCCGAACAGCTCTTTTCGGCAGCATGAATGTATAATATGCGTATAAAAAGGTGTATATACGAAGTTTGAATTTCGATATCATATTTTTCCAAGCGGCGTGTTTTGGCCTTTTGGCCTGATATGCGGAGATTCAGTTGATTCTGCCATAATGATCGGCACAGCTCTTTTCGGCTGCATTGATGTATAATATGCGTATAAACAGGTGTATATACGAAGTTTAAATTTCGATCTCATATTTTACCAAGCAGCGTGTTTTGGCCTACTGGCCTGAAATGCGGAGTTTTAGTTGATTCTGTAATGTTGTCCCGAACAGCTCTTTTCGGCCGCATTGATGTATTATATTTTATGAACTGGTGTATATACGAAGTTCGTATTTCAATCTCATATTTTACCAAGCAGCTTGTTTAAGTCTACAAGTCTGATATTCGGAGTTTCAGCTGATTCTGCAATGTTGACCCGAACAGCTCTTTTCGGCAGCATTGATGTATAATATGCGTATAACAGGTGTATATACGAAGTTTAAATTTCCATCTCATATTTTACCAAGCAGCTTGTTCTGGCCTACTGGCCTGATATGCGGAATTTCAGTTGATTCTGCAATTTTGACCTGAAAAGCTCTTTTCCGCAGCATGAATGTATAACATGCGTATTAACAGGTGTATATACGAAGGTCGAATTTCGATCTCATATTTTACCAAGCAGCGTGTTTTTGCCTAATGCCTGATATGCGGAGTTTCAGGTGATTCTGCATGTTGACCCAAACAGTTCTTTTCGGCAGCATTGAATTATATTCTGCGTATAAGCTGGTGTATATAGGAAGTTCGAATTTCGATCCTATATTTTTCCAAGCAGCGTGTTTTGGCCTACTCGCCTGATAAGCGGAGTTTTAGTTAATTCTGCCATGTTGAAACGAAAAGTTCTTTTCGGCCGCATTGATGGATAATATGCGTATAAACAGGTGTACATACGAAGTTTTAATTTCGATCTCCTATTTTACCAAGCAGCTTGTTTTGGCCTATTGGTCCGATATGCGGAGTTTCAGTTGACCCTGCAATTTTGACAAGAACAGCTCTTTTCGGACGCATTGATGTATAATATGCGTAAAATCAGGTGAATGTATGAAGGTCGAATTTCGATCTCATATTTTACCAAGCAGCGTGTTTTGTCCTACTTGCCTGAAATGCGAAGTTTTAGTTGATTCTGTAATGTTGACCCGAACAGCTCTTTTCGGCCGCATTGATGTATAGTATGCGTATAAACAGGTATATTTACGAAGTTCGAATTTCGATCTCGTATTTTACCAAGCAGCTTGTTTTGGCCTACTTGCCTGATATGCGGAGTTTCAGTTGATTCTGCCATGTTGACCCGAACATCTCTTTTCGGCAGAATGAATGTATTATATGCGTATTATCAGCTGTATATACGAAGGTCGAATTTCGATCTAATACTTTACCAAGCAGCTTGTTTTGGCCTACTGGCCTGATATGCGGAGTTTCGGTTGATTCTGCCATTTTGACAAGAACAGCTCTTTTCGGAGGCATTGATGTATAATATGCGTATAAACAGTTGTATATACGAAGTTCGAATTTCCATCTCATATTTTACCAAGCAGCTTGTTTAAGCCTACTGGTCTGATATTCGGAGTTTCAGCTGATTCTGCAATGTTGACCCGAACAGCCCTTTTCGGCAGCATGAATGTATAATATGCGTATAAAAAGGTGTATATACGAATTTTGAATTTCGATATCATATTTTTCCAAGCGGCGTGTTTTGGCCTTTTGGCCTGATATGCGGAGATTCAGTTGATTCTGCCATAATGATCGGCACAGCTCTTTTCGGCTGCATTGATGTATAATATGCGTATAAACAGGTGTATATACGAAGTTTAAATTTCCATCTCATATTTTACCAAGCAGCTTGTTCTGACCTACTGGCCTGAAATGCGGAGTTTCAGCTGATTCTGCAATTTTGACCCGAAAAGCTCTTTTCCGCAGCATGAATGTATAACATGCGTATTAACAGGTGTATATACGAAGGTCGAATTTCGATCTCATATTTTACCAAGCAGCGTGTTTTTGCCTAATGCCTGATATGCGGAGTTTCAGGTGATTCTGCATGTTGACCCAAACAGTTCTTTTCGGCCGCATTGAATTATATTATGCGTATAAGCTGGTGTATATAGGAAGTTCGAATTTCGATCTCATATTTTACCAAGCAGCTTGTTTTGGCCTATTGGTCCGATTTGCGGAGTTTCAGTTGACCCTGCAATGTTGACCCGAACAGCTCTTTTCGGCAACATGCATGTATAATATGCATAAAATCAGGTGAATGTATGAAGGTCGAATTTCGATCTCATATTTTACCAAGCAGCTTGTTTTGGCCTTCTGGCCTCATATGCGGAGGTTCAGTTGATTCTGCAATGTTGATCCGAACATCTCTTTTCGGCAGAATGAATGTATAATATGCGTATTATCAGGTGTATATACGAAGGTCGAATTTCGATCTCATATTTTACCAAGCAGCTTGTTTTGGCCTACTGGCCTGATATGCGGAGTTTCGGTTGATTCTGCAATTTTGACAAGAACAGCTCTATTCGGACGCATTGATGTATAATATGCGTATAAACAGTTATATATACCAAGTTTAATTTTCAATCTCATATTTTACCAAACAATTTGTTTTGGCCTACTGGCCTGATATGCGGAGTTTCAGTTGATTCTGCAATTTCGACCCGAACAGCTCTTTTCGGCAGCATGAATGTATAATATGCGTATAAAAAGGTGTATATACGAAGTTTGAATTTCGATATCATATTTTTCCAAGCGGCGTGTTTTGGCCTTTTGGCCTGATATGCGGAGATTCAGTTGATTCTGCCATAATGATCGGCACAGCTCTTTTCGGCTGCATTGATGTATAATATGCGTATAAACAGGTGTATATACGAAGTTTAAATTTCGATCTCATATTTTACCAAGCAGCGTGTTTTGGCCTACTGGCCTGAAATGCGGAGTTTTAGTTGATTCTGTAATGTTGTCCCGAACAGCTCTTTTCGGCCGCATTGATGTATTATATTTTATGAACTGGTGTATATACGAAGTTCGTATTTCAATCTCATATTTTACCAAGCAGCTTGTTTAAGTCTACAAGTCTGATATTCGGAGTTTCAGCTGATTCTGCAATGTTGACCCGAACAGCTCTTTTCGGCAGCATTGATGTATAATATGCGTATAACAGGTGTATATACGAAGTTTAAATTTCCATCTCATATTTTACCAAGCAGCTTGTTCTGGCCTACTGGCCTGATATGCGGAATTTCAGTTGATTCTGCAATTTTGACCTGAAAAGCTCTTTTCCGCAGCATGAATGTATAACATGCGTATTAACAGGTGTATATACGAAGGTCGAATTTCGATCTCATATTTTACCAAGCAGCGTGTTTTTGCCTAATGCCTGATATGCGGAGTTTCAGGTGATTCTGCATGTTGACCCAAACAGTTCTTTTCGGCAGCATTGAATTATATTCTGCGTATAAGCTGGTGTATATAGGAAGTTCGAATTTCGATCCTATATTTTTCCAAGCAGCGTGTTTTGGCCTACTCGCCTGATATGCGGAGTTTTAGTTAATTCTGCCATGTTGAAACGAAAAGTTCTTTTCGGCCGCATTGATGGATAATATGCGTATAAACAGGTGTATATACGAAGTTCGAATTTCGATCTCCTATTTTACCAAGCAGCTTGTTTTGGCCTATTGGTCCGATATGCGGAGTTTCAGTTGACCCTGCAATGTTGACCCGAACAGCTCTTTTCGGCAACATGCATGTATAATATGCGTAAAATCAGGTGAATGTATGAAGGTCGAATTTCGATCTCATATTTTACCAAGCAGCGTGTTTTGTCCTACTTGCCTGAAATGCGGAGTTTTAGTTGATTCTGTAATGTTGACCCGAACAGCTCTTTTCGGCCGCATTGATGTATAGTATGCGTATAAACAGGTATATTTACGAAGTTCGAATTTCGATCTCGTATTTTACCAAGCAGCTTGTTTTGGCCTACTTGCCTGATATGCGGAGTTTCAGTTGATTCTGCCATGTTGACCCGAACATCTCTTTTCGGCAGAATGAATGTATTATATGCGTATTATCAGCTGTATATACGAAGGTCGAATTTCGATCTAATACTTTACCAAGCAGCTTGTTTTGGCCTACTGGCCTGATATGCGGAGTTTCGGTTGATTCTGCCATTTTGACAAGAACAGCTCTTTTCGGAGGCATTGATGTATAATATGCGTATAAACAGTTGTATATACGAAGTTCGAATTTCCATCTCATATTTTACCAAGCAGCTTGTTTAAGCCTACTGGTCTGATATTCGGAGTTTCAGCTGATTCTGCAATGTTGACCCGAACAGCCCTTTTCGGCAGCATGAATGTATAATATGCGTATAAAAAGGTGTATATACGAATTTCGAATTTCGATATCATATTTTTCCAAGCGGCGTGTTTTGGACTACTCGCCTGATATGCGGAGTTTTAGTTAATTCTGCCATGTTGAAACGAAAAGTTCTTTTCGGCCGCATTGATGGATAATATGCGTATAAACAGGTGTATATACGAAGTTCGAATTTCGATCTCCTATTTTACCAAGCAGCTTGTTTTGGCCTATTGGTCCGATATGCGGAGTTTCAGTTGACCCTGCAATGTTGACCCGAACAGCTCTTTTCGGCAACATGCATGTATAATATGCGTAAAATCAGGTGAATGTATGAAGGTCGAATTTCGATCTCATATTTTACCAAGCAGCGTGTTTTGTCCTACTTGCCTGAAATGCGGAGTTTTAGTTGATTCTGTAATGTTGACCCGAACAGCTCTTTTCGACCGCATTGATGTATTATATTTGTATGGACTGGTGTATATACGAAGTTCGTATTTCGATCTCATATTTTACCAAGCAGCTTGTTTTGGCCTACTTGCCTGATATGCGGAGTTTCAGTTGATTCTGCCATGTTGACCCGAACATCTCTTTTCGGCAGAATGAATGTATTATTTGCGTATTATCAGCTGTATATACGAAGGTCGAATTTCGATCTAATACTTTACCAAGCAGCTTGTTTTGGCCTACTGGCCTGATATGCGGAGTTTCGGTTGATTCTGCCATTTTGACAAGAACAGCTCTTTTCGGAGGCATTGATGTATAATATGCGTATAAACAGTTGTATATACGAAGTTCGAATTTCCATCTCATATTTTACCAAGCAGCTTGTTTAAGCCTACTGGTCTGATATTCGGAGTTTCAGCTGATTCTGCAATGTTGACCCGAACAGCCCTTTTCGGCAGCATGAATGTATAATATGCGTATAAAAAGGTGTATATACGAATTTCGAATTTCGATATCATATTTTTCCAAGCGACGTGTTTTGGCCTTTTGGCCTGATATGCGGAGATTCAGTTGATTCTGCCATAATGATCGGCACAGCTCTTTTCGGCTGCATTGATGTATAATATGCGTATAAACAGGTGTATATACGAAGTTTAAATTTCCATCTCATATTTTTCCAAGCGGCGTGTTTTGGCCTTTTGGCCTGATATGCGGAGATTCAGTTGATTCTGCCATAATGATCGGCACAGCTCTTTTCGGCTGCATTGATGTATAATATGCGTATAAACAGGTGTATATACGAAGTTTAAATTTCGATCTCATATTTTACCAAGCAGCGTGTTTTGGCCTACTGGCCTGAAATGCGGAGTTTCAGCTGATTCTGCAATTTTGACCCGAAAAGCTCTTTTCCGCAGCATGAATGTATAACATGCGTATTAACAGGTGTATATACGAAGGTCGAATTTCGATCTCATATTTTACCAAGCAGCGTGTTTTTGCCTAATGCCTGATATGCGGAGTTTCAGGTGATTCTGCATGTTGACCCAAACAGTTCTTTTCGGCAGCATTGAATTATATTCTGCGTATAAGCTGGTGTATATAGGAAGTTCGAATTTCGATCCTATATTTTTCCAAGCAGCGTGTTTTGGCCTACTCGCCTGATATGCGGAGTTTTAGTTAATTCTGCCATGTTGAAACGAAAAGTTCTTTTCGGCCGCATTGATGGATAATATGCGTATAAACAGGTGTATATACGAAGTTCGAATTTCGATCTCCTATTTTACCAAGCAGCTTGTTTTGGCCTATTGGTCCGATATGCGGAGTTTCAGTTGACCCTGCAATGTTGACCCGAACAGCTCTTTTCGGCAACATGCATGTATAATATGCGTAAAATCAGGTGAATGTATGAAGGTCGAATTTCGATCTCATATTTTACCAAGCAGCGTGTTTTGTCCTACTTGCCTGAAATGCGGAGTTTTAGTTGATTCTGTAATGTTGACCCGAACAGCTCTTTTCGGCCGCATTGATGTATAGTATGCGTATAAACAGGTATATTTACGAAGTTCGAATTTCGATCTCGTATTTTACCAAGCAGCTTGTTTTGGCCTACTTGCCTGATATGCGGAGTTTCAGTTGATTCTGCCATGTTGACCCGAACATCTCTTTTCGGCAGAATGAATGTATTATATGCGTATTATCAGCTGTATATACGAAGGTCGAATTTCGATCTAATACTTTACCAAGCAGCTTGTTTTGGCCTACTGGCCTGATATGCGGAGTTTCGGTTGATTCTGCCATTTTGACAAGAACAGCTCTTTTCGGAGGCATTGATGTATAATATGCGTATAAACAGTTGTATATACGAAGTTCGAATTTCCATCTCATATTTTACCAAGCAGCTTGTTTAAGCCTACTGGTCTGATATTCGGAGTTTCAGCTGATTCTGCAATGTTGACCCGAACAGCCCTTTTCGGCAGCATGAATGTATAATATGCGTATAAAAAGGTGTATATACGAATTTCGAATTTCGATATCATATTTTTCCAAGCGGCGTGTTTTGGACTACTCGCCTGATATGCGGAGTTTTAGTTAATTCTGCCATGTTGAAACGAAAAGTTCTTTTCGGCCGCATTGATGGATAATATGCGTATAAACAGGTGTATATACGAAGTTCGAATTTCGATCTCCTATTTTACCAAGCAGCTTGTTTTGGCCTATTGGTCCGATATGCGGAGTTTCAGTTGACCCTGCAATGTTGACCCGAACAGCTCTTTTCGGCAACATGCATGTATAATATGCGTAAAATCAGGTGAATGTATGAAGGTCGAATTTCGATCTCATATTTTACCAAGCAGCGTGTTTTGTCCTACTTGCCTGAAATGCGGAGTTTTAGTTGATTCTGTAATGTTGACCCGAACAGCTCTTTTCGACCGCATTGATGTATTATATTTGTATGGACTGGTGTATATACGAAGTTCGTATTTCGATCTCATATTTTACCAAGCAGCTTGTTTTGGCCTACTTGCCTGATATGCGGAGTTTCAGTTGATTCTGCCATGTTGACCCGAACATCTCTTTTCGGCAGAATGAATGTATTATTTGCGTATTATCAGCTGTATATACGAAGGTCGAATTTCGATCTAATACTTTACCAAGCAGCTTGTTTTGGCCTACTGGCCTGATATGCGGAGTTTCGGTTGATTCTGCCATTTTGACAAGAACAGCTCTTTTCGGAGGCATTGATGTATAATATGCGTATAAACAGTTGTATATACGAAGTTCGAATTTCCATCTCATATTTTACCAAGCAGCTTGTTTAAGCCTACTGGTCTGATATTCGGAGTTTCAGCTGATTCTGCAATGTTGACCCGAACAGCCCTTTTCGGCAGCATGAATGTATAATATGCGTATAAAAAGGTGTATATACGAATTTCGAATTTCGATATCATATTTTTCCAAGCGACGTGTTTTGGCCTTTTGGCCTGATATGCGGAGATTCAGTTGATTCTGCCATAATGATCGGCACAGCTCTTTTCGGCTGCATTGATGTATAATATGCGTATAAACAGGTGTATATACGAAGTTTAAATTTCCATCTCATATTTTTCCAAGCGGCGTGTTTTGGCCTTTTGGCCTGATATGCGGAGATTCAGTTGATTCTGCCATAATGATCGGCACAGCTCTTTTCGGCTGCATTGATGTATAATATGCGTATAAACAGGTGTATATACGAAGTTTAAATTTCGATCTCATATTTTACCAAGCAGCGTGTTTTGGCCTACTGGCCTGAAATGCGGAGTTTCAGCTGATTCTGCAATTTTGACCCGAAAAGCTCTTTTCCGCAGCATGAATGTATAACATGCGTATTAACAGGTGTATATACGAAGGTCGAATTTCGATCTCATATTTTACCAAGCAGCGTGTTTTTGCCTAATGCCTGATATGCGGAGTTTCAGGTGATTCTGCATGTTGACCCAAACAGTTCTTTTCGGCCGCATTGAATTATATTATGCGTATAAGCTGGTGTATATAGGAAGTTCGAATTTCGATCTCATATTTTACCAAGCAGCTTGTTTTGGCCTATTGGTCCGATATGCGGAGTTTCAGTTGACCCTGCAATGTTGACCCGAACAGCTCTTTTCGGCAACATGCATGTATAATATGCGTAAAATCAGGTGAATGTATGAAGGTCGAATTTCGATCTCATATTTTACCAAGCAGCGTGTTTTGCCCTACTGGCCTGATATGCGGAGTTTCAGTTGATTCTGCCATGTGGACCGGAACAGCTCTTATCAGCCGCATTGATGGATAATATGTGTGTAAACAGATGTATATACGAAGTTCGAATTTCGATCTCATATTTTACCAAGCAGCTTGTTTTGGCCTTCTGGCCTCATATGCGGAGGTTCAGTTGATTCTGCAATGTTGATCCGAACATCTCTTTTCGGCAGAATGAATGTATAATATGCGCATTATCAGGTGTATATACGAAGGTCGAATTTCGATCTCATATTTTACCAAGCAGCTTGTTTTGGCCTACTGGCCTGATATGCGGAGTTTCGGTTGATTCTGCAATTTTGACAAGAACAGCTCTTTTCGGACGCATTGATGTATAATATGCGTATAAACAGTTATATATACCAAGTTTAATTTTCCATCTCATATTTTACCAAGCAATTTGTTTTGGCCTACTGGCCTGATATGCGGAGTTTCAGTTGATTCTGCAATTTCGACCCGAACAGCTCTTTTCGGCAGCATGAATGTATAATATGCGTATAAAAAAGTGTATATACGAAGTTTGAATTTCGATATCATATTTTTCCAAGCGGCGTGTTTTGGCCTTTTGGCCTGATATGCGGAGATTCAGTTGATTCTGCCATAATGATCGGCACAGCTCTTTTCGGCTGCATTGATGTATAATATGCGTATAAACAGGTGTATATACGAAGTTTAAATTTCGATCTCATATTTTACCAAGCAGCGTGTTTTGGCCTACTGGCCTGAAATGCGGAGTTTTAGTTGATTCTGTAATGTTGTCCCGAACAGCTCTTTTCGGCCGCATTGATGTATTATATTTTATGAAGTGGTGTATATACGAAGTTCGTATTTCAATCTCATATTTTACCAAGCAGCTTGATTAAGTCTACAAGTCTGATATTCGGAGTTGCAGCTGATTCTGCAATGTTGACCCGAACAGCTCTTTTCGGCAGCATTGATGTATAATATGCGTATAACAGGTGTATATACGAAGTTTAAATTTCCATCTCATATTTTACCAAGCAGCTTGTTCTGGCCTACTGGCCTGATATGCGGAATTTCAGTTGATTCTGCAATTTTGACCTGAAAAGCTCTTTTCCGCAGCATGAATGTATAACATGCGTATTAACAGGTGTATATACGAAGGTCGAATTTCGATCTCATATTTTACCAAGCAGCGTGTTTTTGCCTAATGCCTGATATGCGGAGTTTCAGGTGATTCTGCATGTTGACCCAAACAGTTCTTTTCGGCAGCATTGAATTATATTCTGCGTATAAGCTGGTGTATATAGGAAGTTCGAATTTCGATCCTATATTTTTCCAAGCAGCGTGTTTTGGACTACTCGCCTGATATGCGGAGTTTTAGTTAATTCTGCCATGTTGAAACGAAAAGTTCTTTTCGGCCGCATTGATGGATAATATGCGTATAAACAGGTGTATATACGAAGTTCGAATTTCGATCTCCTATTTTACCAAGCAGCTTGTTTTGGCCTATTGGTCCGATATGCGGAGTTTCAGTTGACCCTGCAATGTTGACCCGAACAGCTCTTTTCGGCAACATGCATGTATAATATGCGTAAAATCAGGTGAATGTATGAAGGTCGAATTTCGATCTCATATTTTACCAAGCAGCGTGTTTTGTCCTACTTGCCTGAAATGCGAAGTTTTAGTTGATTCTGTAATGTTGACCCGAACAGCTCTTTTCGACCGCATTGATGTATTATATTTGTATGGACTGGTGTATATACGAAGTTCGTATTTCGATCTCATATTTTACCAAGCAGCTTGTTTTGGCCTACTTGCCTGATATGCGGAGTTTCAGTTGATTCTGCCATGTTGACCCGAACATCTCTTTTCGGCAGAATGAATGTATTATTTGCGTATTATCAGCTGTATATACGAAGGTCGAATTTCGATCTAATACTTTACCAAGCAGCTTGTTTTGGCCTACTGGCCTGATATGCGGAGTTTCGGTTGATTCTGCCATTTTGACAAGAACAGCTCTTTTCGGAGGCATTGATGTATAATATGCGTATAAACAGTTGTATATACGAAGTTCGAATTTCCATCTCATATTTTACCAAGCAGCTTGTTTAAGCCTACTGGTCTGATATTCGGAGTTTCAGCTGATTCTGCAATGTTGACCCGAACAGCCCTTTTCGGCAGCATGAATGTATAATATGCGTATAAAAAGGTGTATATACGAATTTCGAATTTCGATATCATATTTTTCCAAGCGACGTGTTTTGGCCTTTTGGCCTGATATGCGGAGATTCAGTTGATTCTGCCATAATGATCGGCACAGCTCTTTTCGGCTGCATTGATGTATAATATGCGTATAAACAGGTGTATATACGAAGTTTAAATTTCCATCTCATATTTTTCCAAGCGGCGTGTTTTGGCCTTTTGGCCTGATATGCGGAGATTCAGTTGATTCTGCCATAATGATCGGCACAGCTCTTTTCGGCTGCATTGATGTATAATATGCGTATAAACAGGTGTATATACGAAGTTTAAATTTCGATCTCATATTTTACCAAGCAGCGTGTTTTGGCCTACTGGCCTGAAATGCGGAGTTTCAGCTGATTCTGCAATTTTGACCCGAAAAGCTCTTTTCCGCAGCATGAATGTATAACATGCGTATTAACAGGTGTATATACGAAGGTCGAATTTCGATCTCATATTTTACCAAGCAGCGTGTTTTTGCCTAATGCCTGATATGCGGAGTTTCAGGTGATTCTGCATGTTGACCCAAACAGTTCTTTTCGGCCGCATTGAATTATATTATGCGTATAAGCTGGTGTATATAGGAAGTTCGAATTTCGATCTCATATTTTACCAAGCAGCTTGTTTTGGCCTATTGGTCCGATATGCGGAGTTTCAGTTGACCCTGCAATGTTGACCCGAACAGCTCTTTTCGGCAACATGCATGTATAATATGCGTAAAATCAGGTGAATGTATGAAGGTCGAATTTCGATCTCATATTTTACCAAGCAGCGTGTTTTGCCCTACTGGCCTGATATGCGGAGTTTCAGTTGATTCTGCCATGTGGACCGGAACAGCTCTTATCAGCCGCATTGATGGATAATATGTGTGTAAACAGATGTATATACGAAGTTCGAATTTCGATCTCATATTTTACCAAGCAGCTTGTTTTGGCCTTCTGGCCTCATATGCGGAGGTTCAGTTGATTCTGCAATGTTGATCCGAACATCTCTTTTCGGCAGAATGAATGTATAATATGCGTATTATCAGGTGTATATACGAAGGTCGAATTTCGATCTCATATTTTACCAAGCAGCTTGTTTTGGCCTACTGGCCTGATATGCGGAGTTTCGGTTGATTCTGCAATTTTGACAAGAACAGCTCTTTTCGGACGCATTGATGTATAATATGCGTATAAACAGTTATATATACCAAGTTTAATTTTCCATCTCATATTTTACCAAGCAATTTGTTTTGGCCTACTGGCCTGATATGCGGAGTTTCAGTTGATTCTGCAATTTCGACCCGAACAGCTCTTTTCGGCAGCATGAATGTATAATATGCGTATAAAAAAGTGTATATACGAAGTTTGAATTTCGATATCATATTTTTCCAAGCGGCGTGTTTTGGCCTTTTGGCCTGATATGCGGAGATTCAGTTGATTCTGCCATAATGATCGGCACAGCTCTTTTCGGCTGCATTGATGTATAATATGCGTATAAACAGGTGTATATACGAAGTTTAAATTTCGATCTCATATTTTACCAAGCAGCGTGTTTTGGCCTACTGGCCTGAAATGCGGAGTTTTAGTTGATTCTGTAATGTTGTCCCGAACAGCTCTTTTCGGCCGCATTGATGTATTATATTTTATGAACTGGTGTATATACGAAGTTCGTATTTCAATCTCATATTTTACCAAGCAGCTTGATTAAGTCTACAAGTCTGATATTCGGAGTTTCAGCTGATTCTGCAATGTTGACCCGAACAGCTCTTTTCGGCAGCATTGATGTATAATATGCGTATAACAGGTGTATATACGAAGTTTAAATTTCCATCTCATATTTTACCAAGCAGCTTGTTCTGGCCTACTGGCCTGATATGCGGAATTTCAGTTGATTCTGCAATTTTGACCTGAAAAGCTCTTTTCCGCAGCATGAATGTATAACATGCGTATTAACAGGTGTATATACGAAGGTCGAATTTCGATCTCATATTTTACCAAGCAGCGTGTTTTTGCCTAATGCCTGATATGCGGAGTTTCAGGTGATTCTGCATGTTGACCCAAACAGTTCTTTTCGGCAGCATTGAATTATATTCTGCGTATAAGCTGGTGTATATAGGAAGTTCGAATTTCGATCCTATATTTTTCCAAGCAGCGTGTTTTGGCCTACTCGCCTGATATGCGGAGTTTTAGTTAATTCTGCCATGTTGAAACGAAAAGTTCTTTTCGGCCGCATTGATGGATAATATGCGTATAAACAGGTGTATATACGAAGTTCGAATTTCGATCTCCTATTTTACCAAGCAGCTTGTTTTGGCCTATTGGTCCGATATGCGGAGTTTCAGTTGACCCTGCAATGTTGACCCGAACAGCTCTTTTCGGCAACATGCATGTATAATATGCGTAAAATCAGGTGAATGTATGAAGGTCGAATTTCGATCTCATATTTTACCAAGCAGCGTGTTTTGTCCTACTTGCCTGAAATGCGAAGTTTTAGTTGATTCTGTAATGTTGACCCGAACAGCTCTTTTCGACCGCATTGATGTATTATATTTGTATGGACTGGTGTATATACGAAGTTCGTATTTCGATCTCATATTTTACCAAGCAGCTTGTTTTGGCCTACTTGCCTGATATGCGGAGTTTCAGTTGATTCTGCCATGTTGACCCGAACATCTCTTTTCGGCAGAATGAATGTATTATTTGCGTATTATCAGCTGTATATACGAAGGTCGAATTTCGATCTAATACTTTACCAAGCAGCTTGTTTTGGCCTACTGGCCTGATATGCGGAGTTTCGGTTGATTCTGCCATTTTGACAAGAACAGCTCTTTTCGGAGGCATTGATGTATAATATGCGTATAAACAGTTGTATATACGAAGTTCGAATTTCCATCTCATATTTTACCAAGCAGCTTGTTTAAGCCTACTGGTCTGATATTCGGAGTTTCAGCTGATTCTGCAATGTTGACCCGAACAGCCCTTTTCGGCAGCATGAATGTATAATATGCGTATAAAAAGGTGTATATACGAATTTCGAATTTCGATATCATATTTTTCCAAGCGACGTGTTTTGGCCTTTTGGCCTGATATGCGGAGATTCAGTTGATTCTGCCATAATGATCGGCACAGCTCTTTTCGGCTGCATTGATGTATAATATGCGTATAAACAGGTGTATATACGAAGTTTAAATTTCCATCTCATATTTTTCCAAGCGGCGTGTTTTGGCCTTTTGGCCTGATATGCGGAGATTCAGTTGATTCTGCCATAATGATCGGCACAGCTCTTTTCGGCTGCATTGATGTATAATATGCGTATAAACAGGTGTATATACGAAGTTTAAATTTCGATCTCATATTTTACCAAGCAGCGTGTTTTGGCCTACTGGCCTGAAATGCGGAGTTTTAGTTGATTCTGTAATGTTGTCCCGAACAGCTCTTTTCGGCCGCATTGATGTATTATATTTTATGAACTGGTGTATATACGAAGTTCGTATTTCAATCTCATATTTTACCAAGCAGCTTGTTTAAGTCTACAAGTCTGATATTCGGAGTTTCAGCTGATTCTGCAATGTTGACCCGAACAGCTCTTTTCGGCAGCATTGATGTATAATATGCGTATAACAGGTGTATATACGAAGTTTAAATTTCCATCTCATATTTTACCAAGCAGCTTGTTCTGGCCTACTGGCCTGATATGCGGAATTTCAGTTGATTCTGCAATTTTGACCTGAAAAGCTCTTTTCCGCAGCATGAATGTATAACATGCGTATTAACAGGTGTATATACGAAGGTCGAATTTCGATCTCATATTTTACCAAGCAGCGTGTTTTTGCCTAATGCCTGATATGCGGAGTTTCAGGTGATTCTGCATGTTGACCCAAACAGTTCTTTTCGGCAGCATTGAATTATATTCTGCGTATAAGCTGGTGTATATAGGAAGTTCGAATTTCGATCCTATATTTTTCCAAGCAGCGTGTTTTGGCCTACTCGCCTGATATGCGGAGTTTTAGTTAATTCTGCCATGTTGAAACGAAAAGTTCTTTTCGGCCGCATTGATGGATAATATGCGTATAAACAGGTGTATATACGAAGTTCGAATTTCGATCTCCTATTTTACCAAGCAGCTTGTTTTGGCCTATTGGTCCGATATGCGGAGTTTCAGTTGACCCTGCAATGTTGACCCGAACAGCTCTTTTCGGCAACATGCATGTATAATATGCGTAAAATCAGGTGAATGTATGAAGGTCGAATTTCGATCTCATATTTTACCAAGCAGCGTGTTTTGTCCTACTTGCCTGAAATGCGGAGTTTTAGTTGATTCTGTAATGTTGACCCGAACAGCTCTTTTCGGCCGCATTGATGTATAGTATGCGTATAAACAGGTATATTTACGAAGTTCGAATTTCGATCTCGTATTTTACCAAGCAGCTTGTTTTGGCCTACTTGCCTGATATGCGGAGTTTCAGTTGATTCTGCCATGTTGACCCGAACATCTCTTTTCGGCAGAATGAATGTATTATATGCGTATTATCAGCTGTATATACGAAGGTCGAATTTCGATCTAATACTTTACCAAGCAGCTTGTTTTGGCCTACTGGCCTGATATGCGGAGTTTCGGTTGATTCTGCCATTTTGACAAGAACAGCTCTTTTCGGAGGCATTGATGTATAATATGCGTATAAACAGTTGTATATACGAAGTTCGAATTTCCATCTCATATTTTACCAAGCAGCTTGTTTAAGCCTACTGGTCTGATATTCGGAGTTTCAGCTGATTCTGCAATGTTGACCCGAACAGCCCTTTTCGGCAGCATGAATGTATAATATGCGTATAAAAAGGTGTATATAGGAATTTCGAATTTCGATATCATATTTTTCCAAGCGGCGTGTTTTGGACTACTCGCCTGATATGCGGAGTTTTAGTTAATTCTGCCATGTTGAAACGAAAAGTTCTTTTCGGCCGCATTGATGGATAATATGCGTATAAACAGGTGTATATACGAAGTTTAAATTTCGATCTCCTATTTTACCAAGCAGCTTGTTTTGGCCTATTGGTCCGATATGCGGAGTTTCAGTTGACCCTGCAATGTTGACCCGAACAGCTCTTTTCGGCAACATGCATGTATAATATGCGTAAAATCAGGTGAATGTATGAAGGTCGAATTTCGATCTCATATTTTACCAAGCAGCGTGTTTTGTCCTACTTGCCTGAAATGCGGAGTTTTAGTTGATTCTGTAATGTTGACCCGAACAGCTCTTTTCGACCGCATTGATGTATTATATTTGTATGGACTGGTGTATATACGAAGTTCGTATTTCGATCTCATATTTTACCAAGCAGCTTGTTTTGGCCTACTTGCCTGATATGCGGAGTTTCAGTTGATTCTGCCATGTTGACCCGAACATCTCTTTTCGGCAGAATGAATGTATTATTTGCGTATTATCAGCTGTATATACGAAGGTCGAATTTCGATCTAATACTTTACCAAGCAGCTTGTTTTGGCCTACTGGCCTGATATGCGGAGTTTCGGTTGATTCTGCCATTTTGACAAGAACAGCTCTTTTCGGAGGCATTGATGTATAATATGCGTATAAACAGTTGTATATACGAAGTTCGAATTTCCATCTCATATTTTACCAAGCAGCTTGTTTAAGCCTACTGGTCTGATATTCGGAGTTTCAGCTGATTCTGCAATGTTGACCCGAACAGCCCTTTTCGGCAGCATGAATGTATAATATGCGTATAAAAAGGTGTATATACGAATTTCGAATTTCGATATCATATTTTTCCAAGCGACGTGTTTTGGCCTTTTGGCCTGATATGCGGAGATTCAGTTGATTCTGCCATAATGATCGGTACAGCTCTTTTCGGCTGCATTGATGTATAATATGCGTATAAACAGGTGTATATACGAAGTTTAAATTTCCATCTCATATTTTTCCAAGCGGCGTGTTTTGGCCTTTTGGCCTGATATGCGGAGATTCAGTTGATTCTGCCATAATGATCGGCACAGCTCTTTTCGGCTGCATTGATGTATAATATGCGTATAAACAGGTGTATATACGAAGTTTAAATTTCGATCTCATATTTTACCAAGCAGCGTGTTTTGGCCTACTGGCCTGAAATGCGGAGTTTTAGTTGATTCTGTAATGTTGTCCCGAACAGCTCTTTTCGGCCGCATTGATGTATTATATTTTATGAACTGGTGTATATACGAAGTTCGTATTTCAATCTCATATTTTACCAAGCAGCTTGTTTAAGTCTACAAGTCTGATATTCGGAGTTTCAGCTGATTCTGCAATGTTGACCCGAACAGCTCTTTTCGGCAGCATTGATGTATAATATGCGTATAACAGGTGTATATACGAAGTTTAAATTTCCATCTCATATTTTACCAAGCAGCTTGTTCTGGCCTACTGGCCTGATATGCGGAATTTCAGTTGATTCTGCAATTTTGACCTGAAAAGCTCTTTTCCGCAGCATGAATGTATAACATGCGTATTAACAGGTGTATATACGAAGGTCGAATTTCGATCTCATATTTTTCCAAGCGGCGTGTTTTGGCCTTTTGGCCTGATATGCGGAGATTCAGTTGATTCTGCCATAATGATCGGCACAGCTCTTTTCGGCTGCATTGATGTATAATATGCGTATAAACAGGTGTATATACGAAGTTTAAATTTCGATCTCATATTTTACCAAGCAGCGTGTTTTGGCCTACTGGCCTGAAATGCGGAGTTTTAGTTGATTCTGTAATGTTGTCCCGAACAGCTCTTTTCGGCCGCATTGATGTATTATATTTTATGAACTGGTGTATATACGAAGTTCGTATTTCAATCTCATATTTTACCAAGCAGCTTGATTAAGTCTACAAGTCTGATATTCGGAGTTTCAGCTGATTCTGCAATGTTGACCCGAACAGCTCTTTTCGGCAGCATTGATGTATAATATGCGTATAACAGGTGTATATACGAAGTTTAAATTTCCATCTCATATTTTACCAAGCAGCTTGTTCTGGCCTACTGGCCTGATATGCGGAATTTCAGTTGATTCTGCAATTTTGACCTGAAAAGCTCTTTTCCGCAGCATGAATGTATAACATGCGTATTAACAGGTGTATATACGAAGGTCGAATTTCGATCTCATATTTTACCAAGCAGCGTGTTTTTGCCTAATGCCTGATATGCGGAGTTTCAGGTGATTCTGCATGTTGACCCAAACAGTTCTTTTCGGCAGCATTGAATTATATTCTGCGTATAAGCTGGTGTATATAGGAAGTTCGAATTTCGATCCTATATTTTTCCAAGCAGCGTGTTTTGGCCTACTCGCCTGATATGCGGAGTTTTAGTTAATTCTGCCATGTTGAAACGAAAAGTTCTTTTCGGCCGCATTGATGGATAATATGCGTATAAACAGGTGTATATACGAAGTTCGAATTTCGATCTCCTATTTTACCAAGCAGCTTGTTTTGGCCTATTGGTCCGATATGCGGAGTTTCAGTTGACCCTGCAATGTTGACCCGAACAGCTCTTTTCGGCAACATGCATGTATAATATGCGTAAAATCAGGTGAATGTATGAAGGTCGAATTTCGATCTCATATTTTACCAAGCAGCGTGTTTTGTCCTACTTGCCTGAAATGCGAAGTTTTAGTTGATTCTGTAATGTTGACCCGAACAGCTCTTTTCGACCGCATTGATGTATTATATTTGTATGGACTGGTGTATATACGAAGTTCGTATTTCGATCTCATATTTTACCAAGCAGCTTGTTTTGGCCTACTTGCCTGATATGCGGAGTTTCAGTTGATTCTGCCATGTTGACCCGAACATCTCTTTTCGGCAGAATGAATGTATTATTTGCGTATTATCAGCTGTATATACGAAGGTCGAATTTCGATCTAATACTTTACCAAGCAGCTTGTTTTGGCCTACTGGCCTGATATGCGGAGTTTCGGTTGATTCTGCCATTTTGACAAGAACAGCTCTTTTCGGAGGCATTGATGTATAATATGCGTATAAACAGTTGTATATACGAAGTTCGAATTTCCATCTCATATTTTACCAAGCAGCTTGTTTAAGCCTACTGGTCTGATATTCGGAGTTTCAGCTGATTCTGCAATGTTGACCCGAACAGCCCTTTTCGGCAGCATGAATGTATAATATGCGTATAAAAAGGTGTATATACGAATTTCGAATTTCGATATCATATTTTTCCAAGCGACGTGTTTTGGCCTTTTGGCCTGATATGCGGAGATTCAGTTGATTCTGCCATAATGATCGGCACAGCTCTTTTCGGCTGCATTGATGTATAATATGCGTATAAACAGGTGTATATACGAAGTTTAAATTTCCATCTCATATTTTTCCAAGCGGCGTGTTTTGGCCTTTTGGCCTGATATGCGGAGATTCAGTTGATTCTGCCATAATGATCGGCACAGCTCTTTTCGGCTGCATTGATGTATAATATGCGTATAAACAGGTGTATATACGAAGTTTAAATTTCGATCTCATATTTTACCAAGCAGCGTGTTTTGGCCTACTGGCCTGAAATGCGGAGTTTTAGTTGATTCTGTAATGTTGTCCCGAACAGCTCTTTTCGGCCGCATTGATGTATTATATTTTATGAACTGGTGTATATACGAAGTTCGTATTTCAATCTCATATTTTACCAAGCAGCTTGTTTAAGTCTACAAGTCTGATATTCGGAGTTTCAGCTGATTCTGCAATGTTGACCCGAACAGCTCTTTTCGGCAGCATTGATGTATAATATGCGTATAACAGGTGTATATACGAAGTTTAAATTTCCATCTCATATTTTACCAAGCAGCTTGTTCTGGCCTACTGGCCTGATATGCGGAATTTCAGTTGATTCTGCAATTTTGACCTGAAAAGCTCTTTTCCGCAGCATGAATGTATAACATGCGTATTAACAGGTGTATATACGAAGGTCGAATTTCGATCTCATATTTTACCAAGCAGCGTGTTTTTGCCTAATGCCTGATATGCGGAGTTTCAGGTGATTCTGCATGTTGACCCAAACAGTTCTTTTCGGCAGCATTGAATTATATTCTGCGTATAAGCTGGTGTATATAGGAAGTTCGAATTTCGATCCTATATTTTTCCAAGCAGCGTGTTTTGGCCTACTCGCCTGATATGCGGAGTTTTAGTTAATTCTGCCATGTTGAAACGAAAAGTTCTTTTCGGCCGCATTGATGGATAATATGCGTATAAACAGGTGTATATACGAAGTTCGAATTTCGATCTCCTATTTTACCAAGCAGCTTGTTTTGGCCTATTGGTCCGATATGCGGAGTTTCAGTTGACCCTGCAATGTTGACCCGAACAGCTCTTTTCGGCAACATGCATGTATAATATGCGTAAAATCAGGTGAATGTATGAAGGTCGAATTTCGATCTCATATTTTACCAAGCAGCGTGTTTTGTCCTACTTGCCTGAAATGCGGAGTTTTAGTTGATTCTGTAATGTTGACCCGAACAGCTCTTTTCGGCCGCATTGATGTATAGTATGCGTATAAACAGGTATATTTACGAAGTTCGAATTTCGATCTCGTATTTTACCAAGCAGCTTGTTTTGGCCTACTTGCCTGATATGCGGAGTTTCAGTTGATTCTGCCATGTTGACCCGAACATCTCTTTTCGGCAGAATGAATGTATTATATGCGTATTATCAGCTGTATATACGAAGGTCGAATTTCGATCTAATACTTTACCAAGCAGCTTGTTTTGGCCTACTGGCCTGATATGCGGAGTTTCGGTTGATTCTGCCATTTTGACAAGAACAGCTCTTTTCGGAGGCATTGATGTATAATATGCGTATAAACAGTTGTATATACGAAGTTCGAATTTCCATCTCATATTTTACCAAGCAGCTTGTTTAAGCCTACTGGTCTGATATTCGGAGTTTCAGCTGATTCTGCAATGTTGACCCGAACAGCCCTTTTCGGCAGCATGAATGTATAATATGCGTATAAAAAGGTGTATATAGGAATTTCGAATTTCGATATCATATTTTTCCAAGCGGCGTGTTTTGGACTACTCGCCTGATATGCGGAGTTTTAGTTAATTCTGCCATGTTGAAACGAAAAGTTCTTTTCGGCCGCATTGATGGATAATATGCGTATAAACAGGTGTATATACGAAGTTTAAATTTCGATCTCCTATTTTACCAAGCAGCTTGTTTTGGCCTATTGGTCCGATATGCGGAGTTTCAGTTGACCCTGCAATGTTGACCCGAACAGCTCTTTTCGGCAACATGCATGTATAATATGCGTAAAATCAGGTGAATGTATGAAGGTCGAATTTCGATCTCATATTTTACCAAGCAGCGTGTTTTGTCCTACTTGCCTGAAATGCGGAGTTTTAGTTGATTCTGTAATGTTGACCCGAACAGCTCTTTTCGACCGCATTGATGTATTATATTTGTATGGACTGGTGTATATACGAAGTTCGTATTTCGATCTCATATTTTACCAAGCAGCTTGTTTTGGCCTACTTGCCTGATATGCGGAGTTTCAGTTGATTCTGCCATGTTGACCCGAACATCTCTTTTCGGCAGAATGAATGTATTATTTGCGTATTATCAGCTGTATATACGAAGGTCGAATTTCGATCTAATACTTTACCAAGCAGCTTGTTTTGGCCTACTGGCCTGATATGCGGAGTTTCGGTTGATTCTGCCATTTTGACAAGAACAGCTCTTTTCGGAGGCATTGATGTATAATATGCGTATAAACAGTTGTATATACGAAGTTCGAATTTCCATCTCATATTTTACCAAGCAGCTTGTTTAAGCCTACTGGTCTGATATTCGGAGTTTCAGCTGATTCTGCAATGTTGACCCGAACAGCCCTTTTCGGCAGCATGAATGTATAATATGCGTATAAAAAGGTGTATATACGAATTTCGAATTTCGATATCATATTTTTCCAAGCGACGTGTTTTGGCCTTTTGGCCTGATATGCGGAGATTCAGTTGATTCTGCCATAATGATCGGTACAGCTCTTTTCGGCTGCATTGATGTATAATATGCGTATAAACAGGTGTATATACGAAGTTTAAATTTCCATCTCATATTTTTCCAAGCGGCGTGTTTTGGCCTTTTGGCCTGATATGCGGAGATTCAGTTGATTCTGCCATAATGATCGGCACAGCTCTTTTCGGCTGCATTGATGTATAATATGCGTATAAACAGGTGTATATACGAAGTTTAAATTTCGATCTCATATTTTACCAAGCAGCGTGTTTTGGCCTACTGGCCTGAAATGCGGAGTTTTAGTTGATTCTGTAATGTTGTCCCGAACAGCTCTTTTCGGCCGCATTGATGTATTATATTTTATGAACTGGTGTATATACGAAGTTCGTATTTCAATCTCATATTTTACCAAGCAGCTTGTTTAAGTCTACAAGTCTGATATTCGGAGTTTCAGCTGATTCTGCAATGTTGACCCGAACAGCTCTTTTCGGCAGCATTGATGTATAATATGCGTATAACAGGTGTATATACGAAGTTTAAATTTCCATCTCATATTTTACCAAGCAGCTTGTTCTGGCCTACTGGCCTGATATGCGGAATTTCAGTTGATTCTGCAATTTTGACCTGAAAAGCTCTTTTCCGCAGCATGAATGTATAACATGCGTATTAACAGGTGTATATACGAAGGTCGAATTTCGATCTCATATTTTTCCAAGCGGCGTGTTTTGGCCTTTTGGCCTGATATGCGGAGATTCAGTTGATTCTGCCATAATGATCGGCACAGCTCTTTTCGGCTGCATTGATGTATAATATGCGTATAAACAGGTGTATATACGAAGTTTAAATTTCGATCTCATATTTTACCAAGCAGCGTGTTTTGGCCTACTGGCCTGAAATGCGGAGTTTTAGTTGATTCTGTAATGTTGTCCCGAACAGCTCTTTTCGGCCGCATTGATGTATTATATTTTATGAACTGGTGTATATACGAAGTTCGTATTTCAATCTCATATTTTACCAAGCAGCTTGATTAAGTCTACAAGTCTGATATTCGGAGTTTCAGCTGATTCTGCAATGTTGACCCGAACAGCTCTTTTCGGCAGCATTGATGTATAATATGCGTATAACAGGTGTATATACGAAGTTTAAATTTCCATCTCATATTTTACCAAGCAGCTTGTTCTGGCCTACTGGCCTGATATGCGGAATTTCAGTTGATTCTGCAATTTTGACCTGAAAAGCTCTTTTCCGCAGCATGAATGTATAACATGCGTATTAACAGGTGTATATACGAAGGTCGAATTTCGATCTCATATTTTACCAAGCAGCGTGTTTTTGCCTAATGCCTGATATGCGGAGTTTCAGGTGATTCTGCATGTTGACCCAAACAGTTCTTTTCGGCAGCATTGAATTATATTCTGCGTATAAGCTGGTGTATATAGGAAGTTCGAATTTCGATCCTATATTTTTCCAAGCAGCGTGTTTTGGCCTACTCGCCTGATATGCGGAGTTTTAGTTAATTCTGCCATGTTGAAACGAAAAGTTCTTTTCGGCCGCATTGATGGATAATATGCGTATAAACAGGTGTATATACGAAGTTCGAATTTCGATCTCCTATTTTACCAAGCAGCTTGTTTTGGCCTATTGGTCCGATATGCGGAGTTTCAGTTGACCCTGCAATGTTGACCCGAACAGCTCTTTTCGGCAACATGCATGTATAATATGCGTAAAATCAGGTGAATGTATGAAGGTCGAATTTCGATCTCATATTTTACCAAGCAGCGTGTTTTGTCCTACTTGCCTGAAATGCGAAGTTTTAGTTGATTCTGTAATGTTGACCCGAACAGCTCTTTTCGACCGCATTGATGTATTATATTTGTATGGACTGGTGTATATACGAAGTTCGTATTTCGATCTCATATTTTACCAAGCAGCTTGTTTTGGCCTACTTGCCTGATATGCGGAGTTTCAGTTGATTCTGCCATGTTGACCCGAACATCTCTTTTCGGCAGAATGAATGTATTATTTGCGTATTATCAGCTGTATATACGAAGGTCGAATTTCGATCTAATACTTTACCAAGCAGCTTGTTTTGGCCTACTGGCCTGATATGCGGAGTTTCGGTTGATTCTGCCATTTTGACAAGAACAGCTCTTTTCGGAGGCATTGATGTATAATATGCGTATAAACAGTTGTATATACGAAGTTCGAATTTCCATCTCATATTTTACCAAGCAGCTTGTTTAAGCCTACTGGTCTGATATTCGGAGTTTCAGCTGATTCTGCAATGTTGACCCGAACAGCCCTTTTCGGCAGCATGAATGTATAATATGCGTATAAAAAGGTGTATATACGAATTTCGAATTTCGATATCATATTTTTCCAAGCGACGTGTTTTGGCCTTTTGGCCTGATATGCGGAGATTCAGTTGATTCTGCCATAATGATCGGCACAGCTCTTTTCGGCTGCATTGATGTATAATATGCGTATAAACAGGTGTATATACGAAGTTTAAATTTCCATCTCATATTTTTCCAAGCGGCGTGTTTTGGCCTTTTGGCCTGATATGCGGAGATTCAGTTGATTCTGCCATAATGATCGGCACAGCTCTTTTCGGCTGCATTGATGTATAATATGCGTATAAACAGGTGTATATACGAAGTTTAAATTTCGATCTCATATTTTACCAAGCAGCGTGTTTTGGCCTACTGGCCTGAAATGCGGAGTTTTAGTTGATTCTGTAATGTTGTCCCGAACAGCTCTTTTCGGCCGCATTGATGTATTATATTTTATGAACTGGTGTATATACGAAGTTCGTATTTCAATCTCATATTTTACCAAGCAGCTTGTTTAAGTCTACAAGTCTGATATTCGGAGTTTCAGCTGATTCTGCAATGTTGACCCGAACAGCTCTTTTCGGCAGCATTGATGTATAATATGCGTATAACAGGTGTATATACGAAGTTTAAATTTCCATCTCATATTTTACCAAGCAGCTTGTTCTGGCCTACTGGCCTGATATGCGGAATTTCAGTTGATTCTGCAATTTTGACCTGAAAAGCTCTTTTCCGCAGCATGAATGTATAACATGCGTATTAACAGGTGTATATACGAAGGTCGAATTTCGATCTCATATTTTACCAAGCAGCGTGTTTTTGCCTAATGCCTGATATGCGGAGTTTCAGGTGATTCTGCATGTTGACCCAAACAGTTCTTTTCGGCAGCATTGAATTATATTCTGCGTATAAGCTGGTGTATATAGGAAGTTCGAATTTCGATCCTATATTTTTCCAAGCAGCGTGTTTTGGCCTACTCGCCTGATATGCGGAGTTTTAGTTAATTCTGCCATGTTGAAACGAAAAGTTCTTTTCGGCCGCATTGATGGATAATATGCGTATAAACAGGTGTATATACGAAGTTCGAATTTCGATCTCCTATTTTACCAAGCAGCTTGTTTTGGCCTATTGGTCCGATATGCGGAGTTTCAGTTGACCCTGCAATGTTGACCCGAACAGCTCTTTTCGGCAACATGCATGTATAATATGCGTAAAATCAGGTGAATGTATGAAGGTCGAATTTCGATCTCATATTTTACCAAGCAGCGTGTTTTGTCCTACTTGCCTGAAATGCGGAGTTTTAGTTGATTCTGTAATGTTGACCCGAACAGCTCTTTTCGGCCGCATTGATGTATAGTATGCGTATAAACAGGTATATTTACGAAGTTCGAATTTCGATCTCGTATTTTACCAAGCAGCTTGTTTTGGCCTACTTGCCTGATATGCGGAGTTTCAGTTGATTCTGCCATGTTGACCCGAACATCTCTTTTCGGCAGAATGAATGTATTATATGCGTATTATCAGCTGTATATACGAAGGTCGAATTTCGATCTAATACTTTACCAAGCAGCTTGTTTTGGCCTACTGGCCTGATATGCGGAGTTTCGATTGATTCTGCCATTTTGACAAGAACAGCTCTTTTCGGAGGCATTGATGTATAATATGCGTATAAACAGTTGTATATACGAAGTTCGAATTTCCATCTCATATTTTACCAAGCAGCTTGTTTAAGCCTACTGGTCTGATATTCGGAGTTTCAGCTGATTCTGCAATGTTGACCCGAACAGCCCTTTTCGGCAGCATGAATGTATAATATGCGTATAAAAAGGTGTATATAGGAATTTCGAATTTCGATATCATATTTTTCCAAGCGGCGTGTTTTGGACTACTCGCCTGATATGCGGAGTTTTAGTTAATTCTGCCATGTTGAAACGAAAAGTTCTTTTCGGCCGCATTGATGGATAATATGCGTATAAACAGGTGTATATACGAAGTTTAAATTTCGATCTCCTATTTTACCAAGCAGCTTGTTTTGGCCTATTGGTCCGATATGCGGAGTTTCAGTTGACCCTGCAATGTTGACCCGAACAGCTCTTTTCGGCAACATGCATGTATAATATGCGTAAAATCAGGTGAATGTATGAAGGTCGAATTTCGATCTCATATTTTACCAAGCAGCGTGTTTTGTCCTACTTGCCTGAAATGCGGAGTTTTAGTTGATTCTGTAATGTTGACCCGAACAGCTCTTTTCGACCGCATTGATGTATTATATTTGTATGGACTGGTGTATATACGAAGTTCGTATTTCGATCTCATATTTTACCAAGCAGCTTGTTTTGGCCTACTTGCCTGATATGCGGAGTTTCAGTTGATTCTGCCATGTTGACCCGAACATCTCTTTTCGGCAGAATGAATGTATTATTTGCGTATTATCAGCTGTATATACGAAGGTCGAATTTCGATCTAATACTTTACCAAGCAGCTTGTTTTGGCCTACTGGCCTGATATGCGGAGTTTCGGTTGATTCTGCCATTTTGACAAGAACAGCTCTTTTCGGAGGCATTGATGTATAATATGCGTATAAACAGTTGTATATACGAAGTTCGAATTTCCATCTCATATTTTACCAAGCAGCTTGTTTAAGCCTACTGGTCTGATATTCGGAGTTTCAGCTGATTCTGCAATGTTGACCCGAACAGCCCTTTTCGGCAGCATGAATGTATAATATGCGTATAAAAAGGTGTATATACGAATTTCGAATTTCGATATCATATTTTTCCAAGCGACGTGTTTTGGCCTTTTGGCCTGATATGCGGAGATTCAGTTGATTCTGCCATAATGATCGGTACAGCTCTTTTCGGCTGCATTGATGTATAATATGCGTATAAACAGGTGTATATACGAAGTTTAAATTTCCATCTCATATTTTTCCAAGCGGCGTGTTTTGGCCTTTTGGCCTGATATGCGGAGATTCAGTTGATTCTGCCATAATGATCGGCACAGCTCTTTTCGGCTGCATTGATGTATAATATGCGTATAAACAGGTGTATATACGAAGTTTAAATTTCGATCTCATATTTTACCAAGCAGCGTGTTTTGGCCTACTGGCCTGAAATGCGGAGTTTTAGTTGATTCTGTAATGTTGTCCCGAACAGCTCTTTTCGGCCGCATTGATGTATTATATTTTATGAACTGGTGTATATACGAAGTTCGTATTTCAATCTCATATTTTACCAAGCAGCTTGTTTAAGTCTACAAGTCTGATATTCGGAGTTTCAGCTGATTCTGCAATGTTGACCCGAACAGCTCTTTTCGGCAGCATTGATGTATAATATGCGTATAACAGGTGTATATACGAAGTTTAAATTTCCATCTCATATTTTACCAAGCAGCTTGTTCTGGCCTACTGGCCTGATATGCGGAATTTCAGTTGATTCTGCAATTTTGACCTGAAAAGCTCTTTTCCGCAGCATGAATGTATAACATGCGTATTAACAGGTGTATATACGAAGGTCGAATTTCGATCTCATATTTTACCAAGCAGCGTGTTTTTGCCTAATGCCTGATATGCGGAGTTTCAGGTGATTCTGCATGTTGACCCAAACAGTACTTTTTGGCAGCATTGAATTATATTCTGCGTATAAGCTGGTGTATATAGGAAGTTCGAATTTCGATCCTATATTTTTCCAAGCAGCGTGTTTTGGCCTACTTGCCTGAAATGCGGAGTTTTAGTTGATTCTGTAATGTTGACCCGAAAAGTTCTTTTCGGCCGCATTGATGTATAGTATGCGTATAAACAGGTATATTTACGAAGTTCGAATTTCGATCTCGTATTTTACCAAGCAGCTTGTTTTGGCCTACTTGCCTGATATGCGGAGTTTCAGTTGATTCTGCCATGTTGACCCGAACATCTCTTTTCGGCAGAATGAATGTATTATATGCGTATTATCAGCTGTATATACGAAGGTCGAATTTCGATCTAATACTTTACCAAGCAGCTTGTTTTGGCCTACTGGCCTGATATGCGGAGTTTCGGTTGATTCTGCCATTTTGACAAGAACAGCTCTTTTCGGAGGCATTGATGTATAATATGCGTATAAACAGTTGTATATACGAAGTTCGAATTTCCATCTCATATTTTACCAAGCAGCTTGTTTAAGCCTACTGGTCTGATATTCGGAGTTTCAGCTGATTCTGCAATGTTGACCCGAACAGCCCTTTTCGGCAGCATGAATGTATAATATGCGTATAAAAAGGTGTATATACGAATTTCGAATTTCGATATCATATTTTTCCAAGCGGCGTGTTTTGGCCTTTTGGCCTGATATGCGGAGATTCAGTTGATTCTGCCATAATGATCGGCACAGCTCTTTTCGGCTGCATTGATGTATAATATGCGTATAAACAGGTGTATATACGAAGTTTAAATTTCCATCTCATATTTTACCAAGCAGCTTGTTCTGGCCTACTGGCCTGAAATGCGGAGTTTCAGCTGATTCTGCAATTTTGACCCGAAAAGCTCTTTTCCGCAGCATGAATGTATAACATGCGTATTAACAGGTGTATATACGAAGGTCGAATTTCGATCTCATATTTTACTAAGCAGCGTGTTTTTGCCTAATGCCTGATATGCGGAGTTTCAGGTGATTCTGCATGTTGACCCAAACAGTTCTTTTCGGCAGCATTGAATTATATTCTGCGTATAAGCTGGTGTATATAGGAAGTTCGAATTTCGATCCTATATTTTTCCAAGCAGCGTGTTTTGGCCTACTCGCCTGATATGCGGAGTTTTAGTTAATTCTGCCATGTTGAAACGAAAAGTTCTTTTCGGCCGCATTGATGGATAATATGCGTATAAACAGGTGTACATACGAAGTTCGAATTTCGATCTCCTATTTTACCAAGCAGCTTGTTTTGGCCTATTGGTCCGATATGCGGAGTTTCAGTTGACCCTGCAATGTTGACCCGAACAGCTCTTTTCGGCAACATGCATGTATAATATGCGTAAAATCAGGTGAATGTATGAAGGTCGAATTTCGATCTCATATTTTACCAAGCAGCGTGTTTTGTCCTACTTGCCTGAAATGCGGAGTTTTAGTTGATTCTGTAATGTTGACCCGAACAGCTCTTTTCGGCCGCATTGATGTATAGTATGCGTATAAACAGGTATATTTACGAAGTTCGAATTTCGATCTCGTATTTTACCAAGCAGCTTGTTTTGGCCTACTTGCCTGATATGCGGAGTTTCAGTTGATTCTGCAATGTTGACCCGAACATCTCTTTTCGGCAGAATGAATGTATTATATGCGTATTATCAGCTGTATATACGAAGTTCGAATTTCGATCTCGTATTTTACCAAGCAGCTTGTTTAAGCCTACTGGTCTGATATTCGGAGTTTCAGCTGATTCTGCAATGTTGACCCGAACAGCCCTTTTCGGCAGCATGAATGTATAATATGCGTATAAAAAGGTGTATATACGAATTTCGAATTTCGATATCATATTTTTCCAAGCGGCGTGTTTTGGCCTTTTGGCCTGATATGCGGAGATTCAGTTGATTCTGCCATAATGATCGGCACAGCTCTTTTCGGCTGCATTGATGTATAATATGCGTATAAACAGGTGTATATACGAAGTTTAAATTTCCATCTCATATTTTACCAAGCAGCTTGTTCTGGCCTACTGGCCTGAAATGCGGAGTTTCAGCTGATTCTGCAATTTTGACCCGAAAAGCTCTTTTCCGCAGCATGAATGTACAACATGCGTATTAACAGGTGTATATACGAAGGTCGAATTTCGATCTCATATTTTACTAAGCAGCGTGTTTTTGCCTAATGCCTGATATGCGGAGTTTCAGGTGATTCTGCATGTTGACCCAAACAGTTCTTTTCGGCAGCATTGAATTATATTCTGCGTATAAGCTGGTGTATATAGGAAGTTCGAATTTCGATCCTATATTTTTCCAAGCAGCGTGTTTTGGCCTACTCGCCTGATATGCGGAGTTTTAGTTAATTCTGCCATGTTGAAACGAAAAGTTCTTTTCGGCCGCATTGATGGATAATATGCGTATAAACAGGTGTACATACGAAGTTCGAATTTCGATCTCCTATTTTACCAAGCAGCTTGTTTTGGCCTATTGGTCCGATATGCGGAGTTTCAGTTGACCCTGCAATGTTGACCCGAACAGCTCTTTTCGGCAACATGCATGTATAATATGCGTAAAATCAGGTGAATGTATGAAGGTCGAATTTCGATCTCATATTTTACCAAGCAGCGTGTTTTGTCCTACTTGCCTGAAATGCGGAGTTTTAGTTGATTCTGTAATGTTGACCCAAACAGCTCTTTTCGGCCGCATTGATGTATAGTATGCGTATAAACAGGTATATTTACGAAGTTCGAATTTCGATCTCGTATTTTACCAAGCAGCTTGTTTTGGCCCACTTGCCTGATATGCGGAGTTTCAGTTGATTCTGCAATGTTGACCCGAACATCTCTTTTCGGCAGAATGAATGTATTATATGCGTATTATCAGCTGTATATACGAAGGTCGAATTTCGATCTAATACTTTACCTAGCAGCTTGTTTTGGCCTACTGGCCTGATATGCGGAGTTTCGGTTGATTTTGCCATTTTGACAAGAACAGCTCTTTTCGGAGGCATTGATGTATAATATGCGTATAAACAGTTGTATATACGAAGTTCGAATTTCCATCTCATATTTTACCAAGCAGCTTGTTTAAGCCTACTGGTCTGATATTCGGAGTTTCAGCTGATTCTGCAATGTTGACCCGAACAGCCCTTTTCGGCAGCATGAATGTATAATATGCGTATAAAAAGGTGTATATACGAATTTCGAATTTCGATATCATATTTTTCCAAGCGGCGTGTTTTGGCCTTTTGGCCTGATATGCGGAGATTCAGTTGATTCTGCCATAATGATCGGCACAGCTCTTTTCGGCTGCATTGATGTATAATATGCGTATAAACAGGTGTATATACGAAGTTTAAATTTCCATCTCATATTTTACCAAGCAGCTTGTTCTGGCCTACTGGCCTGAAATGCGGAGTTTCAGCTGATTCTGCAATTTTGACCCGAAAAGCTCTTTTCCGCAGCATGAATGTATAACATGCGTATTAACAGGTGTATATACGAAGGTCGAATTTCGATCTCATATTTTACCAAGCAGCGTGTTTTTGCCTAATGCCTGATATGCGGAGTTTCAGGTGATTCTGCATGTTGACCCAAACAGTTCTTTTCGGCCGCATTGAATTATATTATGCGTATAAGCTGGTGTATATAGGAAGTTCGAATTTCGATCTCATATTTTACCAAGCAGCTTGTTTTGGCCTATTGGTCCGATATGCGGAGTTTCAGTTGACCCTGCAATGTTGACCCGAACAGCTCTTTTCGGCAACATGCATGTATAATATGCGTAAAATCAGGTGAATGTATGAAGGTCGAATTTCGATCTCATATTTTACCAAGCAGCGTGTTTTGTCCTACTGGCCTGATATGCGGAGTTTCAATTGATTCTGCCATGTGGACCGGAACAGCTCTTATCAGCCGCATTGATGGATAATATGTGTGTAAACAGATGTATATACGAAGTTCGAATTTCGATCTCATATTTTACCAAGCAGCTTGTTTTGGCCTTCTGGCCTCATATGCGGAGGTTCAGTTGATTCTGCAATGTTGATCCGAACATCTCTTTTCGGCAGAATGAATGTATAATATGCGTATTATCAGGTGTATATACGAAGGTCGAATTTCGATCTCATATTTTACCAAGCAGCTTGTTTTGGCCTACTGGCCTGATATGCGGAGTTTCGGTTGATTCTGCAATTTTGACAAGAACAGCTCTTTTCGGACGCATTGATGTATAATATGCGTATAAACAGTTATATATACCAAGTTTAATTTTCCATCTCATATTTTACCAAGCAATTTGTTTTGGCCTACTGGCCTGATATGCGGAGTTTCAGTTGATTCTGCAATTTCGACCCGAACAGCTCTTTTCGGCAGCATGAATGTATAATATGCGTATAAAAAGGTGTATATACGAAGTTTGAATTTCGATATCGTATTTTTCCAAGCGGCGTGTTTTGGCCTTTTGGCCTGATATGCGGAGATTCAGTTGATTCTGCCATAATGATCGGCACAGCTCTTTTCGGCTGCATTGATGTATAATATGCGTATAAACAGGTGTATATACGAAGTTTAAATTTCGATCTCATATTTTACCAAGCAGCGTGTTTTGGCCTACTGGCCTGAAATGCGGAGTTTTAGTTGATTCTGTAATGTTGTCCCGAACAGCTCTTTTCGGCCGCATTGATGTATTATATTTTATGAACTGGTGTATATACGAAGTTCGTATTTCAATCTCATATTTTACCAAGCAGCTTGATTAAGTCTACAAGTCTGATATTCGGAGTTTCAGCTGATTCTGCAATGTTGACCCGAACAGCTCTTTTCGGCAGCATTGATGTATAATATGCGTATAACAGGTGTATATACGAAGTTTAAATTTCCATCTCATATTTTACCAAGCAGCTTGTTCTGGCCTACTGGCCTGATATGCGGAATTTCAGTTGATTCTGCAATTTTGACCTGAAAAGCTCTTTTCCGCAGCATGAATGTATAACATGCGTATTAACAGGTGTATATACGAAGGTCGAATTTCGATCTCATATTTTACCAAGCAGCGTGTTTTTGCCTAATGCCTGATATGCGGAGTTTCAGGTGATTCTGCATGTTGACCCAAACAGTTCTTTTCGGCAGCATTGAATTATATTCTGCGTATAAGCTGGTGTATATAGGAAGTTCGAATTTCGATCCTATATTTTTCCAAGCAGCGTGTTTTGGACTACTCGCCTGATATGCGGAGTTTTAGTTAATTCTGCCATGTTGAAACGAAAAGTTCTTTTCGGCCGCATTGATGGATAATATGCGTATAAACAGGTGTATATACGAAGTTCGAATTTCGATCTCCTATTTTACCAAGCAGCTTGTTTTGGCCTATTGGTCCGATATGCGGAGTTTCAGTTGACCCTGCAATGTTGACCCGAACAGCTCTTTTCGGCAACATGCATGTATAATATGCGTAAAATCAGGTGAATGTATGAAGGTCGAATTTCGATCTCATATTTTACCAAGCAGCGTGTTTTGTCCTACTTGCCTGAAATGCGGAGTTTTAGTTGATTCTGTAATGTTGACCCGAACAGCTCTTTTCGGCCGCATTGATGTATTATATTTGTATGGACTGGTGTATATACGAAGTTCGTATTTCGATCTCATATTTTACCAAGCAGCTTGTTTTGGCCTACTTGCCTGATATGCGGAGTTTCAGTTGATTCTGCCATGTTGACCCGAACATCTCTTTTCGGCAGAATGAATGTATTATATGCGTATTATCAGCTGTATATACGAAGGTCGAATTTCGATCTAATACTTTACCAAGCAGCTTGTTTTGGCCTACTGGCCTGATATGCGGAGTTTCGGTTGATTCTGCCATTTTGACAAGAACAGCTCTTTTCGGAGGCATTGATGTATAATATGCGTATAAACAGTTGTATATACGAAGTTCGAATTTCCATCTCACATTTTACCAAGCAGCTTGTTTAAGCCTACTGGTCTGATATTCGGAGTTTCAGCTGATTCTGCAATGTTGACCCGAACAGCCCTTTTCGGCAGCATGAATGTATAATATGCGTATAAAAAGGTGTATATACGAATTTCGAATTTCGATATCATATTTTTCCAAGCGGCGTGTTTTGGCCTTTTGGCCTGATATGCGGAGATTCAGTTGATTCTGCCATAATGATCGGCACAGCTCTTTTCGGCTGCATTGATGTATAATATGCGTATAAACAGGTGCATATACGAAGTTTAAATTTCGATCTCATATTTTACCAAGCAGCGTGTTTTGGCCTACTGGCCTGAAATGCGGAGTTTTAGTTGATTCTGTAATGTTGTCCCGAACAGCTCTTTTCGGCCGCATCGATGTATTATATTTTATGAACTGGTGTATATACGAAGTTCGTATTTCAATCTCATATTTTACCAAGCAGCTTGTTTAAGTCTACAAGTCTGATATTCGGAGTTTCAGCTGATTCTGCAATGTTGACCCGAACATCTCTTTTCGGCAGCATTAATGTATAATATGCGTATAACAGGTGTATATACGAAGTTTAAATTTCCATCTCATATTTTACCAAGCAGCTTGTTCTGGCCTACTGGCCTGATATGCGGAATTTCAGTTGATTCTGCAATTTTGACCTGAAAAGCTCTTTTCCGCAGCATGAATGTATAACATGCGTATTAACAGGTGTATATACGAAGGTCGAATTTCGATCTCATATTTTACCAAGCAGCGTGTTTTTGCCTAATGCCTGATATGCGGAGTTTCAGGTGATTCTGCATGTTGACCCAAACAGTTCTTTTCGGCAGCATTGAATTATATTCTGCGTATAAGCTGGTGTATATAGGAAGTTCGAATTTCGATCCTATATTTTTCCAAGCAGCGTGTTTTGGCCTACTCGCCTGATATGCGGAGTTTTAGTTAATTCTGCCATGTTGAAACGAAAAGTTCTTTTCGGCCGCATTGATGGATAATATGCGTATAAACAGGTGTATATACGAAGTTCGAATTTCGATCTCCTATTTTACCAAGCAGCTTGTTTTGGCCTATTGGTCCGATATGCGGAGTTTCAGTTGACCCTGCAATGTTGACCCGAACAGCTCTTTTCGGCAACATGCATGTATAATATGCGTAAAATCAGGTGAATGTATGAAGGTCGAATTTCCATCTAATATTTTACCAAGCAGCGTGTTTTGTCCTACTTGCCTGAAATGCGGAGTTTTAGTTGATTCTGTAATGTTGACCCGAACAGCTCTTTTCGGCCGCATTGATGTATAGTATGCGTATAAACAGGTATATTTACGAAGTTCGAATTTCGATCTCGTATTTTACCAAGCAGCTTGTTTTGGCCTACTTGCCTGATATGCGGAGTTTCAGTTGATTCTGCCATGTTGACCCGAACATCTCTTTTCGGCAGAATGAATGTATTATATGCGTATTATCAGCTGTATATACGACGGTCGAATTTCGATCTAATACTTTACCAAGCAGCTTGTTTTGGCCTACTGGCCTGATATGCGGAGTTTCGGTTGATTCTGCCATTTTGACAAGAACAGCTCTTTTCGGAGGCATTGATGTATAATATGCGTATAAACAGTTGTATATACGAAGTTCGAATTTCCATCTCATATTTTACCAAGCAGCTTGTTTAAGCCTACTGGTCTGATATTCGGAGTTTCAGCTGATTCTGCAATGTTGACCCGAACAGCCCTTTTCGGCAGCATGAATGTATAATATGCGTATAAAAAGGTGTATATACGAATTTCGAATTTCGATATCATATTTTTCCAAGCGGCGTGTTTTGGCCTTTTGGCCTGATATGCGGAGATTCAGTTGATTCTGCCATAATGATCGGCACAGCTCTTTTCGGCTGCATTGATGTATAATATGCGTATAAACAGGTGTATATACGAAGTTTAAATTTCCATCTCATATTTTACCAAGCAGCTTGTTCTGGCCTACTGGCCTGAAATGCGGAGTTTCAGCTGATTCTGCAATTTTGACCCGAAAAGCTCTTTTCCGCAGCATGAATGTATAACATGCGTATTAACAGGTGTATATACGAAGGTCGAATTTCGATCTCATATTTTACCAAGCAGCGTGTTTTTGCCTAATGCCTGATATGCGGAGTTTCAGATGATTCTGCATGTTGACCCAAACAGTTCTTTTCGGCCGCATTGAATTATATTATGCGTATAAGCTGGTGTATATAGGAAGTTCGAATTTCGATCTCATATTTTACCAAGCAGCTTGTTTTGGCCTATTGGTCCGATATGCGGAGTTTCAGTTGACCCTGCAATGTTGACCCGAACAGCTCTTTTCGGCAACATGCATGTATAATATGCGTAAAATCAGGTGAATGTATGAAGGTCGAATTTCGATCTCATATTTTACCAAGCAGCGTGTTTTGTCCTACTTGCATGAAATGCGGAGTTTTAGTTGATTCTGTAATGTTGACCAGAACAGCTCTTTTCGGCCGCATTGATGTATAGTATGCGTATAAACAGGTATATTTACGAAGTTCGAATTTCGATCTCGTATTTTACCAAGCAGCTTGTTTTGGCCTACTTGCCTGATATGCGGAGTTTCAGTTGATGCCATGTTGACCCGAACATCTCTTTTCGGCAGAATGAATGTATTATATGCGTATTATCAGCTGTATATAAGAAGGTCGAATTTCGATCTAATACTTTACCAAGCAGCTTGTTTTGGCCTACTGGCTGATATGCGGAGTTTCAGGTGATTCTGCATGTTGACCCAGACAGTTCTTTTCGGCCGCATTGAATTATATTCTGCGTATAAGCTGGTGTATATAGGAAGTTCGAATTTCGATCTCATATTTTACCAAGCAGCTTGTTTTGGCCTATTGGTCCGATATGCGTAGTTTCAGTTGACCCTGCAATGTTGACTCGAACATTTCTTTTCGGCAACATGAATGTATAATATACTTATTATCAGGTATATTTACGAAGTTCGAATTTCGATCTCATATTTTACCAAGCAGCTTGTTTTGGCCTACTGGCCTGATATGCGGAGTTTCAGTTGGTTCTGCCATATTGACCCGAACATCTCTTTTCGGCAGAATGAATGAATAATATGCGTATTATCAGGTGTATATACGAAGGTCGAATTTCGATCTCATATTTTACCAAGCAGCTTGTTTGGCCTATTGGTACGATATGCGTAGTTTCAGTTGACCCTGCAATGTTGAATCAAACAGCTCTTTTCGGCAACATGAATGTATAATATACGTATTATCAGGTGTATGTATGAAGGTCGAATTTCGATCTCATATTTTACCAAGCAGAGTGTGTTGGTTTACTGGCCGGATATGCGGAGTTTCAGTTGATTCTGCCATGTGGACCGGAACAGCTCTTATCAGCCGCATTGATGGATAATATGTGTGTAAACAGATGTATATACGAAGTTCGAATTTCGATCTCATATTTTACCAAGCAGCTTGTTTTGGCCTTCTGGCCTCATATGCGGAGGTTCAGTTGATTCTGCAATTTTGACCTGAAAAGCTCTTTTCCGCAGCATGAATGTATAACATGCGTATTAACAGGTGTATATACGAAGGTCGAATTTCGATCTCATATTTTACCAAGCAGCGTGTTTTTGCCTAATGCCTGATATGCGGAGTTTCAGGTGATTCTGCATGTTGACCCAAACAGTTCTTTTCGGCAGCATTGAATTATATTCTGCGTATAAGCTGGTGTATATAGGAAGTTCGAATTTCGATCCTATATTTTTCCAAGCAGCGTGTTTTGGCCTACTCGCCTGATATGCGGAGTTTTAGTTAATTCTGCCATGTTGAAACGACTAGTTCTTTTCGGCCGCATTGATGGATAATATGCGTATAAACAGGTGTATATACGAAGTTCGAATTTCGATCTCCTATTTTACCAAGCAGCTTGTTTTGGCCTTCTGGCCTCATATGCGGAGGTTCAGTTGATTCTGCAATGTTGATCCGAACATCTCTTTTCGGCAGAATGAATGTATAATATGCGTATTATCAGGTGTATATACGAAGGTCGAATTTCGATCTCATATTTTACCAAGCAGCTTGTTTGGGCCTACTGGCCTGATATGCGGAGTTTCGGTTGATTCTGCAATTTTGACAAGAACAGCTCTTTTCGGACGCATTGATTTATAATATGCGTATAAACAGTTATATATACGAAGTTCGAATTTCCATCTCATATTTTACCAAGCAGCTTTTTTAAGCCTACTAGTCTGATATTCGGAGTTTCAGCTGATTCTGCAATGTTGAATCAAACAGCTCTTTTCGGCAACATGAATGTATAATATACGTATTATCAGGTGTATGTATGAAGGTCGAATTTCGATCTCATATTTTACCAAGCAGAGTGTGTTGGTTTACTGGCCGGATATGCGGAGTTTCAGTTGATTCTGCCATGTGGACCGGAACAGCTCTTATCAGCAGCATTGATGGATAATATGTGTGTAAACAGATGTATATACGAAGTTCGAATTTCGATCTCATATTTTACCAAGCAGCTTGTTTTGGCCTTCTGGCCTCATATGCGGAGGTTCAGTTGATTCTGCAATTTTGACCTGAAAAGCTCTTTTCCGCAGCATGAATGTATAACATGCGTATTAACAGGTGTATATACGAAGGTCGAATTTCGATCTCATATTTTACCAAGCAGCGTGTTTTTGCCTAATGCCTGATATGCGGAGTTTCAGGTGATTCTGCATGTTGACCCAAACAGTTCTTTTCGGCAGCATTGAATTATATTCTGCGTATAAGCTGGTGTATATAGGAAGTTCGAATTTCGATCCTATATTTTTCCAAGCAGCGTGTTTTGGCCTACTCGCCTGATATGCGGAGTTTTAGTTAATTCTGCCATGTTGAAACGACTAGTTCTTTTCGGCCGCATTGATGGATAATATGCGTATAAACAGGTGTATATACGAAGTTCGAATTTCGATCTCCTATTTTACCAAGCAGCTTGTTTTGGCCTTCTGGCCTCATATGCGGAGGTTCAGTTGATTCTGCAATGTTGATCCGAACATCTCTTTTCGGCAGAATGAATGTATAATATGCGTATTATCAGGTGTATATACGAAGGTCGAATTTCGATCTCATATTTTACCAAGCAGCTTGTTTGGGCCTACTGGCCTGATATGCGGAGTTTCGGTTGATTCTGCAATTTTGACAAGAACAGCTCTTTTCGGACGCATTGATTTATAATATGCGTATAAACAGTTATATATACGAAGTTCGAATTTCCATCTCATATTTTACCAAGCAGCTTTTTTAAGCCTACTAGTCTGATATTCGGAGTTTCAGCTGATTCTGCAATGTTGACCCGAACAGCCCTTTTCGGCTGCATTGATGTATAATAGGCGTATAAACAGGTGTATATACGAAGTTTAATTTTCCATCTCATATTTTACCAAGCAGCTTGTTTTGGCCTACTGGCCTGATATGCGGAGTTTCAGTTGATTCTCAATTTCGACCCGAACAGCTCTTTTCGGCAGCATGAATGTATAATATGCGTATAAAAAGGTGTATATACGAAGTTCGAATTTCGATATCATATTTTTCCAAGCGGCGTGTTTTGGCCTTTTGGCCTGATATGCGGAGATTCAGTTGATTCTGCCATAATGATCGGCACAGCTCTTTTCGACTGCATTGATGTATAATATGCGTATAAACAGGTGTATATACGAAGTTTAAATTTCGATCTCATATTTTACCAAGCAGCGTGTTTTGGCCTTCTGGCCTGAAATGCGGAGTTTTAGTTGATTCTGTAATGTTGTCCCGAACAGCTCTTTTCGGCCGCATTGATGTATTATATTTGTATGAACTGGTGTATATACGAAGTTCGTATTTCAATCTCATATTTTACCAAGCAGCTTGTTTAAGTCTATAAGTCTGATATTCGGAGTTTCAGCTGATTCTGCAATGTTGACCCGAACAGCTCTTTTCGGCAGCATTGATGTATAATATGCGTATAACAGGTGTATATACGAAGTTTAAATTTCCATCTCATATTTTACCAAGCAGCTTGTTCTGGCCTACTGGCCTGATATGCGGAATTTCAGTTGATTCTGCTATTTTGACCTGAAAAGCTCTTTTCCGCAGCATGAATGTATAACATGCGTATTAACAGGTGTATATACGAAGGTCGAATTTCGATCTCATATTTTACCAAGCAGCGTGTTTTTGCCTAATGCCTGATATGCGGAGTTTCAGGTGATTCTGCATGTTGACCCAAACAGTTCTTTTCGGCAGCATTGAATTATATTCTGCGTATAAGCTGGTGTATATAGGAAGTTCGAATTTCGATCCTATATTTTTCCAAGCAGCGTGTTTTGGCCTACTCGCCTGATATGCGGAGTTTTAGTTAATTCTGCCATGTTGAAACGAAAAGTTCTTTTCGGCCGCATTGATGGATAATATGCGTATAAACAGGTGTATATACGAAGTTCGAATTTCGATCTCCTATTTTACCAAGCAGCTTGTTTTGGCCTATTGGTCCGATATGCGGAGTTTCGGTTGATTCTGCAATTTTGACAAGAACAGCTCTTTTCGGACGCATTGATTTATAATATGCGTATAAACAGTTATATATACGAAGTTCGAATTTCCATCTCATATTTTACCAAGCAGCTTTTTTAAGCCTACTGGTCTGATATTCGGAGTTTCAGCTGATTCTGCAATGTTGACCCGAACAGCCCTTTTCGGCTGCATTGATGTATAATAGGCGTATAAACAGGTGTATATACGAAGTTTAATTTTCCATCTCATATTTTACCAAGCAGCTTGTTTTGGCCTACTGGCCTGATATGCGGAGTTTCAGTTGATTCTCAATTTCGACCCGAACAGCTCTTTTCGGCAGCATGAATGTATAATATGCGTATAAAAAGGTGTATATACGAAGTTCGAATTTCGATATCATATTTTTCCAAGCGGCGTGTTTTGGCCTTTTGGCCTGATATGCGGAGATTCAGTTGATTCTGCCATAATGATCGGCACAGCTCTTTTCGGCTGCATTGATGTATAATATGCGTATAAACAGGTGTATATACGAAGTTTAAATTTCGATCTCATATTTTACCAAGCAGCGTGTTTTGGCCTTCTGGCCTGAAATGCGGAGTTTTAGTTGATTCTGTAATGTTGTCCCAAACAGCTCTTTTCGGCCGCATTGATGTATTATATTTGTATGAACTGGTGTATATACGAAGTTCGTATTTCAATCTCATATTTTACCAAGCAGCTTGTTTAAGTCTACAAGTCTGATATTCGGAGTTTCAGCTGATTCTGCAATGTTGACCCGAACAGCTCTTTTCGGCAGCATTGATGTATAATATGCGTATAACAGGTGTATATACGAAGTTTAAATTTCCATCTCATATTTTACCAAGCAGCTTGTTCTGGCCTACTGGCCTGATATGCGGAATTTCAGTTGATTCTGCAATTTTGACCTGAAAAGCTCTTTTCCGCAGCATGAATGTATAACATGCGTATTAACAGGTGTATATACGAAGGTCGAATTTCGATCTCATATTTTACCAAGCAGCGTGTTTTTGCCTAATGCCTGATATGCGGAGTTTCAGGTGATTCTGCATGTTGACCCAAACAGTTCTTTTCGGCAGCATTGAATTATATTCTGCGTATAAGCTGGTGTATATAGGAAGTTCGAATTTCGATCCTATATTTTTCCAAGCAGCGTGTTTTGGCCTACTCGCCTGATATGCGGAGTTTTAGTTAATTCTGCCATGTTGAAACGAAAAGTTCTTTTCGGCCGCATTGATGGATAATATGCGTATAAACAGGTGTATATACGAAGTTCGAATTTCGATCTCCTATTTTACCAAGCAGCTTGTTTTGGCCTACTGGCTGATATGCGGAGTTTCAGGTGATTCTGCATGTTGACCCAGACAGTTCTTTTCGGCCGCATTGAATTATATTCTGCGTATAAGCTGGTGTATATAGGAAGTTCGAATTTCGATCTCATATTTTACCAAGCAGCTTGTTTTGGCCTATTGGTCCGATATGCGTAGTTTCAGTTGACCCTGCAATGTTGACTCGAACATTTCTTTTCGGCAACATGAATGTATAATATACTTATTATCAGGTATATTTACGAAGTTCGAATTTCGATCTCATATTTTACCAAGCAGCTTGTTTTGGCCTACTGGCCTGATATGCGGAGTTTCAGTTGGTTCTGCCATATTGACCCGAACATCTCTTTTCGGCAGAATGAATGAATAATATGCGTATTATCAGGTGTATATACGAAGGTCGAATTTCGATCTCATATTTTACCAAGCAGCTTGTTTGGCCTATTGGTACGATATGCGTAGTTTCAGTTGACCCTGCAATGTTGAATCAAACAGCTCTTTTCGGCAACATGAATGTATAATATACGTATTATCAGGTGTATGTATGAAGGTCGAATTTCGATCTCATATTTTACCAAGCAGAGTGTGTTGGTTTACTGGCCGGATATGCGGAGTTTCAGTTGATTCTGCCATGTGGACCGGAACAGCTCTTATCAGCCGCATTGATGGATAATATGTGTGTAAACAGATGTATATACGAAGTTCGAATTTCGATCTCATATTTTACCAAGCAGCTTGTTTTGGCCTTCTGGCCTCATATGCGGAGGTTCAGTTGATTCTGCAATTTTGACCTGAAAAGCTCTTTTTCGCAGCATGAATGTATAACATGCGTATTAACAGGTGTATATACGAAGGTCGAATTTCGATCTCATATTTTACCAAGCAGCGTGTTTTTGCCTAATGCCTGATATGCGGAGTTTCAGGTGATTCTGCATGTTGACCCAAACAGTTCTTTTCGGCAGCATTGAATTATATTCTGCGTATAAGCTGGTGTATATAGGAAGTTCGAATTTCGATCCTATATTTTTCCAAGCAGCGTGTTTTGGCCTACTCGCCTGATATGCGGAGTTTTAGTTAATTCTGCCATGTTGAAACGACCAGTTCTTTTCGGCCGCATTGATGGATAATATGCGTATAAACAGGTGTATATACGAAGTTCGAATTTCGATCTCCTATTTTACCAAGCAGCTTGTTTTGGCCTTCTGGCCTCATATGCGGAGGTTCAGTTGATTCTGCAATGTTGATCCGAACATCTCTTTTCGGCAGAATGAATGTATAATATGCGTATTATCAGGTGTATATACGAAGGTCGAATTTCGATCTCATATTTTACCAAGCAGCTTGTTTGGGCCTACTGGCCTGATATGCGGAGTTTCGGTTGATTCTGCAATTTTGACAAGAACAGCTCTTTTCGGACGCATTGATTTATAATATGCGTATAAACAGTTATATATACGAAGTTCGAATTTCCATCTCATATTTTACCAAGCAGCTTGTTTTGGCCTACTGGCCTGATATGCGGAGTTTCAGTTGATTCTCAATTTCGACCCGAACAGCTCTTTTCGGCAGCATGAATGTATAATATGCGTATAAAAAGGTGTATATACGAAGTTCGAATTTCGATATCATATTTTTCCAAGCGGCGTGTTTTGGCCTTTTGGCCTGATATGCGGAGATTCAGTTGATTCTGCCATAATGATCGGCACAGCTCTTTTCGGCTGCATTGATGTATAATATGCGTATAAACAGGTGTATATACGAAGTTTAAATTTCGATCTCATATTTTACCAAGCAGCGTGTTATGGCCTTCTGGCCTGAAATGCGGAGTTTTAGTTGATTCTGTAATGTTGTCCCGAACAGCTCTTTTCGGCCGCATTGATGTATTATATTTGTATGAACTGGTGTATATACGAAGTTCGTATTTCAATCTCATATTTTACCAAGCAGCTTGTTTAAGTCTATAAGTCTGATATTCGGAGTTTCAGCTGATTCTGCAATGTTGACCCGAACAGCTCTTTTCGGCAGCATTGATGTATAATATGCGTATAACAGGTGTATATACGAAGTTTAAATTTCCATCTCATATTTTACCAAGCAGCTTGTTCTGGCCTACTGGCCTGATATGCGGAATTTCAGTTGATTCTGCTATTTTGACCTGAAAAGCTCTTTTCCGCAGCATGAATGTATAACATGCGTATTAACAGGTGTATATACGAAGGTCGAATTTCGATCTCATATTTTACCAAGCAGCGTGTTTTTGCCTAATGCCTGATATGCGGAGTTTCAGGTGATTCTGCATGTTGACCCAAACAGTTCTTTTCGGCAGCATTGAATTATATTCTGCGTATAAGCTGGTGTATATAGGAAGTTCGAATTTCGATCCTATATTTTTCCAAAGCAGCGTGTTTTGGCCTATTCGCCTGATATGCGGAGTTTTAGTTAATTCTGCCATGTTGAAACGAAAAGTTCTTTTCGGCCGCATTGATGGATAATATGCGTATAAACAGGTGTATATAGGAAGTTCGAATTTCGATCTCATATTTTACCAAGCAGCTTGTTTTGGCCTATTGGTCCGATATGCGTAGTTTCAGTTGACCCTGCAATGTTGACTCGAACATTTCTTTTCGGCAACATGAATGTATAATATACTTATTATCAGGTATATTTACGAAGTTCGAATTTCGATCTCATATTTTACCAAGCAGCTTGTTTTGGCCTACTGGCCTGATATGCGGAGTTTCAGTTGGTTCTGCCATATTGACCCGAACATCTCTTTTCGGCAGAATGAATGAATAATATGCGTATTATCAGGTGTATATACGAAGGTCGAATTTCGATCTCATATTTTACCAAGCAGCTTGTTTGGCCTATTGGTACGATATGCGTAGTTTCAGTTGACCCTGCAATGTTGAATCAAACAGCTCTTTTCGGCAACATGAATGTATAATATACGTATTATCAGGTGTATGTATGAAGGTCGAATTTCGATCTCATATTTTACCAAGCAGAGTGTGTTGGTTTACTGGCCGGATATGCGGAGTTTCAGTTGATTCTGCCATGTGGACCGGAACAGCTCTTATCAGCCGCATTGATGGATAATATGTGTGTAAACAGATGTATATACGAAGTTCGAATTTCGATCTCATATTTTACCAAGCAGCTTGTTTTGGCCTTCTGGCCTCATATGCGGAGGTTCAGTTGATTCTGCAATTTTGACCTGAAAAGCTCTTTTCCGCAGCATGAATGTATAACATGCGTATTAACAGGTGTATATACGAAGGTCGAATTTCGATCTCATATTTTACCAAGCAGCGTGTTTTTGCCTAATGCCTGATATGCGGAGTTTCAGGTGATTCTGCATGTTGACCCAAACAGTTCTTTTCGGCAGCATTGAATTATATTCTGCGTATAAGCTGGTGTATATAGGAAGTTCGAATTTCGATCCTATATTTTTCCAAGCAGCGTGTTTTGGCCTACTCGCCTGATATGCGGAGTTTTAGTTAATTCTGCCATGTTGAAACGACTAGTTCTTTTCGGCCGCATTGATGGATAATATGCGTATAAACAGGTGTATATACGAAGTTCGAATTTCGATCTCCTATTTTACCAAGCAGCTTGTTTTGGCCTTCTGGCCTCATATGCGGAGGTTCAGTTGATTCTGCAATGTTGATCCGAACATCTCTTTTCGGCAGAATGAATGTATAATATGCGTATTATCAGGTGTATATACGAAGGTCGAATTTCGATCTCATATTTTACCAAGCAGCTTGTTTGGGCCTACTGGCCTGATATGCGGAGTTTCGGTTGATTCTGCAATTTTGACAAGAACAGCTCTTTTCGGACGCATTGATTTATAATATGCGTATAAACAGTTATATATACGAAGTTCGAATTTCCATCTCATATTTTACCAAGCAGCTTTTTTAAGCCTACTAGTCTGATATTCGGAGTTTCAGCTGATTCTGCAATGTTGACCCGAACAGCCCTTTTCGGCTGCATTGATGTATAATAGGCGTATAAACAGGTGTATATACGAAGTTTAATTTTCCATCTCATATTTTACCAAGCAGCTTGTTTTGGCCTACTGGCCTGATATGCGGAGTTTCAGTTGATTCTCAATTTCGACCCGAACAGCTCTTTTCGGCAGCATGAATGTATAATATGCGTATAAAAAGGTGTATATACGAAGTTCGAATTTCGATATCATATTTTTCCAAGCGGCGTGTTTTGGCCTTTTGGCCTGATATGCGGAGATTCAGTTGATTCTGCCATAATGATCGGCACAGCTCTTTTCGACTGCATTGATGTATAATATGCGTATAAACAGGTGTATATACGAAGTTTAAATTTCGATCTCATATTTTACCAAGCAGCGTGTTTTGGCCTTCTGGCCTGAAATGCGGAGTTTTAGTTGATTCTGTAATGTTGTCCCGAACAGCTCTTTTCGGCCGCATTGATGTATTATATTTGTATGAACTGGTGTATATACGAAGTTCGTATTTCAATCTCATATTTTACCAAGCAGCTTGTTTAAGTCTATAAGTCTGATATTCGGAGTTTCAGCTGATTCTGCAATGTTGACCCGAACAGCTCTTTTCGGCAGCATTGATGTATAATATGCGTATAACAGGTGTATATACGAAGTTTAAATTTCCATCTCATATTTTACCAAGCAGCTTGTTCTGGCCTACTGGCCTGATATGCGGAATTTCAGTTGATTCTGCTATTTTGACCTGAAAAGCTCTTTTCCGCAGCATGAATGTATAACATGCGTATTAACAGGTGTATATACGAAGGTCGAATTTCGATCTCATATTTTACCAAGCAGCGTGTTTTTGCCTAATGCCTGATATGCGGAGTTTCAGGTGATTCTGCATGTTGACCCAAACAGTTCTTTTCGGCAGCATTGAATTATATTCTGCGTATAAGCTGGTGTATATAGGAAGTTCGAATTTCGATCCTATATTTTTCCAAGCAGCGTGTTTTGGCCTACTCGCCTGATATGCGGAGTTTTAGTTAATTCTGCCATGTTGAAACGAAAAGTTCTTTTCGGCCGCATTGATGGATAATATGCGTATAAACAGGTGTATATACGAAGTTCGAATTTCGATCTCCTATTTTACCAAGCAGCTTGTTTTGGCCTATTGGTCCGATATGCGGAGTTTCGGTTGATTCTGCAATTTTGACAAGAACAGCTCTTTTCGGACGCATTGATTTATAATATGCGTATAAACAGTTATATATACGAAGTTCGAATTTCCATCTCATATTTTACCAAGCAGCTTTTTTAAGCCTACTGGTCTGATATTCGGAGTTTCAGCTGATTCTGCAATGTTGACCCGAACAGCCCTTTTCGGCTGCATTGATGTATAATAGGCGTATAAACAGGTGTATATACGAAGTTTAATTTTCCATCTCATATTTTACCAAGCAGCTTGTTTTGGCCTACTGGCCTGATATGCGGAGTTTCAGTTGATTCTCAATTTCGACCCGAACAGCTCTTTTCGGCAGCATGAATGTATAATATGCGTATAAAAAGGTGTATATACGAAGTTCGAATTTCGATATCATATTTTTCCAAGCGGCGTGTTTTGGCCTTTTGGCCTGATATGCGGAGATTCAGTTGATTCTGCCATAATGATCGGCACAGCTCTTTTCGGCTGCATTGATGTATAATATGCGTATAAACAGGTGTATATACGAAGTTTAAATTTCGATCTCATATTTTACCAAGCAGCGTGTTTTGGCCTTCTGGCCTGAAATGCGGAGTTTTAGTTGATTCTGTAATGTTGTCCCAAACAGCTCTTTTCGGCCGCATTGATGTATTATATTTGTATGAACTGGTGTATATACGAAGTTCGTATTTCAATCTCATATTTTACCAAGCAGCTTGTTTAAGTCTACAAGTCTGATATTCGGAGTTTCAGCTGATTCTGCAATGTTGACCCGAACAGCTCTTTTCGGCAGCATTGATGTATAATATGCGTATAACAGGTGTATATACGAAGTTTAAATTTCCATCTCATATTTTACCAAGCAGCTTGTTCTGGCCTACTGGCCTGATATGCGGAATTTCAGTTGATTCTGCAATTTTGACCTGAAAAGCTCTTTTCCGCAGCATGAATGTATAACATGCGTATTAACAGGTGTATATACGAAGGTCGAATTTCGATCTCATATTTTACCAAGCAGCGTGTTTTTGCCTAATGCCTGATATGCGGAGTTTCAGGTGATTCTGCATGTTGACCCAAACAGTTCTTTTCGGCAGCATTGAATTATATTCTGCGTATAAGCTGGTGTATATAGGAAGTTCGAATTTCGATCCTATATTTTTCCAAGCAGCGTGTTTTGGCCTACTCGCCTGATATGCGGAGTTTTAGTTAATTCTGCCATGTTGAAACGAAAAGTTCTTTTCGGCCGCATTGATGGATAATATGCGTATAAACAGGTGTATATACGAAGTTCGAATTTCGATCTCCTATTTTACCAAGCAGCTTGTTTTGGCCTACTGGCTGATATGCGGAGTTTCAGGTGATTCTGCATGTTGACCCAGACAGTTCTTTTCGGCCGCATTGAATTATATTCTGCGTATAAGCTGGTGTATATAGGAAGTTCGAATTTCGATCTCATATTTTACCAAGCAGCTTGTTTTGGCCTATTGGTCCGATATGCGTAGTTTCAGTTGACCCTGCAATGTTGACTCGAACATTTCTTTTCGGCAACATGAATGTATAATATACTTATTATCAGGTATATTTACGAAGTTCGAATTTCGATCTCATATTTTACCAAGCAGCTTGTTTTGGCCTACTGGCCTGATATGCGGAGTTTCAGTTGGTTCTGCCATATTGACCCGAACATCTCTTTTCGGCAGAATGAATGAATAATATGCGTATTATCAGGTGTATATACGAAGGTCGAATTTCGATCTCATATTTTACCAAGCAGCTTGTTTGGCCTATTGGTACGATATGCGTAGTTTCAGTTGACCCTGCAATGTTGAATCAAACAGCTCTTTTCGGCAACATGAATGTATAATATACGTATTATCAGGTGTATGTATGAAGGTCGAATTTCGATCTCATATTTTACCAAGCAGAGTGTGTTGGTTTACTGGCCGGATATGCGGAGTTTCAGTTGATTCTGCCATGTGGACCGGAACAGCTCTTATCAGCCGCATTGATGGATAATATGTGTGTAAACAGATGTATATACGAAGTTCGAATTTCGATCTCATATTTTACCAAGCAGCTTGTTTTGGCCTTCTGGCCTCATATGCGGAGGTTCAGTTGATTCTGCAATTTTGACCTGAAAAGCTCTTTTCCGCAGCATGAATGTATAACATGCGTATTAACAGGTGTATATACGAAGGTCGAATTTCGATCTCATATTTTACCAAGCAGCGTGTTTTTGCCTAATGCCTGATATGCGGAGTTTCAGGTGATTCTGCATGTTGACCCAAACAGTTCTTTTCGGCAGCATTGAATTATATTCTGCGTATAAGCTGGTGTATATAGGAAGTTCGAATTTCGATCCTATATTTTTCCAAGCAGCGTGTTTTGGCCTACTCGCCTGATATGCGGAGTTTTAGTTAATTCTGCCCTGTTGAAACGACCAGTTCTTTTCGGCCGCATTGATGGATAATATGCGTATAAACAGGTGTATATACGAAGTTCGAATTTCGATCTCCTATTTTACCAAGCAGCTTGTTTTGGCCTTCTGGCCTCATATGCGGAGGTTCAGTTGATTCTGCAATGTTGATCCGAACATCTCTTTTCGGCAGAATGAATGTATAATATGCGTATTATCAGGTGTATATACGAAGGTCGAATTTCGATCTCATATTTTACAAAGCAGCTTGTTTGGGCCTACTGGCCTGATATGCGGAGTTTCGGTTGATTCTGCAATTTTGACAAGAACAGCTCTTTTCGGACGCATTGATTTATAATATGCGTATAAACAGTTATATATACGAAGTTCGAATTTCCATCTCATATTTTACCAAGCAGCTTGTTTTGGCCTACTGGCCTGATATGCGGAGTTTCAGTTGATTCTCAATTTCGACCCGAACAGCTCTTTTCGGCAGCATGAATGTATAATATGCGTATAAAAAGGTGTATATACGAAGTTCGAATTTCGATATCATATTTTTCCAAGCGGCGTGTTTTGGCCTTTTGGCCTGATATGCGGAGATTCAGTTGATTCTGCCATAATGATCGGCACAGCTCTTTTCGGCTGCATTGATGTATAATATGCGTATAAACAGGTGTATATACGAAGTTTAAATTTCGATCTCATATTTTACCAAGCAGCGTGTTTTGGCCTTCTGGCCTGAAATGCGGAGTTTTAGTTGATTCTGTAATGTTGTCCCGAACAGCTCTTTTCGGCCGCATTGATGTATTATATTTGTATGAACTGGTGTATATACGAAGTTCGTATTTCAATCTCATATTTTACCAAGCAGCTTGTTTAAGTCTATAAGTCTGATATTCGGAGTTTCAGCTGATTCTGCAATGTTGACCCGAACAGCTCTTTTCGGCAGCATTGATGTATAATATGCGTATAACAGGTGTATATACGAAGTTTAAATTTCCATCTCATATTTTACCAAGCAGCTTGTTCTGGCCTACTGGCCTGATATGCGGAATTTCAGTTGATTCTGCTATTTTGACCTGAAAAGCTCTTTTCCGCAGCATGAATGTATAACATGCGTATTAACAGGTGTATATACGAAGGTCGAATTTCGATCTCATATTTTACCAAGCAGCGTGTTTTTGCCTAATGCCTGATATGCGGAGTTTCAGGTGATTCTGCATGTTGACCCAAACAGTTCTTTTCGGCAGCATTGAATTATATTCTGCGTATAAGCTGGTGTATATAGGAAGTTCGAATTTCGATCCTATATTTTTCCAAGCAGCGTGTTTTGGCCTATTCGCCTGATATGCGGAGTTTTAGTTAATTCTGCCATGTTGAAACGAAAAGTTCTTTTCGGCCGCATTGATGGATAATATGCGTATAAACAGGTGTATATACGAAGTTCGAATTTCGATCTCCTATTTTACCAAGCAGCTTGTTTTGGCCTATTGGTCCGATATGCGGAGTTTCGGTTGATTCTGCAATTTTGACAAGAACAGCTCTTTTCGGACGCATTGATTTATAATATGCGTATAAACAGTTATATATACGAAGTTCGAATTTCCATCTCATATTTTACCAAGCAGCTTTTTTAAGCCTACTGGTCTGATATTCGGAGTTTCAGCTGATTCTGCAATGTTGACCCGAACAGCCCTTTTCGGCTGCATTGATGTATAATAGGCGTATAAACAGGTGTATATACGAAGTTTAATTTTCCATCTCATATTTTACCAAGCAGCTTGTTTTGGCCTACTGGCCTGATATGCGGAGTTTCAGTTGATTCTCAATTTCGACCCGAACAGCTCTTTTCGGCAGCATGAATGTATAATATGCGTATAAAAAGGTGTATATACGAAGTTCGAATTTCGATATCATATTTTTCCAAGCGGCGTGTTTTGGCCTTTTGGCCTGATATGCGGAGATTCAGTTGATTCTGCCATAATGATCGACACAGCTCTTTTCGGCTGCATTGATGTATAATATGCGTATAAACAGGTGTATATACGAAGTTTAAATTTCGATCTCATATTTTACCAAGCAGCGTGTTTTGGCCTTCTGGCCTGAAATGCGGAGTTTTAGTTGATTCTGTAATGTTGTCCCGAACAGCTCTTTTCGGCCGCATTGATGTATTATATTTGTATGAACTGGTGTATATACGAAGTTCGTATTTCAATCTCATATTTTACCAAGCAGCTTGTTTAAGTCTACAAGTCTGATATTCGGAGTTTCAGCTGATTCTGCAATGTTGACCCGAACAGCTCTTTTCGGCAGCATTGATGTATAATATGCGTATAACAGGTGTATATACGAAGTTTAAATTTCCATCTCATATTTTTACCAAGCAGCTTGTTCTGGCCTACTGGCCTGATATGCGGAATTTCAGTTGATTCTGCAATTTTGACCTGAAAAGCTCTTTTCCGCAGCATGAATGTATAACATGCGTATTAACAGGTGTATATACGAAGGTCGAATTTCGATCTCATATTTTACCAAGCAGCGTGTTTTTGCCTAATGCCTGATATGCGGAGTTTCAGGTGATTCTGCATGTTGACCCAAACAGTTCTTTTCGGCAGCATTGAATTATATTCTGCGTATAAGCTGGTGTATATAGGAAGTTCGAATTTCGATCCTATATTTTTCCAAGCAGCGTGTTTTGGCCTACTCGCCTGATATGCGGAGTTTTAGTTAATTCTGCCATGTTGAAACGAAAAGTTCTTTTCGGCCGCATTGATGGATAATATGCGTATAAACAGGTGTATATACGAAGTTCGAATTTCGATCTCCTATTTTACCAAGCAGCTTGTTTTGGCCTATTGGTCCGATATGCGGAGTTTCAGTTGACCCTGCAATGTTGACCCGAACAGCTCTTTTCGGCAACATGCATGTATAATATGCGTAAAATCAGGTGATTGTATGAAGGTCGAATTTCGATCTCATATTTTACCAAGCAGCGTGTTTTGTCCTACTTGCATGAAATGCGGAGTTTTAGTTGATTCTGTAATGTTGACCCGAACAGCTCTTTTCGGCCGCATTGATGTATAGTATGCGTATAAACAGGTATATTTACGAAGTTCGAATTTCGATCTCATATTTTACCAAGCAGCTTGTTTTGGCCTACTTGCCTGATATGCGGAGTTTCAGTTGATTCTGCCATGTTGACCCGAACATCTCTTTTCGGCAGAATGAATGTATTATATGCGTATTATCAGCTGTATATAAGAAGGTCGAATTTCGATCTAATACTTTACCAAGCAGCTTGTTTTGGCCTACTGGCCTGATATGCGGAGTTTCGGTTGATTCTGCCATTTTGACAAGAACAGCTCTTTTCGGAGGCATTGATGTATAATATGCGTATAAACAGTTGTATATACGAAGTTCGAATTTCCATCTCATATTTTACCAAGCAGCTTGTTTAAGCCTACTGGTCTGATATTCGGAGTTTCAGCTGATTCTGCAATGTTGACCCGAACAGCCCTTTTCGGCAGCATGAATGTAAAATATGCGTATAAAAAGGTGTATATACGAAGTTCGAATTTCGATATCATATTTTTCCAAGCGGCGTGTTTTGGCCTTTTGGCCTGATATGCGGAGATTCAGTTGATTCTGCCATAATGATCGGCACAGCTCTTTTCGGCTGCATTGATGTATAATATGCGTATAAACAGGTGTATATACGAAGTTTAAATTTCCATCTCATATTTTACCAAGCAGCTTGTTCTGGCCTACTGGCCTGATATGCGGAGTTTCAGTTGATTCTGCAATTTTGACCCGAAAAGCTCTTTTCCGCAGCATGAATGTATAATATGCGTATAAAAAGGTGTATATACGAAGTTTGAATTTCGATATCATATTTTTCCAAGCGGCGTGTTTTGGCCTTTTGGCCTGATATGCGGAGATTCAGTTGATTCTGCCATAATGATCGGCACAGCTCTTTTCGGCTGCATTGATGTATAATATGCGTATAAACAGGTGTATATACGAAGTTTAAATTTCGATCTCATATTTTACCAAGCAGCGTGTTTTGGCCTACTGGCCTGAAATGCGGAGTTTTAGTTGATTCTGTAATGTTGTCCCGAACAGCTCTTTTCGGCCGCATTGATGTATTATATTTTATGAACTGGTGTATATACGAAGTTCGTATTTCAATCTCATATTTTACCAAGCAGCTTGTTTAAGTCTACAAATCTGATATTCGGAGTTTCAGCTAATTCTGCAATGTTGACCCGAACAGCTCTTTTCGGCAGCATTGATGTATAATATGCGTATAACAGGTGAATATACGAAGTTTAAATTTCCATCTCATATTTTACCAAGCAGCTTGTTCTGGCCTACTGGCCTGATATGTTTAATTTCAGTTGATTTAGCAATTTTGACCTGAAAAGCTCTTTTCCGCAGCATGAATGTATAACATGCGTATTAACAGGTGTATATACGAAGGTCGAATTTCGATCTCATATTTTACCAAGCAGCGTGTTTTTGCCTAATGCCTGATATGCGGAGTTTCAGGTGATTTTGCATGTTGACCCAAACAGTTCTTTTCGGCAGCATTGAATTATATTCTGCGTATAAGCTGGTGTATATAGGAAGTTCGAATTTCGATCCTATATTTTTCCAAGCAGCGTGTTTTGGCCTACTCGCCTGATATGCGGAGTTTTAGTTAATTCTGCCATGTTGAAACGAAAAGTTCTTTTCGGCCGCATTGATGGATAATATGCGTATAAACAGGTGTACATACGAAGTTTTAATTTCGATCTCCTGTTTTACCAAGCAGCTTGTTTTGGCCTATTGGTCCGATATGCGGAGTTTCAGTTGACCCTGCAATGTTGACCCGAACAGCTCTTTTCGGCAACATGCATGTATAATATGCGTAAAATCAGGTGAATGTATGAAGGTCGAATTTCGATCTCATATTTTACCAAGCAGCGTGTTTTGTCCTACTTGCCTGAAATGCGAAGTTTTAGTTGATTCTGTAATGTTGACCCGAACAGCTCTTTTCGGCCGCATTGATGTATAGTATGCGTATAAACAGGTATATTTACGAAGTTCGAATTTCGATCTCGTATTTTACCAAGCAGCTTGTTTTGGCCTACTTGCCTGATATGCGGAGTTTCAGTTGATTCTGCCATGTTGACCCGAACATCTCTTTTCGGCAGAATGAATGTATTATATGCGTATAATCAGCTGTATATACGAAGGTCGAATTTCGATCTAATACTTTACCAAGCAGCTTGTTTTGGCCTACTGGCCTGATATGCGGAGTTTCGGTTGATTCTGCCATTTTGACAAGAACAGCTCTTTTCGGAGGCATTGATGTATAATATGCGTATAAACAGTTGTATATACGAAGTTCGAATTTCCATCTCATATTTTACCAAGCAGCTTGTTTAAGCCTACTGGTCTGATATTCGGAGTTTCAGCTGATTCTGCAATGTTGACCCGAACAGCCCTTTTCGGCAGCATGAATGTATAATATGCGTATAAAAAGGTGTATATACGAATTTTGAATTTCGATATCATATTTTTCCAAGCGGCGTGTTTTGGCCTTTTGGCCTGATATGCGGAGATTCAGTTGATTCTGCCATAATGATCGGCACAGCTCTTTTCGGCTGCATTGATGTATAATATGCGTATAAACAGGTGTATATACGAAGTTTAAATTTCCATCTCATATTTTACCAAGCAGCTTGTTCTGGCCTACTGGCCTGAAATGCGGAGTTTCAGCTGATTCTGCAATTTTGACCCGAAAAGCTCTTTTCCGCAGCATGAATGTATAACATGCGTATTAACAGGTGTATATACGAAGGTCGAATTTCGATCTCATATTTTACCAAGCAGCGTGTTTTTGCCTAATGCCTGATATGCGGAGTTTCAGGTGATTCTGCATGTTGACCCAAACAGTTCTTTTCGGCCGCATTGAATTATATTATGCGTATAAGCTGGTGTATATAGGAAGTTCGAATTTCGATCTCATATTTTACCAAGCAGCTTGTTTTGGCCTATTGGTCCGATATGCGGAGTTTCAGTTGACCCTGCAATGTTGACCCGAACAGCTCTTTTCGGCAACATGCATGTATAATATGCGTAAAATCAGGTGAATGTATGAAGGTCGAATTTCGATCTCATATTTTACCAAGCAGCGTGTTTTGTCCTACTGGCCTGATATGCGGAGTTTCAGTTGATTCTGCCATGTGGACCGGAACAGCTCTTATCAGCCGCATTGATGGATAATATGTGTGTAAACAGATGTATATACGAAGTTCGAATTTCGATCTCATATTTTACCAAGCAGCTTGTTTTGGCCTTCTGGCCTCATATGCGGAGGTTCAGTTGATTCTGCAATGTTGATCCGAACATCTCTTTTCGGCAGAATGAATGTATAATATGCGTATTATCAGGTGTATATACGAAGGTCGAATTTCGATCTCATATTTTACCAAGCAGCTTGTTTTGGCCTACTGGCCTGATATGCGGAGTTTCGGTTGATTCTGCAATTTTGACAAGAACAGCTCTTTTCGGACGCATTGATGTATAATATGCGTATAAACAGTTATATATACCAAGTTTAATTTTCCATCTCATATTTTACCAAGCAATTTGTTTTGGCCTACTGGCCTGATATGCGGAGTTTCAGTTGATTCTGCAATTTCGACCCGAACAGCTCTTTTCGGCAGCATGAATGTATAATATGCGTATAAAAAGGTGTATATACGAAGTTTGAATTTCGATATCATATTTTTCCAAGCGGCGTGTTTTGGCCTTTTGGCCTGATATGCGGAGATTCAGTTGATTCTGCCATAATGATCGGCACAGCTCTTTTCGGCTGCATTGATGTATAATATGCGTATAAACAGGTGTATATACGAAGTTTAAATTTCGATCTCATTTTTTACCAAGCAGCGTGTTTTGGCCTACTGGCCTGAAATGCGGAGTTTTAGTTGATTCTGTAATGTTGTCCCGAACAGCTCTTTTCGGCCGCATTGATGTATTATATTTTATGAACTGGTGTATATACGAAGTTCGTATTTCAATCTCATATTTTACCAAGCAGCTTGTTTAAGTCTACAAGTCTGATATTCGGAGTTTCAGCTGATTCTGCAATGTTGACCCGAACAGCTCTTTTCGGCAGCATTGATGTATAATATGCGTATAACAGGTGTATATACGAAGTTTAAATTTCCATCTCATATTTTACCAAGCAGCTTGTTCTGGCCTTTTGGCCTGATATGCGGAATTTCAGTTGATTCTGCAATTTTGACCTGAAAAGCTCTTTTCCGCAGCATGAATGTATAACATGCGTATTAACAGGTGTATATACGAAGGTCGAATTTCGATCTCATATTTTACCAAGCAGCGTGTTTTTGCCTAATGCCTGATATGCGGAGTTTCAGGTGATTCTGCATGTTGACCCAAACAGTTCTTTTCGGCAGCATTGAATTATATTCTGCGTATAAGCTGGTGTATATAGGAAGTTCGAATTTCGATCCTATATTTTTCCAAGCAGCGTGTTTTGGCCTACTCGCCTGATATGCGGAGTTTTAGTTAATTCTGCCATGTTGAAACGAAAAGTTCTTTTCGGCCGCATTGATGGATAATATGCGTATAAACAGGTGTATATACGAAGTTCGAATTTCGATCTCCTATTTTACCAAGCAGCTTGTTTTGGCCTATTGGTCCGATATGCGGAGTTTCAGTTGACCCTGCAATGTTGACCCGAACAGCTCTTTTCGGCAACATGCATGTATAATATGCGTAAAATCAGGTGAATGTATGAAGGTCGAATTTCGATCTCATATTTTACCAAGCAGCGTGTTTTGTCCTACTTGCCTGAAATGCGGAGTTTTAGTTGATTCTGTAATGTTGACCCGAACAGCCCTTTTCGGCCGCATTGATGTATAGTATGCGCATAAACAGGTATATTTACGAAGTTCAAATTTCGATCTCGTATTTTACCAAGCAGCTTGTTTTGACCTACTTGCCTGATATGCGGAGTTTCAGTTGATTCTGCCATGTTGACCCGAACATCTCTTTTCGGCAGAATGAATGTATTATATGCGTATTATCAGCTGTATATACGAAGGTCGAATTTCGATCTAATACTTTACCAAGCAGCTTGTTTTGGCCTACTGGCCTGATATGGGGAGTTTCGGTTGATTCTGCCATTTTGACAAGAACAGCTCTTTTCGGAGGCATTGATGTATAATATGCGTATAAACAGTTGTATATACGAAGTTCGAATTTCCATCTCATATTTTACCAAGCAGCTCGTTTAAGCCTGCTGGTCTGATATTCGGAGTTTCAGCTGATTCTGCAATGTTGACCCGAACAGCCCTTTTCGGCAGCATGAATGTATAATATGCGTATAAAAAGGTGTATATACGAATTTCGAATTTCGATATCATATTTTTCCAAGCGGCGTGTTTTGGCCTTTTGGCCTGATATGCGGAGATTCAGTTGATTCTGCAATAATGATCGGCACAGCTCTTTTCGGCTGCATTGATGTATAATATGCGTATAAACAGGTGTATATACGAAGTTTAAATTTCCATCTCATATTTTACCAAGCAGCTTGTTCTGGCCTACTGGCCTGAAATGCGGAGTTTCAGCTGATTCTGCGATTTTGACCCGAAAAGCTCTTTTCCGCAGCATGAATGTATAACATGCGTATTAACAGGTGTATATACGAAGGTCGAATTTCGATCTCATATTTTACCAAGCAGCGTGTTTTTGCCTAATGCCTGATATGCGGAGTTTCAGATGATTCTGCATGTTGACCCAAACAGTTCTTTTCGGCCGCATTGAATTATATTATGCGTATAAGCTGGTGTATATAGGAAGTTCGAATTTCGATCTCATATTTTACCAAGCAGCTTGTTTTGGCCTATTGGTCCGATATGCGGAGTTTCAGTTGACCCTGCAATGTTGACCCGAACAGCTCTTTTCGGCAACATGCATGTATAATATGCGTAAAATCAGGTGAATGTATGAAGGTCGAATTTCGATCTCATATTTTACCAAGCAGCGTGTTTTGTCCTACTTGCATGAAATGCGGAGTTTTAGTTGATTCTGTAATGTTGACCAGAACAGCTCTTTTCGGCCGCATTGATGTATAGTATGCGTATAAACAGGTATATTTACGAAGTTCGAATTTCGATCTCGTATTTTACCAAGCAGCTTGTTTTGGCCTACTTGCCTGATATGCGGAGTTTCAGTTGATGCCATGTTGACCCGAACATCTCTTTTCGGCAGAATGAATGTATTATATGCGTATTATCAGCTGTATATAAGACGGTCGAATTTCGATCTAATACTTTACCAAGCAGCTTGTTTTGGCCTACTGGCTGATATGCGGAGTTTCAGGTGATTCTGCATGTTGACCCAGACAGTTCTTTTCGGCCGCATTGAATTATATTCTGCGTATAAGCTGGTGTATATAGGAAGTTCGAATTTCGATCTCATATTTTACCAAGCAGCTTGTTTTGGCCTATTGGTCCGATATGCGTAGTTTCAGTTGACCCTGCAATGTTGACTCGAACATTTCTTTTCGGCAACATGAATGTATAATATACTTATTATCAGGTATATTTACGAAGTTCGAATTTCGATCTCATATTTTACCAAGCAGCTTGTTTTGGCCTACTGGCCTGATATGCGGAGTTTCAGTTGGTTCTGCCATATTGACCCGAACATCTCTTTTCGGCAGAATGAATGAATAATATGCGTATTATCAGGTGTATATACGAAGGTCGAATTTCGATCTCATATTTTACCAAGCAGCTTGTTTGGCCTATTGGTACGATATGCGTAGTTTCAGTTGACCCTGCAATGTTGAATCAAACAGCTCTTTTCGGCAACATGAATGTATAATATACGTATTATCAGGTGTATGTATGAAGGTCGAATTTCGATCTCATATTTTACCAAGCAGAGTGTGTTGGTTTACTGGCCGGATATGCGGAGTTTCAGTTGATTCTGCCATGTGGACCGGAACAGCTCTTATCAGCCGCATTGATGGATAATATGTGTGTAAACAGATGTATATACGAAGTTCGAATTTCGATCTCATATTTTACCAAGCAGCTTGTTTTGGCCTTCTGGCCTCATATGCGGAGGTTCAGTTGATTCTGCAATTTTGACCTGAAAAGCTCTTTTCCGCAGCATGAATGTATAACATGCGTATTAACAGGTGTATATACGAAGGTCGAATTTCGATCTCATATTTTACCAAGCAGCGTGTTTTTGCCTAATGCCTGATATGCGGAGTTTCAGGTGATTCTGCATGTTGACCCAAACAGTTCTTTTCGGCAGCATTGAATTATATTCTGCGTATAAGCTGGTGTATATAGGAAGTTCGAATTTCGATCCTATATTTTTCCAAGCAGCGTGTTTTGGCCTACTCGCCTGATATGCGGAGTTTTAGTTAATTCTGCCATGTTGAAACGACCAGTTCTTTTCGGCCGCATTGATGGATAATATGCATATAAACAGGTGTATATACGAAGTTCGAATTTCGATCTCCTATTTTACCAAGCAGCTTGTTTTGGCCTTCTGGCCTCATATGCGGAGGTTCAGTTGATTCTGCAATGTTGATCCGAACATCTCTTTTCGGCAGAATGAATGTATAATATGCGTATTATCAGGTGTATATACGAAGGTCGAATTTCGATCTCATATTTTACCAAGCAGCTTGTTTTGGCCTACTGGCCTGATATGCGGAGTTTCGGTTGATTCTGCAATTTTGACAAGAACAGCTCTTTTCGGACGCATTGATGTATAATATGCGTATAAACAGTTATATATACCAAGTTTAATTTTCCATCTCATATTTTACCAAGCAATTTGTTTTGGCCTACTGGCCTGATATGCGGAGTTTCAGTTGATTCTGCAATTTCGACCCGAACAGCTCTTTTCGGCAGCATGAATGTATAATATGCGTATAAAAAGGTGTATATACGAAGTTTGAATTTCGATATCATATTTTTCCAAGCGGCGTGTTTTGGCCTTTTGGCCTGATATGCGGAGATTCAGTTGATTCTGCCATAATGATCGGCACAGCTCTTTTCGGCTGCATTGATGAATAATATGCGTATAAACAGGTGTATATACGAAGTTTAAATTTCGATCTCATTTTTTACCAAGCAGCGTGTTTTGGCCTACTGGCCTGAAATGCGGAGTTTTAGTTGATTCTGTAATGTTGTCCCGAACAGCTCTTTTCGGCCGCATTGATGTATTATATTTTATGAACTGGTGTATATACGAAGTTCGTATTTCAATCTCATATTTTACCAAGCAGCTTGTTTAAGTCTACAAGTCTGATATTCGGAGTTTCAGCTGATTCTGCAATGTTGACCCGAACAGCTCTTTTCGGCAGCATTGATGTATAATATGCGTATAACAGGTGTATATACGAAGTTTAAATTTCCATCTCATATTTTACCAAGCAGCTTGTTCTGGCCTTTTGGCCTGATATGCGGAATTTCAGTTGATTCTGCAATTTTGACCTGAAAAGCTCTTTTCCGCAGCATGAATGTATAACATGCGTATTAACAGGTGAATATACGAAGGTCGAATTTCGATCTCATATTTTACCAAGCAGCGTGTTTTTGCCTAATGCCTGATATGCGGAGTTTCAGGTGATTCTGCATGTTGACCCAAACAGTTCTTTTCGGCAGCATTGAATTATATTCTGCGTATAAGCTGGTGTATATAGGAAGTTCGAATTTCGATCCTATATTTTTCCAAGCAGCGTGTTTTGGCCTACTCGCCTGATATCCGGAGTTTTAGTTAATTCTGCCATGTTGAAACGAAAAGTTCTTTTCGGCCGCATTGATGGATAATATGCGTATAAACAGGTGTATATACGAAGTTCGAATTTCGATCTCCTATTTTACCAAGCAGCTTGTTTTGGCCTATTGGTCCGATATGCGGAGTTTCAGTTGACCCTGCAATGTTGACCCGAACAGCTCTTTTCGGCAACATGCATGTATAATATGCGTAAAATCAGGTGAATGTATGAAGGTCGAATTTCGATCTCATATTTTACCAAGCAGCGTGTTTTGTCCTACTTGCCTGAAATGCGGAGTTTTAGTTGATTCTGTAATGTTGACCCGAACAGCCCTTTTCGGCCGCATTGATGTATAGTATGCGCATAAACAGGTATATTTACGAAGTTCGAATTTCGATCTCGTATTTTACCAAGCAGCTTGTTTTGACCTACTTGCCTGATATGCGGAGTTTCAGTTGATTCTGCCATGTTGACCCGAACATCTCTTTTCGGCAGAATGAATGTATTATATGCGTATTATCAGCTGTATATACGAAGGTCGAATTTCGATCTAATACTTTACCAAGCAGCTTGTTTTGGCCTACTGGCCTGATATGCGGAGTTTCGGTTGATTCTGCCATTTTGACAAGAACAGCTCTTTTCGGAGGCATTGATGTATAATATGCGTATAAACAGTTGTATATACGAAGTTCGAATTTCCATCTCATATTTTACCAAGCAGCTCGTTTAAGCCTACTGGTCTGATATTCGGAGTTTCAGCTGATTCTGCAATGTTGACCCGAACAGCCCTTTTCGGCAGCATGAATGTATAATATGCGTATAAAAAGGTGTATATACGAATTTCGAATTTCGATATCATATTTTTCCAAGCGGCGTGTTTTGGCCTTTTGGCCTGATATGCGGAGATTCAGTTGATTCTGCAATAATGATCGGCACAGCTCTTTTCGGCTGCATTGATGTATAATATGCGTATAAACAGGTGTATATACGAAGTTTAAATTTCCATCTCATATTTTACCAAGCAGCTTGTTCTGGCCTACTGGCCTGAAATGCGGAGTTTCAGCTGATTCTGCGATTTTGACCCGAAAAGCTCTTTTCCTCAGCATGAATGTATAACATGCGTATTAACAGGTGTATATACGAAGGTCGAATTTCGATCTCATATTTTACCAAGCAGCGTGTTTTTGCCTAATGCCTGATATGCGGAGTTTCAGATGATTCTGCATGTTGACCCAAACAGTTCTTTTCGGCCGCATTGAATTATATTATGCGTATAAGCTGGTGTATATAGGAAGTTCGAATTTCGATCTCATATTTTACCAAGCAGCTTGTTTTGGCCTATTGGTCCGATATGCGGAGTTTCAGTTGACCCTGCAATGTTGACCCGAACAGCTCTTTTCGGCAACATGCATGTATAATATGCGTAAAATCAGGTGAATGTATGAAGGTCGAATTTCGATCTCATATTTTACCAAGCAGCGTGTTTTGTCCTACTTGCATGAAATGCGGAGTTTTAGTTGATTCTGTAATGTTGACCAGAACAGCTCTTTTCGGCCGCATTGATGTATAGTATGCGTATAAACAGGTATATTTACGAAGTTCGAATTTCGATCTCGTATTTTACCAAGCAGCTTGTTTTGGCCTACTTGCCTGATATGCGGAGTTTCAGTTGATGCCATGTTGACCCGAACATCTCTTTTCGGCAGAATGAATGTATTATATGCGTATTATCAGCTGTATATAAGACGGTCGAATTTCGATCTAATACTTTACCAAGCAGCTTGTTTTGGCCTACTGGCTGATATGCGGAGTTTCAGGTGATTCTGCATGTTGACCCAGACAGTTCTTTTCGGCCGCATTGAATTATATTCTGCGTATAAGCTGGTGTATATAGGAAGTTCGAATTTCGATCTCATATTTTACCAAGCAGCTTGTTTTGGCCTATTGGTCCGATATGCGTAGTTTCAGTTGACCCTGCAATGTTGACTCGAACATTTCTTTTCGGCAACATGAATGTATAATATACTTATTATCAGGTATATTTACGAAGTTCGAATTTCGATCTCATATTTTACCAAGCAGCTTGTTTTGGCCTACTGGCCTGATATGCGGAGTTTCAGTTGGTTCTGCCATATTGACCCGAACATCTCTTTTCGGCAGAATGAATGAATAATATGCGTATTATCAGGTGTATATACGAAGGTCGAATTTCGATCTCATATTTTACCAAGCAGCTTGTTTGGCCTATTGGTACGATATGCGTAGTTTCAGTTGACCCTGCAATGTTGAATCAAACAGCTCTTTTCGGCAACATGAATGTATAATATACGTATTATCAGGTGTATGTATGAAGGTCGAATTTCGATCTCATATTTTACCAAGCAGAGTGTGTTGGTTTACTGGCCGGATATGCGGAGTTTCAGTTGATTCTGCCATGTGGACCGGAACAGCTCTTATCAGCCGCATTGATGGATAATATGTGTGTAAACAGATGTATATACGAAGTTCGAATTTCGATCTCATATTTTACCAAGCAGCTTGTTTTGGCCTTCTGGCCTCATATGCGGAGGTTCAGTTGATTCTGCAATTTTGACCTGAAAAGCTCTTTTCCGCAGCATGAATGTATAACATGCGTATTAACAGGTGTATATACGAAGGTCGAATTTCGATCTCATATTTTACCAAGCAGCGTGTTTTTGCCTAATGCCTGATATGCGGAGTTTCAGGTGATTCTGCATGTTGACCCAAACAGTTCTTTTCGGCAGCATTGAATTATATTCTGCGTATAAGCTGGTGTATATAGGAAGTTCGAATTTCGATCCTATATTTTTCCAAGCAGCGTGTTTTGGCCTACTCGCCTGATATGCGGAGTTTTAGTTAATTCTGCCATGTTGAAACGACCAGTTCTTTTCGGCCGCATTGATGGATAATATGCATATAAACAGGTGTATATACGAAGTTCGAATTTCGATCTCCTATTTTACCAAGCAGCTTGTTTTGGCCTTCTGGCCTCATATGCGGAGGTTCAGTTGATTCTGCAATGTTGATCCGAACATCTCTTTTCGGCAGAATGAATGTATAATATGCGTATTATCAGGTGTATATACGAAGGTCGAATTTCGATCTCATATTTTACCAAGCAGCTTGTTTGGGCCTACTGGCCTGATATGCGGAGTTTCGGTTGATTCTGCAATTTTGACAAGAACAGCTCTTTTCGGACGCATTGATTTATAATATGCGTATAAACAGTTATATATACGAAGTTCGAATTTCCATCTCATATTTTACCAAGCAGCTTTTTTAAGCCTACTAGTCTGATATTCGGATTTTCAGCTGATTCTGCAATGTTGACCCGAACAGCCCTTTTCGGCTGCATTGATGTATAATAGGCGTATAAACAGGTGTATATACGAAGTTTAATTTTCCATCTCATATTTTACCAAGCAGCTTGTTTTGGCCTACTGGCCTGATATGCGGAGTTTCAGTTGATTCTCAATTTCGACCCGAACAGCTCTTTTCGGCAGCATGAATGTATAATATGCGTATAAAAAGGTGTATATACGAAGTTCGAATTTCGATATCATATTTTTCCAAGCGGCGTGTTTTGGCCTTTTGGCCTGATATGCGGAGATTCAGTTGATTCTGCCATAATGATCGGCACAGCTCTTTTCGGCTGCATTGATGTATAATATGCGTATAAACAGGTGTATATACGAAGTTTAAATTTCGATCTCATATTTTACCAAGCAGCGTGTTTTGGCCTTCTGGCCTGAAATGCGGAGTTTTAGTTGATTCTGTAATGTTGTCCCGAACAGCTCTTTTCGGCCGCATTGATGTATTATATTTGTATGAACTGGTGTATATACGAAGTTCGTATTTCAATCTCATATTTTACCAAGCAGCTTGTTTAAGTCTACAAGTCTGATATTCGGAGTTTCAGCTGATTCTGCAATGTTGACCCGAACAGCTCTTTTCGGCAGCATTGATGTATAATATGCGTATAACAGGTGTATAAACGAAGTTTAAATTTCCATCTCATATTTTACCAAGCAGCTTGTTCTGGCCTACTGGCCTGATATGCGGAATTTCAGTTGATTCTGCAATTTTGACCTGAAAAGCTCTTTTCCGCAGCATGAATGTATAACATGCGTATTAACAGGTGTACATACGAAGGTCGAATTTCGATCTCATATTTTACCAAGCAGCGTGTTTTTGCCTAATGCCTGATATGCGGAGTTTCAGGTGATTCTGCATGTTGACCCAAACAGTTCTTTTCGGCAGCATTGAATTATATTCTGCGTATAAGCTGGTGTATATAGGAAGTTCGAATTTCGATCCTATATTTTTCCAAGCAGCGTGTTTTGGCCTACTCGCCTGATATGCGGAGTTTTAGTTAGTTCTGCCATGTTGAAACGAAAAGTTCTTTTCGGCCGCATTGATGGATAATATGCGTATAAACAGGTGTATATACGAAGTTCGAATTTCGATATCCTATTTTACCAAGCAGCTTGTTTTGGCCTATTGGTCCGATATGCGGAGTTTCAGTTGACCCTGCAATGTTGACCCGAACAGCTCTTTTCGGCAACATGCATGTATAATATGCGTAAAATCAGGTGAATGTATGAAGGTCGAATTTCGATCTCATATTTTACCAAGCAGCGTGTTTTGTCCTACTTGCATGAAATGCGGAGTTTTAGTTGATTCTGTAATGTTGACCCGAACAGCTCTTTTCGGCCGCATTGATGTATAGTATGCGTATAAACAGGTATATTTACGAAGTTCGAATTTCGATCTCATATTTTACCAAGCAGCTTGTTTTGGCCTACTTGCCTGATATGCGGAGTTTCAGTTGATTCTGCCATGTTGACCCGAACATCTCTTTTCGGCAGAATGAATGTAATATATGCGTATTATCAGCTGTATATAAGAAGGTCGAATTTCGATCTAATACTTTACCAAGCAGCTTGTTTTGGCCTACTGGCCTGATATGCGGAGTTTCGGTTGATTCTGCCATTTTGACAAGAACAGCTCTTTTCGGAGGCATTGATGTATAATATGCGTATAAACAGTTGTATATACGAAGTTCGAATTTCCATCTCATATTTTACCAAGCAGCTTGTTTAAGCCTACTGGTCTGATATTCGGAGTTTCAGCTGATTCTGCAATGTTGACCCGAACAGCCCTTTTCGGCAGCATGAATGTAAAATATGCGTATAAAAAGGTGTATATACGAATTTCGAATTTCGATATCATATTTTTCCAAGCGGCGTGTTTTGGCCTTTTGGCCTGATATGCGGAGATTCAGTTGATTCTGCCATAATGATCGGCACAGCTCTTTTCGGCTGCATTGATGTATAATATGCGTATAAACAGGTGTATATACGAAGTTTAAATTTCCATCTCATATTTTACCAAGCAGCTTGTTCTGGCCTACTGGCCTGATATGCAGAGTTTCAGTTGATTCTGCAATTTTGACCCGAAAAGCTCTTTTCCGCAGCATGAATGTATAATATGCGTATAAAAAGGTGTATATACGAAGTTTGAATTTCGATATCATATTTTTCCAAGCGGCGTGTTTTGGCCTTTTGGCCTGATATGCGGAGATTCAGTTGATTCTGCCATAATGATCGGCACAGCTCTTCTCGGCTGCATTGATGTATAATATGCGTATAAACAGGTGTATATACGAAGTTTAAATTTCGATCTCATATTTTACCAAGCAGCGTGTTTTGGCCTACTGGCCTGAAATGCGGAGTTTTAGTTGATTCTGTAATGTTGTCCCGAACAGCTCTTTTCGGCCGCATTGATGTATTATATTTTATGAACTGGTGTATATACGAAGTTCGTATTTCAATCTCATATTTTACCAAGCAGCTTGTTTAAGTCTACAAATCTGATATTCGGAGTTTCAGCTGATTCTGCAATGTTGACCCGAACAGCTCTTTTCGGCAGCATTGATGTATAATATGCGTATAACAGGTGTATATACGAAGTTTAAATTTCCATCTCATATTTTACCAAGCAGCTTGTTCTGGCCTACTGGCCTGATATGCGGAATTTCAGTTGATTCTGCAATTTTGACCTGAAAAGCTCTTTTCCGCAGCATGAATGTATAATATGCGTATTAACAGGTGTATATACGAAGGTCGAATTTCGATCTCATATTTTACCAAGCAGCGTGTTTTTGCCTAATGCCTGATATGCGGAGTTTCAGGTGATTCTGCATGTTGACCCAAACAGTTCTTTTCGGCAGCATTGAATTATATTCTGCGTATAAGCTGGTGTATATAGGAAGTTCGAATTTCGATCCTATATTTTTCCAAGCAGCGTGTTTTGGCCTACTCGCCTGATATGCGGAGTTTTAGTTAATTCTGCCATGTTGAAACGAAAAGTTCTTTTCGGCCGCATTGATGGATAATATGCGTATAAACAGGTGTACATACGAAATTCGAATTTCGATCTCCTATTTTACCAAGCAGCTTGTTTTGGCCTATTGGTCGGATATTCGGAGTTTCAGTTGACCCTGCAATGTTGACCCGAACAGCTCTTTTCGGCAACATGCATGTATAATATGCGTAAAATCAGGTGAATGTATGAAGGTCGAATTTCGATCTCATATTTTACCAAGCAGCGTGTTTTGTCATACTTGCCTGAAATGCGGAGTTTTAGTTGATTCTGTAATGTTGACCCGAACAGCTCTTTTCGGCCGCATTGATGTATAGTATGCGTATAAACAGGTATATTTACGAAGTTCGAATTTCGATCTCGTATTTTACCAAGCAGCTTGTTTTGGCCTACTTGCCTGATATGCGGAGTTTCAGTTGATTCTGCCATGTTGACCCGAACATCTCTTTTCGGCAGAATGAATGTATTATATGCGTATTATCAGCTGTATATACGAAGGTCGAATTTCGATCTAATACTTTACCAAGCAGCTTGTTTTGGCCTACTGGCCTGATATGCGGAGTTTCGGTTGATTCTGCCATTTTGACAAGAACAGCTCTTTTCGGAGGCATTGATGTATAATATGCGTATAAACAGATGTATATACGAAGTTCGAATTTCCATCTCATATTTTACCAAGCAGCTTGTTTAAGCCTACTGGTCTGATATTCGGAGTTTCAGCTGATTCTGCAATGTTGACCCGAACAGCCCTTTTCGGCAGCATGAATGTATAATATGCGTATAAAAAGGTGTATATACGAATTTCGAATTTCGATATCATATTTTTCCAAGCGGCGTGTTTTGGCCTTTTGGCCTGATATGCGGAGATTCAGTTGATTCTGCCATAATGATCGGCACAGCTCTTTTCGGCTGCATTGATGTATAATATGCGTATAAACAGGTGTATATACGAAGTTTAAATTTCCATCTCATATTTTACCAAGCAGCTTGTTCTGGCCTACTGGCCTGAAATGCGGAGTTTCAGCTGATTCTGCAATTTTGACCCGAAAAGCTCTTTTCCGCAGCATGAATGTATAACATGCGTATTAACAGGTGTATATACGAAGGTCGAATTTCGATCTCATATTTTACCAAGCAGCGTGTTTTTGCCTAATGCCTGATATGCGGAGTGTCAGGTGATTCTGCATGTTGACCCAAACAGTTCTTTTCGGCCGCATTGAATTATATTATGCGTATAAGCTGGTGTATATAGGAAGTTCGAATTTCGATCTCATATTTTACCAAGCAGCTTGTTTTGGCCTATTGGTCCGATATGCGGAGTTTCAGTTGACCCTGCAATGTTGACCCGAACAGCTCTTTTCGGCAACATGCATGTATAATATGCGTAAAATCAGGTGAATGTATGAAGGTCGAATTTCGATCTCATATTTTACCAAGCAGCGTGTTTTGTCCTACTGGCCTGATATGCGGAGTTTCAGTTGATTCTGCCATGTGGACCGGAACAGCTCTTATCAGCCGCATTGATGGATAATATGTGTGTAAACAGATGTATATACGAAGTTCGAATTTCGATCTCATATTTTACCAAGCAGCTTGTTTTGGCCTTCTGGCCTCATATGCGGAGGTTCAGTTGATTCTGCAATGTTGATCCGAACATCTCTTTTCGGCAGAATGAATGTATAATATGCGTATTATCAGGTGTATATACGAAGGTCGAATTTCGATCTCATATTTTACCAAGCAGCTTGTTTTGGCCTACTGGCCTGATATGCGGAGTTTCGGTTGATTCTGCAATTTTGACAAGAACAGCTCTTTTCGGACGCATTGATGTATAATATGCGTATAAACAGTTATATATACCAAGTTTAATTTTCCATCTCATATTTTACCAAGCAACTTGTTTTGGCCTACTGGCCTGATATGCGGAGTTTCAGTTGATTCGGCAATTTCGACCCGAACAGCTCTTTTCGGCAGCATGAATGTATAATATGCGTATAAAAAGGTGTATATACGAAGTTTGAATTTCGATATCATATTTTTCCAAGCGGCGTGTTTTGGCCTTTTGGCCTGATATGCGGAGATTCAGTTGATTCTGCCATAATGATCGGCACAGCTCTTTTCGGCTGCATTGATGTATAATATGCGTATAAACAGGTGTATATACGAAGTTTAAATTTCGATCTCATATTTTACCAAGCAGCGTGTTTTGGCCTACTGGCCTGAAATGCGGAGTTTTAGTTGATTCTGTAATGTTGTCCCGAACAGCTCTTTTCGGCCGCATTGATGTATTATATTTTATGAACTGGTGTATATACGAAGTTCGTATTTCAATCTCATATTTTACCAAGCAGCTTGTTTAAGTCTACAAGTCTGATATTCGGAGTTTCAGCTGATTCTGCAATGTTGACCCGAACAGCTCTTTTCGGCAGCATTGATGTATAATATGGGTATAACAGGTGTATATACGAAGTTTAAATTTCCATCTCATATTTTACCAAGCAGCTTGTTCTGGCCTACTGGCTTGATATGCGGAATTTCAGTTGATTCTGCAATTTTGACCTGAAAAGCTCTTTTCCGCAGCATGAATGTATAACATGCGTATTAACAGGTGTATATACGAAGGTCGAATTTCGATCTCATATTTTACCAAGCAGCGTGTTTTTGCCTAATGCCTGATATGCGGAGTTTCAGGTGATTCTGCATGTTGACCCAAACAGTTCTTTTCGGCAGCATTGAATTATATTCTGCGTATAAGCTGGTGTATATAGGAAGTTCGAATTTCGATCCTATATTTTTCCAAGCAGCGTGTTTTGGCCTACTCGCCTGATATGCGGAGTTTTAGTTAATTCTGCCATGTTGAAACGAACAGTTCTTTTCGGCCGCATTGATGGATAATATGCGTATAAACAGGTGTATATACGAAGTTCGAATTTCGATCTCCTATTTTACCAAGCAGCTTGTTTTGGCCTATTGGTCCGATATGCGGAGTTTCAGTTGACCCTGCAATGTTGACCCGAACAGCTCTTTTCGGCAACATGCATGTATAATATGCGTAAAATCAGGTGAATGTATGAAGGTCGAATTTCGATCTCATATTTTACCAAGCAGCGTGTTTTGTCCTACTTGCCTGAAATGCGGAGTTTTAGTTGATTCTGTAATGTTGACCCGAACAGCTCTTTTCGGCCGCATTGATGTATAGTATGCGTATAAACAGGTATATTTACGAAGTTCGAATTTCGATCTCGTATTTTACCAAGCAGCTTGTTTTGGCCTACTTGCCTGATATGCGGAGTTTCAGTTGATTCTGCCATGTTTACCCGAACATCTCTTTTCGGCAGAATGAATGTATTATATGCGTATTATCAGCTGTATATACGAAGGTCGAATTTCGATCTAATACTTTACCAAGCAGCTTGTTTTGGCCTACTGGCCTGATATGCGGAGTTTCGGTTGATTCTGCCATTTTGACAAGAACAGCTCTTTTCGGAGGCATTGATGTATAATATGCGTATAAACAGTTGTATATACGAAGTTCGAATTTCCATCTCATATTTTACCAAGCAGCTTGTTTAAGCCTACTGGTCTGATATTCGGAGTTTCAGCTGATTCTGCAATGTTGACCCGAACAGCCCTTTTCGGCAGCATGAATGTATAATATGCGTATAAAAAGGTGTATATACGAATTTCGAATTTCGATATCATATTTTTCCAAGCGGCGTGTTTTGGCCTTTTGGCCTGATATGCGGAGATTCAGTTGATTCTGCCATAATGATCGGCACAGCTCTTTTCGGCTGCATTGATGTATAATATGCGTATAAACAGGTGTATATACGAAGTTTAAATTTCCATCTCATATTTTACCAAGCAGCTTGTTCTGGCCTACTGGCCTGAAATGCGGAGTTTCAGCTGATTCTGCAATTTTGACCCGAAAAGCTCTTTTCCGCAGCATGAATGTATAACATGCGTATTAACAGGTGTATATACGAAGGTCGAATTTCGATCTCATATTTTACCAAGCAGCGTGTTTTTGCCTAATGCCTGATATGCGGAGTTTCAGGTGATTCTGCATGTTGACCCAAACAGTTCTTTTCGGCCGCATTGAATTATATTATGCGTATAAGCTGGTGTATATAGGAAGTTCGAATTTCGATCTCATATTTTACCAAGCAGCTTGTTTTGGCCTATTGGTCCGATATGCGGAGTTTCAGTTGACCCTGCAATGTTGACCCGAACAGCTCTTTTCGGCAACATGCATGTATAATATGCGTAAAATCAGGTGAATGTATGAAGGTCGAATTTCGATCTCATATTTTACCAAGCAGCGTGTTTTGTCCTACTTGCATGAAATGCGGAGTTTTAGTTGATTCTGTAATGTTGACCAGAACAGCTCTTTTCGGCCGCATTGATGTATAGTATGCGTATAAACAGGTATATTTACGAAGTTCGAATTTCGATCTCGTATTTTACCAAGCAGCTTGTTTTGGCCTACTTGCCTGATATGCGGAGTTTCAGTTGATGCCATGTTGACCCGAACATCTCTTTTCGGCAGAATGAATGTATTATATGCGTATTATCAGCTGTATATAAGAAGGTCGAATTTCGATCTAATACTTTACCAAGCAGCTTGTTTTGGCCTACTGGCTGATATGCGGAGTTTCAGGTGATTCTGCATGTTGACCCAGACAGTTCTTTTCGGCCGCATTGAATTATATTCTGCGTATAAGCTGGTGTATATAGGAAGTTCGAATTTTGATCTCATATTTTACCAAGCAGCTTGTTTTGGCCTATTGGTCCGATATGCGTAGTTTCAGTTGACCCTGCAATGTTGACTCGAACATTTCTTTTCGGCAACATGAATGTATAATATACGTATTATCAGGTGTATGTATGAAGGTCGAATTTCGATCTCATATTTTACCAAGCAGCGTGTTTTGGTTTACTGGCCTGATATGCGGAGTTTCAGTTGATTTTGCAATGTTGACCAGAACAGCTCTTTTCCGCCACATTGATGTATAGTATGCGTATAAACAGGTATATTTACGAAGTTCGAATTTCGATCTCATATTTTACCAAGCAGCTTGTTTTGGCCTACTGGCCTGATATGCGGAGTTTCAGTTGGTTCTGCCATATTGACCCGAACATCTCTTTTCGGCAGAATGAATGAATAATATGCGTATTATCAGGTGTATATACGAAGGTCGAATTTCGATCTCATATTTTACCAAGCAGCTTGTTTGGCCTATTGGTACGATATGCGTAGTTTCAGTTGACCCTGCAATGTTGAATCAAACAGCTCTTTTCGGCAACATGAATGTATAATATACGTATTATCAGGTGTATGTATGAAGGTCGAATTTCGATCTCATATTTTACCAAGCAGAGTGTTTTGGTTTACTGGCCGGATATGCGGAGTTTCAGTTGATTCTGCCATGTGGACCGGAACAGCTCTTATCAGCCGCATAGATGGATAATATGTGTGTAAACAGATGTATATACGAAGTTCGAATTTCGATCTCATATTTTACCAAGCAGCTTGTTTTGGCCTTCTGGCCTCATATGCGGAGGTTCAGTTGATTCTGCAATTTTGACCTGAAAAGCTCTTTTCCGCAGCATGAATGTATAACATGCGTATAAACAGGTGTATATACGAAGTTCGAATTTCGATCTCATATTTTACCAAGCAGAGTTTTTCGGCCTACTGGACTGATATGCGGAGTTTTAGTTAATTCTGCCATGTTGAAACGAACAGTTCTTTTCGGCCGCATTGATGGATAATATGCATATAAACAGGTGTATATACGAAGTTCGAATTTCGATCTCATATTTTACCAAGCAGAGTGTTTCGGCCTACTGGACTGATATGCGGAGTTTTAGTTAATTCTGCCATGTTGAAACGAACAGTTCTTTTCGGCCGCATTGATGGATAATATGCGAATAAACAGGTGTATATACGAAGTTCGAATTTCGATCTCATATTTTACCAAGCAGAGTTTTTCGGCCTACTGGACTGATATGCGGAGTTTTAGTTAATTCTGCCATGTTGAAACGAACAGTTCTTTTCGGCCGCATTGATGGATAATATGCGTATAAACACTTGTATATACGAAGTTCGAATTTCGATCTCATATTTTACCAAGCAGAGTGTTTCGGCCTACTGGACTGATATGCGGAATTTCAGTTGATTCTGCCATGTGGACCGGAACAGCTCTTATCAGCCGCATAGATGGATAATATGTGTGTAAACAGATGTATATACGAAGTTCGAATTTCGATCTCATATTTTACCAAGCAGCTTGTTTTGGCCTTCTGGCCTCATATGCGGAGGTTCAGTTGATTCTGCAATTTTGACCTGAAAAGCTCTTTTCCGCAGCATGAATGTATAACATGCGTATTAACAGGTGTATAAACGAAGGTCGAATTTCGATCTCATATTTTACCAAGCAGCGTGTTTTTGCCTAATGCCTGATATGCGGAGTTTCAGGTGATTCTGCATTTTGACCCAAACAGTTCTTTTCGGCAGCATTGAATTATATTCTGCGTATAAGCTGGTGTATATAGGAAGTTCGAATTTCGATCTCATATTTTACCAAGCAGAGTTTTTCGGCCTACTGGACTGATATGCGGAGTTTTAGTTAATTCTGCCATGTTGAAACGAACAGTTCTTTTCGGCCGCATTGATGGATAATATGCATATAAACAGGTGTATATACGAAGTTCGAATTTCGATCTCATATTTTACCAAGCAGAGTGTTTCGGCCTACTGGACTGATATGCGGAGTTTTAGTTAATTCTGCCATGTTGAAACGAACAGTTCTTTTCGGCCGCATTGATGGATAATATGCGAATAAACAGGTGTATATACGAAGTTCGAATTTCGATCTCATATTTTACCAAGCAGAGTTTTTCGGCCTACTGGACTGATATGCGGAGTTTTAGTTAATTCTGCCATGTTGAAACGAACAGTTCTTTTCGGCCGCATTGATGGATAATATGCGTATAAACACTTGTATATACGAAGTTCGAATTTCGATCTCATATTTTACCAAGCAGAGTGTTTCGGCCTACTGGACTGATATGCGGAATTTCAGTTGATTCTGCCATGTGGACCGGAACAGCTCTTATCAGCCGCATAGATGGATAATATGTGTGTAAACAGATGTATATACGAAGTTCGAATTTCGATCTCATATTTTACCAAGCAGCTTGTTTTGGCCTTCTGGCCTCATATGCGGAGGTTCAGTTGATTCTGCAATTTTGACCTGAAAAGCTCTTTTCCGCAGCATGAATGTATAACATGCGTATTAACAGGTGTATAAACGAAGGTCGAATTTCGATCTCATATTTTACCAAGCAGCGTGTTTTTGCCTAATGCCTGATATGCGGAGTTTCAGGTGATTCTGCATGTTGACCCAAACAGTTCTTTTCGGCAGCATTGAATTATATTCTGCGTATAAGCTGGTGTATATAGGAAGTTCGAATTTCGATCCTATATTTTTCCAAGCAGCGTGTTTTGGCCTACTCGCCTGATATGCGGAGTTTTAGTTAATTCTGCCATGTTGAAACGAACAGTTCTTTTCGGCCGCATTGATGGATAATATGCGTATAAACAGGTGTATATACGAAGTTCGAATTTCGATCTCCTATTTTACCAAGCAGCTTGTTTTGGCCTATTGGTCGGATATGCGGAGTTTCAGTTGACCCTGCAATGTTGACCCGAACAGCTCTTTTCGGCAACATGCATGTATAATATGCGTAAAATCAGGTGAATGTGTGAAGGTCGAATTTCGATCTCATATTTTACCAAGCAGAGTTTTTCGGCCTACTGGACTGATATGCGGAGTTTTAGTTAATTCTGCCATGTTGAAACGAACAGTTCTTTTCGGCCGCATTGATGGATAATATGCGTATAAACACTTGTATATACGAAGTTCGAATTTCGATCTCATATTTTACCAAGCAGAGTGTTTCGGCCTACTGGACTGATATGCGGAGTTTCAGTTGATTCTGCCATGTGGACCGGAACAGCTCTTATCAGCCGCATAGATGGATAATATGTGTGTAAACAGATGTATATACGAAGTTCGAATTTCGATCTCATATTTTACCAAGCAGCTTGTTTTGGCCTTCTGGCCTCATATGCGGAGGTTCAGTTGATTCTGCAATTTTGACCTGAAAAGCTCTTTTCCGCAGCATGAATGTATAACATGCGTATTAACAGGTGTATAAACGAAGGTCGAATTTCGATCTCATATTTTACCAAGCAGCGTGTTTTTGCCTAATGCCTGATATTCGGAGTTTCAGGTGATTCTGCATGTTGACCCAAACAGTTCTTTTCGGCAGCATTGAATTATATTCTGCGTATAAGCTGGTGTATATAGGAAGTTCGAATTTCGATCCTATATTTTTCCAAGCAGCGTGTTTTGGCCTACTCGCCTGATATGCGGAGTTTTAGTTAATTCTGCCATGTTGAAACGAACAGTTCTTTTCGGCCGCATTGATGGATAATATGCGTATAAACAGGTGTATATACGAAGTTCGAATTTCGATCTCCTATTTTACCAAGCAGCTTGTTTTGGCCTATTGGTCGGATATGCGGAGTTTCAGTTGACCCTGCAATGTTGACCCGAACAGCTCTTTTCGGCAACATGCATGTATAATATGCGTAAAATCAGGTGAATGTATGAAGGTCGAATTTCGATCTCATATTTTACCAAGCAGCGTGTTTTGTCCTACTTGCATGAAATGCGGAGTTTTAGTTGATTCTGTAATGTTGACCCGAACAGCTCTTTTCGGCCGCATTGATGTATAGTATGCGTATAAACAGGTATATTTACGAAGTTCGAATTTCGATCTCATATTTTACCAAGCAGCTTGTTTTGGCCTACTTGCCTGATATGCGGAGTTTCAGTTGATTCTGCCATGTTGACCCGAACATCTCTTTTCGGCAGAATGAATGTATTATATGCGTATTATCAGCTGTATATAAGAAGGTCGAATTTCGATCTAATACTTTACCAAGCAGCTTGTTTTGGCCTACTGGCCTGATATGCGGAGTTTCAGTTGATTCTGCCATGTTGACCCGAACATCTCTTTTCGGCAGAATGAATGTATTATATGCGTATTATCAGGTGTATATACGAAGGTCGAATTTCGATCTCATATTTTACCAAGCAGCTTGTTTTGGCCTTTTGGTCCGATATGCGTAGATTCAGTTGACCCTGCAATGTTGAATCAAACAGCTCTTTTCGGCAACATGAATGGGTTAGGGTTAGGGTTAGGGTTAGGGTTAGGGTTTAGGTTAGGGTTAGGGTTAGGGTTAGGGTTAGGGTTAGGGTTAGGGTTAGGTTAGGGTTTAGGTTAGGGTTAGGGTTAGGGTTAGGGTTAGGGTTAGGGTTAGGGTTAGGGTTAGGGTTAGGGTTAGGGTTAGGGTTAGGGTTAGGGTTAGGGTTAGGGTTAGGTTAGGGTTAGGGTTAGGGTTAGGGTTAGGGTTAGGGATAGGGTTAGGGTTAGGGTTAGGGTTAGGGTTTAGGGTTAGGGTTAGGGTTAGGGTTAGGTTAGGGTTAGGGTTAGGGTTAGGGTTAGGGTTAGGTTAGGGTTAGGGTTAGGGTTAGGGTTAGGGTTAGGGTTAGGGTTAGGGTTAGGGTTAGGGTTAGGGTTAGGGTTAGGGTTAGGGTTAGGGTTAGGGTTTTTAGGGTTAGGGTTAGGGTTAGGGTTAGGGTTAGGGTTAGGGTTAGGGCTAGGGTCTTAGACTTAACATAAGTTGAAAACGTGTATTATCAGTCCTAAATACAACTTAATTTGTGTATTTTTCAACTTTACAGAGAAAAATCTTAAGTTGAAAATTACGTTCAACTTAATCTTGTATTGGTCCTTTCATTTCGACTTAAGGTGTCCTTAAGTTTATCAACTTAAGCTTATGTTGACTCCAAACACTTGTTTTTTCGTGTCCATGTTGGCTTAGTGGACTCTAGGAGGTAGCGCCACCTCGGAGCTTAGCGTGTACTTGCCAATTTTTGGTATCTTTACATATGTTACGGTCTTAAACTTAGAATGTTATGGTCGGAAACTTAAATTTGAAAAACAGTTAAATGTCAAGAAAAAGACAGTTTTTCAAACTTACAAGTTGTCAAAATAGTGGGCCCTTTCCTTCTGAGTAAGAGAAAAATAAAAGCGCATATTTAATATGCCGAAAAAACTGAACATGTACTTGCCACTTTTCGGTATCTTTTCATGTGATATGGTCTTAAACTTTGAATGTAATGGTCGGATATGGTCTTAAACTTAGAATGTTATGGTCGGAAACTTAAAGTTGAAAAACTGTTTGTGTCAAGAAAATGGGAGTTTTTCAAGCTTACGAAGGGTCTAAATAGTGTGCTCTTTCCTTACAAGTAGGAGAAAAATAAAAGCGCATATATAATATGTTGAAAAAAAACTGAACTTGTACTTGCCCTAACTTACATTGTTATGTTCATAATCTTAATCCTAATCAGAATACAGTGGACACTTTTAAATATGTATGTTTGTATGTATGTATGTAACCCTAGTCAACTTATGTTTAGGACCATAACATTAAGTTTAGGACCATAATCAATAAAATTACCATTTCAGACCTGAGCAATGACCTTTGGAGTCCGGTTGGTCAGTCAGACTCCATCGGGTCAAGAAAAAATGAGTTCTCCTTGAGTTGAATCTAAATGTCAACTTGACCTTATGTTGAAATCTTAAATTTGTCAACTTTGGCTATGTTGATCAACTTAAGCTTATGTTGAAATCTTAATTTTGTCAACTTCTTATGTCGAATGTCAACTTAAGCTTATGTTGAATCTTATGTTTATCAACTTAATATGTTGAATGTCAACTTGAGCTTATGTTGAATCTTATGTCTATCAACTTAGGTTAAGTTGATAAACTTAAGGTTATGTTGAATCTTAAGTTTGTCAACTTAAGCTTATGTTGAATCTTATGTTTATCAACTTAGGTTAAGTTGATAAACTTAAGGTTATGTTGAATCTTAAGTTTGTCAACTAAAGCTTATGTTGAATCTTAAAGTGATTAACTTAGGTTAAGTTGATAAACTTAAGCTTATGTTGAATCCTAAGTTGATCAACTTAGGCTACGTTGATTACTTAAGTTCAATCTGAATGTTATGTTGAATATTTAAGTTGAATATGAATAATAAAGACTTTATACTTAAAATTGTGTTCCGTTCATACATACATACATACATACATACATACGTACAGACATACACATATACAACTTTACATGTGGAAATGCTGAAAAATGATAGTACTTTTGGTCCTGCTCCAGACAATGAGGGATTTTCTCAGTATTTGAACATTGTCGCTTATGCCGATAAGTCATCCGGCTTTTTTGAAAATGTCGGTAGTGTCCATAAGTTAATTTAGTCTGAAATGTGAACCGTTAAACATATAAGTGGAGATGCTGAAAAATATAGTACTTTTAGTCCTAGTGCAGGCAATAAGGGATTTTCTCAGTATTTGAACATTGTCGGTGTTGCTGATAAGTTATTCGGCTATTTTGAAAATGTCGGTAGTGTCGATAAGTTAATTTAGTCTGAATTGTGAACCGTTAAATATATAAATGGAAATGCTGAAAAATTATAGTACTTTTGGTCCTACTCCAGGCAATAAGGGATTTTCTCAGTATTTGAACATTGTCGCTTTTGCCGATAAGTCATCGGGCTATTTGGAAAATGTCGGTAGTGTCGATAAGTTATTTTAGTCTGAAATGTGATCCATTAAATACACATATTGAAATGCTAAAAATTAAAGTACTTTTGGTCCTACTCCAGGCAATAAGGGATTTTCTCAGTATTTGAACATTTTCGCTTATACAATGACCACACTAGTTACAATGAGTACCCTAGTTTTAATGGCATTGCATGGATTTTCCTGAATCCAGGTTTGCTTTCAGATTTTACAAATTTACCTCGTTATTATGAAGAACCTCGTTATTATGAAAAACCTCGTTATAACGAAAAAATGGTTATAATGAACAAAACCGTTATATCTGAGGTCTGAAATGATAATCTATTGACTATGGTTCTAAACTTAGTGTTATGGTCCTAAACATAAGTTACCCTATAGGGTTATAGCAAACTAGGGTTATCGCGGCTATACTTAAAAAGGAGCATCAATTCTTTAAAGTCGGTAAAAAAATAGGGAAACGATAATAAAAGTATAAAAACACTCAAAATACCTGCAATAGAGTTTGTTTTACCGAACTGTAGCAAGTAGAAACGTTAATACTTTCATATCATGTCAAGATTAGAACTTAAAGTCACTAAAAATAAAAATTTCTTAAAATTTCAAATTATGCTAACAACTTTTCGAATAAACTTGGAAAAATCTATTTTTTCCCAAGGGTTAGTTCTGTAATCGACAACCTATTGTATTTGGAAAAGAAAACAAACGAAATATGCCTTTCGCATAATTTATGAGCAAATTTCAAAGTTAAAAATTAAAAATTCAAAATGTTTATTTTTTTTATTTGAATATTGAATTTCTATTTTTGCGTTCCAGACGGTGACAAAAACGGATAACAGACGACAGTTAACCAAATAAATTATGTTTTCTGTGTTTTTACTGTGTCTTTTAACGCTTCAAATCAGTCACGGTTAGCCTTAAGTTGAATTTTGTAATTTCGGTCCTAAATTTTTAAACTCAATTTTCTCCCAAAAAAAAGTTGAGGTTGATTTTTTTCTTTTACAAAAAAAGAAGTTTTACTGACTTTTACAAATATCCTAAGTTTAAAGGTTGAAACTTAAAAAATGACAAAGTTTTCTGAACATGGACAAAACGTGGCACCTCGGCTGAATTTGCCAGGATCTCAGAGTTCCCCTGGTCTCTGAGCTTAATAAATAACATGATCTAACCCTAACCATTCTGTACGTGTCTATATATGCTCTACTCTAGGACGTGGCGCCCCCTAGTCAATAGTATGGTCCTAAACATAGTGTTATGGTTTGATAACTTTGATGGTTGAGAAATCAGTTCTGTTGGGAGCAGGGTAAAACGGATGCACCTGCTGTATATTGGGTGTAAACCCAACCTTTTGGCGCCAGAATGGGGTCGCTGTGACGAAAAGTTTGGAAATGGTTTGAAAAAAGCAGTGTGCAGGAGTATGACATTTCAGCAGAAGGGGTGAAATTTTGAATTTCTTTGCAGGCTGGATTCTAAAGTAATAGTAGTAGAGCCAAATGCTTTTAGCTGCAGGTTTGTCTCGTCGAGAGCTTCCTAAAATACCAATTACAAGGGCCTATGTGTGATATGGGGTGTCTGAATCAGGCTGGGAGGTCATTTTCGGTGTCCATATGACAAACTGTTTTGTTTTGCAACCTTTGATGGTTGAGAAATCTGTTCTCTTGGGAGCAGGGTAAAATGGCTGTACCTGGTGTATATGTGGTGTAAACCTGAACTTTTGGCACCAGAATGGGGTCGCTGTGACAAATAGTTTGGAAATAGTTTGAAAAAAGCAATGTGCAGGAGAATGAGATTTCAGCAGTAGGGGGGAAATTTTGAATTTCATTGCAGGCTGGATTCTAAAGCTGTAGGAGTAGAGCCAAATGCTATTGGCTACGGGTTTGTCTAGTCGAGATCTTTCTATAAATTCCAAACACAAGGGCCTCTGTGTCATATCGGGGGTCTTAATCAGACTAGAAGGTCATTTGCAGTGTATTAAATGATTAAATTATCTTAAAAACTAAGGTCGGCTGGAATCACACAATTTCCCCTCGAAGCTCAGAAAGAGGATTGAGCCGCGGCAAAAGACCCATTTCGCATACACCAGTAGTGTCGAAACCGCACCCTGGCCCTTCTTTGTCCCGCGGAAAACCCCGAAACAATTCTCTTCTTTATCAAATTTACGCCACTAGTATGGTCCTAAACATAGTGTTATGGTCCTAAACTTAAAGTTATTATGTATGGAATAAAATGGGCCAATCAATGAAATCACTTAACTTTTCTCAGTATTTGAACATTCGGCTATTTAAAAAGTTCGTTATTATGAAGAACCCCGTTATTAAGGCCAACCTCGTTACTATGGGCAACCTCGTTATTATGAACAACTTCGTTAGTATGACCAACCTTGTGATTATGAGCAACCTGGATAAAATGTCCAACTTCGTCATAATGAACAATGTCGTTATTATGAACAACGCCGTTATTATGGACAACCTCGTTATTATGAACAACCTTGTTTTTTATGAACAACTTGGATATTATGTCCCACCTCCTTACTATGAACAACCTCGTTATTATGGCCAACCTTGATATTATGAACAGCGTCGTTATTATGAACCACCTCGTTAGTAGGTACAACCTCTATTTTATGAACAACCTCGTTACTATGGACGACCTCGTTATTATGAACAATCTTGTTTTCATAAACAACCTCGTTACTATGGGCAACCTCGTTATTAGGAACAACCTCTATATTATGAACAACCTCGTTACTATGGACAACCTCGTTATTATGAACAACCTTGTTTTCATAAACAACCTCGTTACTATGGGCAACCTCGTTATTATGAGCAACCTTGTTTTATGAACAACTTGTATATTATGTCCCACCTCCTTACTATGAACAACCTCGTGATTATGGCCAACATTGGTATTATGAACAGCGTCGTAATTATGAACCACCTCGTTAGTAGGAACAACCTGTATATTATGAACAACCTCGTTACTATGGACAACCTTGTTATTATGAACAACGTCGTTATTAGGAGCAACCTCTATATTATGAACAACCCCGTTATTATTTTGTTCAACCTCGTTTGAATAACCCTAACCTGTTTATTATGTCCCACCTCGTTATTATGAACAACCTCGTTACTATGGACAACCTCGTTATTATGAACAACCTTGTTTTCATAAACAACCTCGTTACTATGGGCAACATCGTTATTATGAACAACCTTGTTTTCATAAACAACCTCGTTACTATGGGCAACTTCGTTATTATGAACAACCTCATTATTATGGCCAACCTTGCTATTATGAACAACGTCGTTATTATGAACCACCTCGTTAGTAGGAACAACCTCTATATTATGAAGAACCTCGTTATTATGGACAACCTCGTTAGTAGGAACAACCTCTATATTGTGAAGAACCTCGTTATTATGAACAACCCCGTTATTATTTTGTTCAACCTCGTTTGAATAACCCTAACCTGTTTATTATGTCCCACCTCGTTATTATGAACAACCTCGTTTTTATTAACATCCTCGTTATTATGTCCCACTTCGTTAATATCAACAACCTCGTTTATATGTCCAACCTTGTTATTGTGAACAGCGTAGTTATTATGAACAACCTCGTTATCATGAACAACCTTGTCATTATGAACAAACTTGATATTATAAACAACCTTGTTGCTGTGTCTAACCTTGTTATTGTGAACAACCTGGTAATTATGTCCCACCTCGTTACTATGAACAACCTCGTTTATATGTCCAACCTTGCTATTATGAACAACCTCGTTTTTATGTCCCACATTTTTATTTTGTCCAACCTCGTTATTATGTCTCTCTTCGTTCCTTTGAACAACCTCGTTATTAGGTCCAACCTTGTTATTATGAACAACCTCGTTACTATGAACAACCCCGTTATTATGAACAACCTTGTCATTTTGAACAAACTTGTTATTTTAAACAACTTTGTTGCTATGTCGAACCTTGTTATTGTGAACAGCCTCGTTATTATGTCAAACCTCGTTACTATGAACAACCCTAACCTTAAAATAGAAGTTAACTTATTAAATATTTTTTTCACTTTTGTTCGTCTTGTGTTCATTTTTTTTGGCTCGCAACTATTTTAAATGATTATACCCATAATCACACAATTACTGCTGAACAAGACCACACATGTCTGATCCCATATGATGCAGTTTACATGTTCCACCAGTTTAGATGAAATTTAATGACTCGTTGTTAGTTTCAGACTAAAGTTAAACTGGAGTTGAAAATTACAACAACATTCCGATTAAATTTACGCTCAATATGAAAATTGTAATAACACTCATAGTCAACCTAAGGTTCAGCTAAAAATTTACAATAACACTCATATCACTCCAGTTCATTTGTAATATGGCATAATGTAGGAAAAGGTCATGAACAATTATCCTAACAATTATTAGTAATCTGCAGGTCTTGTTTCTAATCAATTGAATGGTCCAGTTAGGGAGAAATATATATTCGGTTTGAAATGCACAGTTATACAAGCTTATAGTTTACATTCCAATTCAATTAAAGTATTCAACATAAGCTTAAGTTGATATTCAACATAAAAAGTTGACATTCACATTCACCTAAAGTATTCAACATAAGTTTATGTTAAAATTACAATAACTATAACATTAATTTAAACTTATGCAGTTTGCTAGTGTGTCATTTGGATCCAGACTGATTGACTCGAACTGACCAGTCTGCAGTAAATAAGTCAAATCTTAGGTCGAAAAATAAAATAACATATATATATATATATATGTGTGTGTGTGTGTGTGTGTGTGTGTGTGTGTTTGTGTGAATTGGATCCAGACCTGTTGGTCTTCGACTGACTTAGTGAAAATTACAATAACAAGATGCTTATATGTAAGCTTATGCATGTTTGAAAATTACAATAACAAGATCACTCGGACTGACCAATCCGATTTAAAAAATGCAGTAATGGGTCGAAAATTACAATAACATTGAAAAAAGGTAAAAATTACCATAAACACTCAATTTCATTCAATTAAACAATAAATATAGAATATTTGTGGAGCATCTGCTATCATGATATTTCATGACATTGCCCAGGCTGCGGTACGTGGAACCTGCTCCTTTGCAGCCCATTGGCCTTTCAGCCTTTATATATACATATATATATATATAATTTATATTTAAATATATATATACTCGTGTAGATATATTAGGTCTTCTTTTTCATTTTATGACGGCAACCTGAACACTTTAAGAAGGAAGCAGTTTTTGGCAATCTTCTTTTAGTGTTGCACACATCGGTGAAACCTGGTAAATGAAGGCATATCAGGCAGTGGTAACATATGAAGTGACCACACAACATACGGTATAAACGATACCCTCCAGGACAACCCGTTTTCCAACATTTTCTTGACATGTTTACAGTACACTGAAGACCAGTGAAATGTGGTTAGGGTAAACGAAAAATAAGGACACATGCCATTTGAAGAGGGCGTGGCTATAGCACTTTGATGTCTAAAATTAGACATGAAATCAGCGTCTGGTCTTCCCATGAAACGAACTACCACAACCAGGTGTATAAACAGAAATATTACTATTTAACAAAAGACATTTATGAAAAAAGCCAAAATTCCCATCATAACCATTCTTTCCCACGCTTAACATCTTCAAGGTTCGGAAGACATCAAAGGCGCCGTTCGAGCACATGCTCTGTTTCTCACGCTCATAGCTGTCAATCAAATTGCAAATCCCAGGCTGGCGGTGCGTATGATGTCTAGACAACTTCACCAGATGCATAGCATGGAAACGGCGAATCCTGTTTGAAAAAAAAATAAAATTTGAATGATGCTCAATAACTCTAAAAAATTGATTGAAAATACTACTCTGAATAAAACAGCTTTTGTGTAAACGATGCTAGCAGAATCAATCTTTATAATTTTTCTTCTTACAAATATCCCTTTAAAAAATGATGCTCTTCATCATCTTGAATAACTTGATGACTCTGACTGACCAATTCCATTTTTAAAAAAATGCAACTTTGGGTCGAAAATTACAAAAACATTGAACAAGGTAAATAAATTATTCAACATAATAATTTGATTCAACTAAAGTATTCAACTTAAGATTAAGTTGAAATCGAGATTCAACTTAATTATTTAATATAAGCTTAGGTTGAAAATAAGATTCAACTCAAGTATTCAACTTAATATTAAGTTGAATTCGCGATTCAACTTAAGTATTCAACATTAGCTATGTTGACATTCAGATTCAACATAAGATGAACTTATTTTGATCTTTACATTGTAAAAGTCACCTAATTATTCGACAAAATATTCAGATTCAACTTTAGTATTCAACATGGGCTTAAGTTGAGAGCCAACAGAATAAGTTGACAACTTAAGACAGTTATTTTAGTCTGATATGTGATCCATTAAATATACATATGGAAATGCTGAGATATATCATAGTACTTTTCGTCCTAGTCCAGGCAATAAGGGATTTTCTCAGTATTTGAACATTGTCGCTTTTGCCGATAAGTTATTCTGCTATTTTGAAAATGTCGGAAGTGTCGATAAGTTAATTTAGTCTGAATTGTGAACCATTAAATATATAAGTGGAAATGCTGAGAAATTATAGTACTTTTGGTCCTACTCCAGGGAAAAAGGGATTTTCTCAGTATTTGAAGATTGTCGCTTATGCCAATAAGTCATCCGGCTTTTTTAAAAATGTCGGTAGTGTCAATAAGTTAGTTTAGTCTGAATTGTGGACCGTTAAATATATAAGGGGAAATGCTGAAAAATTATAGTACTTTTGGTCCTACTCCAGGCAATTAGGGATTTTCTCAGTATTTGAACATTGTCCCTTATGCCAATAAGTCATCCGGCTATTTTAAAAATGTCGGAAATGTCGATTAGTTAATTTAGTCTGAATTGTGAACCATTAAATATATAAGTAGAAATGCTGAAAATTTAAAGTACTTTAGGTTAGGGTTAGGGTTAGTTAAGTTGATAAACTTAAGCCTATATTGAAATCTTCAGTTTGTCAACTTATTATGTTGAATGTCAACTTAAGCTTATGTTGGATCTTAAGTTGAACAACTTAGGGTAGGTTGATAAACTTAAGCTTATGTTGAATCCTAATTTGATCAACTTAGGCTATTTGAATCTGACTAAGGTGAACCGTTCAATATATCGGTGGAAATGCTGAAAAATGATAGTACTTTTAGTCCTACTCCAGGCAATAAGGGATTTTCTCAGTATTTGAACATTTTCGCTCATGCCGATAAGTCATCCGGCTATTTTGAAAATGTCGGTAGTGTCGATAAGTAATTTTAGTCTGAAATATGAACCGTTTAATATATATCGAGATGCTGAAAAATGTTAGTACTTTTGGTCTAGTGCAGGCAATAAGGGATTTTCTCAGTATTTGAACATTGTCGGTGTTGCCGATAAGTTATTCGGATTTTTTGAAAATGTCGGTAGTGTCGATAACTTAATTTAGTCTTAATAGTAAAACATTAAACATATAAGTGGAAATGTTGAAAACATAGTACTTTTGGTCCTGCTCCAGGCAATAAGGGATTTTATCAGTATTTGAACATTGTCGCTTTTGCCGATAAGTCATCGGGCTATTTTGAAAATGTCAGTAGTGTCGATAAGTTATTTTAGTCTGAAATGTGAACCGTTAAATATATAAGTGGAAATGCTGAAAAATATAGTACTTTTAGTCCTAGTGCAGGCAATAAGGGATTTTCTCAGTATTTGAACATTGTCGGTGTTGCCGATAAGTTATTTGGATTTTTTGAAAATGTCGGTAGTGTCGATAAGTTATTTTAGTCTGAAATGTGAACCGTTAAATATATAAGTGGAAATGCTGAAAAATATAGTACTTTTAGTCCTAGTGCAGGCAATAAGGGATTTTCTCAGTATTTGAACATTGTCGGTGTTGCCGATAAGTTATTTGGATTTTTTGAAAATGTCGGTAGTGTAGATAATTTAACTTAGTCTTAATGGTGAACCGTTAAACATATAAGTGGAAATGCTGAAAACTTATAGTACATTTGATCCTACTCCAGACAATGAGGGAATTTCTCAGTATTTGAACATTGTCGCTTATGTCAATAAGTCATCCGGCTTTTTTAAAAATGTCGGTAGTGTCAATAAGTTAGTTTAGTCTGAATTGTGGACCGTTAAATATATAAGTAGAAATGCTGAAAATTTAAAGTACTTTAGGTTAGGGTTAGGGTTAGTTAAGTTGATAAACTTAAGCTTATATTGAAATCTTCAGTTTGTCAACTTATTATGTTGAATGTCAACTTAAGCTTATGTTGGACCTTAAGTTGAACAACTTAGGGTAGGTTGATAAACTTAAGCTTATGTTGAATCCTAATTTGATCAACTTAGGCTATTTGAATCTGACTAAGGTGCATGAACCGTTCAATATATCGGTGGAAATGCTGAAAAATACTAGTACTTTTGGTCCTACTCCAGGCAATAAGGGATTTTCTCAGTATTTGAACATTTTCGCTTATGCCCTAGGTCATAATTCTTATTAATATATTAATTTCAGTATTATATGTAATAGTTATGTGTTCTATTGTCGATTATCGCGCAGGCTAACTGGAGCCGCCACCCCTGTCTTGCAATGGACTATCCTGCATGGCTGCTACAGTGCACCGCTGCCTGCTTTTCGTTATCTCATTGGGCATGTTTTATAAGTTCCGGTTCATCATACACCCGAGATAAATAAAGCTGTTAACATTATAATTCATATTGATTGTGTGTCGCATTTCAGAATACTCAGTACATTAAGATTAATAGCTTTATATGTTATGTAAACGGGGACTATTTGCCGACACATGATTGACAGGAAAAGTAGCGGGCTGGTCGCGCATTGATACAGAGAGTGAGTTTGAGAGTTTTAACTCAAGATACATGTAAACTGGACCGCATTACCTTGCGCGGTGTGATATTACAGCCTGTAGACCTGTGTTCAGAACTGGCACAGGTGCGCGGAATCTGGACAGGACAGCAGGTGTTTCAGCTTAGAGAAGTTATATAAGAACAAGACGAAGTTAAAAGTTAACGCGGTAAGAACACTTTGCTGCACTCTCACTGGCTCTCCCTGGCGGAGAAGGCTGCTTGACAGCGCACTTATATTAAGCTTTAGAGGATAAATATTTTGTAATCTCGTTTGTTAATGAACCATGTCATAGCTAAGGCAGGGCTGCTTAATAATCACGCAGGTGTTCTGCTAATCGCTTTTGCCGACAAGAAGTTTAGAATCCTTGGAAATATAGTAATGTGATCTTTATGATGTTTCATTTCGCGCCAAGACAACGTGCTGATTTCCCGCCTGTTGTCACACGTCAAAACTCATGCCTGAGCGTGGGACAAAGGTTATGGTCCTAAACTTACATGATTATCCTCTTGTATTTACGTTATAGTGCTAATTACTGTTATAGTGCTAAATTAAGTTATGGTCCTAAACATAGAATGTTATAATCCTAACATACAGTGTTATCTTCCTAAACTTACTTTATGGTACAAGTTAATGTACTTATTGTACAAATGCTTAAAAGAGTTGCATTCAGTATCAGATTCTCATGTCCGGAAGATGTTTCTCAGTATTTGAACATTGTCGCTATGCCGATAAGTCATCAGGCTTTTTTAAAAATGTCGGTAGTGTCCATAATTTAATTTAGTGTGAATTGTGAACCGTTAAATATATAAGTGGAAATGCTGAAAAATATAGTACTTTTAGTCCTAGTGCAGGCAATAAGGGATTTTCTCAGTATTTGAATATTGTCGCTTTTGCCGATAAGTCATCCGGCTATTTTGAAAATGTCGGTAGTGTCGATAAGTAATTTTAGTCTGAAATGTGAACCGTTAAATATATACGTGGAAATGCTGAAAAATGATAGTACTTTTGGTCCTACTCCAGACAATGAGGGATCTCCTCACTATTTGAACATTGTCGCTTATGCTGATAATAAGTCATCCGGCTTTTTTGAAAATGTCGGTAGTGTCGATAAGTAATTTTAGTCTGAAATATGAACCGTTAAATATATGTGGAAATGCTGAAAAATTATAGTACTTTTGGTCCTAATCCAGGCAAAAAGGGATTTTCTCAGTATTTGAACATTGTCGCTTATGCTGATAAGTTATTCGGCTATTTTGAAAATGTCGGTAGTGCCGATAAGTTAATTTAGTGTGAATTGTGAACCGTTAAATATATAAGTGGAAATGCTGAAAAATTACAGTACTTTTGGTCCTGCTCCAGGCAATAAGGGATTTTATCAGTATTTGAACATTGTCGCTTTTGCTGATAAGTCATCCGGCTATTTTGAAAATGTCGGTAGTGTCGATAAGTTATTTTAGTCTGAAATGTGAACCGTTAAATATATAAGTGGAAATGCTGAAAAATTATAGTACTTTTGGTCCTACTCCAGGCAATAAGGGATTTTCTCAGTATTTGAACATTTTCGCTTTTGCCGATAAGTCATCCGGCTATTTTGAAAATGTCGGTAGTGTCGATAAGTAATTTTAGTCTGAAATATGAACCGTTTAATATATATCGAGATGCTGAAAAATGTTAGTACTTTTGGTCTAGTGCAGGCAATAAGGGATTTTCTCAGTATTTGAACATTGTCGGTGTTGCCGATAAGTTATTCGGATTTTTTGAAAATGTCGGTAGTGTCGATAACTTAATTTAGTCTTAATAGTAAAACATTAAACATATAAGTGGAAATGTTGAAAACATAGTACTTTTGGTCCTGCTCCAGGCAATAAGGGATTTTATCAGTATTTGAACATTGTCGCTTTTGCCGATAAGTCATCGGGCTATTTTGAAAATGTCAGTAGTGTCGATAAGTTATTTTAGTCTGAAATGTGAACCGTTAAATATATAAGTGGAAATGCTGAAAAATATAGTACTTTTAGTCCTAGTGCAGGCAATAAGGGATTTTCTCAGTATTTGAACATTGTCGGTGTTGCCGATAAGTTATTTGGATTTTTTGAAAATGTCGGTAGTGTCGATAAGTTATTTTAGTCTGAAATGTGAACCGTTAAATATATAAGTGGAAATGCTGAAAAATATAGTACTTTTAGTCCTAGTGCAGGCAATAAGGGATTTTCTCAGTATTTGAACATTGTCGGTGTTGCCGATAAGTTATTTGGATTTTTTGAAAATGTCGGTAGTGTAGATAATTTAACTTAGTCTTAATGGTGAACCGTTAAACATATAAGTGGAAATGCTGAAAACTTATAGTACTTTTGATCCTACTCCAGACAATGAGGGAATTTCTCAGTATTTGAACATTGTCGCTTATGTCAATAAGTCATCCGGCTTTTTTAAAAATGTCGGTAGTGTCAATAAGTTAGTTTAGTCTGAATTGTGGACCGTTAAATATATAAGTAGAAATGCTGAAAATTTAAAGTACTTTAGGTTAGGGTTAGGGTTAGTTAAGTTGATAAACTTAAGCTTATATTGAAATCTTCAGTTTGTCAACTTATTATGTTGAATGTCAACTTAAGCTTATGTTGGACCTTAAGTTGAACAACTTAGGGTAGGTTGATAAACTTAAGCTTATGTTGAATCCTAATTTGATCAACTTAGGCTATTTGAATCTGACTAAGGTGCATGAACCGTTCAATATATCGGTGGAAATGCTGAAAAATACTAGTACTTTTGGTCCTACTCCAGGCAATAAGGGATTTTCTCAGTATTTGAACATTTTCGCTTATGCCCTAGGTCATAATTCTTATTAATATATTAATTTCAGTATTATATGTAATAGTTATGTGTTCTATTGTCGATTATCGCGCAGGCTAACTGGAGCCGCCACCCCTGTCTTGCAATGGACTATCCTGCATGGCTGCTACAGTGCACCGCTGCCTGCTTTTCGTTATCTCATTGGGCATGTTTTATAAGTTCCGGTTCATCATACACCCGAGATAAATAAAGCTGTTAACATTATAATTCATATTGATTGTGTGTCGCATTTCAGAATACTCAGTACATTAAGATTAATAGCTTTATATGTTATGTAAACGGGGACTATTTGCCGACACATGATTGACAGGAAAAGTAGCGGGCTGGTCGCGCATTGATACAGAGAGTGAGTTTGAGAGTTTTAACTCAAGATACATGTAAACTGGACCGCATTACCTTGCGCGGTGTGATATTACAGCCTGTAGACCTGTGTTCAGAACTGGCACAGGTGCGCGGAATCTGGACAGGACAGCAGGTGTTTCAGCTTAGAGAAGTTATATAAGAACAAGACGAAGTTAAAAGTTAACGCGGTAAGAACACTTTGCTGCACTCTCACTGGCTCTCCCTGGCGGAGAAGGCTGCTTGACAGCGCACTTATATTAAGCTTTAGAGGATAAATATTTTGTAATCTCGTTTGTTAATGAACCATGTCATAGCTAAGGCAGGGCTGCTTAATAATCACGCAGGTGTTCTGCTAATCGCTTTTGCCGACAAGAAGTTTAGAATCCTTGGAAATATAGTAATGTGATCTTTATGATGTTTCATTTCGCGCCAAGACAACGTGCTGATTTCCCGCCTGTTGTCACACGTCAAAACTCATGCCTGAGCGTGGGACAAAGGTTATGGTCCTAAACTTACATGATTATCCTCTTGTATTTACGTTATAGTGCTAATTACTGTTATAGTGCTAAATTAAGTTATGGTCCTAAACATAGAATGTTATAATCCTAACATACAGTGTTATCTTCCTAAACTTACTTTATGGTACAAGTTAATGTACTTATTGTACAAATGCTTAAAAGAGTTGCATTCAGTATCAGATTCTCATGTCCGGAAGATGTTTCTCAGTATTTGAACATTGTCGCTATGCCGATAAGTCATCAGGCTTTTTTAAAAATGTCGGTAGTGTCCATAATTTAATTTAGTGTGAATTGTGAACCGTTAAATATATAAGTGGAAATGCTGAAAAATATAGTACTTTTAGTCCTAGTGCAGGCAATAAGGGATTTTCTCAGTATTTGAATATTGTCGCTTTTGCCGATAAGTCATCCGGCTATTTTGAAAATGTCGGTAGTGTCGATAAGTAATTTTAGTCTGAAATGTGAACCGTTAAATATATACGTGGAAATGCTGAAAAATGATAGTACTTTTGGTCCTACTCCAGACAATGAGGGATCTCCTCACTATTTGAACATTGTCGCTTATGCTGATAATAAGTCATCCGGCTTTTTTGAAAATGTCGGTAGTGTCGATAAGTAATTTTAGTCTGAAATATGAACCGTTAAATATATGTGGAAATGCTGAAAAATTATAGTACTTTTGGTCCTAATCCAGGCAAAAAGGGATTTTCTCAGTATTTGAACATTGTCGCTTATGCTGATAAGTTATTCGGCTATTTTGAAAATGTCGGTAGTGCCGATAAGTTAATTTAGTGTGAATTTTGAACCGTTAAATATATAAGTGGAAATGCTGAAAAATTACAGTACTTTTGGTCCTGCTCCAGGCAATAAGGGATTTTATCAGTATTTGAACATTGTCGCTTTTGCTGATAAGTCATCCGGCTATTTTGAAAATGTCGGTAGTGTCGATAAGTTATTTTAGTCTGAAATGTGAACCGTTAAATATATAAGTGGAAATGCTGAAAAATTATAGTACTTTTGGTCCTACTCCAGGCAATAAGGGATTTTCTCAGTATTTGAACATTTTCGCTTTTGCCGATAAGTCATCCAGCTATTTTGAAAATGTCGGTAGTGTCGATAAGTAATTTTAGTCTGAAATATGAACCGTTTAATATATATCGAGATGCTGAAAAATGTTAGTACTTTTGGTCTAGTGCAGGCAATAAGGGATTTTCTCAGTATTTGAACATTGTCGGTGTTGCCGATAAGTTATTCGGATTTTTTGAAAATGTCGGTAGTGTCGATAACTTAATTTAGTCTTAATAGTAAAACATTAAACATATAAGTGGAAATGTTGAAAACATAGTACTTTTGGTCCTGCTCCAGGCAATAAGGGATTTTATCAGTATTTGAACATTGTCGCTTTTGCCGATAAGTCATCGGGCTATTTTGAAAATGTCAGTAGTGTCGATAAGTTATTTTAGTCTGAAATGTGAACCGTTAAATATATAAGTGGAAATGCTGAAAAATATAGTACTTTTAGTCCTAGTGCAGGCAATAAGGGATTTTCTCAGTATTTGAACATTGTCGGTGTTGCCGATAAGTTATTTGGATTTTTTGAAAATGTCGGTAGTGTCGATAAGTTATTTTAGTCTGAAATGTGAACCGTTAAATATATAAGTGGAAATGCTGAAAAATATAGTACTTTTAGTCCTAGTGCAGGCAATAAGGGATTTTCTCAGTATTTGAACATTGTCGGTGTTGCCGATAAGTTATTTGGATTTTTTGAAAATGTCGGTAGTGTAGATAATTTAACTTAGTCTTAATGGTGAACCGTTAAACATATAAGTGGAAATGCTGAAAACTTATAGTACTTTTGATCCTACTCCAGACAATGAGGGAATTTCTCAGTATTTGAACATTGTCGCTTATGTCAATAAGTCATCCGGCTTTTTTAAAAATGTCGGTAGTGTCAATAAGTTAGTTTAGTCTGAATTGTGGACCGTTAAATATATAAGTAGAAATGCTGAAAATTTAAAGTACTTTAGGTTAGGGTTAGGGTTAGTTAAGTTGATAAACTTAAGCTTATATTGAAATCTTCAGTTTGTCAACTTATTATGTTGAATGTCAACTTAAGCTTATGTTGGACCTTAAGTTGAACAACTTAGGGTAGGTTGATAAACTTAAGCTTATGTTGAATCCTAATTTGATCAACTTAGGCTATTTGAATCTGACTAAGGTGCATGAACCGTTCAATATATCGGTGGAAATGCTGAAAAATACTAGTACTTTTGGTCCTACTCCAGGCAATAAGGGATTTTCTCAGTATTTGAACATTTTCGCTTATGCCCTAGGTCATAATTCTTATTAATATATTAATTTCAGTATTATATGTAATAGTTATGTGTTCTATTGTCGATTATCGCGCAGGCTAACTGGAGCCGCCACCCCTGTCTTGCAATGGACTATCCTGCATGGCTGCTACAGTGCACCGCTGCCTGCTTTTCGTTATCTCATTGGGCATGTTTTATAAGTTCCGGTTCATCATACACCCGAGATAAATAAAGCTGTTAACATTATAATTCATATTGATTGTGTGTCGCATTTCAGAATACTCAGTACATTAAGATTAATAGCTTTATATGTTATGTAAACGGGGACTATTTGCCGACACATGATTGACAGGAAAAGTAGCGGGCTGGTCGCGCATTGATACAGAGAGTGAGTTTGAGAGTTTTAACTCAAGATACATGTAAACTGGACCGCATTACCTTGCGCGGTGTGATATTACAGCCTGTAGACCTGTGTTCAGAACTGGCACAGGTGCGCGGAATCTGGACAGGACAGCAGGTGTTTCAGCTCAGAGAAGTTATATAAGAACAAGACGAAGTTAAAAGTTAACGCGGTAAGAACACTTTGCTGCACTCTCACTGGCTCTCCCTGGCGGAGAAGGCTGCTTGACAGCGCACTTATATTAAGCTTTAGAGGATAAATATTTTGTAATCTCGTTTGTTAATGAACCATGTCATAGCTAAGGCAGGGCTGCTTAATAATCACGCAGGTGTTCTGCTAATCGCTTTTGCCGACAAGAAGTTTAGAATCCTTGGAAATATAGTAATGTGATCTTTATGATGTTTCATTTCGCGCCAAGACAACGTGCTGATTTCCCGCCTGTTGTCACACGTCAAAACTCATGCCTGAGCGTGGGACAAAGGTTATGGTCCTAAACTTACATGATTATCCTCTTGTATTTACGTTATAGTGCTAATTACTGTTATAGTGCTAAATTAAGTTATGGTCCTAAACATAGAATGTTATAATCCTAACATACAGTGTTATCTTCCTAAACTTACTTTATGGTACAAGTTAATGTACTAATTGTACAAATGCTTAAAAGAGTTGCATTCAGTATCAGATTCTCATGTCCGGAAGATGTTTCTCAGTATTTGAACATTGTCGCTATGCCGATAAGTCATCAGGCTTTTTTAAAAATGTCGGTAGTGTCCATAATTTAATTTAGTGTGAATTGTGAACCGTTAAATATATAAGTGGAAATGCTGAAAAATATAGTACTTTTAGTCCTAGTGCAGGCAATAAGGGATTTTCTCAGTATTTGAATATTGTCGCTTTTGCCGATAAGTCATCCGGCTATTTTGAAAATGTCGGTAGTGTCGATAAGTAATTTTAGTCTGAAATGTGAACCGTTAAATATATACGTGGAAATGCTGAAAAATGATAGTACTTTTGGTCCTACTCCAGACAATGAGGGATCTCCTCACTATTTGAACATTGTCGCTTATGCTGATAATAAGTCATCCGGCTTTTTTGAAAATGTCGGTAGTGTCGATAAGTAATTTTAGTCTGAAATATGAACCGTTAAATATATGTGGAAATGCTGAAAAATTATAGTACTTTTGGTCCTAATCCAGGCAAAAAGGGATTTTCTCAGTATTTGAACATTGTCGCTTATGCTGATAAGTTATTCGGCTATTTTGAAAATGTCGGTAGTGCCGATAAGTTAATTTAGTGTGAATTGTGAACCGTTAAATATATAAGTGGAAATGCTGAAAAATTACAGTACTTTTGGTCCTGCTCCAGGCAATAAGGGATTTTATCAGTATTTGAACATTGTCGCTTTTGCTGATAAGTCATCCGGCTATTTTGAAAATGTCGGTAGTGTCGATAAGTTATTTTAGTCTGAAATGTGAACCGTTAAATATATAAGTGGAAATGCTGAAAAATTATAGTACTTTTGGTCCTACTCCAGGCAATAAGGGATTTTCTCAGTATTTGAACATTTTCGCTTTTGCCGATAAGTCATCCGGCTATTTTGAAAATGTCGGTAGTGTCGATAAGTAATTTTAGTCTGAAATATGAACCGTTTAATATATATCGAGATGCTGAAAAATGTTAGTACTTTTGGTCTAGTGCAGGCAATAAGGGATTTTCTCAGTATTTGAACATTGTCGGTGTTGCCGATAAGTTATTCGGATTTTTTGAAAATGTCGGTAGTGTCGATAACTTAATTTAGTCTTAATAGTAAAACATTAAACATATAAGTGGAAATGTTGAAAACATAGTACTTTTGGTCCTGCTCCAGGCAATAAGGGATTTTATCAGTATTTGAACATTGTCGCTTTTGCCGATAAGTCATCGGGCTATTTTGAAAATGTCAGTAGTGTCGATAAGTTATTTTAGTCTGAAATGTGAACCGTTAAATATATAAGTGGAAATGCTGAAAAATATAGTACTTTTAGTCCTAGTGCAGGCAATAAGGGATTTTCTCAGTATTTGAACATTGTCGGTGTTGCCGATAAGTTATTTGGATTTTTTGAAAATGTCGGTAGTGTCGATAAGTTATTTTAGTCTGAAATGTGAACCGTTAAATATATAAGTGGAAATGCTGAAAAATATAGTACTTTTAGTCCTAGTGCAGGCAATAAGGGATTTTCTCAGTATTTGAACATTGTCGGTGTTGCCGATAAGTTATTTGGATTTTTTGAAAATGTCGGTAGTGTAGATAATTTAACTTAGTCTTAATGGTGAACCGTTAAACATATAAGTGGAAATGCTGAAAACTTATAGTACTTTTGATCCTACTCCAGACAATGAGGGAATTTCTCAGTATTTGAACATTGTCGCTTATGTCAATAAGTCATCCGGCTTTTTTAAAAATGTCGGTAGTGTCAATAAGTTAGTTTAGTCTGAATTGTGGACCGTTAAATATATAAGTAGAAATGCTGAAAATTTAAAGTACTTTAGGTTAGGGTTAGGGTTAGTTAAGTTGATAAACTTAAGCTTATATTGAAATCTTCAGTTTGTCAACTTATTATGTTGAATGTCAACTTAAGCTTATGTTGGACCTTAAGTTGAACAACTTAGGGTAGGTTGATAAACTTAAGCTTATGTTGAATCCTAATTTGATCAACTTAGGCTATTTGAATCTGACTAAGGTGCATGAACCGTTCAATATATCGGTGGAAATGCTGAAAAATACTAGTACTTTTGGTCCTACTCCAGGCAATAAGGGATTTTCTCAGTATTTGAACATTTTCGCTTATGCCCTAGGTCATAATTCTTATTAATATATTAATTTCAGTATTATATGTAATAGTTATGTGTTCTATTGTCGATTATCGCGCAGGCTAACTGGAGCCGCCACCCCTGTCTTGCAATGGACTATCCTGCATGGCTGCTACAGTGCACCGCTGCCTGCTTTTCGTTATCTCATTGGGCATGTTTTATAAGTTCCGGTTCATCATACACCCGAGATAAATAAAGCTGTTAACATTATAATTCATATTGATTGTGTGTCGCATTTCAGAATACTCAGTACATTAAGATTAATAGCTTTATATGTTATGTAAACGGGGACTATTTGCCGACACATGATTGACAGGAAAAGTAGCGGGCTGGTCGCGCATTGATACAGAGAGTGAGTTTGAGAGTTTTAACTCAAGATACATGTAAACTGGACCGCATTACCTTGCGCGGTGTGATATTACAGCCTGTAGACCTGTGTTCAGAACTGGCACAGGTGCGCGGAATCTGGACAGGACAGCAGGTGTTTCAGCTTAGAGAAGTTATATAAGAACAAGACGAAGTTAAAAGTTAACGCGGTAAGAACACTTTGCTGCACTCTCACTGGCTCTCCCTGGCGGAGAAGGCTGCTTGACAGCGCACTTATATTAAGCTTTAGAGGATAAATATTTTGTAATCTCGTTTGTTAATGAACCATGTCATAGCTAAGGCAGGGCTGCTTAATAATCACGCAGGTGTTCTGCTAATCGCTTTTGCCGACAAAAAGTTTAGAATCCTTGGAAATATAGTAATGTGATCTTTATGATGTTTCATTTCGCGCCAAGACAACGTGCTGATTTCCCGCCTGTTGTCACACGTCAAAACTCATGCCTGAGCGTGGGACAAAGGTTATGGTCCTAAACTTACATGATTATCCTCTTGTATTTACGTTATAGTGCTAATTACTGTTATAGTGCTAAATTAAGTTATGGTCCTAAACATAGAATGTTATAATCCTAACATACAGTGTTATCTTCCTAAACTTACTTTATGGTACAAGTTAATGTACTTATTGTACAAATGCTTAAAAGAGTTGCATTCAGTATCAGATTCTCATGTCCGGAAGATGTTTCTCAGTATTTGAACATTGTCGCTATGCCGATAAGTCATCAGGCTTTTTTAAAAATGTCGGTAGTGTCCATAATTTAATTTAGTGTGAATTGTGAACCGTTAAATATATAAGTGGAAATGCTGAAAAATATAGTACTTTTAGTCCTAGTGCAGGCAATAAGGGATTTTCTCAGTATTTGAATATTGTCGCTTTTGCCGATAAGTCATCCGGCTATTTTGAAAATGTCGGTAGTGTCGATAAGTAATTTTAGTCTGAAATGTGAACCGTTAAATATATACGTGGAAATGCTGAAAAATGATAGTACTTTTGGTCCTACTCCAGACAATGAGGGATCTCCTCACTATTTGAACATTGTCGCTTATGCTGATAATAAGTCATCCGGCTTTTTTGAAAATGTCGGTAGTGTCGATAAGTAATTTTAGTCTGAAATATGAACCGTTAAATATATGTGGAAATGCTGAAAAATTATAGTACTTTTGGTCCTAATCCAGGCAAAAAGGGATTTTCTCAGTATTTGAACATTGTCGCTTATGCTGATAAGTTATTCGGCTATTTTGAAAATGTCGGTAGTGCCGATAAGTTAATTTAGTGTGAATTGTGAACCGTTAAATATATAAGTGGAAATGCTGAAAAATTACAGTACTTTTGGTCCTGCTCCAGGCAATAAGGGATTTTATCAGTATTTGAACATTGTCGCTTTTGCTGATAAGTCATCCGGCTATTTTGAAAATGTCGGTAGTGTCGATAAGTTATTTTAGTCTGAAATGTGAACCGTTAAATATATAAGTGGAAATGCTGAAAAATTATAGTACTTTTGGTCCTACTCCAGGCAATAAGGGATTTTCTCAGTATTTGAACATTTTCGCTTTTGCCGATAAGTCATCCGGCTTTTTTGAAAATGTCGGTAGTGTCGATAAGTAATTTTGGTCTGAAATGTGAACCGTTAAATATATGTGGAAATGATGAAAAATTTTAGTACTTTTGGTCCTACTCCAGGCAATAAGGGATTTTCTCAGTATTTGAACATTGTCCGTGTTGCCGATAAGTTTTTCGGCTTTTTTGAAAATATCGGTAGTAACGATAAGTTAATTTAGCCTTAAAAGTAAACCGTTAAACATATAAGTGGAAATGCTGAAAAATGATAGTACTTTTGGTCCTGCTCCAGACAATGAGGGATTTTCTCAGTATTTGAACATTGTCGCTTATGCCGATAAGTCATCCGGCTTTTTTGAAAATGTCGGTAGTGTCCATAAGTTAATTTAGTCTGAAATGTGAACCGTTAAACATATAAGTGGAGATGCTGAAAAATATAGTACTTTTAGTCCTAGTGCAGGCAATAAGGGATTTTCTCAGTATTTGAACATTGTCGGTGTTGCTGATAAGTTATTCGGCTATTTTGAAAATGTCGGTAGTGTCGATAAGTTAATTTAGTCTGAATTGTGAACCGTTAAATATATAAATGGAAATGCTGAAAAATTATAGTACTTTTGGTCCTACTCCAGGCAATAAGGGATTTTCTCAGTATTTGAACATTGTCGCTTTTGCCGATAAGTCATCGGGCTATTTGGAAAATGTCGGTAGTGTCGATAAGTTATTTTAGTCTGAAATGTGATCCATTAAATACACATATTGAAATGCTAAAAATTAAAGTACTTTTGGTCCTACTCCAGGCAATAAAAGTCATCGGGCTATTTTGAAAATGTCGGTAGTGTCGATAAGTAATTTTAGTCTGAAATATGAACCGTTAAATATATAGGGAGATGCTGAAAAATTTTAGTACTTTTGGTCCTAGTGCAGGCAATAAGGGATTTTCTCAGTATTTGAACATTGTCGGTGTTGCCGATAAGTTATTCAGATTTTTTGAAAATGTCAGTAGTGTCCATAACTTAATTTAGTCTCAATAGTAAACTGTTAAACATATAAGTGGAAATGCTGAAAACTTATGGTACTTTCGGACCTACTCCAGGCAATAAGGGATTTTCTCAGTATTTGAACATTTTCGCTTATGCCGATAAGTCATCCGGCATTTTTGAAAATGTTGGTAGTGTCGATAAGTAATTTTAGTCTGAAATGTGAACCGTTAAATATATGTGGAAATGATGAAAAATTTTAGTACTTTTAGTCCTACTCCAGGCAATAAGGGATTTTCTCAGTATTTGAACATTGTCGCTTATGCCGATAAGTTATTCAGCTATTTTGAAAATGTCGGTAGTGTCGATAAGTTAATTTAGTCTGAATTGTGAACCGTTAAATATATAAGTGGAAATGCTGAAAAATTATAGTACTTTTGGTCCTACTCCTGGCAATAAGGGATTTTCTCAGTATTTGAACATTGTCGCTTTTGCCGATAAGTCATCGGGCTATTTGGAAAATGTCTGTAGTGTCGATAAGTTATTTTAGTCTGAAATGTGATCCATTAAATACACATATTGAAATGCTAAAAATTAAAGTACTTTTGGTCCTAGTGCAGGCAATAAGGGATTTTCTCAGTATTTGAACATTGTCGCTTATGCCGATAAGTCATCCGGCTATTTTGAAAATGTCGGTAGTGACGATAAGTTATTTTAGTCTGAAATGTGAACCGCTAAATATATAAGTGGAAATGCTGAAAAATTATAGTACTTTTGGTCCTTCTCCAGGGAATAAATAATTAAGGGATTTTCTCAGTATTTGAACATTGTCGGTTGTTCCCGATAAGTTTTTCGGCTATTTTGAAAATATCAGTAGTTTCGATAATTTTCTTAAGTCTGAAATAAGAACTGATAAATATTAGGCCTTAAGTTGATCAGCTTAAGCTTAAGTTGATCAACATAGCTTATGTTGAAGTCTTAAGTCTATCAACTTAAACTTATGTTGTTCAACATAGCTTTTGTTATAATTGGAAATGTTAAAAAATGATAGTAGTTTTGGTCCTACTCCAGGCAATTAGGGATTTTCTCAGTATTTGAACCTTGTCTCTTATGCCGATAAGTCATCCGGCTATTTTGAAAATGTCGGTAGTGTCGATAAGTTATTTTATTCTGAAATGTGAACCGTTAAATATATAAGTGGAAATGCTTAAAAATTATAGTACTTTTGGTCCTAGTCCAGGCACTAAGGGATTTTCTCAGTATTTGAACATTGTCGCTTATGCCGATAAGTTATTCGGCTCGAATATATGTCATTATGATACATTAATAAATATAATAAGATTGAATATGTATATTGCGTATATATATTTCGTACTAGGTCAAATGCTATATGTTAGTGCTTCTTTAAGTATCCCTTGCAATCTTTGTAATAAAATTCTAAATGTATCTAGATTATATATTTAGTGTTTGTACATATGTTTATATGTAAGTGATAGGAAAAGTTTCACTTCCAGTGCTTCAACTTGTTATCATTTTTGATCATTTTACCTAAATATAATTTTGACAGATATTAGAGTTAAAAACTGAAATTATTTCATGTTTTATTTTTTCTCATATTCTGTGATAAGATTAAGTTGAACATATTGCACAACTTTCACATATTTAGTTTTTTCTTTAACTTCTTTTCTCTTTGTACAGATTGCTAAGTAAGCTGAAGAGTGTTAAAGTTGGAGAGCCATCAGGCACCCGGTCACAAGATTCGATGGTAATTCGATGGTCATTCCTACTTTTATTATTTGCCGCTTTCCAAGTGTAACTTATTACAAACAAAAATTTATGGCTTACAGTCACAAGGGTTTCAATATTCTTAGTCCGATGCCCAGGTTATACATTTTCATTAAGTTCTTGAAATGTATAAAAAAAGAGTTTTGTTTCAAAACATACATGTTTGTGGTTTTAATTTAAACGTGTTAACAATTCTAATAATGTTTCCAGGGATATCTTTTTATAACCGTTTGAACTCAACTTGAGGGTTATGGTCCTAAAGATACATAGGGGTCAAGTGAATGCTAATGCATTGGAAAGCACACAGGTCCTGTTGTTCATTATAACCAAATTGTTCATTATAACAAGTTGTTCATTATAACAAGTTGTTCATTATAACTAAATTGTTCATTCTCTATATATGTATATATGTGTATATATGTCGGTATATAATCCAAAACATGCATTTTTATGGTCCTAAACTTACGTTTTGGTCCTAAACTTACGTCATGGTCCTAAACTTACATTGTTGCACATTGTCACAATGACAGTATAGATTGGTGTGTGACCGTGTCAGACTCTTATCCCGAACCGACCACTACACTCCAACCCCTCGCGCTTTTTACATGGTTCTGGAAAAGTATTTGGTGCAAAAATTACTTAGTTAAAATAAAAGCTAGTAAAATATTGTCACGTGATCGAGATTAAATCTTTTTGATTTTGATTTTTCTATGACTCTACAAAATATATCAGCATCTTGTCTTTTACAGTGTATGCTGTGTCAAAATGCAAGAATTTGTGTATAAATACGCACTTTCCATACCGAACAATACTGATGTTGATTAACTCATACCAACGCTCATGTACCATATCTTCAATTCGCTATCTGCTTATATTACCATCTAGTTGACGAATGACATTTGTGAAATGACACCCTTACTTTGCCGTGCATGCCAATGACACTAAGTTCGTCACATTTTATTTAAGGCCAGAACCTCATGAAATGGCAGAAAAGGATTCACCAGAGCTGGATGAAGAGTTTTGGAAAGGTCAGATTCTTTATTGAACTTAATTTTGCGAAAAAGATACCTTTATATTTTATAAAAGTTATCCTGAAAAAAACTTTTTAAGGTATCACAATTGAAACTTTATTTAAAAATCTCCAACCCAGCTATTAACAAACGCAATACAAGCAAGTATCTATCCAGCTTTCACATTACTGTTTAAATGTATTGTGTTTTACATCTGTTGCAGCTTTCAGGCTTGAGATGTTCGGGCAAGAAACAATGCCAGGTACGTTATTCATGCAAGCATCATGTTGATTTATATTAAACCAACAACTTTTGTGAGCGAATCATTTTATTAGTACTGTTCATGTGTATAGAACTAACTACGTGGCTTGAGCCTCGTGCCAATGAGTCACCCGTGTCATATATAGCTTTCTGATGTATAACATAGTGGTATTTTAATTTGTGCTTCACAGGAAGATAGCTCCAAAGTAAATTTAAAGTTTTAATATTGTCATATTTTTCACGTCGTATTTTTTTTCATAAACTAACGTATTTGAGTTAAGAAAATTTATTCAATACATTTACAGAATTACCTGAAGAATTGGAGACACCTGAGGTAGTCCAGTTAGGTAGGTATTGCCTAATCATTTTGCAAAGCATACAGAATGAGATATTCTTCAATTTGTCATATTCCTAATCCTTGAGCTCAAATTGTTTAATACCTCATAAATAAACACGGTTAAACTTTGTTCATGTCCAAGTCAGCTCTCTAGTTAGGTGAACTTAAAAATTACTCTATCGGATAATCAACCTGTAAGGCCACAGGTCAGGCCACAGCTCATTTATAACGAGTTTGTTCATTATAACAGCTCAAATATTTTATTTATAAATTCCTCTTAGGTTTTTAATTTGATAAATTGAATACGATTAATAAAACTTTAACATTTTTATAATTATATGCATTACAGAGTACGGTACTGATACTGGTTCAAGCGACGACCAAGATGATTCGGGTGTGTAATAATTTCTTTAATGAAATAATCTTATCTAGTGTGTAATTATTCATTTACAGCAATAATCTTATAACATTTAACAGCAGTCTTATATTCTATTATCAGTTGTGTTTCGGTCATGATTCCGATACAATGAATGATTTATGCCTTTTGCCCTACGGTTTCTCAGGCCGTCTGTTTATTTCTGAAAAATCATCTTACCGTTCTGAGTTCAATCTGTGCACAAGATCACTTTTCCGGTGTATTAATATTTCTGTTTTAAATCTGTTCATTCACGTGAAGAAGACAGCCAGTTAAGCGAGGCGTCAGAAGACAAAGACAGAAACATGTCCAGTGAGTACTTTTTACTTTGATGGAATAATGTTGATTATTCATTGATTTTTGTCATATGTCGATATAGTACTTTTCCATGACGGTCTTTATGTCTATTAAATATATTTCCCCTTTTTTTTTTCTCTCTCTCTCTCTCTCTCTCTCTCTGTTTTTCTTTCTTTCATAAAATTCTAAAGTTAATTGTTATTAGTTCTTGTAGTAGCGACACGTATTTTTTACCTAGGACCGTTATAACGAATAACATGGACAGATTCTGTGCACCAAAACATTGTGGTCGATATGAAAACGAACTCTTTCCCCTATTTCCATTGATGCATGATACCTGTACATCATTACTAACACAGCTGTGAGACAGCATCTCTCCAGGACCGTTTGTTTCTGTACATATTCTTCTTTACAATAGTTGACGCCATTACACTAGCCTTTCTCTGTTAAACTGTTTGTTGCGCAGCCATACGTTATATAGATTGAATCCGGTTCAGAACATTGAATGCAACACTTATCCAACTTACACTGTCAAGTAACGTGATGCTTGTGTTTAATTCGACGTTAACAACACCGTCCAGTCCCAATGAAGCTCGCGAGACGAATATATTAGGGGAAAAAACTCAACTATCAATTTATTTGATAAAATTCATCTTACCGTTCTGAGTTCAATCTGTGCACAAGCCCACTGTACCATGTATTAATCTTTCTGTTTTAAATCTGTTCATTCAGGTGAAGAAGACAGCAAGTTAAGCGCTGCGTCAGAAGACAAAGACAGAAGCATGTCCAGTGAGTGATTTTCACTTTAATGGAATAATGCTGATTATTCATTTATTTTTTCATATGTCGCCCTAGTACTTGCCTTAACGGTTTTATGTCCATTCTATGGATTTCCCCTTTCTTTCTTTCTCTCTCTCTCTCTTTCTTTCTCTCGCTCTATCATAAATTCTTAAGTTAATTGTTATCAGTTCTTGTAGAAAGGACACGTATTTTTGACCCCGGACTCTGTCATCCGTTATAACGAATAACATGGAAAGATTGTGTGCACTCAAACATTGTGGTCGATATGAAAACGAACTCTTTCCCCTCTATCCATTGATACATAATGGCTGTACAACATTACTAACACAGCTGTGAGAGAGCATCTCTCCGGAACCGTTTGTTTCTGTACATATTCTTCTTTACAATAGTTGAAGCCACAACACTAGCTTTTCTCTGTTAAACTGTTTGTTGCGTAGCCATGCTTTAGATTGAATCCGGTTCAGAACAACGTACACTGTCAAGTAACGTGATGCGCGTGTTTAATTCAACGTTAACAACAGCGTCCAGTCCCAGTGAAGATCGCGAGACGAATATATATGAGAAAAAAAAAACAATTTCAATTTGTTTTAGAAAAATCATCTTACCGTTCGGAGTTCAATCTGTGCACAAGATCACTTTTCATATGTATTGACTGTTCTGTTTTCAATCTGTTCTTTCAGGTGAAGAAGACAGCCAGTTAAGCGAGGCGTCAGACGACAAAGACAGAAACATGTCCAGTGAGTGATTTTTACTTTAATGGAATAATGCTGATTATTCATTGATTTTTGTCATATGTCGGTTAAGTACTTTTCCATCAGGGTCTTTATGTCTATTCTATGAATTTCCGCTTTTCTCGCTCTCATTTTTTTCACTCGCTCTCATGAATTTTAACGCCAAAGACAGAAACATTTCCAGTGAGTGTTAAAGTAATTTTTATTTATTGGAATAATGTTGATTATTCATTGCTTTTTGGCATATGTCGATAAAGTACTTTCCATAACTGTCTTTATGTCTATTTTATGTATTTCTCTTTTCTCTCTCTCTCTTTCTTTCTTTCTCTCTCTATCTTATAAATTCTAAAGTTAATTGTTACCCGTTCTTATGGCAGCGACACGTACTTTTGACCTAGGACTCTGTCATCCGTTACAACGGATAACATGGAAAGATTGTGTGCCCCAAAACATTGTGATTGATCTGAAAGCAAACTCTTTCCCCAATTTCCATTGATACATTATGGCTGTACATCATTAATAACACAGCCGTGAGACAGCATCTCTTCAGGACCGTGTTTGTCTGTACATATTCTTTTTTACCACAGGTGAAGCTATAACACTAGCCTTTCATGTTAAACTGTTCGTTGCGCAGCCATGCGTTACATTGAATCCGGTTCAGAACATTGAATGCAACACTTATCCAACTTACACTCTCAAGTGACGTGATGCTTGTGTTTAATTCAACGTTACCAACAGCGTCCAGTCTCAGTGAAGCTCGCGAAACGAATATATTAGGAAAAAAACTCAACTATCAATTTATTTGATAAAATTCATCTTACCGTTCTGAGTTCAATCTGTGCACAAGCCCACTGTACGATGTATTAATCTTTCTGTTCATTCAGGTGAAGAAGACAGCCAGTTAAGCGAGGCGTCCGACGACAAAGACATAAACATGTCCAGTGAGTAATTTTAAATTAAATGCAATAAAGTTGATTATTCATTGATTTTTGTCATATGTCGCCATAGTACTTTTCCATGGCGGTCTGTATGTCCACTCTACATATTTCCTCTTTTCTCTCTCTCTTTGAATATATACATCTCTCTCATAAATCCCAAAGTTAATTGTTACCAGTTCTTTTAGCAGCGACACGTATTTTTTACCTGGGACTCTGTCATCCGTTATAACGAATAACATGGAAAGATTGTGTGCACCAAAACATTGTGGTCGATATGAAAACGAACTCTTACACCTATTTCCTTTATGTATATAATGGCTGTACATCATTACTAACACAGCGATGAGAGAGCATCTCTCCAGGTCCGTTTGTTTCTGTACATATTTTTCTTTACAGCAGTTGAGGCCATAACACTAGCCTTTCTCTGTTAAACTGTTTGCTGCGTAGCCATGCTTTAGATTGAATCCGGTTCAGAACATTGAATGCAACACTTATCCAACTTACACTGTCAAGTAACGTGATGCTTGTGTTTAATTCAACGTTAACAACAGCGTCCAGTTCCAGTGAAGCTCGCGAGACGAATATATAAGAGAACAAAAAAATCTCAATATATTTTAGAAAAATTATCTTACCGTTCTGAGTTCAATCTGTGCACAAGATCACTTTTCCTATGTATTAATTGTTCTGTTTTAAATCTGTTCATTTAGGTGAAGAAGACGGCCAGTTAAGCGCGGCGTCAGACGACAAAGACCTAAACATTGAATGCAGTGAGTATTTTTATTTTATTGGAATAATGTTTATTATTCATTGATTTTTGTCATATGTCGGTTTAGTACTTTTCATCACGGTCTTTATATCTATTAAATGTATTTCGCCTTTTCTCTCTCTCTCTCTCTTTCTTTCTTTCTCCCTCTCTCTCTCATAAAATTCTACAGTTAATTGTTATCAGTTCTTTTAGCAGCGACACGTATTTTTGACCTAGGACCCTGTCGTCCGTTACAACGGATAACATGGAAAGATTGTGTGCACCAGAACATTGTGGTCGATATGAAAAACGAACTCTTACCCCTATTTCCTTTGTGTACATAATGGCTGTACATCATTACTAACACAGCGATGAGACAGCATCTCTCCAGGACCGTGTTTGTCTGTACATATTCGTTTTAATCGCAAGTGAAGCTATACCACTAGCCTTTCTCGGTTAAACTGTTCTTTGCGCAGCCATGCGTTAGATTGAATCCGGTTCACAACATTGAATGCAACCCTTATCCAACTTACACTCTCAAGTAACGTGATGCTTGTGTTTAATTCAACGTTAACATCAGCTTCCAGTCACAGTGAAGCTCGCGAGACTAACATATAAGGTGAAAACAATTTCAATTTCTTTTAGAAAGGTTATCTTCCCGTTCTGAGTTCAATCTGGGCCCAAGATCACTTTTGCGATGTATTAATCCTTCTGATTTTAATCTATTTATTAATCCTTCTTATTTAAATCTATTCATTCAGGTGAAGAAGACAGCCAGTTAAGCGAGGCGTCAGACGACAAAGACATGGTCATGTCCAGTGAGTAATTTTTATTTTAATGGAATAATGTTTAATATTCATTGATTTTTGGCATATGTCCGTTAAGTACTTTTCCATCACGGTCTTTATATCTATTAAATGTATTTCGCCTTTTCTCTCTCTCTCTTTTTCTTTCTTTCTCCCTCTCTCTCTCATAAAATTCTACAGTTAATTGTTATCAGTTCTTTTAGCAGCGACACGTATTTTTTACCTAGGACCCTGTCGTCCGTTATAACGGATAACATGGAAAGATTGTGTGCACCAGAACATTGTGGTCGATATGAAAAACGAACTCTTACCCCTATTTCCTTTGTGTACATAATGGCTGTACATCATTACTAACACAGCGATGAGACAGCATCTCTCCAGGACCGTGTTTGTCTGTACATATTCTTTTTATCCGCAGGTGAAGCTATACCACTAGCCTTTCTCTGTTAAACTGTTCTTTGCGCAGCCATGCGTTAGATTGAATCCGGTTCAGAACATTGAATGCAACACTTATCCAACTTACACTCTCAAGTAACGTGATGCTTGTGTTTAATTCAACGTTAACATCAGCTTCCAGTCACAGTGAAGCTGGCGAGACTAATATATAAGGTATAAAAACAATTTCAATTTATTTTAGAAAATTTATTGTACCGTTCTGAGTTCAATCTGTGCACAAGATCACTTTTTCGATGTATTAATCCTTCTGATTTAAATCTATTCATTCAGGTGAAGAAGACAGCCAGTTAAGCGAGGCGTCAGACGACACAGACAAAAACATGTCCAGTGAGTAATTTTTATTTTAATGGAATAATGTTGATTAATCATTGATTTTTGTCATATGTCAGTATAGTACTTTTCCATCACGGTCTTTATGTCTACTCCATGTATTTCCCCTTTTTTCTCTCTATCTCTCTCTATATATATCTCTCTCATTAATCTCTCTCTAAAGTTAATTGTTATCAGTTCTTTTAGCAGCGACACTTGTTTTTGACCTAGGACTCTGTCGCCCGTTATAACGAATAACATGGAAAGATTGTGTGCCCAAAAACATTGTGGTCAATATGAAAAACGAACTCTTTCCCTTATTTCCGTTGTAGACATAATGTCTGTACATCATTACTAACACAGCGATGAGGGAGCATCTCTCCAGGACCGTGTGTCCTTGTAGCAGCAATAAGTATTGTTTACCTAGGACTCTCTCATCCGTTATAACGAATAACATGGAAAGTTCGTGTGCCCCAAAACATTGTGATCAATATGAAAACGAACTCTTTCACTTATTTCCATTGTGGACGTAATGGCTGTGCATCATTACTAACCTTTCTCGGTTCATCTTTGTATTTAAGTCAACGTTAACAACAGCGTCCATAACCATGGACACTGTTAGACATCTTAATTGGGATTTCAGACAAGTATCAGTGACCGTGCAGACTGATAGACATGTTAACTGGGCTTTTAGAGAAGTATCAGTGACCGTGCAGACTGTTAGACCTGTTGACATGACTTTTAGACAAGTATCAGGGATCGTGCATACTGTTTGACATGTGAACAGTGCTTTACCACAAGTGATTCTAATTTCAACTTAAGACAGTGTTAAGGTCCTCAACTCAACATGTTATGGTCATAAACGTACACTCGACGGGTTATGCTCCTAACACTGACAAGTGACTGTAATTTCAACTGCAGACAGTGTTAAGGTCCTCAACTCAACATGTTAAGGTCCTAAAGGTACAGTGTTATGGTCGTAGACGTACACTATGTCCATAACCTTACATTGTTAGGTTCCTAAACATACAGTGATATGGTCCTAAATTTACGTTATGTTCCTAAACTTGAAGTGCTATGGTCTTAAACTTAGCGTTATGGTCTTACACTTATGTTAGGATCCTAAAATTACATTGATATGGTGCTAAACTAACAGTGTTATGATCCTAAACTTACGATGGTATGGTCCTAAACTTATGGTTATGGTGCTAAACATATAGAATTATGCTCCCAAACTTAAGCTTAGAATACAGTTGACATTGTCATATATATATATATATATATATATATATATATATATATATATATATATATATATATATATATGTACATGTTTACAGGTATTTATGAATGAATATCGGTATGTATGAATGACTGTTAGGCATGTTAACAGGGCTTTTAGACAAGTATCAGTAACCGTACAGACTGTTAGACATGTCAACTGGGCTTTTAGACAAGTATCAGTGACCGTGGAGACTGTAAGACATGTTAACAGGGCTTTTAGACAAGTATCAGTGACCGTGCAGACTGTTAGACATGTTAACAGGGCTTTTAGACAAGTATCAGTGACCGTGCAGACTGTTAGACATGTTAAGTGGGCTTTTAGACAAGCTTCAGTGATCGTGCAGACTGTAAGACATGTTAACAGTGCTTTTAGACAAGTATCAGTGACGGTGCAGACTGTTAGACATGTTAACAGGGCTTTTAGACAACTATCATTGACATTGCATAGTGTTAGGCATGTTAACTGAAATATTTGATCATCAGACTCTTCTATATCTTTCATATAAACCATAACTGTGCACAGAATTAGTTAATAAAACATATAATTAATGTTTAATTATCAGAAGCAGGGCTATTTCCTCTTAGCTTTTCAAATGCTAATATATTTAACAAACGAAATAGGTACATTTTAATAAAATGTTATTTTATATATATATAAAAATCATGTATATTTATATTTGACAAAAATTTCCAAAAAATTCAGCTGAGCCACGAGACCCATGGGTCTCTTGTTTCAATCGTGAATCAAGATTTTTTCCCAGATAAGTATTGTTATAGCACATTTAAAAAAAAAATTATATTTCAGAAACCATCAGAACATCTGCGTAAATGATGTGATGTTGCCTGACCAGATTAACTAGAAATGTTGATGCAATTTAAAATATTTTAATCAACTTAAATATTCAAATATATACGACTGAAACTGTTTAGTGAAATTTGTATATTAAAAATATACTTATTAAAAAAAATTAATACAAAACTTTGTTCATTATTTTCTTGCCTCAGTGATTGGGTTTGTTGTTCTCTCATTTTTCATATTTTCAATATTTATTTTTATGAAAAAGAATATTAATAAAACTATATTTTACTTCTCATATATCAGTTACATGATGACGTTTAAGTTCCAATTTTTTTCCAACTTCAGCTGAGCGACGTGACCCATGTGTCCCGTGTGAACCCATGTAACCCATGTAAACTTTTTTTAATTAGACTGTGTTTTGTTGCAGGCACAACCATCACATTACCCTCGGGCCAGATCTTCATACTAAAAGTGCCTATTGACGAGAGGGAGCAGGACTCTAGTTTGCGTAGGTTGTTTTTCTTCGCAATGTACAAGATAAGCCAGTCTAGAGACAAAATGTTGTCACATGTGTATAAATGAGTGACACGTCAGTTTTAATGTTTCGTGAAATCCGGTGTCAGGGTTAGAGCAGCATATATTGGAACACCAAAGGCTGTTTATATTCTTTTAACTCCCTCCTTTTACGCGGTGGTCTATCGTCCTGGAAAAGTTTCAATTGTCGAATCTGCGTTTGTATTTTGTTAAGACGTGATGAATTGTAACCTCATCTTGGCATTGTCACACTACTGGGTGTTATTTGCACAGACACCAACAGTGAATTTATATATATATATATATATATATATATATATATATATATATATATATATATATATATATATATATATATATATACGCATACTGTGACATATTCTCTGAGTTATCTGGCTCCGAATTACCACCCCCCCCCACAGCATAATACTAAATTTGATACAAAACCGTATGTATCTTATATATATAAAATCTTATATGCCTTGTCTGTACATATCCTTCTTTTACAACAGGCCAAGGGGAAGCGGTGGTCCAAAAGGAGGAAACGCAATCGGAGCCTTGCAATAAAGGTATTGATGCTGTTGCATAACTTAACTTGTTGTGTAATGTGACTGTTTCTTCACATACATATGAGAAAATTAGAATTTAATGCTATTATACAGTGAACATTTCATTAATATTTGCTCAGATTGTCATACAATGTGCTTCACAGGTTTATCCTGGACGTCTTTATATATTAAAAACGTTACAATTTGATAAAAGTTGTGCTGACACACCTTATACTCGATAGCATTCCTTGGCCTATTCCCTTTGGCTCTGTGTACAAAATGGCTGTATATCATTTCACCCACAGTGGTCAGAGACCATCTCTCCACAACTGCGTTTGCTTTTTCCCATCAGCCTCAATCGGAAGCAACTCTTCTGTGCAACAGCTATCTATACAGTCGAAAACCTTGTCTGTACGTGTCCTTCTTTTACAGCAGGCCTAGGCGAAGCGGCGGTGCAAGAGAAGGAAACGCAATTGGACCCGAGCAAAGAAGGTAGTGATGTTGTTGCATATTTTCATGCCCATATTTCCCCGATTAATCATTTATTCTTAGTTTCCATGCCAAACTTTAAAAAATGAAAGAACAGGATCGTGTAAAACTATTTAATGCAATGAATGGGATAACCAAAGAATCCTTGTTACTCCATAACTAACACTCAGACTCTCTGTGACTTATCTGTATTATTCGTATTAAATTAACTTGTTGTGTAATGTGACTGCTTCTTCACATACATATAAGAAAATTAGAATTTAATGCAATTGTACAGTGAACATTTCATTAATATTTGCCCAGTTTGTCATACAATGTGCTTCACATGTTTATCCTGGACGCCTTTATAAATTAAAAACGTTACAATTTTATAAAAGTTGTGCTGACACACCTTATACTCGGTAGCATTCCTTGGCCTATTCCCTTTGGCACTGTGTACAAAATGGCTGTTAATCATTTCACAAACAGTGGTCAGAGACCATCTCTCCACAACTGCGTTTGCTTTTCCCATCAGCCTCAATGGGAAGCAACTCTTCTGTGCAACAGCTATCTATACAGTCGAAAATCTTGTCAGTACATGTTCTTCTTTTACAGCAGGCCTATGCGAAGCGACGGTGCAAGAGGAGGAAACGCAATTGGAGCCTTGCAAAGAAGGTAGTGATGTTGTTGCATATTTTCATGCCCATATTTCCCAGATTAGTCATTTATTCTTAGTTTCCATGCAAAACTTTAAAAATATGAAAGAACAGGGTCGTGTAAAACTATTTAATGCAACGGATGGGATAACCAAAGAATCTATGTTACTCCACAAATAACATACGCACTCTCTGTGACTTATCTGAATTTTCGTATTAACTTAATTCGTTGTGTTATGTGACTGTTTCTTTACATACATATAAGAAAATTAGAATTTAATGCAATTATACAGTGAACATTTCATTAATATTTGCCCAGATTGTCATACAATGTGCTTCACAGGTTTATCCTGGACGTCTTTATATATTAAAAACGTTACAATTTGATAAAAGTGGTGCTGAAACACCTTATACTCGATAGCATTTCTTGGCCTATTCCCTTTGGCTCTATGTACAAAATGGCTGTATATCATTTCACCCACAGTGGTCAGAGACCATCTCTCCACAACTGCGTTTGCTTTTTCCCATCAGCCTCAATCGGAAGCAACTCTTCTGTGCAACAGCTATCTATACAGTCGAAAACCTTGTCTGTACGTGTCCTTCTTTTACAGCAGGCCTAGGCGAAGCGGCGGTGCAAGAGGAGGAAACGCAATTGGACCCGAGCAAAGAAGGTAGTGATGTTGTTGCATATTTTCATGCCCATATTTCCCCGATTAATCATTTATTCTTAGTTTCCATGCCAAACTTTAAAAAATGAAAGAACAGGGTCGTGTAAAACTATTTAATGCAATGAATGGGAGAACCAAAGAATCCTTGTTACTCCATAACTAACACTCAGACTCTCTGTGACTTATCTGTATTTTTCGTATTAAATTAACTTGTTGTGTAATGTGACTGCTTCTTCACATACATATAAGAAAATTAGAATTTAATGCAATTGTACAGTGAACATTTCATTAATATTTGCCCAGTTTGTCATACAATGTGCTTCACATGTTTATCCTGGACGCCTTTATAAATTAAAAACGTTACAATTTTATAAAAGTTGTGCTGACACACCTTATACTCGGTAGCATTCCTTGGCCTATTCCCTTTGGCACTGTGTACAAAATGGCTGTTAATCATTTCACAAACAGTGGTCAGAGACCATCTCTCCACAACTGCGTTTGCTTTTTCCCATCAGCCTCAATGGGAAGCAACTCTTCTGTGCAACAGCTATCTATACAGTCGAAAACCTTGTCAGTACATGTTCTTCTTTTACAGCAGGCCTATGCGAAGCGACGGTGCAAGAGGAGGAAACGCAATTGGAGCCTTGCAAAGAAGGTAGTGATGTTGTTGCATATTTTCATGCCCATATTTCCCAGATTAGTCATTTATTCTTAGTTTCCATGCAAAACTTTAAAAATATGAAAGAACAGGGTCGTGTAAAACTATTTAATGCAACGGATGGGATAACCAAAGAATCTATGTTACTCCACAAATAACATACGCACTCTCTGTGACTTATCTGAATTTTCGTATTAACTTAATTCGTTGTGTTATGTGACTGTTTCTTTACATACATATAAGAAAATTAGAATTTAATGCAATTATACAGTGAACATTTCATTAATATTTGCCCAGATTGTCATACAATGTGCTTCACAGGTTTATCCTGGACGTCTTTATATATTAAAAACGTTACAATTTGATCAAAGTGGTGCTGAAACACCTTATACTCGATAGCATTCCTTGGCCATTTCCCTTTGGCTCTATGTACAAAATGGCTGTATATCATTTCACCCACAGTGGTCAGAGACCATCTCTCCACAACTGCGTTTGCTTTTTCCCATCAGCCTCAATGGGAAGCAACTCTTCTGTGCAACAGCTATCTGTACAGTCGAAAACCTTGTCTGTACGTGTCCTTCTTTTACAGCAGGCCTAGGCGAAGCGGCGGTGCAAGAGGAGGAAACGCAATTGGACCCGAGCAAAGAAGGTAGTGATGTTGTTGCATATTTTCATGCCCATATTTCCCCGATTAGTCATTTATTCTTAGTTTCCATGCCAAACTTTAAAAAATGAAAGAACAGGGTCGTGTAAAACTATTTAATGCAATGAATGGGATAACCAAAGAATCCTTGTTACTCCATAACTAACACTCAGACTCTCTGTGACTTATCTGTATTTTTCGTATTAAATTAACTTGTTGTGTAATGTGACTGTTTCTTCACATACATATAAGAAAATTAGAATTTAATGCAATTGTACAGTGAACATTTCATTAATATTTGCCCAGATTGTCATACAATGTGCTTCACATGTTTATCCTGGACGCCTTTATAAATTAAAAACGTTATAATTTTATAAAAGTTGTGCTGACACACCTTATTCTCGATAGCATTCCTTGGCCTATTCCCTTTGGCACTGTGTACAAAATGTCTGTTAATCATTTCACAAACAGTGGTCAGAGACCATCTCTCCACAACTGCGTTTGCTTTTTCCCATCAGCCTCAATGGGAAGCAACTCTTCTGTGCAACAGCTATCTATACAGTCGAAAACCTTGTCAGTACATGTTCTTCTTTTACAGCAGGCCTATGCGAAGCGACGGTGCAAGAGGAGGAAACGCAATTGGAGCCGTGCAAAGAAGGTAGTGATGTTGTTGCATATTTTCATGCCCATATTTCCCAGATTAGTCATTTATTCTTAGTTTCCATGCAAAACTTTAAAAATATGAAAGAACAGGGTCGTGTAAAACTATTTAATGCAACGGATGGGATAACCAAAGAATCTATGTTACTCCACAAATAACATACGCACTCTCTGTGACTTATCTGAATTTTCGTATTAACTTAATTCGTTGTGTTATGTGACTGTTTCTTTACATACATATAAGAAAATTAGAATTTAATGCAATTATGCAGTGAACATTTCATTAATATTTGCCCAGATTGTCATACAATGTGCTTCACAGGTTTATCCTGGACGTCTTTATATATTAAAAACGTTACAATTTGATCAAAGTGGTGCTGAAACACCTGATACTCGATAGCATTCCTTGGCCAATTCCCTTTGGCACTGTGTACAAAATGGCTGTATATCATTTCACCCACAGTGGTCAGAGACCATCTCTCCACAACTGCGTTTGCCTTTTCCCATCAGCCTAAATGGGAAGCAACTCTTCTGTGCAGCCGCTATCTCTACAGTAGCAAAACTTGTCTGTACATATCATTCTTTTACAGCAGACCAAGGGGAAGCGGCGGTCCAAGAGGAGGAAACGCAATTGGAGCCGTGCCAAGAAGGTAGGGATGCTGTTGCATATTCTCATTCCCATATTTCCCAGATTAGTCATTTATTCTTAGTTTCCATGCAAAACTTTAAAAATATGAAAGAACAGGGTCGTGTAAAACTATTTAAGTCATTGAATGGGATAACCAAAGAATCCTTGTTACTCCATAACTAACATTCGGACTCTCTGTGACTTATCTTTTTATTTCGTATTAACTTAATCTGTTATGTCATGTGACTGTTTCATTATATACATATTAGAAAATTCACACTTATGCAAGTGTACAGGGAACTTTTCATTAATATTCACCCAGATTGTCATACAATGTGCTCCACATATTTATCCTTGATGTCTTTATATATTAGAAAAATTTACAATTTAATAAAAGTTGTGCAGACACACCTTATACTCCATAGCATTCCTTGTACTATTCCTGTCACCCGCAATGCTGTTTCATATTCTCAGGCATGCATTTCCCAGTTTAAAGCTTCAATAAATAACACTCGGGTATCTGTAACATTTATTTATTTATTCGGTTTTACTGTATCTGTAGTGTAATGTTACTGATTCTTTACGCACACATAATATAATTAAAATTCATGCAAGGGTGCATTCAACTTTTCAGAAAAACACCAGATTTTCCCTCAATGTGCTCTGTTTTTTCCTGGATGTCTTTATATATTAGAAGAACAATAAAACAGGTGAAACATGAACACCTTGATTATTAACAAAGGTGAAAATATGACTTCCTTTATCATCAACACAGATGAAAACATTATCTCCTTAATTATGATAAACACAGGTGAAAACGTGACTTATTTGATCATAAACATAAGTTACAACTTAACACTCCTTGATAATAAACAGTAGAAAACAATCTCCTTTACAATAAATAGAGGTGAAAATATAAACGAGCTTGATATTAAACACAGGTGAAAAAAACGCTCTTTGATGATAACAAATGAAGGAGTAAACATAACCCCTTTGATCATAAACATAGGCGACAGCTTACAGGGTTATGGTTCAAAGATAAAGTGTTATAGTCCTAAACTTACATTGTTATGGTCCTAAACTAACAGTCTCATGGTTCTAAACCTAAGCTTAGAATACTGTTGACAAATGTATGTAAATATGTGTGTATATTTAGGTATATATCTAAAAATATATGTATTTATATATGGTATATGAATGTATATATATATATATATATATATATATATATATATATATATATAATATATATGGCTGTGTAATGTCACTGTTATGGTCCTAAACGTACGTGCTTATATATATATATATATATATATATATATATATATATATATATATATAAATAAAGTGTGTATACAACATAACATGGGTATGTGTATGTATGTATGTATGTACGCATGTATGCATATATGTATGTATGTATCACTGTAGGACGATGCGGACCCTGGCTGTTTAACTTCACTCTTATGGTTCTAAACTTAGTGTTATGTTGCTAAAGTTACGTTACGGTCCTAAACCTTGAGTGTTATGGTCTAAAACCTACGATATTATGGTCGCAAATTTACGTTGTCATGGTCCAAATCTTACCTTGTTTTGGTCCTAAACTTCAGCAGAATCTGGCTTTAACACAGCTCTTATGTGTGAAGCGACTCTTGTTTGGGGCCGCTATCTATACAATGCACAGGCTTGTCTGTAGATATCCTTCTCCACAACTTTGTTAAGCAAGTTTGGTGTCGTAGTCCATGTTTCACTTATTATTTTTGTTGGCAGGTGACAGGGGGCGCCGACGCCACAGGATTGGGGCTCGCAGAGGTTCAGGGGCCATGTGCCCTATATGCAAACAGCGTAAGAGCAACCTGAAAAGGCACATGAGATCGGTACACCCAGAAGTGAAGGTAGAAACAACACAACTGAGTAGCTGCAGTGTCGCTGGCTGCCCCTTCGTCGGCCAGCGACTAGACTCCCACCTCGTCACCGTGCACGGATTTAAGCGGGGCACAGATCTGCACAAACGCTATTTTAAGGTGCCAGCCTCACCCAACCTGTTACTGGAAGAGTTCCAGACGCACCTTACATCGTTCAGCGGCGGGGCCCGCTCTGACAAGTCCGCATTACAACACTCCTCCCAAGTTGAGAAGATGTTGAAGGATGTCAAAGATGTGCATCACTTTACAACATCCGGGCTCCAGGACTCCATGCAGTCTGGACACATTAAACATATCATAGAAAATTCTCAGCCCGGGACCTTCAGGAGCTATATCCATTCCTTGCAGCTTTACACGAATTTCCTGACATTCCGTGTGCAAGAACAGGGTCCATTGTCCAACGTTACATCGGCATCTTTGAATGTTGTCCAAAATCTTCTAAAGAACTGGCTCAAGGCAACCTCGAAAAACTACTCTCAGAGGCAAGCTGAACTAAGGATTGAGGAACAGACTAAAATACCGACGGCCAAAGATATCGCCAACTACTTGACCAGCCCATACGCTAAACAGATGGAAGTGTATTTTAAAACTAAATCTGGACCCACTATCAAAATGCGAAACCATCTGCTTCTGCAGTTTCTGATCCACAACGCCACAAGGCCTAGCCCCATCATTAACATGACGGTTAAAGATTACCAAAATGCCAGTGTCCACGGCAACCGGAAAGTTATTCTGGTACGTAACACTCTTTTCTAACATTTAAAGTAGTCTCCATTTTAATCAACTTCGACGGAATAAAGAGTCTGGTTTACAATTCAAACTGCTTAATGTGGAACAAAGATGGTGAGTTGTACAATGTTTTGATGTGCCAGACAATTTTATCTATTTCTACCATATCGTGTCATAATAAATTAGTAGTTGGGCAATTAAAGTAATTTTTTGTCAATTTTTCCGAAAAGTTGAAGAATCAATTCGAATAATGCTGTTCACGTGACCGTTGTAGCACTGTTGTTACGTCTAGATAATAGTAGATATGGTATATATGTGGAAGACTTAGTCCCTACTCATCACGCCGACTTGTTCAAATTTATTTCGCCTGGGTTGTAGAAAGGTCAAACTTCACCATAATCAGGCCATAAAAAGTAAACCTTTAAACCCAATCACAAAATGTTACTAACAAACACTAATATGAACACTAAGCGCATAAAAAGGATGTTTGCCTTCATGTGACAGTTTCATAGAATCCGGATTCTATTTACAACAGTTACAAATTAATCAAGGTATAACATTTTGATGCCTGTATTTATAGGTTGCCAGGCACAAGACAACGGCTAGTTACGGCCCCTCCACGCTTGTTGTCGACACAAAACACTCAGACCAACTCGACGTCTGGGTCAAATATATCCGGAGAGACCTGGCCATCCAAACATGCCCGTGCATGTTTGTCGGGCGGTCGGGGGAAAAACTCACGAACTCAAACTTCAACAAAGCTGTGCAGTCGGCGTGGAAGGAGGCGATGGGGTCCAAACCCATTTCCGCCAGCCTCCTGCGGAAGGCCGCTGTTACTCATGTAAGTAATGTTTACGTATATTCTTTCAATGGTCATTGTTCTTCTTTATATCGCCGGGGAAACCTGCGGGAAGTCAATTGGATTTTCTGAAAGTTCCTATTCCTATTTACTAAAAACGTTTCTGCATAATGTGTACACATTAAATGAGGTGAGTGCTCACTGAACAAGGAGACGGCTCAAAGTATACAGAGAATTCAAATTAATGGGGTTATTATTGACACTTGCGGTGCTTTTGTTGTTTACATGTGCTACGTGATAGTTCAAAGTTGCGAATGGTGTAGCACATTGAACAAATTAAATTGCAATTTGTGTGAAAAGATGCCATCTTACTTTAAGGTTCGCGAGGTGGATCACACGCAACTGGACCGGAATCTACTGGCAAAGCATATGTGTCACAGAGTGTCCACAGCAGACAGGCACTATGACGTGACCTCCAGGGTGGAGGGGGCCCTCCAGGCCACCGATATGTTGGCCCGAAAACGTGTAAGTACCTTGTCAATATTTTTGTTATTTTTTTATATTTGTTTGTCACAAGGTCGTTGATTAGGTCATCTGAGCGTCGAGACCCCTGGGTGCCTATAGTTTTAATTTATCCTTGACATTTAGTAACAAATATATATTGTTCACACATCCCCGCAAACTTCGAAATTAACAGCGGATTATTACTGTATGCCTTGTAATATACATACATATATATAATATATGCATTCATACATATGCAATTTATGTATAGTTAAATGGAGAGTAGTTATGTCTTCCTTTTGCTTCCAGGATTTGTCAAGTTCCATGAGCAGGTCTGAGGGGCCACAGAAACAGAAGGGAGATGTAAGTGCATTTTTTGTGACTGATTATAACTATGCACTCACTAGGAAATACACATGTTTATTCACACTATTTAAGTAATATATTTTGATTATATATTATTAGTGTATGAACGTACGGCAAACACAAACTTTACTATAGTTTTCAAACGTATATACAGTTGATCAGCAGATGAAGTTAACATGCACAGATTACCTGAAGAGTCTAGTGATGAAGAAAAAGCGATTCTTTCAGAATTTTGTTTATATGTCCACTCTTTTCTTTCAAAACATTATTTTCGATATACATTGTATAAGAGGTTGTAATTTAGTGACTTAGATTGTTATGGCTTTAAAC